>JAWWQZ010000303.1:6072919-7287503 GCA_033815515.1 Cryptocheilus praepositus | reverse complement strand
GTTGCGTGCCGCATTTGACAAGCGTCGAACGTATAAATCCCGCGTCGACATGTGCAAGAGTTTCCACGCTCGATGCCGGAAAAGAGCGTACGGGAGAGATTAATAATTTACGCCGTCCACTCTCACGATGATTAAGCATTTTCGCGGAATAGCTCGCCGCGCGCCATAGATTAAATTGACGGCCGTGTCTAAATCACCGATATCGAACGATTTGCAATACATTTGCGCGCTCCGTTGCGTATAATCGATTTTGAGCAATTCCCGCCGGTCGCTTTAACATTGCAAAACGTAAATGGCAACCCGGAAGAGCGTCGTGCGCCATTTGAATGACGCGTCGGCTCGCAATGCGCTCCATGAAACTATGGGAGATCTATGATGTGCAGATTACTTCCGTGTCGTGCCGTCATGTTTCCGACGATTAGAATTTTTACCGCGCGTAAAGGTTACCGTCTGCACACGCCAAGGTGAAAACGACGATTCTCAAGACACGTAAATGGCCGAACAATTAACGTTTGCGAACTGTGTAGGCAGGGGGGAGTGCACTGAAAGGACGACGAAACGATAAGAAATATGTGAAAATATATACATCCGGCCCTTAGTTTACGCGGAAAATCCTTTCCACGTGGACTCGTTTTACGCGAATGGAATATCGCGTGAATAGAGTTTATCAGTTCGAAGGAAAAATATGAGAAATAAAAGTTAGTATAAGTTTTATAAACATATATTTATTTTGCATAGCTCAAAAAAAAAAAGAGTGTAAAAAAAGAACCCCTTGTCCATCAAAGTTCAACTCACTCGCGGTTTGATCGTAAGGTGTCCTAGTTTGCGTACCACACCTGCGACAACTTCATTGTCTACCGTCAGTGACCTAAATGCACACGCATTTTACGCTTTGAAAAATGTCACCTAGCGCTTATCAGAAAACGCCATACGAGATGACAAACACGATATGAAAGTACCTGGCCTTGGAAGACCAACCGCACTCTCGCTGACTTCCACTGACCTATCGCTGAAAATCGGCATATTAATGATTTGCTCTCGACGTATCGTTGAAAACGAGGAAACGCAATTCACAAAAGAAGAATCCCTCGCCTACCAAAATTCAATTCACTCAGATTCCATTCGTAACATGTCCAACTGTACATACTGCGTGTGCAAAAATTTAATCACCAAACATAATTTCATTGCCTACCGTCAGTGGCCCGAATGCACACGCTTTTCATGTATTAAAAAGTGTGCAAAACGCAATATCCGATGAATACAATATGAAAATACACCGCCGCAAAGCACCAACTTGCACCCTTGCTAACTTCCATCGACCTATCGTTGAAAATCAGCATACTAATGACTTTCGGCGTATCATTGAAAACGAGGAAGCGCAATTCACAAAAGAAGAATCCCTTGCCTACCAAAATTCAATTCACTCAGATTCCATTCGTAACATGTCCCACTTTACATACTGCGCGTGCAATAATTTAATCGCCAAACATCAAATGGCCCGAATACACACGCTTTTCATGTATTAAAAAAATGTGCAAAACGCAACATCCGACCAATACGATATGAAAATACTCCGCCGCAAAGCACCAACTTGCACTCTCGCTGACTTCCATCGACCTATCGTTGAAAATCGGCATACTAGTGACGCGCTCTCGGCGTATCATTGAAAACGAGGAAACGAAATTCACAAAAGAAGAATCCCTTGCCTACCAAAATTCAATTCACTTAGATTCCATTCGTAACATGTCCCACTTTACATACTGCGCGTGCAACAATTTAATCGCCAAACACCAAAAGGCCCGAATGCATTCGTTTTTCATGTATTAAAAAATGTGCGAGACGCAACATCCGACGAATACGATATGAAAATACACCGCCGCAAAGCACCAACTTGCACTCTCGCTGACTTCCATCGACCTATGATTGAAAATCGGCATACTAATGATGCGCTATCGGCGTATCGTTGAAAACGAAGAAACGCAATTCACAAAAGAAGAATCCCTTGCCTACCAAAATTCAACTCACTCAGGCTCCATTCGTAACATGTCCCACTTTACATACTGCGCGTGCAATCATTTAATCGCCAAACACCATTTCATGGCCTACCGTCAGTGGCCCGAATACACACACTTTTCATGTATTAAAAAATGTGCAAAACGCAACATCCGATGAATACGATATGAAAATACTCCGCCGCAAAGCACCAACTTGCACTCTCGCTGACTTCCATCGACCTATGATTGAAAATCAGCATACAAATGACTCTCGGCCTATAATTAAAAACGAGGAAACGCAATTCACAAAAGAAGAATCCCGTGCCTACCAAAATCCAACTCACTCGGGTTCCATTCGTATCATGTCCGACTTTACTTACTACGCGTGCAATATTTTAATCGCCAAACACAAATGGCCCGAATGCACACGCTTCCCGTGGATTAAAAAAATGTGCAAAACGCAACATTCGACGAATACGATATGAAAATACACCGCCGCAAAGCACCGACTTGCACTCTCGCTGACTTCCAGCGACCTATGATTGAAAATCGGCATACTAATGACGTGCTCTCGGCGTATCATTGAAAACGAGGAAACGCAATTCACAAAAGAAGAATCTCTTGCCTACCAAATTCAATTCACTCAGCTCCATTCGTGACATGTCCCACTTTACATACTGCGCGTGCAACAATTTAATTGCCAAACACCATTTCATGGCCTACCGTCAGTGGCCCGAATACACACGCTTTTCATGTATTAAAAATTATGGAAAACGCAACATCCGACGAATACGATATGAAAATACTCCGCCGCAAAGCACAAACTTGCACTCTCGCTGACTTCCATCGACCTATGATTGAAAATCGGCATACTAATGACTCTCGGCGTATCATTAAGCACGAGGCGCGGCAAGTCGAATTCCGCCGATGTATAAGGATGCTTACGAACGCGCGATGCATTCGCAATCCATTTCCGCGTCGTGTGACCGGCAGCGGGTCCGCTGATCAGCGTCCATCGACGACTTAATTGACGGAACGCATGCCAATCGCGAAATTACAGACGACTGTCGCCGACCTCGAACTTCCTCGATTGCCTGCGGTAAAACCGTTCGGTAGCCTGCGAGCGAACGCACGGCTGGCCGATTTGCGTCGGCCACGTAAACCGTACAGACCGCTAGATCGGTTGGCAAATGTAAAAGCCCGCAAGAACGCCGTGCACGCCTACGTAGATGCAGACTTGTCCGTGGAGAAAGTTCGCGTAGTGGCTTGTAACCAGTACGTATACGTGCGCACATGTACAAGGTGTCCGCAAAGTCCTAGACGCGCTGGCAAGTCGACTAACGCGTGAAGTATATGGGGGGCTGCCTTATTTGGAGAGGATTCAAAGTTTTACGGACATCGTGCTGGACGTGTGTGAGAAACGCTGGTGTGCGTCTTATCTTTTTACTTGCCACTTGAGTGCCGCCGGTTGGATCAATCATTTTTCAAAGCGGCGCGGGTGCGGGAGAAAATGTTTGCCCGGTGGGTTCGCGTAATCGGAGGCGTGTGTGTGTTTGCCGAGAGGCGTGTGCGGGGTATGTGGAAAATGTCGGACGAGGCGCATTCGTAACTGGCGGGTTACGCTCCGTGCGTGCGAGCGGATTGTTACTGAATTTGTTTGTGTGGGAATGACTTTCTTGTTATGGCTTTTCGATTATGCGTAATAGGAAAAGACTGGGGACGAATGTGGCTTTTGCTCAGAGCTGTGACAATTTGTGTGTCGTGTGTTTCATATGTTTATTTGTGAAAACAGTTTTGATATTTTCCTGTATTGCCAAAGGCAATGGAAACATCCGAGTGTTTGACTTACAAGAAACACACTGTATGTGGAGACGAGTTATAAGCTGTTTTCCTTGGGGAAGAGTCACTGTTTTATAGACATCCTGCTGTTACACGACGAGGAAACGTAATAGTAATTTTTATGCTAATCACTCGAATGCTCACAGTCGTATTCAGCAGCTTATTTAATTTTATTACGATAAAACGACATGTTCCCAGCATATGAAAAGGCCAAGCACTCAATTATCCTGTTAATTGCATCTTACAAGAAACTAAACGCTCACATCCAATTCACTGTTCAACTTCTCAACTTAGTACTGTATAATTATACGGTTGCACAAAATTATGATAAATTTCCTTGATTGCAATCAGCGATTTCAAAGGGACCAAAAAGTTTCGCGGACATCCTGCATTCGCGCTCACACGCACGTAGCACCTTAGCTGTTTCCTCACGTCAAGATCGACTGGCAAGACAAGTCGACACTTTTCCCATTTGTTTCCACACGACATCGAGTATTCTCAATTGAAAACACGGAAGCCCGCTGTGTGCACAATCGGTTCGCATCAAGTCTCTAGCGGAGTGAATCGTTGTCGACACGTGATCGTGAAAAATCTCGATTTCATTCGAGAACGTCTTTTCTCGCGTTGCCGGAGCACGTGGTCTGAGTACAAATCGACTCGGAATGGCAATCGTGCGTTGAATCGACGAGCCCGAATGATCGAACGTTCACCGGCCATCATACGTTTGGGATTACGGTTATGGTCTTAGAAGCGAATTCCAGTTGACTCAACTCAACACACGACGAGCACCGCGAATGGAACGAAGCTGCGAATCACGTACGTGCGAGGTTTCTAACGACGCAGCATCTACTTCACTTCCTACCGTGTTACGGAAGTGACTGGCGAAATTAATTTAATATCACTCCTTAGAGAAAAGTACTCGGCGTACGTGTGCATTAAATTTTATGTAAACGGAGAACCGCCCGCGAAACCGGCGGTATAAATGTCTAGAGAGCACTTCTGTTGACGACTTTATCAATTGCGCAAAGCTGTCCGTTTGACGAAATCTGGTTTGTTTCTACGAACTGACGTTTGTTTCAACGTAAAATCGCACGTATAAAAAAGGGGAGCATAAATTTATGTAGAATATCTCTGCCATCAACCTCATCGTTAACTAAAACGAAGCTGTGCATTTTCTTGACGAACCCGTTGAAACGCTGAATTCTTGTAACAATACATATAATCGGGACCTGCTACACGTTTATCGATCGACGTTCGTTTCAGCGTAAAATCGCTAGTACAGATCGTTATCGCACAAAGTTATATATTTGTTTGGCGAACCCATTGAAATGATGAAATTCCGATACAATAAAAGCAAGACCTGCTTTACTTCTACCGATCGATGCTTGTTTCGGCGTCAACTCGGTTGTGTAAAAGTAAAGAGCATAAACAAGACCCGCTTTATTTTTAATGACTGCAGTTTGTTTCGGCATAAAATTGCTAGTACAAAAAAAGTGAGCATGAACTTCTACAAAGCATTTCTGCCGTCAACTGCACAAAACTATCCGTTTGTCACAAAACCCATGAAACTGCCGAATTCTCGCAACAATATAAAGAAGACCCGCTTTATTTCTAATGACTGCAGTTTGTTTCGGCGTAAAATTGCTCGTACAAAAAAAGTGAGCATGAACTCCTACAAAGCATTTCGGCCGTCAACTACATAAAGCTGTCCATTTGTCACAAAACCCATGAAATCGCCGAATTCTCGCAACAATATAAACAAAACCCGCTTAATTTCTAGTGACTGCAGTTTGTTTCGGCGTAAAATTGCTCGAATAAAAAAGTGAGCATGAACTCCTACAAAGCATTTCTGCCGTCAACTACATACAGCTGTCCATTTGTCACAAAACCCATGAAACCGCCGAATTCTCGCAACAATATAAACAAAACCCGCTTAATTTCTAATGACTGCAGTTTTGTTTTGGCGTAAAATTACTCGTACGAAAAAAGTGAGCATGAACTTGTACAAACCATTTCTGCCGTCAACTGCACAAAGCTGTCTATTTGTCACAAAACCCATGAAAATGCCGAATTCTCGCAATAATATAAACAAGACCCGCTTTATTTCCAATGACTGCAGTTTGTTTCGCCGTAAAATTGCTCGTACAAAAAAAGTGATCATGAACTTGTACAAAGCATTTCTGCCGTCAACTACATAAAGCTGTCCATTTGTCACAAAACCCATGAAACCGCCGAATTCTCGCAATAATATAAACAAAACCCGCTTAATTTCTAGTGACTGCAGTTTGTTTCGGCATAAAATTGCTAGTACAAAAAAAGTGAGCATGAACTTGTACAAAGCATTTCTGCCGTCAACTATACAAAGCTGTCTATTTGTCACAAAACCCATGAAAACGCCGAATTCTCGCAATAATATAAACAAAATCCGTTTAATTTCTAGTGACTGCAGTTTGTTTTGGCATAAAATTGCTCGTACAAAAAAAGTGAGCATGGACTTCTACAAACCATTTCTACCGTCAACTGCACAAAACTGTCCATTTGTCACAAAACCCATGAAAACGCCGAATTCTCGCAATAATATAAACAAAACCCGCTTAATTTCTAGTGACTGCAGTTTGTTTCGGCATAAAATTGCTAGTACAAAAAAAGTGAGCATGAACTTCTTCAAAGCATTTCTGCCGTCAACTGCACAAAGTTAGTCACAAAACCCATGAAAACGCCGAATTCTCGCAAAAACCCAATCAGAATCCGCTTTACTTCTACCGATCAACGTTCGACTCTGCGTAAAATCGTTCCTGCAAAAAAGGAGAATCTAAACTTCTCCAGAGCATTCCTATCATCATCTTTATCGAACTGCACAAAGCTGCATTCATTTATTTCGCAAACTGATCGAAGCGCCGTATTCTCGCACCGATCTAATCAAGACCTGCCTCACTCCCGCCGATATTTGATTCGGCGTAAACTCGGTCGTGGAAAAAAATGGACTCACATTCTGGCACTATCTGTCTCATGTCACGGCGGTCCTATCGATCCATCTTGTTGTCGAAGACGCACTGCTCGCTGTGCTTTTGCCTGCGTCCTGCCACAACTGGTTACTCCTCGTGTAAATCCTTCGCCACACGATGCTCTCCGCACGTCACGCCTGCGGTAAGACGTGTCGACGGAAGTGCATGCTGTCTGCGATTTTCTCCTCGGGACGGCGGTAACAGGCGACTGCCTCGGCGGAATCGTCGGTTCGAAAAGCAGCGACGACGTGGCGCGAGGGAAATGCGTGAGACGGCCGAAACGAGGTACGCTTCACGGTGAGAGGCCGGTGCTCGACTGCTCGAATGCACGCCGGATTCCACCTTGCCCGGAATATTTTGCCCACCACCGTTAGTCGGCGCCTGTTCATCCCGTCCCCCATAGGTGAAACAGCTGACCGGCAGCACTCCGTCTGGGGGGCTGCTCGCTTACCTGCCGCCTGTGCGCGCGCCTCCAATTTCGCCGCTTACCTCAAACTTCTTTGCAAGCCAAGAATTTCTTCGTTTACCTGCGACGTATTTGTGTGCCTCAAATTTCTATGTTGACTGCAACTTCTATGCGAGCTTCAAATTTCTTCGCTTATCTGAAACATCTTTGCAAGCCTCAAATTTCTTCGGTTAGCTGAAATTTGTTTGCGTGGTTCAAATTTGATCGTTTACCTGCAACTTAGTTATGTGCCTTAAATTTATATGTTGACTGCCACTTGTATGTGAGCTTCAAATTTCTTCGGTTGCCTGAAACTTGTTTGCGCACCTCCAATTTCGCCGCTTACCTCAAACTTCTTTGCAAGCTGCAAATTTCATCGTTTACATGCAACTTATTTGTAGGCCTCAAATTTCTATGTTGACTGCAACTTCTATGCGAGCTTCAAATTTCTTCGCTTGTCTGAAACATCTTTGCAAGCCTCAAATTTCTTCGGTTAGCTGAAATTTGTTTGCGTGGTTGAAATTTGATCGTCTACCTGCAACTTAGTTATATGCCTTAAATTTATATGTTGACTGCCACTTGTATGTGAGCTTCAAATTTCTTCGGTTGCCTGAAACTTGTTGCGCACCTCCAATTTCGCCGCTTACCTCAAACTTCTTTGCAAGCCAAGAATTTCTTCGTTTACCTGCGACGTAGTTGTGTGCCTCAAATTTCTATGTTGAATGCAACTTCTATGCGAGCTTCAAATTTCTTCGCTTGTCTGAAACATCTTTGCAAGCCTCAAATTTCTTCGGTTAGCTGAAATTTGTTTGCGTGGTTCAAATTTGATCGTTTACCTGCAACTTAGTTATGTGCCTTAAATTTATATGTTGACTGTCACTTATATGTGAGCTTCAAATTTCTTCGGTTGCCTGAAACTTGTTTGCGCACCTCCAATTTCGCCGCTTACCTCAAACTTTTTTGCAAGCTGCAAATTTCATCGTTTACATGCAACTTATTTGTAGGCCTCAAATTTCTATGTTGACTGCAACTTGTATGCGAGCTTCAAATTTCTTCGTTTGCCTCAAACTTCTTTGCAAGCCTCGAATTTCTTCGTTTACCTGCGACTTATTTGGATGCCTCAAACTTTTTGGTTAACTGAAACTTGTATGCAAGCCTCAAATGTCTTCATTTACCTGCGACTTATTTGGGTGCCTCCAATTTTTAGGTTAATTAAAACTTGTGCGCAAGCCGCAAATTTCTTCGTTTACCTGCGACTTATTTGAGTGCCTCAAATTTCATCGTTTACATGCAACTTATTTGTATGCCTTAAATTTCTATGTTGCCTGCAACTTATGTGCGAGCTTCAAATTTCTTCGCTTGCCTGAAATTTGTTTGAGGCCTCCAATTTCGCCGCTTACCTCAAACTTCTTTGCGCGCCTTAAATATGTTCGTTTACCTGCGACGTATTTGTATGCCTCAAATTTCTATATTGACTGCAACTTGTGTGCGAGCTTCAAATTTCTTCGGTTAGCTGAAACTTGGTTGCGTAGTTCAGATTTGATCGTTTACCTGCAACTTATTTGTGTGCCTTACATTTATATCTATACTTGCAATTTATTTGCGTATTCCACATTTTTTCCTTTACTTGTCCCACATTTCGTTTTTACCTACAACTTTCTCGGTAATATGTATTTGTGGCAGGAGACTGACAGTTGGTTATTGATATCGTTCAAAATACATGCTATCGAAAATTGTGTGGAGTGACAATGTTTACGACCAAATTACATTCGGTAGTTTTTGTTCATTGGTAAAACTGTTTAGCGAACGGGACGATTTTTTTATTTTGCTTACCGAAGCAGTTGAACGGGTGTTCTAACCGGGAAACGGGAAATAAGGTGAACATGCGACCATCGGTATACCATTACGGAATATTCACCCACAGCCGCAAGTAACCGGTGATTAACCGAAAATCACTGATGCACAAGAATTTCTCTCTTAGTCGTTTCCGGCTATCGTAAGTTTATTGCGCCGCATGTCTTCGCTTACCTACGTTATCAAGGCAGCGTTCTAACGACAAACTTAACTTTGATTATTATCTTTCATCATTGACGCTAACGACATGTATCATATAAAACATATGTCACTTTCATGCATTCATTATACTTAATTTGATCAGCAAAATTGCCTGAAGTATAAGAACCACTTCCTGCTTCTGCTTCGCAAGTAAAACGATCACTTTCAGTAAGCGATCAGAAAGCTGAATACATTAATGATAGTAACGCAGCATATAACCACGTGGATAACGGAATCAAATGTTCTCGCTGAGTTGAAAGTTTCGCGATAAACTCGTGAACGTAAGGTGTCGACATCATTCGCCCTTCTATTGTTGGGTTCGTTGCACTAACCGTAAACTATGCCCTCCAAATCCTGTCCTTTCGAACTCTTGCAGCCTTCCAGCCGCTTGAGTTTCTTTCCAGTTTCTCCTAAAACCTAATAAATCACCGTTGCCACCACTGTCCTGTTCCCCAACAGCATCCCATGAAAACCAAACTTCCAACTACCTAAGTTTCCTCCCGCTTTTCCTGGAATTGAAATTTTCCTTACCCTCACTCATCAGACAACCTCGTAGTATAAAGCGCTAGTTTTAGGAATAAGCTGGCTCTCGTATTCTAAAACGGATTCTCATATCAAATTCGCGACAATCTGTATAACCTTCAATAAATTTTACTAATAAATACCATTTTTATTTTATGACGTTAGTTTAATACGCGCTGTCACGACACCATAAGCCTTATTTTTAACCCTTCTTTGCATGATGGTGGAAATTTCCATCATAACATTGAATGCCCAAAAATTATATAAAAGAACAAGTTCACTTTGATCTAACTTTGTATGATGATGGAAATTTCCATCATATTGTTTTTTGCTAAATTTATACTATAAATATATACTAAGATCTTTTTAACCATTTTTCCTTTAATTTTGAACATGAATTATATCACCTTGATTTATTTCCCCAATAAAGAAAAAATCATGCAAAGAAGGGTTAAGGCTCTGCCTAAAATCCACGGAAATAAACTAATGAAACGCGATTTCACATATAAACAGCCAGTATCAATCAAATTCTCAGTATTTCAATATTACTTCTTCTTCAAATTCACAATTAACTGTTACTTACTTCAAATTCATATAACTATCAAATGAAAAGCAAGTATGATTAAAATGCTCAGTATTTCAATATTACTTCTTCAAATTCACCATTAACTGTTACTTACTTCAACTTTATATAAGTGTCAAATGAAATGCAAGTATGATTAAAATTCTCAGTATTTCGATATTACTTCTTCAAATTCACCATTAACGGTTACTTACTTCAAATTCACATAACTGTCAAAAGAAAAGCAAGTATGATTAAAATGCTCAGTATTTCGATATTACTTCTTCAAATTCACCATTAACTGTTACTTACTTCAAATTTATATAAGTGTCAAATGAAAAGCAAGTATGATTAAAATGCTCAGTATTTCGATATTATTTTTTCAAATTCACCATTAACGGTTACTTACTTCAAATTCACATAACTGTCAAAAGAAAAGCAAGTATGATTAAAATGCTCAGTATTTCGATATTACTTCTTCAAATTCACCATTAACTGTTACTTACTTCAAATTTATATAAGTGTCAAATGAAAAGCAAGTATGATTAAAATCCTCAGTATTTCGATATTATTTTTTCAAATTCACCATTAACGGTTACTTACTTCAAATTCACATAACTGTCAAAAGAAAAGCAAGTATGATTAAAATGCTCAGTATTTCGATATTACTTCTTCAAATTCACCATTAACTGTTATGTACTTCAAACTCATATAACTGTCAAATGAAACCGTTGTCCGCTAATTGTCATCTGTTTGCTGCACTAATGACTGTCGAAAGGAATTTCCTCATTATCACTTGACCTTGACTGACTCATTTGAACAAGCCGAGGGTGTCGTGCAGTATTTGGTGTGCACATTGCTTCGAGATAGTCAAAATGGGTTACCGATTCGCCGTGGCTCATTTAGGCCAAAGAAATCGCGTACGGGTGCCTCCCTCTCGTCGTTCGTCCCACTTTGCACACTTTACGCACGTTGCTCAATTTGACTGTGGCAAATCGCATTACGAAATCCCGTCTCTCGACACTCGTACCGTTTCCGCGACAATGAAATCGCCGACGGGCAAAATATCGAAGGCGTGAATAGGAACCTGTCGCGAAAAGTAACTTCATATGAGTGACGCTACCGGTTTAGTTTGCACGATTCCGTGCTGGCGACTTAGTGTTTGATAACTTTCAAAATTGAAATTTTCGTGCTGTAACAATGTTCAGTGTTTGACGTTAATACATTTTAAGATGCTTCAGTATTTTGTACAAACACATCTTAGGAGCTTTCACTATTTCACATTTCCAAATTTTAAGACTTCAAAATTCCGCATTTCCAAATATCAGGATTTTTAAAAATGTCACATTTCCAAATTTTAAGACTTCAAAATTTCGCATTTCCAAATGTTAGGATTTTTAAAAATGTCACATTTCCAAATTTTAAGACTTCAAAATTCTGCATTTCCAAATGTCAGGATTTTTAAAAATGTCACATTTCCAAATTTTAAGACTTCAAAATTCTGCATTTCCAAATGTCAGGATTTTTAAAAATGTCACATTTCCAAATTTTAAGACTTCAAAATTCCGCATTTCCAAATGTCAGGATTTTTAAAAATATCACATTTCCAAATGTTAACACTTCTAAATTCCGCATTTCCAAATGTCAGGATTTTTAAAAATGTCACATTTCCAAATTTTAAGACTTCAAAATTCCGCATTTCCAAATGTCAGGATTTTTAAAAATATCACATTTCCAAATATCAAGATTTTTTAAAATATCACATTTCCAAATTTTAAGACTTTTCAAACCTCCACATTTCCAAATTTTGGACCTTCCAACATTTAAAACATTAAGTGTTTACCAGGTGTCTTTCAGAGAACTACGGTCTTTTCATATATTGCCGATTCAATTTTTTTCTGTGAGAAGCCAAATTGAAGTGCCGCACATATAAATTAGATGCGATATAATATTCTTTATGTTTCCGTTGTGGCAATTACAAATTGACGAACGAAATGATTAATTATTATTAATTATTAAGCATTTTCTCGTAAAATCTATAACCGTGACGGACTTTCCTCGGAAACGTCGTTCGCGTCCGCGCGGATTTACGGTGGACGATTGAAAATTTGCATCCAACTCCGTCGTAATCACAAATGAAAAATGATTCGGCGACAAACGCTTTCTAGAAACTGCACAATTAATATTTGTCACTTCATTTATTGCGATAGTCCGTATGAATTCTGATACATGTATAGCTTGTATTATCGTGCATAAACTAATGACATACATAACATATGAGTAAACTACATTAGAAATAACGCCGTCACATGCTCCTCTCTCATACCATTTGCGGGCTCAGATACGCGTCATCACTGAAAGTACTACGAGATCTTCATAAATAATTCGCAGAGCACAATCCACCACGCAGCTATTTTCATCCGGTGCACTACAGAACTTTTTAAAACATGCAACACCTGACTGAGCCATATGCATTTCAATTTTTTTTGTCCGAATTAATAAAATTTATATCTACGCTATTTTGTCAGACGGCAAAAAATGATACCTTCGGTAAAATTTGTGAGAGTCAATTTAGTTGAAACAGTTCCAGTTATTATCCGACGAGACCTTTGTAGACCGTCATCTTAGTTTTCGTAGGTAGATAGTGTGTTCTTAGAATTAAGTTAGCGAGCGAGCGAATGGATGAACGAGTGAAAGCGAATAAGTGCAAGGAAGGGTGTAGGGACGTGCTAGGGGAAGAGAGGATTTCTTTTCTGTTAGTCTTCTTACGGTACGGAATGTCAAGAAGTGTAAAGTCGTGTCGGCCTTTTCGCTAGAAAGTGCGCAGTCGCATAATTATAGTCGAGTAGTAATAGTTGTGTTTGCCTTCGGTTTTTGTGTGTCTGTTAATTATTTTTAAGTCGGTATATACTAGCAGGTTATTCTTCCTGTAAAATTCGAAAGTCAAGATTTTATTTGAATTGACATGAATTTCAATAATGAAATTCTAAGTCAAGATTTTGTTTCAATTTACATGAATGTCAACAGTACAATTCTAAGTCAAGATTTTGTTTCAATTTACATGAATGTCAACAGTACAATTCTAAAGCCAATACTTTTTACCGTAAGGAGATTTTATGCGTTCCTCCATTATCCCATAAAAATCATTTATGCTCGTACATCAAATCCCACAATATTATATATTTTTGGTGCGCCGCAAAATATTAGTAATTAGGTTCGCTATGTCGTGAAACAAGGATTGAAATTCGCTGGATTTCCGAATCGAACAATGCGTGCTAAGCGAATTAGATAACGTGTTGTTCCGCGCGGTGACTTGTTGACACGCTCCGTAACTTTCCATTCGATGCGTTTGAAATTCTGATGGTAAATCAAAGAATTTTATAAAAATTTATTGCAAAGTCACGTATCGACACCTTAATATTTTTACTCCTCCCAATCAGACATGGCATTGCCCAATTAAAATACAGGAGCACGCGGCTCGTCAGGCAAGTACATGTTCAGCTATGTCTTTGTTAAAATAATTTCTTAAAAATTAAATTTACCGTTTTGTTATGTAATACATCTTAAACTATTCACCCTTTCGGCATGTCACAATAACAAGTCTTAGGACTTTTTCCACATTTCATATTTAAGACTTTGATATTTCACATTTAAGATATTCACATTTTCAAAGATTAGGACTCCTGAAAATTAAAAATTTCCAAACATTCTTCTTGTACACATTCAAATTCCAATCATCACACTGCAAACACGAAAACACGAAGCAAACCGTAAAGCGTCCACGCTCCTTAAACTATACACCCTCCCTTGACAATTATGTTGTCTGCCGCTCTCCTGCAAACTTCTAAGGCATACGTCAGCAGCGAAACGACCAATCGCAATATCGGCCTGAACGGAACGTGTCCTCAAATCGGTCCGGCACGGAACCTATTAACACTTTGACTGCCAGGGTGGTCACCGGTGACCGGCGCAAAGGATTTTATTAAAAATGCAAAAGATTCGCAATGAAGCCTATTTGCAATATTGTAAAAGCAAGTGATATTGGAATGGTGCTCCAATACTTCGGCTTCAAACAACTCCGCGTTACCTTCATTTTGCACGATTTAATCATACTCTATTATTTCATCCCATCGCGGTTCTAATATAGCAAAATACACCGTGACCAGTGCAAAATATTTTACTAAGAATGCAAAAAATTCGCAATGAAGCCTATTTGCAATCTTGTAAAAGCAAGTGATATTGGAATGGTGCTTCAATACTTTGGCTTCAAACAACTCTGCGTTACCTTTATTTTGCATGATTTAATTATACGCTGTATTATTTCATCCCATCGCGGTTCTAATATGGCAAAATACACGGTGACCAGTGCAAAATATTTTACCAGGAATGCAAAAAATTCGCAATGAAGCCTATTTACAATCTTGCAAAAATAATTGATATTGGAATGGTGCTTCAATACTTTGGCTTCAAACAACTCTGCGTTACCTTCATTTTGCAAGATTTAATCATACTCTGCAGTATTTCATCCATCGCGGTTCTAATATAGCAAAATACACGGTGACCAGTGCAAAATATTTTACTAAGAATGCAAAAAATTCGCAATGAAGCCTATTTGCAATCTTGTAAAAGCAATTGATATTGGAATGGTGCTTCAATATTTTGGCTTCAAACAACTCTGCGTTACCTTTATTTTGCACGATTTAATTATACGCGGCAGTATTTCATCGCATCGCGGTTCTAATGTAGCAAAATATGCGGTGACCGACGTGAAAATGTTACTAAAAATGCACAAAATTTGCAATGAAGCCTACTTGCAATCTTGTAAAAGCAATTGACATTGTAATGGTGCTTCAATACTTTGGCTTCAAACAACTCCGCGTTACCTTCATTTTGCATGATTTAATCATACTCTGTATTATTTCATCCCATCGCGGTTCTAATATAGCAAAATACACGGTGACCAGTGCAAAATATTTTACTAAGAATGCAAAAAATTCGCAATGAAGCCTATTTGCAATCTTGTAAAAGCAAGTGATATTGGAATGGTGCTTCAATACTTTGCCTTCAAACAACTCTGCGTTACCTTCATTTTGCATGATTTAATCATACTCTGTATTATTTCATCCCATCGCGGTTCTAATATAGCAAAATACACGGTGACCGGTGCAGAAGATTTTACTAAAAATGCAAAAAATTCGCAATGAAGCCTGTTTGCAATCTTGTAAAAGCAAGTGATATTGGAATGGTGCTTCAATACTTTGGCTTCAAACAACTCTGCGTTACCTTCATTTTGCATGATTTAATCATACTCTGTATTATTTCATCGCGTCGCGGTTCTAATATAGCAAAATACACGGTGACCAGTGCAAAATATTTTACTAAGAATGCAAAAAATTCGCAATGAAGCCTATTTGCAATCTTGTAAAAGCAAGTGATATTGGAATGGTGCTTCAATACTTTGGCTTCAAACAACTCTGCGTTACCTTTATTTTGCATTATTTAATTATACTCTGCAGTATTTCATCCCATCGCGGTTCTAATATAGCAAAATACACGGTAACCAGTGCAAAATATTTTACTAAGAATGCAAAAAATTCGCAATGAAGCCTATTTGCAATCTTGTAAAAGCAAGTGATATTGGAATGGTGCTTCAATACTTTGGCTTCAAACAACTCTGCGTTACCTTTATTTTGCATGATTTAATTATACTCTGCAGTATTTCATCGCATCGCGGTTCTAATGTAGCAAAATACGCATGGCAGTCAACGTGTTAAATCCGGACGAAGAGTTCGGTTCTTCCTAACGTCGGTCAGCGAGCAAACTCTTCATACCCATCCGATTTCACGACGCGCGCACAATGTACGAGTACGACGGTCGATGATCCTGTCGGCGCAAATGATGGGGTTCGGCTGATCGTCGAACGGTGATTTACCGGACGACGCATGAAAGCGAATGCCAAGGTGAAAGAAACACGCGTGCATAATGACAGTGAAAGGATCAGGCGACTTCGCCGTCGGTAGCGGGCGAAACTGACGGCTGTCAGACCCGATGCGGATCCACGGCGTGCGACGTGGACACGCATAGACGGTCGCCAACGTGTGACGCTCGGTGCAGGAACGAAATGGTATTATTCGCTCGAGACGCCAAGTTTCCATGGAAATAAATTAGGGTGAGCCCGAGTAGAGACGATTTTCTTCCGATTGCGTGAGGCTTCTGTTATTCGCCGAGTCAGTTCCGAGCACGTGCGATTCGCTTGAGATCGTGGGTGGTGCTCGCTCGATGCTGAATCGTGGCTCAGGTTGTTATGACGTTGCCGTTCGCGGTGCGGCAGTTGTCGGTGGTTAGGATCTTCGGCTGATTGGCTAGCAGTGTCTTTGTGGCGTCTGGACAGACTGTTATCCTGCAAAATTTTGAGAAGCTGCATTTTAGACTGTTCAGAGATGGAGTTGTTGAAATGAAAGGAGGGTTGCGGGGGTGTTAAGATTTGTTCGAACGCGGATTTAGATGCACGAATTGTTAACAGTGATGTTGAAGAGGTGTCGGCCCAAAGTTTCGACTCAGTCACTTAAACTGGATAGGGGTTTTTCATTTTTTTTACTTTAATCAATCGGAAATATCTTATCGAATTGCTGAGTACTTAACATAGCAAAATACGAAACCCAGTCAACGCGAGTTGAATCAATCGGATTATTATGTGAAACGAATAGTTCTGACAATAATTCTTCATTTACGCCAATTAAACAGTACAAGAAAATTATTTAATGAAGAACGCATCTGTATTTATCTCTTAGATTGATAATTGTGGCTGAAATACGTTAGAAATCGAAACATTTGAGAACGCATATATGCGTCCATAGCATTATCTTAACGCCAAACATATATACATGATCCGTGTTTGCATACATTTTGACCCATCATGACATTTATTTGAGCCCAAAGATCGAAACTTTTTTGCAATCTTTAAGTGTTCTATCGATTTCCAAATGCCACATTGTATGTCATTATCCGCAAAATAGATAATGATGGGTGATGTGCTATTTTCTACCTTATCAATAATAGAGCACAAGGAGATAAAAGCCTTTTTAATCTTTAGTGTTCTATCGATTTCCAATTTCCACCAAAAAAACGTATATCATTATCCGCAAAATATATAACAAAGGACACTTACGCGTTGTTGAACTCCAAACTGCTTATTGTCAATGAATCGATGTAAACGTGTGGGGTGTGCAGTAATCTCCACGTAAGAGGGTTGAAAACGGAAGTTTGATATTCCCAGGATATTTCGACAGCTTCTAGTTTGCCGACAACATCCCCAGGCAATACCACTGTATGTGTGCTGCCAGGCTCGTAATACTTTGAGTTCGTGCTTAGCAGCATTTTGTCAGTTTGTTTTCCGTTTAGACCCATCGCACGAATGACGAACCTGCCTACTTCTCCGCCATGATCCAGACTCTCGTTTGTGTTGGAAATGTTTATTGTCACTCGATAATGACCCTCTGAAAGTTTCGATTTAGGATCATTCAAAGTGAATGGCGAGTTATTGGAAAATCGGACGCGAATGTGTCGATGGACGTAAATATAACAGTACTAACTGCAAAATGGCCTCTTCGATCCCGTCATTAAGTAAACAGAGGCGTGATAATTCCCAGGCTGTGCGTCCAATCCGAATCTGGGACAGTATTGATTAACGCAGTCGAAGCACCCGCCTTCTTGGAATCTATCCCAGGATGAACAGGGGACCGCAAGGAAAGGGCAAGCCGTATTGATGCTTTCGATAAAGTACTCATAGCTGCGAATATGATTGCAGCCCAAGAATCTTTTTATCCCTGAAAAAGATGTTTTATCACACATAGTTATACGCCTCAACACGTGTGTATAAAACGTGTGACATGCTTCTGAATTTTGTTAGAATAATTGAGTAGAGAAGTCATTATCATTTCTTCAGACAAATATCTCCGACTATCGTACATAATTTATACGCATATGAATTTTCCGTACAGAAAGCTTGCTCCTTTAATAAGGGTACAAGTCGAGTGCCAAGATTACAAGCAAAAATTTCAAGTAGTTTAGCTAATCGGATGCGTCAAAAAGTGAATGCAATAGCACATGAATTTTGTCGGAACAATTGAACAGAGAAGAAATTATCATTTTTTGGAATAAAATCTCCGACTGTTGCTTCTAATCGACGTTTTACAGCATTTGAGATTCCGCAAACCATATAAGCAGCAGACATGCACAGCATTCATCGTCTGGCACGATAAGCAACTATCGTACCTTATCGGTGTTTTCATAAGAACGAAACCGTAAAAATTCTGAAGAACAGATGACACACAAATCGTTCTTAACACTAAATGTACCGATACTTTACACCTACCTATTCTTACCATGAGAAAGATTGACCCCTTATGAAATAACCGTTGATTTTCAGAAAGAAATTCCTAATTTATTAAAGCGAATGATCAATATAAGAATAAAAAAGTCGATTTTATGAGAACGTGATTTTACATTTGACCCCGCTTGGTACGTTTAACAAAATGTACTCACATTCTACCATGAGAATGTACGATTTTCAAAGTTAAAGCGAGAAATTGAATGATCAAGTGAAAGAATTTTTGAAAGAGAAAGAGGTCATTTGTCCCCGCTTGGTACGTTTAGTGTTAATCACATCATACGGAAATACGGCGATTAGCCTCAAAGAACATTTCAAAGACTGCGCCAAACTAATCGGATACTCACCACGAATGAAGCTCCCACGTTCCAAGGTAATGGAATTGAGCACACCTTCGTTGCAGCCTGGCTGATTGCGACCGCCATTCGGGTAGAAGTCAATGTGGGCGACGGGTTGAGTAATACCAAGGCCGCCGCTGATAAAAGGATTGCAATCAGTGTGAATGGCCGTGACGAATTTCGCGTCGGTTGGATCGAGCCTGACCATTGGCGAAGTGTTGCTGAAATGAGGCTCGGCTGGGTCGAGGCCTGTCAAAGAAATACATTCGTTAAGTAAAAAATTAAAAGCATCTTTTTGTGCATCTGTAAGCAAAAAGTTGGGGTGATAGATGTGACGATTCATCGTATGCGGTTGTCATTAGGCCAATGTTGCTACGGTGTTGGTAAAAATGTCGGAGCAGGAAAAATAGTAAGAAAGTAAACAGAATGATGCAGCAGTACAGAGCTTTCGTTTTCTTAGTTTGAAGCTAGGATGACGATTTAAGGAGAAAGCAAACATTGTACCTCATGAAGAAGAGGTTACCGAAACTTGATCATTAGGGACTAAGATTTTCTCGTAGATAAGATGTGCGGATAGCATTGAACGATAAATCTGAGTAGCTTTCGAGTATTTTTCCGCTAAGTTACCTTCTGCTTTTTTGTCAAAGTTTTGCATAGATACGCGCAGAACATTGGAAAAACGTAATTTCTCGTGAAAAGAACGAAATGCGTGATAACCAGTAGCTGTAGAATCGTGCGTTTAAACTTCAATTGTCTCTCTTCAGATCTACAAACAAATAATGATCGCTATGTAAATCCTGCGCCATACTAGTTGCCCTCATATGCTGCGCGAACATTAAATTTCTCCTTTAATCCAAGAAAGGTGCGTTATTCAACGCTTAAACGACCGGTCGCAAAGGTTCCTCTTACAAATTAGAAATTTTTGTTTATTATACTATATTATTAAACGGTTGACGGACCTGACGCATGTTTTCTGTTAGAAATTAGACATTATTCGAAAATTTACGACAATATTCGTTAATTTATTCGTTATAAATGTATGATAACTGCGATTGCCTTTTATTAAGAGCGCAATGCTGTATGAAAACGTGCAATTTTAATGCATAATGGCAAACGAAGTTTTCCAAACGCGACCCTTTGAAACGCTAATCGACGCTGACTTTCGTATCTTCCCCGTGTAGCTTAATCGTTTCATAGAACGTCTCTTAGGTTCTTTTCACTTTACTGGCCGACACATTCGATGGCGAGTATCACGTAAGAATTACCACACGTCGGAGCGTAACGTGTGCGCACTGTGCCAAGCATTACATTCACCTTGCGCAAAGGCGGAAGTCATTTTTCGGTCCGGCGGGACAATAAATTAAAAGCTTAGAACACGTAACCCGGTTATCATTGCGGCATTCTTCTACAGGTTTATTCTAATGGCCGAGAAAAATTCGCCACTATTCCATTCCTCTGTCAAACTGCCCTTCTCGTCGCATAACAACGCGTCATTACGTACGTGCTTAGAGTGTCGATAGTCTTTTGGTTTGTATTTTGTTAGTTGCGGAAAGCGTATGCATTCCTGTTTCGAAAAATCGTCGAGGTGATTACGCAACAAAATTCACCGTCGAAAGAATGTCTGCACGTTTGACACTAAACTACCTCATTTTAACTGGTATATCATCCCGAACATGCATTCTCAAATTTTCTCAAGGGTACCGAAAAAATGATCACGGAAATTAGATGCATTCTTGATTCGGAAAATTGTGGGGGACCTTACGCAAGAAAATCGACCGACGAAAGAATGTCTATACCTTTCACACAAAACCACCTCACCTCAACCTCTACATCGTCCATCATACGCAATCTCACATTACCGCAGAGAACACCAAAAAACGATTACCGCCATGCATCCACCGAGTACATCACCGCTGCATGCGCACGGCTTCCTGTCTACACAGTCTAGAACAGGCTATCTCAAATTTTCTCAAGAGTAACAAAAACATAACACGGAAAGCGCATGCATTCTTGAATCGGAAAATCGTTCAGCACGTTACGCAAGAAAATCGATCGACGAAAGCGTCTATACCTTTCACACAAAACCACCTCACCTCAACCATCGTCCATCATACGCAATATCACATTACCGCAGCAATAACCAAAAAACAATTACTACCACGCGTAGTCAACCGACTACATCACTGCTGCCTGCGCACGGTTTCATGTCTACATCGTTTAGAACAGGCTATTTCAAATTTTCTCAAGAGTAACAAAAAGTATCACAGAAAGCGTATGCGAAAGCGTCTCGTCCATCATACGCAATATCACATTAATTTACTACTACGCGTAGTCAACCTGCTGGAAAATCGGTACGGAAGAAAATTAACCGACGAATGTATATTTGCACCTTTCACACCAAACCACCTCACGTCACCTCTACATTGTCCACGTCTAGACACGCAATCTCAAGTTTTCTCAAGAGTAACAACAACGCAACACGGAAAGCACATGCATTTTTGAATCGGAAAATCGTTCAGCACGTTACGCAAGAAAATCGATCGAGGAAAGCATGTCTATACCTTTCACCCAAAACCACTTCACCTCACTTCTACATCGTCCATCATACGCAATATCACATTACCGCAGAGATAACCAAAAAACAATTACTACCACGCGTAGTCAACCGACTACATCACTGCTGCCTGCGCACGGTTTCATGTCTACATCGTTTAGAACAGGCTATTTCAAATTTTCTCAAGAGTAACAAAAAGTATCACAGAAAGCGTATGCATTCTTAATTTGGAAAATCGGTACGGAAGAAAATTACCCGACGAATATATATTTGCACCTTTCACACCAAACCACCTCACTTCAACCTTCACATTGTCCACGTCTAGAACACGCAATCTCAAGTTTTCTCAAGAGTAACAACAACGCAACACGGAAAGCGCATGCATTTTTGAATCGGAAAATCGTTCAGCACGTTACGCAAGAAAATCGATCGACGAAAGCATGTCTATACCTTTCACACAAAACCACTTGACCTCAACTTCTACATCGTCCATCATACGCAATATCACATTACCGCAGCGATAACCAAAAAACAATTACTACCACGCGTAGTCAACCGACTACATTACCGCTGCCTGCGCACGGCTTCATGTATACATCGTCTAGAAGAAGCTATCTCAAATTTCCTCAAGAGTAACAAAAAGTACTATAGAAAGCTTATGCATTCTTAACACTTTAACGACCGCTAGCCGATTAATCAACTTTTCGATTCCAACTGCTATTTACTGGTAGCCGATTAATCGGCTTTTCAGTGGTCTACGGTTATATTAGATAAAATAAATATCAAATGATACTATGCCAATTCTAAATGACAATAAAATTTCACTGCTTTGACACCAAAAGATTCTCAACAACACATTCAGTATTTTTCAGTTATAAAGCTTTACAAATAGGCACATACACAATTCCTGCGCGATATCCAAAACAGAGTCGGTTGTTAGTGAGTGGCATCTTCAGTCAATAGCGGTCGGTAAAGTGTTAATTTGGAAAATCGGTACGGAAGAAAATTAGCCGACGAAATGTATTCCTGCACCTTTCACACCAAACCACCTCATCTCAACCTCTACATCGTCCACGTCTAGAACACGCAATCTCAAATTTCCTCAGAGATACCCAAAAAACGATTACTACTACTCATCCGTCGACTGCACTCTTCTGCCTGCGCACGGCCTTCTCTTTCAATCCTCCCAGCCCAACCGACCCTTTGTCACCAAGGAATTTATTAAGGTCCTTCTTCGTCATTTCTGCCACTTCCTGTCTCGGCGTGTTCTCTTACTACCGTTGTTTACCGACTTCTTGTCTTCGGGCGGGTCCGAGGGCGTGCTCTGGCGTTAATCGCGTCCATAAATCAGCCGACCGCCTTTGGGCTCCTTGTATCTGTTGCCCACCCCCGCCGAAAGGTCCCTCCGCGCCGTTTGACGCGTCGTTTGACGCGCCGCAGGGGGTGACCGCTATGGGGTGTGTCGTTCTGGGACCGCAAGTGTCCAATGGCGCTGGCCAGGCACGGGGGACAAAAGCGCGAGCGAGATAGTTGAACGCGATGGAGAACGAAAGAGCTGTGCCGAGCGCTGACGATTATTCGTTGACGTCCTTGTCGACCCCGTGCACGCTTCTGGTGCCCTGGTAGTTCCCGATGGGATCGATAGCTTACGTAACGGCGGACGGGCTCGCCTTCAATTGGCCCTGCATCGGGTGCGCATTGATCGGAAATGGGAAACGGTTCTCAAAGTGCGCCGGCCGGAACCGAGTTAATTGCTGCGGGGAAAGGGGGAAGGGAGACAGTGAAAGTTCGAGAGAGAAGCGAGTGCTTGATGCGTCTTGGGGCGACGGGCATGACGCGCAGATTGCGTCATTGAGATAGAGCGATTTTGGGCGAAGGTGGGCCGGGGGAGGTGTAATTGGGACGTTGTTGGATGCAGGTCGGTTGCGTTCGGTATGCGGGTGATGTGAGGGGAGTTGGGTAATGGGAGAATAGATGGGTGATTAATGGGAGTGAGGATTAATGAGAGAATTTCTTTTCGGTGCTGTGCATGGGGGGTTATTATGAGAATGCGGAGTGCTTAATAAGTCGTGCCGTATTAGTGGTGGGGGAAAAGGTTGCTGTTAGCAAGACGCTTTGCCGCGGTTGCAGTGAATTTGCTTGCTAATATTTGGCCGGGTGTAATATATTTTGAAATGCATTTATGGCGAACGGTGAATGTCCGTGAAATTTTTCTGATGCTTCATGACCGGTTGATGTAAGAAATATCGTAACATGATGCTTTCATTCAGTTACAATTAAGTAAAAAAGGAAGATTATGAGAGTGTAGAGTAGATAATAATTTATGTCGTGGTAGTATACGGGTAAAAATGTTGTTTTGTGAAAAAAGACGCATTTACCGCGATAACCGTTATTTTGTTTGCTAATGTTTTTCCGAATATGATATATTGTGAGTTGTATTATAACAAACATTTCTAATGCTTCGCGACCGGTTGTTATAATAAGCGTCGTAATATGATACTTGCATTTAATAAGTC
The DNA here is from genome assembly GCA_033815515.1 of Cryptocheilus praepositus. NCBI lineage: Eukaryota > Metazoa > Arthropoda > Insecta > Hymenoptera > Pompilidae > Cryptocheilus > Cryptocheilus praepositus. Next base: position 7,263,284 of record JAWWQZ010000303.1, on the reverse strand, counting down.
TGCAATTATATAAAAAAGTGTGATTATGAAAATATAGAATGGATAGTAAGTCCTACCGTAATAGTACAGAGAATAATAAATTGCTATTAGTAAGCCCCGTTTACCGTGGCTACCGTAATTTTGTTTGCTAATATTTCTCCAGATGATACATCATGAGATGTATTACGACAAACGGTAAATGTCCGTCCGCTGTTTCTAATGCTTCGCGACCGGTTGGTATAATAAGCGACGTAACACGACACTTACATTCAGTAAGTCCACAATTAAATAAAAAATGCGGTACATAATGATTAAATAGAAAACTGAATGTACACATATTACGCACAGCTTGTTTCGTAACTAATCTTCCATATTGCAGATCCGCAAATTTCTTGTTCATGATGACGCAGACGTGCTATTGACGGTGTTGCAAGTAGATCAGCAAATTTATTACGATACTAATATATCATCTTCCCTTTCATTCCTCGTTTTTTTACCTAGTACTTGTACACTATCCATTACGCGTTACAAAAAAATAGAAATAAGAAGAACCGTAGAAAGTCACACTTAATGGCGCACAAGAATGTATCTATTAATTAATTTATTTTTGTTTGTTAAATGTAATTTTGATATAATATTGATAAATATTCTCTTGACAATTCGTATGACCACATCAATATCTGAACTCTGTTTTTCAACATTAAAGAGAATAAAAACATTTCCGAGGAGCACTATGAATCAGGACAAATGATATGCACTCGCGTTATTTTCAATGAAGAAAAAAATCTTTAATAGTCACGCAGCCATTAAGAGAAAGGTCATTGGCCTTTTCGCTCGTGACAAACCAAGAAGAAAGAATTTGATTTTTAAGTAATTCCACAGTATATCAAAGTGCATAATTGTACTGACCACGAGCAATATTTTTCATATTTAACGTTTTTTTAGTTTTTGCCATAGTTTTCCTATTTTACGCAAACACGAGCACACTGTGCATATAGTGCGTATGCATATTTCGAAAGTGGCAACACCCCCACTAGCTTATGCTACAAGCCGCCATAGGTCGCACCATAAATAGACCATGAACATCAAACAATCAAGTATGCACCTAGTCCCTATCCATCAACCGTTTGACGCCAATACATCCCATCTAACGACCTATTGTCATATCCTCCAGCATCCGTCATCGCAAATGCAGAAGATTGCTCAAAGCGGGCTTTTTCGGCCGTGCCACTCTTTCCATCTCTGATTCCCTGATCATTTGCGATTCGATCGGCCATCTTCGTATGTCTCCGGTCGCCCCTGACGGTACTTGACCGTCTGTCTGCAGGTAGACGTTTCCTGCGAGATGCATCTTCGCCCATATGCAATTGATAAACCCCCACAAAACTGACAGGAGGAAACTGTTGCAAGCGCAGGCGATTTCTCACATGACACCGACCGTTAATCGGCAGGCACGTGCATGTACTACATTGCGTAGGAACGCAACAACTCATAGGCGCGCGCATGAACTCGTATAGCAGATTGCGTTGACGTCAGTAGGTCAAACCTACTCGACTAAACCGACTCGTTTTTACTCGTACGTTTATGTTTTTCGAGTTACTTCACGTGCACTCTCTCTTTGCGCTTCTTTCTTCACGACGCTGATGTAAGAACCCCTCTGACCTTGATGGTTGCGCATATTTAGCCACGCGCGCTTTCATGCGTTACATCGTGAGGTGTTAAATGATATGCATTGTTGACGGATATCCGTTGACGCGGTCTTAACTTAAGTCTCGGTGACAATGGGATTAGCATGGCTAGCTCGTCGATGCTTCCGGGATTTGAAAGTTATTTTATGAGGTTCTACTGTCTTGCATTTGAGGCTTTCGTGATCGACGGTAGTTTGATTATTGGCTTCCGGATGGTCGCCGCGGCTATTGTCAACTTGCTGCACCTCAACTCATGTGGAACGTCCGCGGAACGTCGGCAGCAAGTTGACAATAGACGTGGCAACCATCCGGAAGCCAATAATCAGTTTTTATTGTTGTCATGAGAAATACGGTTTATGGGCTGGCACTAGCGAGTTTAGTTTGTGACGGCGCATAAGCCGTCAATTATTTTGAGTACTGATGGGATTAGTGATGCGTGTGAAGCGTTTTAACACGTTAATTGCCAAGCGTAGTGTTAGATGCGATGAAATGTGATTAAATCGTGCAAAATAAGGTTGACGCAGAATTACTAGAAGCCAAGGTATTGAAGCACTGTTCCAATATCAATTGCTTTTACAAGATTGAAAATACGCTTCATGTTAACGCGTTGACAGTCAACGTGTTAATATCAAACGCGTTAACACGTTGACTGCGATGGTGGTCATCGGTGACCAGCGCAAAAGGTCTCACGAAAAATTAAAAAAATACCCAATCGGCAGCATTTATAATTTTATAAATGCAATTAATATTAAATTGCAAAAAATTCAAATATTTGGTCTCTGATACCTTTGCATTATTTTCATTTTGCACAATTCAATCGTATTCTGTAGTACTGAATCCGGTTGCAGTTTTAATATAGTAAAATACATACGGCGGTCAACGTGTTAACACGTTGATTGCCATGGTGGTCATCGGTGACCGGCGCAAAAGGTCTCACGAAAAACTCAAAAAATACCCAATCGGTCGCATTTATAATTTTGTAAATGCAATTAATATTAGATGTGATTCAATTCTTTGGTCTGCGATACCTTCGCATTACTTTCACTTTGCACAATTCAATCGTATTCTGTAGTACTGCATCACGTTGCGGGGTTAATATAGTAAAATACATACGGCGCAAAAGGTCTCACGAAAAACTAAAAAAATTCCCAATCGGTCGCATTTATAATTTTGTAAATGCAATTAATATTAGATGGCGATTCAATTCTTTGGTCTCTGATACCTTTGCATTATTTTCATTTTGTACAATTCAATCATATTCTGTAGTACTGCATCACGTTGCAATTTTAATATAGTAAAATACATACGGCAGTCAACGTGTTAACACGTTGACTGCCATGGTGGTCATCGGTGACCGACACAAAAGGTCTCACGAAAAATTAAAAATTACCCGATCGGTAGCATTTATAATTTTGTAAATGCAATTAATATTATACGGTGATTCAATTCTTTGGTCTCTGATACCTTTGCATTATTTTCATTTTGCACAATTCAATCGTATTCTGTAGTACTTCACCCGGTTGCAATTTTAATATAGTAAAATACGCATGGCAGTCAAAGTGTTAACGAAGTAACGGCACAGAGTAAAATATCAGGAAAATTAACGAAAAAATTGTGGCAATCAGGTTTACCTACGATTCTTCCCAAAGTATAGCCATAACGAACACGCATGTTGTATCCAACGTAGCCACACGTATGTGCACCCAGGCTGTGTCCTATACAATGTATCCTGGAAGCCGCTACACCACCCACCTCGATAAGTTGTGATGCTAAACGAGCTATCATCGCCCCGACCAATCTCGTGTTGGCCACAGCTTGAGTATACGGTGGTCCAGCACCATTGATCCAATTAATAACCACAACGTTGCAGTCCTCCCGCAACAACAGTTCTTTCATCGTTCTCTGCAACGACAATTAACATCGTTGATCAACCGACACGATTCGCTGCTCTTGCTAATGTTACAAACAACGGTCGCTTTCAAGGTAGACTTTGACTTCCGAGAAAGTAAATGAATCAACGACGTACGGGTTAATAGCGTGTATCGGTCTTTCAACCAGTTAGCTGTTGCGAGCTCTGTGAAAAGTGTGTACTTAAAATATGCCGTAAGGGGTAATATGAGTCTACTCGTCAAACATAGAGTGGCTGTTGTAATAGAGAATTAAGTTGTAATGAAATTAGTGGTATATTTTAATTTTATTTGCTAGCTGTTCAGATGTCTGTATTCGAGACATCTTAAAATGTATGAATATGTTATCATTTTCACCTAAATTACAATTTAAACAGTTATTATAATAAACAAATGTTACAAACAACGGTCGCTTTCAAGGTAGACTTTGACTTCCGAGAAAGTAAATGAATCAACGACGTACGGGTTAATAGCGTGTATCGGTCTTTCAAGCAGTTAGCTGTTGCGAGCTCTGTGAAAAATGTGTATTTAAAATATGCCGTAAGGGGTAATATGAGTCTACTCGTCAAACATAAAGTGGCAGTTGTAATGGAGAATTAAGTTGTAATGAAATTAGTGGTATATTTTAATTTTATTTGCTAGCTGTTCAAATGTCTGTATTCGAGACATCTTAAAATGTATGAATATGTTATCATTTTCACCTAAATTGCAATTTAAACAGTTATTATAATAAACAAATGTTACAAACAACGGTCGCTTTCAAGGTAGACTTTGACTTCCGAGAAAGTAAATGAATCAACGATGTACGGGTTAATAGCGTGTATCGGTCTTTCAACCAGTTAGCTGTTGCGAGCTCTGTGAAAAATGTGTACTTAAAATATGCCGTAAGGGGTAATATGAGTCTACTCGTCAAACATAGAGTGGCTGTTGTAATAGAGAATTAAGTTGTAATGAAATTAGTGGTATATTTTAATTTTATTTGCTAGCTGTTCAGATGTCTGTATTCGAGACATCTTAAAATGTATAAATATGTTATCATTTTCACCTAAATTGCAATTTAAACAGTTATTACAATAAACAAATGTTACAAACAACGGTCGCTTTCAAGGTAGACTTTGACTTCCGAGAAAGTAAATGAATCAACGACGTACGGGTTAATAGCGTGTATCGGTCTTTGAACCAGTTAGCTGTTGCGAGCTCTGTGAAAAGTGTGTACTTAAAATATGCCGTAAGGGGTAATATGAGTCTACTCGTCAAACATAGAGTGGCAGTTGTAATAGAGAATTAAGTTGTAATGAAATTAGTGTTTTATTTTAATTTTATTTGGTAGCTGTTCGGATGTCTATATTCCAGACATCTTAAAATGTAGGAATATGTTATAATTTTCATCCAAATTGCAATTTAAACAGTAACTTCTAGTTACATTGTATGCAGGACTAGTACCCTTGTTGTAACACAAAATATTGTCATTTCTTTATGACGAGTACACTCGTAGCTAACTGATTAATTAAACATGTCATCAAACTTTCTACATAACTGCATCGTTTCCGGTTATGAATTGTCACATAGTTATTATTGAAAGATACGCTAACAAACAACGTCATCTTCGAAGGTCGATTTGTTCCACTTTCACCCAAAAATGTCGAAAAACGTAGGAAACTTGTATGTGTAATCGGCATGCAAGTGGAAACACGGTTGAACACGACAGCATCTAACAAATCTATGCAGATTATACTTACAAGAACCCACGTCTTATCGCCGTTATCCAAGAATCCATGAACAACGAAGTAGACGTTTGCCTTCTTTCTTAACGCCGATTGTCGGATCGTGTCGAAATCGTCATTTTTCAGCTCGTCCGCATTTTCCATATGATCACGCGTGTAGAGCACGTAACGGGGGTTGATTCGATCCGGACGGGCCGGAAACGTCGAAACCGGCCTGTTCTCTCCTGACCACGGTGAGCCGATGTAGAAACAGCCGTAGGGCTCGAAGCATCGCCACATGTACCATTCTAAACGCAACGCAACAGAGACCAAAAGTTATCCACTTTGAACTCGTTATCAAGGCGCATTCCACGAAACTATTCGGGAGAATATGCATAAGCTGCACTGCGGGCAGCGAACGATTGCTTCGCTTCGCGACGCTTTATGCGATAATGTTACGCCTGACGGTGATGTTGACTGTGTGACGTCTGTATGTCGGGACCTCATACGTCAGGCGTCTGCCAACGCTCAATTATTACATTACGTTTATCTCCGCGACTCTGCTGGCCAAGCCTCTCACGTACTGAGTTCCACGTTTAATTCATTGTTATTACATACTGTGCGGGGAAAAGAAATTTATTGTAGGGAAATGTATAGAATGCTGTGACAATGGATATGTGTGCCGTGTGCAGTCGCATGTTGTTCTAATGACTACATGCATCGACTGAAGGAGGACGTAGACTTTGTTTATAAAGAAGAAAGACGTGTTTTTTTATTAGCTCGCTTTATCGACGCACGTTACGGTCGCGTAAATGCTACAATTATTTGCTGCTCAACAAAAATATTCTGACGTTCGACAATCTGTAGACTGCGGCGAACATAATCGCGGAACGTCACAGTGCGCGACGCCGGAGAATTTGATGAATCTGTGGAAAGAGGCGATAAAACTTTGTACCAGCTTCAATTAACGGCTGAGGCCGCGTCCCTGAGAACGCCGGATAAATCTTCTAGCCCGCTCATGTATGCCATTATTTACTATTGACCAACGGTTTGTACCGGGGGTTATCAGCGTGGTAGCGATATCTGTGCACAGCGCTCTATCAGTTCCTCGAAAACCGTGCCGCTGTTTTGTCTCCCTGTTGGATTAGCGATTACCGTACTTGCAATCGCATGCACGTGAATGCAAGTGCCCCGACCCTTATTCGTCCGTAGCGGTCAACGAAAGGCGCTGTTCTCTGAACCTTTCGGGCTCATAAATTCTTAGAACAACGTCTACGCGGATACGGGCGAAAAACGTTTTCATCGCGTTGTAATGAAAAATTGGATTTTTCCTTATTTGTGATTTTTAGACTTTTTTTATTTGAAGCAAAAGTTACGTAAAATCGAAATGTAGTGATATCTGGGCGATGTATATGTACATTTCTTTATAAATCGAATTTAAAGTCAAATTTGTAAATTTCGAAATGAATGCAATAGTAGTGAATATTCTCTTTAGACTTTGTGTCAAAAACGGCTAGGGCGTTCGGTGGCAATGATCAGTTGATGATGCCCGAGAATTTGGTTGTAGCATTTTTTAACGTAGAACACGTAACAGACGAGGTTCTTAAAATGATGCGACAGTTCAAAGCGATGTAAGATTTGACGGTTTCTCAATGCTAGGAGTCATTGTATGTGATTTGTGTTTGGTAGGTTCGTGAGACGTTAATTCGAAGTTTATCTTTTCCGGAATATCGTTAGTGCGATGCTTACGGTCGTCCAAATCAAATTTGTTCTCCTCCTCCTCCGGCGACAGCGTCGTCGTCGTTACGTTCGAAGCGTCGTTGACATCTTCAAGGCTATGGGAATCTGTCTTTTCCGGCAACGTAGCCATCATGTTGGCCGTATAGGCCAACACGAGCAGCGTTTCATTAAGGAACATCATTTATAAATATTTTCGTTCCGCACTCTACTATTGTTCAAACAGTCCAAAATTCACACCACGTCAAATATCAACCGTTCGTCACTGATCTCCTTTGCGCCAATCCGCGCACCTTTAGAAAATACGTAATGATCACGTTAAACCAATGTACGACAAGAATCAGTCTAAACAAACGCGTGACAAAGATCACTTTAAACCGACACGCGACAAAAATCACGTTAAACCACTTTGCGATAAAAATCCCCTTTTCAACCAGACTGTCAACGTCTACGCGTATCTCGCACAAAATTGCAGGAACCGTCGATCTTCTGCAGCAGTTTCTTTCTCTTCATCACTACTCAATTACTCGAGCGTCGATCATCGAGGCTACTGCGCAAACGGGACCGCCGTCTAACCGCTGTTTAGTCTTCATCGAGTTTCCCCCGCAATAAACCTTAAGCAGACACGCCGCGCGATGTTATTAACAGCTTCAACCCCTACTTCTCCAGTCGTCTCGCCGATGTGTGTTTTCGCTGTAAGCCAACCGGTAATGATTAGCGGCGATCGTGCGGTCGGCGCGATAAGCGGTTGGGCTTTTCGGAAAAAGGTCTCGCGGATTTGAAAGTCTGGCCTCACTGATGTGTATCCGCCGCGTTACTGGTGATTACCGCGCGACGAGACGTCCCGTGCCAGTAATAACGACGAAAAAATCGATTGACGCAAGTCGTGATAGCAGCTCCCGGAGAACCGAGGAGACTGTGCTTGCACGGTCTTCGAAAAATTAACGAACTTGCCGCGACGGTCAAAAGTTCATTGCGACTGCTCGTTTCGCATCACGTAGCGGAGTTGTGCTTTATTGGCAACGGCGTTATACGGATTTAACGTTGCAAACAACATTTCGCGAAGTGTTGGTTTATTGGCAATGCTTTTACACGGATTTAAGATTGAATGTTACGCGTGATCTTGTTATAGACGATTAGTGATTGTTGCAAATAGTATTTCGCGAAGATGTGCGTCATTATCAGAGGCGTTATACGGATTTAACGTTGCAAACAACATTTCGCGAAGTTGTCGGTTATTGGCAACGGCGTTATACGGATTTGACGTTGCAAACAACATTTCGCGAAGTATCGGTTTATTGACAACGATGTTACACGGATTTAAGATTGAATGTTACGCGTGATCTTGTTATAGACGATTAGTGATTGTTGCAAATAGTATTTCGCGAAGATGTGCGCCATTATCAGAGGCGTTATATGGATTATATGCTGAATGCTGCACGCGATCTTGTTATAGACCAATAGTAATTGTTGTAAATAGTATTTCGCGAAGACGTGTGCCATTATCAGAGGCGTTATACGGATTTAATGTTGAATGCTGCACGCGATCTTGTTGTAGACGATTAGTAATTGTTGTAAATAGTATTTCGCGAAGACGTATGCCATTATCAGAGGCGTTATATGGATTTAATGTTGAATGCTGCACGCGATCTTGTTGTAGACGATTAGTAATTGTTGCAAATAGTACTTCGCGAAGATGTGCGTCGTTATCAGAGGCGTTATACGGATTTAATGTTGAATGCTGCACGCGATCTTGTTGTAGACGATTAGTGATTATTGCAAATAGTATTTCGCAAAGATGTGCGATATTATCAGAGGCGTTAATACGGATTTAATGTTGAATGCTGCACGCGATCTTGTTATAGACGATGAGTAATTGTTGCAAATAGTACTTCGCGAAGATGTGTAACATTATCAGAGGCGTTATACGGATTTAATGTTGAATGCTGCACGCGATCTTGTTGTAGACGATTAATGATTGTTGCAAATAGTATTTCGCGAAGATGTGCGACATTATCAGAGGCGTTAATACGGATTTAATGTTGAATGCTGCACGCGATATTGTTGTAGACGATTAGTAATTGTTACAAATAGTATTCGCGAAGATATGCGACATTATCAGAGGTATTATTCGGATTTAATGTTGAATGCTGCACGCGATCTTGTTGTAGACGATTAGTGATTATTGCAAATAGTAGTCGCGAAGATACGCGCCATTATCACAGGCGTTATACGCATTTAACTTTGGATTTTATATGTGATCTTGTTGCAGACGATTAGTCCCGTTGTAACGGGAGTTTCATGAAGATGCACTTTATTGACAAAGGTGTTCGCGTTAATGTTGAATATTATAGGCAATGATGTTATAGACTATTAGTGTTTATGGCAATCAGCATTTCGTGTAGATGTGCTTTACTGGCAATGGTAGTATACGATTTTTCATTGAACGTTACGTGCAACGTTTTTATGGACGATTACTGGTTGTTACATTAAACGTATTAGACGCAAAAACACTGTGCAGAATACTCTTTGCTAAAAGCTTGTCAACGTTGCAAAACGCTGTTGAGAAATTTACGTGCAGTTACATGGTTACAAATATCCTACCACCAACCGTCTACATACTTTTCATTAATTGCACCCACTTTTCCACGGACCATTCATTCAGTCGCCAGTAACAAATTCGTTACATAAGAATACCGCGCACCGCCTATCAACAGTCGATTCCCTTCTTAGCCAACTTCCACCATCACCCACCGCACGCGTGACAAAATGCCACGATAACGAACCTATCGATACACAGAGCACCCCATGCCACAGATCAGATTCTAAAACCGTGCACCGCTTACTCCGCAAAACATTCGATCCTCCCACACGCGTCACCCGTCAGGGTCGAAAAATCGTCGAGACGCGATCGATACGTCACAATTACGCTCGCCGATTAGCTCAAGTTCGGGGTCACGCTCTCGGTCACGGTCAAAAGCGGTCTTCCGATGCACAGGACAGCAGGTCGCGCGACTCGGCCGTCCAAGCTGCCGCTAACAACTAGTCACTAAAAATTCTGCCTACTGCGCGGCTTTACTTTGTTCATCGCGTGTCTTTCCCCACTCTGCTTCTTCGTCGCGACTCTTTCGCCTCCGCTCCTTTCCGTCCGCTCTTTTTCATTTCTCTCCGCTTCCATCTTCCTTTCCTCTTCCGCCGCTCGGACTCTCTGTTGCGCGCCATATCCGCGAAGGGGGCGGCGGCCGAGACGGGTCCTAAATAAAGTATCGCTTCCGTGGAATCCGTCGAGACGCGCATCTGGGCTCCGTTAAAGGACCGCAAACGTGCCGACTTTTTGTAGCCCCGCGATTCCGAGGCATTCCGGGCGAACGACGAGCGGGCAGATGGACGTTCTTGCTTGTTCTCGGACCAGATGAATCGCGTGTGGCCCCAATTCGCGGCTAATTAAAGTGGATCAAAGAGGAACCCCGGGACGGTCGTAGTTCGTTAAGCCGACTCGTGTCGTTAAACGTATGTGCAGTTCCAATGCTGTCCATGGGTCTTTAGCTCGGGTTCAATTTTGCCGGGCGTGGATGTTACCGTGGGGAAGAGCGAGTATGACGTGGTTGGGCAGATGAAACGGTTTAAGTGCTGATAATATGAATGAATTGTACATGATAATAGTAATGTTAATCATTTTAGTTAATTAAATTAGTTAATGTTAATCATAGGATGTAAGTACAATTCCAAATGTAATGCGCATTAGAATTGTGATAGACTTCTTTGCGTAACATGCTCCTGAAGAAGAGGCTATTCAATCGCAACATGCCCAAAAATTATAAACATCATCAAAAAGGTTGAATTTACAATCAAATTTAATCGAGTGGCATGTAATAATGATATGAGTGAATAAATCAGTTGAACTGTTAATAATATGTGCTCAATAAATGTTTATATGACCCATGCGATGACATAAGCTAGTAAGCGAATAGTAGTAAATGTTCTTAGAAACGTGATTTAGCAAGAGATGCGTCACTTATCAATATTGACAGTATTACGAGATTACGAGTACGTGAAGTTGATTAGAGACCATAGTATAACATGTCCGAACTTCGCCTATAGATAATGAGGTGAAACTTAATTCATATGCCACGTAGCGTGTTACGTGAATCACACGGATTCGTTATATTGGGGCAACACTAATTATTGCGCATAAACTATTTGCTGGAAAGTATCGGATAAGAATGAATCGGACAGTTAAAATGAGTGTTTCGCAAAGACGGACGGCCTCCTGTCCTGTTTAAAAAGATTTCACCGAGCTCAACGTGCTGGCAGTCAACTATAGCTTTCTTAATTACATGCGTGTGATTAACTTATTTCCCATCAGTTCCATCTCTCCGCGTAGTTATGTCATCTGAACACTAATTGTTTCGCTTAACGAAGCCCAACGGAAAATGTAATTTTCAATACAACTTCACCTGGGCATTACTCGGATCCTATATCTTATTAATATGATACAATTTTTTGCAAAAAAAAAATGCTCATACAGTTTACACTTAGCTTACACTCAATTTAACTTTACGAATGCAACTTAATGCTTCATGTGTATTCTGCATTCAATTTCTACATACTTTTGGCCATATTTTAGGATTTATTGCAAATTTTGGGGGACGTTTTGTTAGGGCAAGTTGATCGGAAAAATTTCATTTTTTTATCCTATTTTGAAGGTAATTTTCATCATATTTAATCTATTTTTGGCTATAACTTTGTAACTATTGCGAATTTTCCACATCGGCTTGTGCCATTCTGAGTGATTTCCGACCCCCTTTAGTATACCAGCCGGGCAATTTAATCAGGAAATTTTCATTTCTTCGCAAAAATGGCAAGAGGTATACCTTAAGATTTTCTCGGTTCTTCACGGCCCTCTCACGTCTAAAAACGTGGTGGTAGACTATAAGTTGTAAAATTCTCAGAAACCAGCGGATGGAAAATGCACTCCGTTCATTGCCAATCACCTTCTATCGAATGGTGCTGGTTCAGACAGACAACCATCGAAATTTTCGCCTATTTTTGGCCATAAATATTAAATGTGAGTCCCTTTTCGGTGCTTTCGGCTATTTCAAAAAATTTCAAAAACATAAAAGTCCGCGCTCGACATATAACTGACGTCAACCCATGTGTCCCACAAACGGCCGACGCCGGCCCCATAAACGTAACCGTCATACCACGCGAAACTCGTTTCTTGGCCCATCCCCATATACGGCACTATGTCACCTACGAAAGTGGGGGTACGCGACAAGCATCGTGCCTGTGTGGACGACTTTTGTCCCCTGCGATCGATATACGGGCGCAACCGGAGGCGTGTCGCGGATCAATAGAGGGCACAATGGGGTTCCATCGACTGGGGTTGGCTTCCAAGCGGAAATCGGCGTGCCCAGCATCCCCCGTCGCGTTTCAACCCCTAAGCGAAAATCGGCCTCCTCCATCCGCGTGTATCCCTGTTACATTGCACCCCCGAGATGTCCCTCGCGTTTGCTCAAGGGATGTTGCAAATTCACCCGCGCACAAGCGGGCTGCTCCTAGACACTCCTGTCGGCTTAGTAGGCGAATCGTACGAGTGTTGCATCGTCATTACTACGAAAGGCATGAATGACGTCCGACTTCGACGCTTTCCGACGTTGTGTCCGCTGTCACACGTGTGCGCGTGACATGACGAGTAAACGTGCGAGCAGGGGTAGCGTCTGCCTTGGGGTTTTATACCGGTGCCACCCTTGTGCGCTTACGATACCGCATGCGTTCGCCTGTCGACGTTGTTGTCGGTCGTGTGTCGGTGCCGACAGTTGGGGTGCGTGTGTCTATTATGCACGAAGCGGCTCGCTAGGGAAACAGCGATAAGCCGTGTGCAAACGGTTCATGTGACACGGGCATCGGACACAACAGCGTGAATAAACAATTTGTCTCGCGAAACGCGACGCCTGCAGTTCTGCGATCGTGTCGATTTGTGGAAACGTTTATTCAACGACCGTGTTTATCGGCAATGCGGGGCAAAGTTATTTATTGAAAATTGATTGCGCACGCTCGTTAAGCTTTGTTGCACGATACGCCTGTTTGCGTCAATGAGACGTGTAAACAGAGCTGTTTCGCGGACGTGGACTAATTACGCTGTCGCGTCGGCGGGTTCATTTTGCGTAACGAAAGAGGAGCGACGACGCACCGTAGCGTGCTTTGCGCCGGTAAGGCTACGACAACGTAGACGACAGCCGGTTCATTCAGCTTTCGAGGGGCCTGCAAGACCCTTGAAGTGCTCCTTACCACCCCTGGTATCCTGTTACATTGCCCTATCCAATCCCCATTCATTTACATGCATATCCATACGAGGCGTCCTTCGAGTATCGTGCCGAGGAAGCAATTCACGCTCTCAAGGTAGCGTGCACGGCCTGCTGTTCTTTATATAGTCCTTGCACCAGTCATTAGTCAGGCGGCTACGACGTGTCCATGAAAATTTGATCACTTTTTGCAAAAGCGTACACCGAAAATTAGGTCTGAGGTCCTATCAAGAATTGATGAAAAATATTTCCTTGCCCCGCGCATAGTGCTGAAACGTAATGATTTTTGTATATTGTAAAGCGTATATTGCGAATTAGGATTGGAATCGTATGAAGGATTAGTGAAAAATATTTCCTTCCTAATATTTTTTTCATTACTTTCGAACCTTTTATGTAAGTAAATTTTGTTCGGTTATCAGTGACCGGTTGTCGCAAATGATTACCCTTTGGTTTTATAAAGAATTGATATATGCAAGCAACCAGGTGTTAGTAGGATTTGGTTGTTTGGGATTAAGCTCTATGTATGGCTAATGTGTATGTAACGTGGTGTGTGAGGAGAAAGATAATTTATTTTTGCAAACATAATATCGAAAGTTACGAGTGTAAATTAAAAGTCGTATAACGTATTGGTGTAAGCAATTTTTTATAAATTGGCATTATTGGCCGTTCGTGATAAAATAATTTATTTTTGCGGAGTGAAAGCTTCTTTTTAATATTATCTGTCTATGTTTCTGATTAGCTTAAATGGATGAAATATTAAGACATATCGTACATTGCATATATACATAAAGACACAATTGTGTGCATACGGATACGTTTCGTCATGTACGCTACAAAGATTGTTATTTGAACAAAGTGCAAATGTCATGACGTTAATAGATAATATAACGAAAATGCATTCAATCCGAACGTACACGCGCGCATACTTTAACCGGACATAATTACATGCATCAACAATTGACAAATAACATTGAAAATACTTTTCACTTTGACTAAAACCGTCTTCACGTAAATTCCGTTTCGTCGTGAAGAATTCACTTGTTAAACAACGCTGTAGCCGCCGCGCGCGCTTTTATTGTTATTCCGAACTGCCGCATGTACACAACACGCGCCCATTTTGCAATGTTTAATAACGAGAAAACAAGTTTCTACACAGTGCGTAGCAAATCGAGGAAGTCATACGTGGCGGTTCGAAAACATTTTGAAATTGCACTCGGGCGCGCGCACATATTCCTCGGTAATGTAAAATCCTAATACTTGCGTTACATCCCGCGTTACCGAGAATGTAGGTCGTGCACGCACGCCTGGTATCTCGTATCAGTAATTCCCGCGAGACGACTACGTAACGTAAAACGGACAAAACGTGCAACAAAAGGACTCGGGGCGACGTGTTTATTTCCTCGGAATTAAGAGAGGAGATACGCTGGCTTGACGTAGTTCGGCCGGAACGGTTTGTGTATGAAAGTTGTTTACGACAGTTGTAATTGCAATAGTGCTTTGAAGTGCACACGTGCATATATTCGTACACGCGCCGTTTAGTTGCAAATTGCTTTTACTTGGCACGATTGGATAACGTACAATCTTAAACCATATACACATATATATTTTGCGGATAATACAGTCGAATAAGCAGTAACGTGTTTCTACACACTGAAACGTATGTTGGCGCTATTGTTACATCGACAATTTTATGTAGCTATTTCAAGTCACTATCTTACGGTGTACTTTAACGTTTTGATTTAAACTATGAACCCGCAATCTTATTTTATACCGTTACTTTACCCTGTCTTCGGAAATCAGGATCGGCACATAACTTTATACTGTGCCATCACTCAGAACAGAAATTGCCTGCCCAAGTACCTTAGCACGTTGAACGCCATGTCACACTAATATGGGTAACGGACAAGTCGCTACGTGTTTAAAAGGGTTAATAGTAGTACCGGATGTATTTAATAACAGTAACCCACACAACTGTATATAAACATGTATAAGTACTTGCGTTTCAGGAGAATTACGGTAATTAATTACAATTTTTTGACATTCTTTCCTAGTTCTTTGTCAATCTAGAATTTGTCTACTTGTCCAAACTTTCCAAACAATCAAATTACCTGTCATACTCAAATTGCCAGCGCTACCTAATCAGCCATACCTGATAATTCTTTCAATTCCGTGACATCGTTCGTCTTCGAACAGCTCCCTTACTATTAGAAAACAGAAAATTCGTCGTCGACTACTTATCTGCCAGCCCGACGATTTGAGCCTCGCACGGAACGTGCCGAATTTATGCTGAGCAATCGGCGTGCCAATTACTGCGTTAATCATCCGCCATTAATTACAATTTTTTGACATTCTTTCCTAGTTCTTTGTGAATCTAGAATTTGTCTACTTGTCCAAACTTTCCAAACAATCAAATTGCCTGTCATACTCAAATTGCCAGCGCTACCTAATCAGCCATACCTGATAATTCTTTCAGTTCCGTGACATCGTTCGTCTTCGAACAGCTCTCTTACTATTAGAAAACAGAAAATTCGTCGTCGACTACTTATCTGCCAGCCCGACGATTTGAGCCTCGCACGGAACGTGCCGAATTTATGCTGAGCAATCGACATGCCAATTACCGCGTTAATTATCCGCCCGCAAGTCCGTCGTATCCCGACGAAGCAATTAATCTCGGATTCCGCGGACGTGCAGCGGAGTGAAAGACGGCCGTCGAAAAGTATTCGTCCTATAGAGCTTATCCAAGCACCTACCGCGCGGCGTATCTTTCCCTACTACAATTTGCCCTGCGGGATGCCACGCATCGCCCGCAGGGTCACCGAGTCCATCCTTACCTCGTCCTTCCTCATGAATCCCTGTTCGCTGTTGCCGACACGTGGCCGTCTGACGTCATATAACCCCTTTCGCGCTCGATCAAGCAAGTCGCCTCACACGGTCTAGTCCTCCGCGACGATAAAATCGAACCACGTGTCTCGCGAAGTTCCTCCGACCGCGGGGCGCCCTATCGATTCTCGACTTGCCGGCCGTCTGACGATGGGGCGATAAAAAAAATTTGTTCAAAACGAACTTGATTTGTTCATCAGGCGAGCATGAGCCTGACGAAGCGACGCGTGTTCAGGCGTTCCGCGCTATTGACAAAGCGACGGCTTCCGCCTACACCGCAAATGGAAGCCCTGGACTCTGCTGACTTGGAGTACTGGGGCATGGTTTTTGGTTTTGCGTAGACGGTAACTTTAGGAATGATCATATAGAGACACTTATGTATGTTTATGCATTTTGAGTCTAGTGGATTAAAATACTGCTGCAAGGGTGAGACTTCTTGTTTTTGCGAAGATGGTAACTTTAGGAATGATCAAATAGAAGAGGGACGTGGAGCGGATAGATATATTTGCGCGTGCGGATACTTATGTATGTTTATGCACTTTCAGTCTGCTGGTTTAGAGTACTGTTGCACCGTTGAGGCATGGTTCTTGGGTTTGCGAAGATGGTAATTTTAGGAATTACCAAGTAGAGGGGATATGTGGAGCGAGTAGACATTTTTGCACGTGCTAACATTTGCGTATTTTAAGTTTGCTGGCCTAGAGTACTCTCTTACGGTTAAGGCATGATTCTTGGGTTTGCGAAGATAGTAACTTTAGGAATGATCCAAGTAGAGGGGAGATGTGGGGCGAGTAGACATTTTTGTGCGTGCTAACATTTGCGTATTTTAAGTTTGCTGGCCTAGAGTACTATTACACGTTTGACGATTAGTTCTTGTTTTTTGTAGATATTTTTGCGCGTGCCTATACTTATGTATATTTATGCATTTTGAAACTGCTGGTATAGAGTACTGTTGCACGGTTGCGGCATGGTTCTTGGGTTTGCGAAGATAGTAACTTTAGGAATGATCCAAGTAGAGGGGAGATGTGGGGCGACTAGACATTTTTCCGCGTGATAACATTTGCGTATTTTAAGTTTGCTGGCCTAGAGTAGTGACCTGTTGCACGGTTGACGATTGGTTCTTGTTTTTGCAAAGATGATGGTTTTAGAAACAACCAGATGGAATGAAAACGTGGAACGGGTAGATATTTTTGCGAACGCTGACATTGATGTATTTTGAGTTTGTTGGCTTAGAGTACTGCTGTATGGTTGATACATGGCCTTTGTTCTTGCAAAGACGGTACCTTCGGAAACAGCCATATACAGCAAAAACGTGGTGCGAATAGATATTTTCCCGCTCGCTATTTATGCATTTTGAGTCCTTGCCTTTTTATCTCTTCATTAATCTCAAACTTTTGCGAAATAAGGTACACGACGCAAAAGTAGACCCTTGCACAACGATTTTCTGTGCAACGCTACCACTCCGCGTGCAACAAGCGCCGTCAGTTCGAAGAAGAGACGGAATCTATGATAGGAATCTTGTTTCGGTGTCCCTTCTTCGTTCGTTTCTCGGAACGGCATACGTTCAAGCGACAACATGGTGTTACGCCATCGCCCTTCGTGCAGGGACTATGGGGCAACGGTCTGATCGGTAGGCACTAAACTGTCCCTAAAAGACTTTCACGCACTTTCTACCATCCTGTGAGCACGGCCCTTTGCGTGACGTCCCTAGAGGACCACACTGCCTGCCTGGCCTTCCCTTAAGTCGTACTCCATGGACTCACGCATCGAAGACTGACGCGGATTTCGGACTAAGGGAAGATATCAGCTTTTTCGGATTAGGGAAACATACGGTGGGGAATAACGAAAACCGCTTGCGCCGGCGATGTACGATCGTCTAAGGGCTATATACAGCGATTGAGAGGCCCAAGTCGAAAATCTCAGGGCTGTCTCATGGTGTCCTGTTCAAGTTCGTCACCGATTTCACTTTCATTTACTGTGACTAAAATGGACGGGCGCATCGCGACAAAGAGTGCGTGTGCGTGTGCTTCGAGCACGCCGAGCAGTTTTCGCTTTAAGCCCAGCACCTCGTAAGAGCGCTTCTGTAATGACGATAGTAAAAATTGTGATGAAACGAATTTTTGAAAGACGCGTACTAATCATCAAAGGATTACGGCACATTGTTTACGAGTATGCACATCAGGTAGTTCAGCATTATTAGGGTAATGGCCGCAAGGGTTTATAGTGCGTTTCATTTTTTTTATCTAATTTTTATAGCGCAACGCTATGCATGCGCTTCTTCTAAGTCTCATCAATCGACAAAGCGCTAGATGCAATTTTATTATCCCATGATCACGCTTGCACGCGTTGCCGACCACCGTTTCTCGAGCAGTTCCCTCTTCGCCATCCAGTGCCTGGCATTCGAAGGGCGGTGTCCCAAAACATTGAGCAAGACGATGTGTGCGAGGACCCTTTTCAGGATCCTTCGAAGGGCTCGCACCCGCACCACCAATCCTTTCTTCATGGTTTCCTAGTAAAAGTGCGTAGGCGTATGCCCTTTAGGAACCGGCAGTCGCGGGGCAGCCATAAAAGGTCTTCCCATACCTTCAAGACTGTCCCACAGAATTTCGGCCGCGACTCGCCCTTCGCGGCTCCTGAACTCCTGTTGCGTTCGTTTATCTTTAAATCAGCGTCCGCCAGCTATCCGCCCTTAATCTTTTGTTCGCCACGCCGTGCGTCCGCCCCTGCGACCGCAGCAATAAAGTTCAAAGGGCCGGGAGGTGCACGCTTAATTCGTCTAATCCCGCGTGAATACTAATTGGCAATGGAGCAGACGGCATTAGGCGATCATCTCGGCGCAGAAGCTGCTTCGGTTCGTGTAGGCGCATTTAGGGTGCACGTTTCATCACGAAGGGCCAAATGCCGTCGTGGCCCATGACGTCCATCCGCAGTTATGGCCGCGCTCTCTGGCCAAGTCGTCGACAGCAGCGAGTCGTACATTTTGCTTTTGGCCGAGGGAGGAACGGAACTCGCAATTGATGTCGTAAGGGCGATAGGGTTGACAGCAGAGGGGAGTTGTTTTTTTTTCTTCACTTCCGGAACTGCTGATCAGGAAATCATGGCAGGCCTGTAGTTCTCGACCGACGTCTCGCGCGTGGAATGTAGAACGCAACGACGCACGACGCGCGCTTCCTCGCGCAGTTGGGTTCCGCACGCTCTTAGGCCGTGCGTTCGTCACTTATTGCGGTTGTTGGTTACACGATTTTCAACTCATGAAGGCGTGGTGGAAAGTGCAACACTTATTAACACTTTGACTGCCATGGTGGTCATTGGTGACCGGCGTAAAAGGTCTCATGAAAAATTAAAAAAATACCCAATCGGTCGCATTTATAATTTTAAAAATGCATTTAATATTGAATAGTGATTCAATTCTTTGATCTCCGATACCTTCGCATTATTTTCACTTTGCACAATTCAATCGTATTCTGTAGTACTTCATCCCGTTGCAGTTTTAATATAGTAAAATACGCATGGCAGTCAAAGTGTTAATGATCAAACGAACTTACCTTAAGTGAAGTTCGATTACAATTATGTGAACAGCTTCATTCTTTGCGATTTGTATTTATATTTACATATTGGCACTGCTACAATATGTAAATATAAATACAAATCACAAAGAATGAAGCTGTGAAACATAATTTAATTGGATAAAGTCAATAAATTTAAATAAGTAACTGTAGCGATAATTAAGAAATTATGCTTTAGTATATATCAAATGTAACCACTGTCTACTAATGTTACGAGAATTTTTCTCTGAAACAGTTTAAATGTCAAAATTCTAAAGTTTATTTTTTCGATAAAGAGGAAATGTCGGCACTTGAATATAAAGCTATGTATGAATCTCAAACATAATGAGACATTTTCAACTAATTTCTTTCTTTTTTTTTACTGTATCGGGAATTAAGTGACTTTCTGCAAACACGCTGCGTCGACGTAACGGTTTCTAGGGTAGTGACGCAATTTTTATTGTAAACGTTAATTCTGTCAGTTGCACAATTTGCATACGACCCTGTGCGCTTATTTCATTTAATTGAAGCGTAATTGGTGACAAATGTCGCTTGGGACGCGAGATTTTTCGATAGCTTTGTGCGTTTGCATACACGTTCTCTGTGTGCCGTTGGTTTTACGGCTTTATAATGAAGCGCGCCAACACATTATCGCGCCACTCACACGCACGATTTAATTATCGAGTGACCCCTGATGAATAAAAAGTGCCGTTTTTTTGAAGCTTCGAATAATGCGGAACCAGGAAATCATGGATGCTTCAAAGTTCGCCGGGACCGCCCTTTCTCCCTCTTCGAACCGTCCCAGAAAGCCAACTGACTCTGCCATTGGTCGGGAGCGGATAAAACGTACCATAAAAGCGTGTTTGCCTCGTGGCGAGGCAAGACAAATCGTTCGGATGTCAATGATACCAGGCTATCATGGCTCAACGTAGCTCTGCATTTCTGATTAAGGCAAGGCCGCGTCGAAAAAGTCGCCCATGTCAATCTTAACGTTCGCTTAGGAACTGAAGCAAGTTAATAGACATGAACAAATCTCGCGTACACTTCAAACATTGGACGAAAGACAAGAAAATATTTAACATTGTTGGAAAAACTTTCACTAGAAAAATGCATATGGCATATTTTCCAATATTATTAACCGAATAAACAACACATGCGGCTTTGTCGCGAAACAAATGTCTTTCACGGTGCTTTTTTTGCGTACAACATGAGTCGCATAGTACGTACTCGTAATTAGACAGTTAAATGCCACTTCGACAGTGCATACTCCCGAAATGGTGTCTTTCAACCAGAAATCACCGCAGCACCTCACACCATACCCCATAATCACGCGTTACGCGTTATCTTCCTTCCCGGTTGATATTTTCGGACGGATCGCGCAAGAGCGGCACAAGGGTCGACAACCTCGTAAATTACATCCGCAACTTGCGTAGACAGAAACGCGTAGACACGAAGTATACTAGGATATTATAACGTGGCGATACGGTGTCGCCTTTCTATCGCGAGTCGTGTGTGACTTTCTGATCTCCTGAAGGCGAACGAAGAGTCTTGACGTAGATACCGTTGCGATCGTCGTTGACACATGTCGACACGAGCTGCATTACGATGTTCACAGACGCACGTGCTCGTGGCACGCAACATTCCTCTAACACCTGTCAGTCCGTCACACACTCGGCACTTTTGTTTTTATCGTCTGACCGCACGCATCATCAGGAAATCATAGAACAAAGCTTCGCACGTCTCGCAGCCTGGCTCCTGGAAGCCTGCTGATGGGTGGGTTGGAATTTCCATTGATGCGAGGGAAAAGGTGAATAAGAGATAGCGATCATGGTAGGCTGGGGGTGTAAAACTAATTTCTGCTACAATTAATATTTATATACGGAGGGATGATCCAATATGTTGATTGCTTGATGTTCAATAGTGGATTTGAAGAGAGTACCGCGAAGTTATGACGAAGAGTGCAATTGTTTACACTTGCGTCAGCTGAGAATATGGGTAGTTACGGTTCTGTAGAGATTTGAAATCTAATAAAATGTAGGTCAGGTACGACTTGGAGCAGTACAGTTCATACCTGATCGATGATTGTTTTTGATTGTTTAATTGTAAATTAGACGTAAGAAGGTGAACATCCGTGGGTGTTCTCTGGGCCGGTAGTTCCATACGGTCAGGGGCGCCATGTTTGGCGAGTAGGGTCTCTATTGGTGAGTCGTCGGTTATGAATGGCCGACGTTGACAGGTGGATCCCCAGGACGTCGGGGCTTGTAATACGCGTGCTTAACAAGTTCAATTTGTCCCGGCTGAAGAAAGATAAATCGCGCAGATGTCAACGGTACTAGGATGGTATGACAGTGCAGCAAGCCTTTGCCCGACGCGATTTGAATTTCAATATCGCCCGGGGACGCGGCAAGAAAACATGCTCCGCTGGTGTACGCTACTGCTTAACTACTCGCTTTTTTCTAAATACTCCTCGTTCTTAGTGACGCCTGTACTTATCGTTAGCGCGTTCCAAGCGTTCATAACGACCGTCAAGGAACTGACAAAAAACGGAAACGTCTCCCGAACTTACCGCATTGACGTTTCGACACCCCGTCAAAAGACCGCAAGCATTTCTTCGTGTCTCAACAAACACTCCAGTGTATCATTGACACCGTGCAGCACCGATTGTGATTCGCGATCGGTTCAATCAGCGGCAGGACACGGCGCTAGGTATCAGGGTTTCATGAGCGAGGAGTAATTTGCAGAAACTGGGTGCAAGGAGTGAATGATCGCGATGGAGTTAGCATTCGAAAGGAGTACGAAGCGAAGTCGCAGAAGATTTTTACGCTGTGCATTGAAGAGCACGCACACATACCGAACACATCCGCGTGCGTCATTTGTGTGCCTTCTTATGCCCGCACGTCAGCGGTTAGTGAAAGAAGGCACGTATCGATTCCGTCCGGCGCCTTCAGCTGCGCCTTCTCCGCAAAAGCACCGGCAGTGTGCTTTTGTGCGCGGCATCCGGGAAGGAGAGACACGGTCGACGAAGCTTTATAAAAAGAAGCGTCCACGCACGCGAGGCCATTCAAGGCGGCGTCTTGCGACACCCCAAGAAAGCTGAGGATAATGGAGCAACTCCTCCGTGTCACAGGGTAATATGAGTATCGAGAAATCGTTGCCTCGAATGGAAACGCAACCCTAGCCCGCGATCCCGGCTTAAGGAAATCACAACCTCGGTCAATCTGCCGAGAACAAAAGAATCTCAGGATGCCGTAACAGGGCAGCATGCGTGGAGGATTCACTTGTCACGTCCGATCGGACGTGCCTGATGTACACGTAGGAGGGACGGGATGTCTTTCGGAGAGAAGAGAGCATCTACCGTTGCCATGTAGGACCGTGGCCAGCAGTTATCGGAGATCAATATGTCGTCAGTAGATAGTGACAAGGAATTTTTCATGTACCCGTACACTCTGCCACCGGTCCGTACTACGTAGGGTTCCGCGTGTTGTGTGTGGGTCGAAACGTCAATGCCGGAAGCTAGTCTGACGTCGCCGATAGAAAGTTAAAGATTGTTACTCGATAATGGCCGGCTTGATTTTATTACTGGGTACACTGTTTAATGAGCGTTGCGCACAAAGTCGTGCTGCGCGCTGGAACAGGGCGAGTTGACTGTTAAAGTCGTCCGGTTTCAGCGTGACGCTAATGCGCGGTTATGATGTTCCCAGTGTCGCATGACTGGCTTCGCATAAAAGGAACGCGGTGACAACGATCAGGAAGTTATGAGGTTTGAGAATCTCGAGCATCTTTTTCTCCGTTTAGTCTATCGGCGATTACCCTTACGCGTCGTTTCGGTATTACGTATCCGCGTGACGGACATTAACCGACGCGGCTTTCGCGGATATCAGCGGTCCGTCGTGCGTCCGGAGCGTCGATGCGAAATATTTGGCGCACTCCGCAGAAATCGTAGGCGACGGACGCGGAGAAACGAGAAAGGGTTGTGGGCGGCGACGGAACAGTCATAGAAACTCTACCCGGTATACAGAAGGATGAAGAGGTCAATCGGCATTTGCTTCCCCTTTACGACTGCCGCTTCTAATTCTGGCAAACCGACGACGCCTCGCATACCGCACTTCGAAACGCTCGGAATGCAACGCGAAAGTCGTATGGCGGTGACGTTTTAACTAAAGCTTACGCCGATTAGTTAAACAATTTATTGAAAAAAAAATGTTATTTTGCGCGTTACATTTATATATGGCTATGCCTTGGGCCTGACAGAACACGAAACGATAATACACAATATTCTGTTAATAAGGATTACATGAAATTTTAATGAAAGCATGCATTTTCAAATGTACTTACCCTTGTATGGGACGTTATTTATAATTGAAGGCGCTTGTACATGTTTACATGAAGGACAGCTTGCTGCTATTCAAACGTTCTATTTTACAATATTTAAATATATTTTCTGGTATACATACAGCTGTCCGCATTGCATGAGAAAAGTCTAAGACTGATTACTTTATTCAGCATGGAATAACACGCACACTTATATGGAACGTTATTTATAATTGAAACCACGTGTAAATATTCAGATAAGAGGAGTTGCCTATTATTCCCGTGTTCTATTTTCCAGTGTTTAAAAAATTGTCTTCAGTGTAGATAGAGTTAGGTGCCTTGTGAGAGAAATGTCTAAGACTGAATACTTTATCCGAGGGTGTTCGGTAGTAGAAGGAGTATAGGAGAACGTAGGGTAGTGCGGTTCTTTGTTCTGCGTCTATGTTAGGTCTACAGCGAAGAAACGTTACTACCACCTACCAACCTATGCAACCCTAGGATTTTCCACGAGTTTCCTTTGTTCACGGGAATATCATTATGCCCCATTATGTGATGATTGGCGTGCAGTGACAACGTCGGCTTACAGTGAAATTGCCCTGGTTGTTAGTGAACAAAGGAGGATTATTGAGAGGGTAAACGAAATGTCAGGGAAGCAGAAAGTGAAGTGAAACGCTGCGAGGCGGTCGATCGATTGAGCTTTATGGAGACTTTCTTGCCCTTTCAGGCTTGCGGTGTCTGTGTTCATTCATTTTATTGAATGGAATATTATTAAATGTTGCTACCGTGACTACAGCAGCTTACATTATACAGGCTTCTCTTCCGTTACATTTAAAGATTCTTCTCATTTACCATGATGTTTTTTCCACTCGTTTTTATTCATCCGATATGTCATAAAGACGATGTAAGAGTTAGAAAAGTGCGGCAACCGACGAAACATTTTTACAAACTAGTACATTTTCTCAATCTATAAGTTAAAGTTACTTTGCATCGTACGCGTACTTTTATTTGTTAAACTACAATGCATTTACAATCTACGAATATAGAAGCCCAGTAGCATAATTTGCGTTTCTACCTCTATGCTTTCGTAACTTACGATCCACATAATTAATATAGAAATGACACGCGACAGTATTTATCGTAAAACAACTAACGTTATTGCATATCACCGTGTTTAGAAATCAAGCCGTTGTCGCGTGTACAAAAAAGGACCAATACAGCTTTTTTCGTCACCAGGCTGTCATGGTGGCGTTGTCGTTGTTCGTTCGTTCGGCGATCAGGTGGGAATCCTCTCTGGGGTTTCCAATCAATCGGCTCCTTCCGGCACTATCAGAGTAACATGAGTCGCCAAGGAAAACCGAACTTTTCTATCGTTTCCCGTTCATGCGGGGAAAAACATGCGCGTCCCAAACGATGCGTCGCTCCTGATAGACGACGACATGCCGAAGACTTTTACGACTGGCGAAAGACAGTTGCCGGAGAAAGTGGACGGGCGATGCAAATTCGTCGAACGGAAAAGATCCCCGAGCGAATTCTGTCTTCACATATGAGAACGTTCGCCCCGGCTAAGGCAGAAGGAAAGAGTTAGTCGTTCAAGTGCTTCGAGCCACACATCGCGACGGGGATGTCATAATCCAACAGAAGGTCGCCTAATATTCGTAGGGTCGTTGGCCCGAAAAACTTTGCCGCCAACCGAGGCAACGTTTGCCGGCGTGCAATATCGTAATCGGCTTTCCAAAAACCCTTGAAAAGCAATTGAACCGATCAATCGCACGTTCCGATCGTTCCATTCGCATTAACGTCTGTCTCGTTCGTCGAATCGCCAGGAAATGCGATTCTCATTTGCACACGCCAATTTGCCGCGAGCGAGCCTTCGACAAACAATTAGACAAGTCAAATAGGTCCAACCGCATACCGCAAAGCAGCGTTTCTGCGGGTACCGGAAGAATGTTGCTAAAACGCAACCATGTACATGCGCGCATGCCTAATGAGAGGTGCCGAAGACAAGGGGTCTTTCTTGTCTCGATGGCGCGGAGAACGAACGCTCCTCAACTGTCTTGCGCTCTTGATTTCTTCAGTGACTAAGAGCGAAACGAATTCCCCCGAGTTCGAATATTTCATTCTTACCCACTGGCCGGCGTCGCCTACGACCATTGTCGGACGTGCTCCGACAACACATCCGCGCGGACGGCCAATTATCAGCCGTCGAAAGGCCTCAAGTACGTCAGATCGATGGCATCATAACGCGAGTGCGGATCAGGCAACAATCCTCCGAAAAGAGCTTTGCGCTCTCGCTCGCATCCTCACGTATCCCCTACCCAACGTGCTCGCGATCAGTTGACTGGCATGGATTAGCGCGCACCCGTACGCCATATGCGAAAGCCTTCGTCGCGGGCGAACACGAAAGAAAGACCAGAGCGCGGACTCGAAGAATTTCAATCGTTCCAATCGTTCCAATAACGGAAGGGCTATCGG
Organism: Cryptocheilus praepositus; assembly: GCA_033815515.1. Taxonomy (NCBI): domain Eukaryota; kingdom Metazoa; phylum Arthropoda; class Insecta; order Hymenoptera; family Pompilidae; genus Cryptocheilus; species Cryptocheilus praepositus. The sequence goes on along the minus strand of JAWWQZ010000303.1, from coordinate 7,236,760 downwards.
CAGTCTATTGGTTTGATCCCAGCTTCCCAGGCTAGCAGGAGTGCTCGAGTGGTTGTACGAAATTTCTCGACCCTTGCCGCGTGTGTTGGTGCACGCACCAGCCGCGACTCGTGCGGCACGCGCGACGGGTTGCTTTTCGAAAGTCGCGTCCACGGGACGATGGCAAAGGAATTCCACGCGTCTTACATCCCGGCGTCCGCGCCGTGCGTCGAAGGAAGATCGTGTTCATTGGACATGGCCGCGTCCGACGATCGGCCAATGAGCTGTTTTTCTGGCGGATCGCCGGGGCCGAAGGTGCTCGCCGTGCGGCGAGGCGAGCCGAAGGGATCGCGCTTGTAACCCTGTGGCAGGAATAATTTAATCCCGTGCCCGAGGGAAAGGGTTGAATAAAATATATTCACATATTCGAAGCAGGCGAGCATCCCGGGTGAGAAAGTCGCCGGTTTGGCCGGAGAGACTCGAGGCTGAGAGCCGTGCGGTCGGGAGTCGCGGTCCTTAGGGACTCATGCTTCTCTGGTCGTTCGTCTCGTTCTTCGGAAACTGTCGTTTCGCAGAACGAGGATGGGAGAGAAACGACGTGTAGAAGGCGGCGAAGACCAAGGAGGAAGAATGGGAGGTGGAGGAGAAGTAGCGTGAGACACACGGGCGTACCCTGCATTTTGATGACTTTGGTGTGCGGGAGGGCCGCCTGAGTAGTCAGGGTTGGAGCGAAAGGGTTCGCATCGTCGGGATTCCACCCACGCTTTTTTCACAGGGTAACATCCGAACGAGGAATTGTTCTACTGCTTTTGGAGTCAGCTGCGCTGAAGAAGTCGCACGAGACGCGATAGACGCTTAATGGGATGGGTGTTAGCGGTTGTATGCTAATGGACGCTTGTGGTCGGTAAATTAACTTTTTGGAGTCGACGATGGACCGACGCATTAAACGCACTGCTAGTCGTACTCAGCCGAACGCAGAATTGTTTGTAACAAAATGTTTCAACGGTGTGCAGGATGTTTATCAGTGTATTCTTCACGTAATGAAAAAGATCGCGCGATATCAATATCGTGTGTGCGTGTTAGTATCAACGTGTATCCGTTTCATCCCTGTTAACAAGCGGTGCTTTCTCTGTCAGATGCAATAAGAATGAATGATAAATACAACTATTTCAAATTCCCCTTTTCTGCGACTAAAATCATTGCGCGCGAACTACCACACAAACGGTTGTAGCCGCAAGCACTGCTAAATTAAAAAATTCTCCCGCGGAAGGGTTTTTAGGGCTCGCGCCTTATTTGGTCGACGGTTAGAGACCTCCTGCAGCCTGATAGACGCCTGAACAGTGTCACCTGCGGTGTAATTAATATTCATACGTACCTACGAAGGGTATGATTTTCTCCGCCCATATTCTTCATTGCAGCCGATTTGTACGTTGATCCCATTGGCAGAGTCATTATAGAGCAGGTGCCGTTTTTAAAACATGGTCTCTGCCGGTTAGCCGGACAGGCAGTGGGCTCCGGAGAAGAGAGAGGGACCTTGGTCTCAGTGTCGATCGATACATACCTCGAAAGGAAACCCCTTGAACCCATTTGTAGCCCCATCGTATCCGGAGCACATAAACCGTAAGGCGCTTATTGGACGACATACAAAAGTGGTAGGGCAGCATAAATCTATCCCGGCTAATATCCACACTCGCGCCGTCCACACTCTACCCCATTACGAGGCCATTGTTGCCAGCGTCAATTGACAGTTTATTGCAAATGGTGTATTAACGAATGTGCGAAAAAAATGCTGCTGGACAATAATTCCGACGATCCGGGACAATACGCGAGTAAACAACGCGATCAGGTGGCCATGGGGCTGCGGGAGGTGGTTCGCAGACCACCCAACGTAAATTGGGGTGCGAAAATAGGGGTGGCGCGGTGGCGTTTCAACCCCACCAGGGGGCGGTTCGGCGGGTTAATGGCTTGCATCACTGTGGGCGATTCGTCGTTAGGGTGAAAGCGAAGGGATGGACCCCCTACCCCTTCTTGTCATGCCCCTTTATTTGCTTCAATACATTGCATATCTGATAATCAGAACACGTAAATACGCGTGCCCTGTAGAGAGACATTTAAAAATTCATTCCTTTCACCTTGATCGGCCGCAGCTGATGTGTAATCGTAAAACGTACACTGGACGCATTGATCAGTTCACGGTTGTTTGTTGAAAAATAGTTCTGGTGAAACTGACAGACTTTTAGGAGGCGATGGCGTAATTAAAAAGAGGATTACGTAAAATTGATGAGTGAATGTACATTGATTAGCATGCTAATGTGTCAATTAAAAATCTGATGCATGGCGTTTATACGAAACTTACATAAATTAATTACCCACTTTGCGTAATTTATTAGGGATATTTTCGAGTGATTGGTAGGTTACAAAATATCGATAATATGAAAATTGAGAAAAAGTTATTACTGACCTGTGACATATTCTTCGTAACCTCAATAAAACCTGCCAAATATTACATCGATGTCCTACAGTGAAACTATTGAACAGACTTATAAGTAATGCACCATCAAATATACTTTTTCAAGAACTATTCTCCTGATGCTGTTAATGTAAAAACGCACCGTTACAATAGTCATCATTTATTCTGCCACACCGGCATTCCGTACTAGCCCAAGACAAAATCTAAGTTAACATAGATATTTCTCTTTCTAACTCCGCGTAGTGTTCACAATTCTTCGAACATTCCATTCTTACCTCCCGTCTCTCATTACATACAATCTCTTAAATTCACACTCCCTAACTTTCTTCGTAAAAACACAACCATACCACCTCTCACATACCATCCGCCGCCAAAATAATCTGTAACCCTCCATCCTCTCTACCGGTACCACATATATCAACCCTTCAACGCCCTATTCCCCCAAGCATCACCCCCACACCCCAATCTCACGCCATCCAATTCATCCCCCAACCTAACTCCTCCATCAAAACCATCATTCCCCATACTTCGCCCCCCAAAACATCATCAGGCTTTACCCAACTGCATCCGGAGTCACACATCTTTCCGCTGAAAAGCAGTCAAACTCGCAATGCTTCACGGTACGATGACCCACGTCCCTGGCTCGCCAATCGACAAGGGTCTCCAACCCAGCGTCTTCTGGGCGTATATCTGGCGATGCCACGCGGATCCACCTAACCTCTGGGCGTTTCCGTCTCCCTTGGAGCTGCCTTTCGCATCCGCAGACTGACCGAAGCCTCGTGCAATCTGACCTCCCAACCTCGGCGCTGCCTAAGCACGTCCGCCGACTAATCCGCGCGCCCAAAATCTTCTTCCACCGCGCCTCTGTCCGGTTCGCGGCTGGCCTGCTGAAAAACGCATCGGCTTCTCCTTCACGGAATTCGGAGCCTGAATGGGCTCGTGATTCCGCACCGCCTCTTCATGTCAGGGTTCCGCCCCGCGAGTTTGACGGCCTGCCCTCCGCGGGAGCCGCCCCCGCTCTTCGAACAGGAACACAGGAATCCGAAGGAACTGGTCCGTTGATACGAGAAGGAGGTGCCGTAGGAGGAGGAGACGATAGGATGATCAGTAAGCTTAACCTTGGACGCCGCAATACCTTCGAGCTCTGTCTCGCATGCCTTTCGTCCGTGCCTTCTTCATCGCACGCGGGGAACTGGTGTGTGTCGACATGTGAGCTGGTGCGGTTGTGCTGCTCTTGCGCTGCCGTTGTGTAGGAGTCGGTACGTGTGTAGTTACACTTCTACGCGCGGGTGCTTTCTCTTTCGCGCTGTGGGTAGGGTCGGGTGCGCGGCCTTTGATTTCAAGTGGAATGCGGCGGCGTTGAATGGGAGCGATGAGGATGCCGGCTATTGAGCGCGACGCGTCGTTTTGACTGATGACGATATTGTATTATTGACGATATCCACATTGAATACAAAAATATTTTAATAGTTCGAGTATATATAAAGTTTTTTAAAGGGGAATAGTGATAACATGTAATAAGTGTCAGATCTTCGATCTTCGATTAGAACTTCGATCATTGGTAGTCGCGGGTTTTCTGTTTTGACGGTTATATCATTTTGTAAAGGGGACTTTCATATTTAGGTAATTGATCGTGAAGATTGTAATCGGCATAGGTCTGTGCAGTGGTTGCAACGAGGAGTGTGAAAAATGAGGGAAATGGAGATACGTGCAAATGCGTATGTGAAGTTTTGCGTACTTCATGTTCTCCTACTTCCGTGGCAGACATACTGACGTAACCTTGACGTTGCTTCACTCAGAAGCGATAGCTGCATGTTCTCACTACACATTCAGCCACGTACCCAGGCTGGTCGTTGTACATTCACATCCGCCCCCTCCTATATCAGTTGATTTATTAAAATTTGCCCCATAATTTGATTGAGGAGCAAACAACCTTTTTTACAACACCCCGAAATAGCGCACACGTAATTTATTATATTTGCATTTAATCTTGACCTCCATCCCCAAGAACGTTAAAAGCCACGCTTTAACATAAGCTGTAATAAAAGGACCCCACAAGTAGCACATCTACACTACTTCGGTCGCACCTCCGTGTCATAACGTATATGCAAAAGTGCATTTCCGCTCAATTGCGAGCGTATGCACCGCGTTCATCATCCAGCAGCTGAAAATCTGTCGACATAACGACGGAGTTAAGGACGCACCGGCCTACCGGCGCAGTGTAACCACTCCGTGACCTAGAAGGGCCACCCAAATCAGCCCTACCACCGTCATCCTCGAAGTAGGCAGTGCGTGCCCGGGAATGGGGCTTTCGGCATGCGTAAACACACAAGGGCTGTGCTCGTCGAGGGGAGTGAAACAAGCCCCTCCGGCCGTGTATATATTATCATTCGCGCATGGGGCATTGCGCAGTGCTGGTCGTGTCCCAACATCCCCACTGCCGCCATGGGTAGGGTCCACGACGACAAAGGTGGAGCGAGACATAGCATCAAGACGACCGCACAGCCAAAATGAACTCATCCACACCGAACAAACCGCGTCCCAAAATGACCAAGCCAACAGCCGCCTACCTCGCGACCGCGCAACTCACTTGCAGCTTCTCCACGTGCCTTTTCACAGCCTTACCTCCTGGCCGCGGATCCGCGTCGAGAGCGGCAAGGCGCAAGGAAGCAGGGCAACAAAAAGAGAGTTCAATGAACTGCTCCGTACTGTCCCGATCCGCAGCGGATCGACATGGCAGCGACTGGCAGCGACGGGCAGCGATCTTGAAGCGGACTCCGGTTTGGCGTGGTCGCGCGTATCGACCCGACCGTTGTTGGCCGACGGCCGCGAGCGGAAGGTTGGACGAGGCTGGACGAAAGGGCCAGGCACGCGTCAGTCGAAAAAGGGTGCGACCTTCGGTGGCCGAGGCCAGCCCTCGGGGAGACCGCGCCCACGCATTTTCAGCAGGATCGCAGGAGGCCACTGGAGCTCGTTTGGCCTTGGATCTTCCCCTCCCGACCTACCCTCTAACCCCTCGGATCCTCGCCGACGCTGTCTTCGTCGCTCACAGCTGTAAGGACAGCCCGGTCCTGCGAAAGGGCCGTCAAGGGTCGATGAGATCCCGCCCCGTGGCTGTACGTGGACCCACTCTCTGCTGGGGAGTCGATCAGGGTCGGGGAAACGAGTTTTTACGGGACGCCAGTGGATGAGAAGGCTGCCAGGGTGATCGGCCTGACCTTCGCGGGAACGGGGCTCAGGTAGAAGCATTGGGAAGACTGTGTCAATTCATGGCATGCGGCTGAACTGGCATTCATGGATGTTCGAGGGAATTTTGACAGCGAATGAAGTCTTGTGACACTGTGGTTGTGGGTGGGAAAAAAATCCTGAGATGGAAGATGTAATAAATGAGGCGATGATGACGGTATATTTGGTTAGAATGTGATATTTCATGGGAGTCGTGATAAATGCTGCTGTTAGGATCCATGTGGATGTGAACGTCTTAAACGACTGGATGTTTGTTGTTTATCGGGAACTCGATATATTTAACATCGTCAATATAACTGAAGGCAAAACTTTGCATAACCTTCATAAACAAAACAAATAGGTCCTGAATGAAAAACAATGCAAATTAATAATAGCCCAGCAATTATTATTTGAAAAACGATGTTTATCTATTGCACCTACAATTTTTGCAAGGATTACATTTAAAAGAAAAACCATGTTATATAAATTTATTGAGTAAAGCGTGCTATAGAAGAGTACATTTCTAGATGCTATGAATTGGTAGAATGAAATGGAATTGGAAAAAAGTACGCGGTTACAGGGTCAAACAATTGTGAAGTTCATTTTAAGAACGGCGGTCGCAGCAAAGCACCGGTACTTGCCTTTATTTCCAAGGGATGGGACACACCCACGCATTTGTAACAGGATATCAGCAATTGTCAAAAGGTAGATGAAGGGCTCCTGGCACTTGGACCGTTCGAGGACGATGAAATTCGTACAAGCTTACGGAAAATAGCTCGGAGAATGGTACGCACGCTGTAGTTAGGCTCGCAACGTTTGTCCTGTGTATAAGTTTCATATTACGGGCATTTACGGCCAACGTGACCGGGCTCAACGTACCTTTTATACGTACCTGCCAATTACCGTAATGTTAAAAGATTGAAATTCAATTGGAACACACGATCGCAAACGTTTATGCTCATATGTTACGTCAAAATGAATCAACGGTTTACAACAATATGATACAATATTATTCCTAAATTTTCCTGGGCCAATGAGAAAGCATGTAAGATTTACTCATTATGGGAAAGATAGGAAGAATTCTCAGTAAAAGTTACATTTGTAAAATGTTAAAGCTTTTACGCATTGCAGTTCTGCGTGTTGCACCCGTTATTATACCTGTTGAATATTATTACAGACTTCCCATTAACGCGTATCATACATTTATTTCATCCTTTACACGAGAACGTTCGTGAGATCTTAAGAGGGTTCCAATCATAATCGTCAGTCCCAGCCATTGGGGCGTTGCCATGGTGAATCATTACAACCGCCATGAAAATATGATGGCTACCCATAACTGGAGCTCCTAAGCCTTCTGCTTTCCTATGTTCCAATGTATGAGAGATATGAATCGAGCCACGTATCAATACGCACGACTTTCTTGTCACTGATACGGACAAGCATATTTTCTCTCCACCATTCCACAAGCAGCCTACGACACGCTTCTTTCCTCCCGAATTTCGTTAACGTGCATCCCGTACCCCACATTCATTTAACGCACATCGCACGAAAAAATGCACATTTGCCTTCACACGTCTGAAATCCCATTACCAATAAACCCGCATTGATTTTTTCTAGTGTCGCCAACAAACTCGTCGACCACTCGTTGGCAAGCAAAAAATCCCCGCTAATTCTCATTGATCGGCATTAACCCGTCAATTCTCTCCACCCCACGTCCGATATGGACTCACACAAGCATGCATGATAACACGCAAGATGCGCTTTCAATGTTTCACCTCCTCGCTCCGCGATAATATGTGACTCTGGTTCGTAAAGTTTCCCGCCCTGGCACCTCCTCAGCTCGATTATTCTCCTGCTACGCCGATGTAACGGAGTTGTTTACACTGCGCATGTAATATGGCACCAATGCGCTTCTATCCGCTACCTTCTGCTTAGTCATGCCCGATCCCGCGTCTTTTCTGCGCCTCGCGACACTCGAATCCATGTACTCATTAAGAAGCACAAGTCATTTTTTAAATGCAACTCGTTACTCGCTGTAACGGTGGTTCGTCGTTTGTGCATTAACGCGAATGGAAATGTTTCTATGAGTTACATGTCAATGTCTGTTGTAACGTGGCCCTATGTGTCGAAAACATTCGCTTTTAACATATCCCGTGCCGTTGCTAGGAGGTTCACGTTCCTACGGCCTGATGCTGCTGGCGTACTCATGAAACACCGTAAACCAGGAACGCATCGTCCAAGCAATATCCACTCTGTTTCGTTATTATCTCATCCGCCAGTAGCAGCGGCTTTAAATGAAATGTTCTTATTGAGCGCTGAAAATTATTTGATGAATGAAATTGAACGTGGAAGTAGTTGAAAGAAATAATCTAATACAAGCAACCGATTAGAGATGCGTTTCTTCAAGCTTGGCTTAAAGCTGCGTGTTACTTCACCGCATATTTCTTCTCGAATGCCAATCATTTAGTTGATTTGCGATAGATAGATAGTGTGTTATTAAGTTTTGTAAATAGCAGAATCACAAGCACAAAGCTTCGCCTTACTGCCCCACGTTTTTTGTAGAATGCAAATAATTTATTTTCGATTGCCAACATTTTGTAGATCGCCATTCATTTTAAATTATAATATAAATCCATTATCTCTCTCTTATATAGAAAGTGTCATTGTGCATCATAAGTCCTTAGCACAATCGAAATATTCACCCCAGACATTAGGCGTTGTATCACCAAACGTCCCATGTTTCTGTCGGTTCATGCCGCTGAAGTATTCGCGAAACACTTTGAATCAGGAACGCATTCCTGCCAGGAATTGTATTCTGTTTAAGCGCAGTTTCGTTGGCCGGCAGTGTTTGAAGGCAGGGGCTTCGGATTTGCTCGGCCTTCGAAGATGTCGGAAACGACAGAAAGGATTGGTTCATCCGCCATACGTCCTCAACTAGGAACGCAGCTGCCCTTGGAAGCTGCTGAGGAAACGAGAGCGTAAATATCGCGAGGAATTGTGAATACGGAATTGTTGTGTCAGGGATTCAGCGTCGAGGAGGCAAAGGAAAGGGTGAAAAAGAAGGGTCGAGAACGAATCATGATACACGTTTGATCAGGATCGCAGCCTTTTGCGGAGTCTGTTCGACGGACTCACACCTCAGAGTCAAGGTGAAAGACTGCGAGGAATTTCTGGTGACTTTGTCTTATGGGATTTGCATACCGTTTTGAACTGGACACTCTGTAGAGTTACAGAACGAAATTGCAAATGGTTAAAAAATAAAAAACGTGTTTCTCCGGTTATAGTGTAATCGAAACTTGTGACTTGAGCATCCTCATTAAGTACTATATACGGTGTAATGAAAATCTGCAATTTTTGGAATTTAGAAAAAGCTTACGCGTAGTGAATGTTATGACAATGCGCGGTTCTGCTGTGCCTTCGTAGAGAATGAATTCGGATCCAAAGTGCAGGGACGAGCAGGGAGAATGGTCTGTCGGCTCAGCCTCTTGACCTCAAATTCCAGAGGTTCAGTGACAAGATATGAAAAAAATGAAAAGTGATATCCGCGTTAACAGGGTACCATACACCGTTGAGAGCTGGCCGATGCAAAAAGATGACGGCACCTGCTGTTCTTCGAAACTTAAGGACCTCCGGGTTTTTAGGCTTTGCCTCATGGGTAAAAGCACTCCCACGTCAATGCAACAATTACAACTATCAGAAGCGCGTTTTCGTACCGTACGTTAACAAATACGCCTACGCGTTCTTCGTTGTAAATATACGTCGCCCTTTTGTAATAACTCCAACAATTTTTTCAACGTCTCCGTTTATCCAACACGTTATTCGCACATGTTAGATTTTCAGAAAAAAAAACGTATCTTCATAATTGCTAAAAAAATTATATATGAATTTTCCCGTAAACAAAAGCCAATTCCGCCTTCCTTTGATTGGCTGCAGAGGAAACACGTGCGAGTGGAACACCTTCACAACGCACCGCGCGTATGAATGTCCGTTGCAGCGTGGAATAACTTGTTTATACCGCACGCATATCCACTATATGTATCTTCTGGAGGGTTTATAGCCTCGGGCCCGTTCCATAACGTAATAATGACGCCAATTAGTTTCGCTCCATTGAGTTCTAAATGCGGAGACTCAGTCATCAGGAATGCAGAGGGCCCGAAGAGGATCGAAGGATCCTTGGAGGTGGAACGAGGAGCAGTAGAAGCGACGGTTCTCCAGCGGTTTTGTCCTGCTATCCTGGCCGTTGTCGCCGGCTTTCTTATTAATATGCTAATTTCACGTGAACGCCGTTTCGAATTATGAACGGGCGATGGCGGCGTGGATATTAGAATTATGTTACGGCCTATTGTAACGTGCCGAAGACGCCCACGTTGTTTCGAGGGACAGCGGTCACGTGTAACGCGATACACCTTCAATCAGGAAAGCATGGGACTATGCAAAGTAGAACCATCCTTCGGGACCTATTCCTTCGAGGGATCAGATAAGCTGGGCTGTTTTTAGTTTACACGCTTTATGTGCCGAATGATGTGATCAGTTCGCGCACGCTTGGCGACTCTAGTTCAGTAGTGCAGAAAATATTGCGGATATGTGTCAGTTGGTGATATTAATGAAAATTTGCGATTTGCGTATTAAACTGTGTATTGCGAGTGCACGGGGTATGACACGTTTAGTAAGGATGTCGCTTTAATATCGTCGAACGTCAAAAGGTTTTCTCAATGCCGGAGCAAAGAGTGGTCAATTGTTTTATTGACTCACAAAGGCGCCGACGGTCAAGCGTGGGACCGCATTTACAGGCAGCTCGCAGCATTCAACTATTAGACTGTGCAAGTTTTTTTTTCAATGAGCGCTGCTTGCATATAACTGTTCAAGAACTTACACATTCTCTAAACAGCAAAACCATATAGAAGTCTGAATGGTCCCCGTCAAGTACGCAAATGACCGCATATTTCTCGTTTGCAATATATCACCTGTCTTCAAATCAAACTTCGCATATCATCCGTCAATACATCCTCTTGCCGAATAAAGAAAGTCACCCGAAGAAATTTCCCGTGAGCTACAGGCGCTTATTTTAGCTGCCCGCACGCCATGACCTTGGCCATCGGCGAATCTGCGCTTCGTATTTTGAGGTCGTCCCTGAACGCGGTTCCAGAGGGATTGGGATCGCATCAGGCCACAGGATCACTCATGACTGCCTAATCGTCCGCCCTTCGTTAATCCCCTGGAGGGTGAAAAGATTTGCCGCTTCAGTGGTTTTGAAAGAAACTGATACGACCGTGGGAGCAGGAGTGCAGACGAGAGCGGAGGCGGCACGACATCTGCGGCCCGGCATGAAGCCTCTTGAGACCGCATCATATATCGTATGGTGGATACCCTTGGTTAGCTGTGGGCATGGTGCATGGCCGCTTACATTGGCCTCGTCGTTTGAAGATCATGACTGGTCCTGCCATCGGCAGCCATTTGATACCAAACTCAGACTACGTCGCACCAGGACATTATAACTGGGCATCGTCTTCTCTCGGCGGCAAGCACCACGTGAGCTTTCCATGCCGTGGCGCGGTGCGCATCGGTTACGCTTGAGCAAGTTCGAACGAATTTCGTCCTAGTCTCCAAGGGTAGCATAAAAACGGTAGTAGTGGATGTGCCGACGGGAGTCAGCGCCCGTAGAAGCTTTCGCGGAAGACGGCCGACTGGCCGACCAGCGAAAAAGGGATCCCAGACGCCTCGCATAGATGGCTTTCGACGAAACGGGAGCGAGCCCGTGATTAGGGGTATATGAACAAACTCATGTGCGTCGTCGCTGGGTCGCCCGCGCGTTTTGGGAGGGAACGAGACGGACTGCGGGTAAAAATTAGCCTGGCCGTCACACACGGGTTGTAGGAGACATACGGTGAATAACGTATCGCTGGCCGATGAGGCGTGCGGCGATATACGTGTGGTGGCCATCGTGACACATGACGAGTCTCGAACCGTTTGGCCTCACATGATCAGGAGAACATCGCGTGGAGGACGTGTGCTCTGACTTATGGTGGTACCATACGGGAAACGATGGGTGAGAGATATCGTTAGTTATGATGGCTATCGCCTCTTGTACGCGGGGCGACTATTTGGAATGCATTGTGTCGTGGGAGGATTAGAACGCGGGAACAAATGGTCGAAGTAAACGCCAAAAGCAGAAAATGGATAAACAACTTTATGGGGATGTTAGGACGAGGCAGAAGGTCGAACGACATGGACTAGAGCTTCCCTATAGGCCTCGCCAAGGATATCTACGAGGTCGCCGGGACCTTGTGTCTGTCATGTAAAGTGTGCAGACGGGTGCATCCTGAAATTCTGGATGTTGTGCGGTCTTCAAAGATTCTTTATAGATTGGCTTAATGAGGCGTTCCAAATATTCCTACGCGGCTGACAAACACGTTTAATATTCACGCCTGTGCATCTCTGCATATATCCAATTAAATAACACTCGACTATCTAACAACATCTTCACGTCATACAAATCATGGCGCTTTTCATACGTGCCAACAAGAAGATAAAGTTTGAAAGGCACTACGCTAGATTTATATCAATCATAAAGAGCTTCAAGAAAATAGTTACCGGTACCAATTGCCAGAAGAAGCAATATACGAATAGGAAAGTATTGGCTGCCGTTTTACATGGACCTCGAAACATCAAGATCGAATTTGTGCCGGAGGAAGTCATACGTCCGCATCAGGTGTTGACATTTATAAATTGACGTAGGAAATGTCACCGCGACAAATTACGTATTAGCGCAACAGCGTTCATGTAATCACAATAAATGACAGTTTAGAAGGAAATATTTTGAAAGGTTCGCGTCGAAGTGCACTACTGCGCAATCACAGGCACCGACGTCTTATTGTGGTCTGGAGAACATTACAGAGTTCCCGAGCCACCCACGGTACTCGGTTTTGAGGTTACGGGCACGATCCTGGAAATGGGCGGTTTGGCTCACGAGAAGACAGGATTCCAAAGGGGCGAGGAGGTTGTTGTACACAACTATCCTGCCTGCGGAGGTTTCGCTGAGACTTGCTTAGCAAATTATGCGGTAGGTCTAGCGGGTCTATTTAGGGTCGAATTACGGTCTGTCAGTGATAACATCGAATAATGCGTTTTCAGTTACATAACTTACGGGTCTATAGATTTTATCCTGCAAATTTCTGAGCGTAGATACATGATTTGAAAATTTTACTTATGGATATTCAATTTGCTTATATTATATTATGGATTGTAACTCGTATCTTATCCTGGACATATATATAAAATTTGACATAATGCGCCTTTTTATGGTTGAAACTTAGACTTGATTTGACATTTCGAGATGTTTCGGAAGCAAACGGTTTCTATTTTCAGGAGAACTCTGTTTTCGGTGGGAAAGGTTTTCCTTGGACAGCGTTCCTTACTTGCAAGTAACTAGCATATTAACAAATAACACTATTCCTGCAAAAGGAACCCGTATGGTTTCGAAACATCTCGGGGCGATCAATAAACTTTACGTTTCAATTATAAAAACGCGTGTTATTTCAAATAACTTAAAAGGCTGACGAACGCATTAAAACAAATCAATACATTAAAAATGTTACCATTTACACATACTATGTCGAGACCGTGAAGTTTAGTGGTTAGTTCAAACGTGTTCGTGTGCGAATATCGGGGATTTGCGGTGCACATAAACTTTATTGGCATTGACCAAACAGCACTGATACTGCACTAATAAATGAGGAGCTTGTGTGAATCGATCCTAAATGAGTAGCCGGCGAACTGTCGATACCGATTGGTGAATAACAAGCAATCATAAAGCCATCCAATCTTCTGCAAGTATTAAACAGCGGTTAGGACGTGTTTAGGTTAGCACGGCGTGTAACACTTGAGTGTGCAGCTGCTCTGACAGAAGACTATTTCTCTCCGATGTTAACGTTGGGTCGACGTACTCGAATACAGCGAGGCGAGTATTTTATTGTCAACATGACCCATTCACGCACAGCTTTGGCCACTGTCGACTTGGCATCGGAGGTGTTTCATGCAAACGTAGGTGGATGTTTCGTTGATGCCAATTTAAGAATATTTGAAACGTAGCCAGGTATAATTAAAGTACAATTGAACTAGAACGAAATACGGCACTTCGAATGTTAACGCAAGTATTTGCGGGTGGACGATATTTGTTAAAATCTTTTCCTGAAATTCTTACAAATCGTAACAAAGCAGAGAGCCTGACACTTTTAATTTTAGCCGATAGTTTTCTGCTGTGATTCAGCACGGGCAGAATTATGTGAAAATCTGGGAGCTGATGCGATTATCAAGGAAGATGTCGATGATGTTAGAAGGGAAATCGAAGAAATCACAGGGAAAGAGGAAGTGCGAGTTATTATTGACACCGCAGCTGGATCGTATATAAAGTGTCTGCTTCCGTGGTCAGTAGGAATTGTAACGTATAGTAATAAATAAGTAAAACGACTAAATACTGAAATTGTATTTAGCGTATATTCAGAGAAACGCATTTATTACATGCATAGTTTATCGTATATTTTTAACTTTTTAGTTTGAAAGTTGAAGGAATCGTTGCACTTCTCAGTTTTGCCCGAAATAAACAACGACCGAATACGTGGCTAACAATTGACAATTTTACAGTGCTTACTGTTTCGACAGGAGCTTATAAAATTGCTGATCCGCTGGTATACAGGTTAATCCTATTGCAATGTATTGGCTACAATGTATCATATTTCTATATTAAAAATATTATTTCGTACGTGGATTGCTTGTGCTATAGTAAAATTGATGTTTTAAACAGGGAAACCGTAGAACATATTTTGGACTTCTGTTCGCGTGCTACGATTTGCCCCAATATATCTGCTATATTTGGACTGTGCCATATTCATACCGCACTCAATTACTACACGGATGGTTCTGGCCCTGGTAAAATATTGATAGACGTGAAAAATCACGATCGATACTCACTGTACTAAAAAAAGTGACACCTATACTTTATAATAATATCAAGTAAAATAACTACAGCGCAATAAAACACACACAGCAATAATTTATTTATACACTTTGAAAAATTTCATATTGTATCATAAACGAAAGTTATCTAAAAATCTGCAAGATATATAGTATTTTACAATTCTCTTAATAATTATGTTATAATTAAGATATAAGGTAACACAACGAATACACATATGACATAAAATCCAAACAATATGTAACGTTATAAAAAAAAACAGAGCTGCAATTATTCTTTTAAATAAAAGTATTTTACAGTTCTTTAGTGTGTACATCTTTTTATGCAATTATTTACAGTCTTTATTTTATGTCGATACGAGCATTCCTTAAGAAGTTATGTTACTTTTAAGGTTTCGTCCGAACCGTCCTATATCCTGCGATCAGCTGCGGAACTAACCTATCTTAACACGGGGCTGCACCCGACTAAACGGCCTTGGTGAAAAAACCGAGGACGTACGTCGACACTTCGAAGTGAGTACTACGATTCATTCACAAAGATTGCTTCCGTTAGGAATGATGTGTGAATATGCGAGAGTGTAATATCAGGTATTATGGTGCTTCACGAAGCGGAGCGTGTGTATGTAGAACAAGAGCGTCGCCTGCGGTAGATCGCGGAAGTTTTTCAAAGTTTTGCCGATAAAGTAGTCACACTGATGTCGATAAAAAAGTAGCGAATGAACAAGGGCAAAAAATATTAATTACTTGTTGTGTAGGATGCGGTCATTCTATTAAAGTGTCAAAAGGTTAGACAGTTTTGCTGATTGGACTTTAGATGCTAATGCCAAAGGCGATAAAGGCTATGCAAAATAAACCGGAACTGAAAATTACAAGAAGCGGTTCGTTTCATTTTATTTTCTCGTCTATGACATAACTCTTAATCAACAATTGAATTGAAGCTATCAACCTTCGTGACACATAAATTCATATCAAACTGATTTAACACAGAACAAACCAGAACTGCAAATCACAAGAAACATTTAATTTCCTAAGTACATATCTCTTACACCGTACACGCCATACTTCGCTCGCAGAATCCGCAAACCTAATTCTAGTTCAAACACGTTTATTCCAGCTTTGTTTATTCCGCGCATCAATTAACTCGTCGACTACCGAACGTATTCTACTATATTAGAACCGCGACGTGCTGAAACATTATATAATATGCTTGATTTGTGCAAAATGAAAATAATGCGGTGGCATTGGACACTAACCGTTTGAATCGCTATTCGGACATCAACTACATTTACAAAACTCTACGTGCCACTGATTAGAAATTGGTTGCATTTTAACTGACATTTAGTACAAACACGTTTATTCACATTTCGTTTATTCCGTGCATTAATTAACTCGTTGACTGCCGTGCGTATTCTACAATATTAGAACCGTAACGTGCTGAAACACTACATAATATGCCTGAATCGTGGAAAATGGCAATAATGCGGCGGTATTCGAGTCCAACCGATTGAATTCAATTCAAATAGCAACTACATTTACAAAACTGCACGTGCTACTGATTGCAAATTTGTTGCATTTTAACTGACGCTTATTCCGTGCATCAATTAACTCGTTGACTGCTGAGCGTATTCTACTATATTAGAACCAGAACGTGCTGAAACACTACATAATATGCCTGAATCGTGGAAAATGGCAATAATGCGGCGGTATTCGACACCAACCGATTGAATTCAATTCAAATAGCAACTGCATTTACAAAACTGCACGTGCCACTGATTGCAAATTTGTTATATTTTAACTGACATTCAACATAAACACGTTTATTCCGTGCATGAATTAACTCGTTGACTGCCGAGCGTATTCTACTATATTAGAACCGGAACGTGCTGAAACACTACATAATATGCCTGAATCGTGGAAAATGGCAATAATGCGGCGGTATTCGAATCCAACCGATTGAATTCAATTCAAACAGCAACTACATTTACAAAACTGCACGTGCCACTGATTGCAAATTTGTTGCATTTTAATTGACTTTTATTCCGTGCGTCAATTAACTCGTTGATTGTCGAGCGTATTCTACTATATTAGAACCGTAACGTGCTAAAATACTACATAATATGCCTGAATCATGGGAAATGGCAATAATGCGGCGGTATTCGAGACCAACCGATTGGATTCAATTCAAACAGCAACTACATTTACAAAACTGTATGTGCCACTGATTGCAAATTTGTTGCATTTTAACTGACGTTCAACACAAACACGTTTATTCCGTGCATCAATTGACTCGTTGACTGCCGAACATATTCTACTATATTAGAACTGTAACGTGCTGAAGTACTACATAATATGCCTGAATCATGGAAAATGGCAATAATGCGGCGGTAATCGACACCAACCGATTGAATCCAATTCAAATAGCAACTACATTTACAAAACTGCACGTGCCACTGATTGCAAATTTGTTATATTTTAACTTACTTTCAACATAAACACGTTTATTCCGTGCATGAATTAACTCGTTGACTGCCGAGCGTATGCTACTATATTAGAACCGTAACGTGCTGAAACACTACATAATATGCGTGAATCGTGGAAAATGGCAATAATGCGGCGGTATTAGAGACCAACCGATTGAATTCAATTCAAACAGCAACTACATTTACAAAACTGCACGTGCCACTGATTGCAAATTTGTTGCATTTTAATTTACTTTTATTCCGTGCATCAATTAACTCGTTGACTGTCGAGCGTATTCTACTATATTAGAACCGTAATGTGCTGAAATACTACATAATATGCCTGAATCGTGGAAAATTGCAATAATGCGGCGGTATTAGAGACCAACCGACTGAATTCAATTCAAACAGCAACTACATTTACAAAACTGTACGTGTCACTGATTGCGAATTTACTGCATTTTTACCGAAATCCTTTCCATCGCTCACCGTTAACTAACGTGGCATTCAGCGTGTTAATCCTTTGACTGCCGTGATGGTCACCGGCGCTAGGGATTTGAATGAAGATCCAAAATATTCGCAATGGGTACCAATAATTATTTTATGAATGCAGCTATTGTTAGAATAGTGATGCGATCCTTTGGTCCTTAATACCAGCCCATTATTTACATTTTGCATAATTCTGTCAAACCTTGTAGTATTTCATTGCATCGCCGTTCTAATACAGCAAAACACAATCGGCAGTCGTCTTGTTAACTGAAAGCTTCGATGCGCGTCAAGCAACTCCCGCAAATTAGGTTATCCGTGCCGTGCTTCCGCTCGCCCGAAGCTTATCATCAGTTTCTGCCCGTCCGCTTCTAACTCCCGTCCAAAGATGTCGCGAGCGTGGCCGAATCTCGCGACTCGCGGCGACGTTCAGCGCGTATGTGTGAGCATGTGGTGTACGTGTGTCGCGAAACGCCACGGCCCGAAAGTCGCAGCGCGTGTCTCCTCTCATCCGACGACGATTTTCGCATGAGTCTCGCAGTGCGTTTGCGTTCCGCGTTGGCCGCATCGAGAATTGCCGTGGCACGAGCGCGCGTGGCCGAGGACAGTGAGCCGTCGTGCCGGTCCGCACGATTGTCACCGGAGAGAGAGAGACTGCTGTCGGGTCAGTAGTGTACACAACAATCGCCTGACGACGACGACGACGACGACGACGACAACGACGACGACGTGTGCTTGTCGAGCGCGTTCGCGTCGCCCCGGAGGAGGAGGTTTGAGAGACGGACGTGTGTCGCCGGTCGATCGCCCGACGAATATCTTCGGCAGGGCATCTTCTCCAGCGAAGCCGCGGAGGAGACGGGCGCGGCGTGCATTTCATTTTTCCCCGTGCATTTCATTCCTCGCCGTGCCGTGCAGCGGATTGAGCGAAGGGTCGGGACGGCAGTGGCGAGAGCGAGAGAGTGTGCGAGAGAAGGTGTGATAGAGAGAGCGAGAGAGTGAAAGGTGTCTGGCGCGTGTGTGAGCGGAGAGGTTACCATCTCGCACGTCGGCGCTCGACGTGTGTTTACGTCGAGGGGACCCGCGCCGTCATTGGCGTCGTCATTGGCGTCGCGTGGGGTAATTAAGCCGTCCGACGCCGTAACCTTTATTTGCCGTAATCGCGGACGCCATACTTGCGCCGTCGTCGTCGCATGCAACCTGTTGTTTACGGTGCGCGGCTCTCGCGGAAAACTCTCGCGAATATCGCTGGGTAATCGGCGCGAATCGCACGGCCCGGGGTCCGTCGGTAGCGAGTTAGCGTCGTAGCGCCTGGGATCCAGCCGTCATCGTTGGAAGCGGTCGCCAGGATGAACGGGTGAGCCTTTGCATTATATTATCGACGAACGGACGAGGACGGACGAGGACGGAGGAAAGACGCGTCGCGCGAATGTGTCTGGCGCGAGGTTTGCCAGTGTGCACTGACTGCACGTATTACGTGTGCGAGGGTACATGCGCGCGGATGTGCACCACGTCGCGTGCGCATTTCACGCTGCGCGTGGCGCGCCTGTGTGCCGTCTCAAAGAGCGAACGAGAGGGAGAGAGAAAGAATCGATCTGCACGTCATGGCGCGGATGCGAGACAGGAAAACGGAATCCGAGGAGATGTCGATAAGCGTGAGCGACGGGAAAGACGGGAAAGACGGACGGAGAGGAGAACTTGAGCAGGCGCTCTCCGCTGCCAACTTCGGGCCCGGCGTGTGTCTTCTACTTCTCTGCGTCATTACTTCGCGTCTCTTCGTCGGCGTAGCATCCGGACGTTCATGGCACGTGACAATGCGACTGCACGCGCCTGCGTTCACGCACTCTTTTGCGTCGACGGCCTTGCGCGCTTTCTTCTTTCTGACGCAGCCGGCGACGCAAGCCGTTCGCGAAAATGTCTGAACGGCCGTGTTAACGGGTTTACGGACGATAGACGCGTGTGTGGCTTCAGCGTGACCCGGAGCCGACTTATACTGGGTTGGCGAAAAATATCGCTCGGTTGGCTAAATTCTTTATACGGAAGAATGCAGAATTTTGGGAGAGTGGAATTATGAAGACGCATCAAAGTTTGTAGAAGATAAACAATGAAACGTTGAACAATGGTCAATCAAGATATTGATGAAATTGAGATGTGTCTTCAATTTTTGCATAAGAACCCAACGAACTTTCTGGCCAACCCAATATATGCAATCGCAAAAACAATTGGCACATGAAAACTATTGATGAGTTGGCGAAAAATATCGTTCGGTTGGCTAGATTCTTTATCTGGAAAAATATGGAATTTTGGGAGAGTGGAATTATGAAGCATCGAAGTTTGGAGAAGATAAACAATGAAACATTGAACACTTCGTCAATTAACACGTTGACTGCCATGTGTATTTGGCTGTATTAGAACGGCGATGCTATAAAATACTACAGCGTTTGATTGAATTATGCAAAATGTAAAAAATGTGTAGGTATTGGAGACCAAAGGATCGCATCACTATTCTAGCAATAACTGCATTTATAAAATAATTATTTCTATCCATTGCGAATATTAAAATCTCTTGCACCGGTCACCGATGACTATCACGGCAGTCAAAGTGTTAAAGTCTTGATAAAATTAAGATGTCTCTTCAATTTTTCTATAAGAACCGAACGAACTTTCTGGCCAACCGAATATATGCGATAGCAAAAACAATTGGCATTTGAAAACTATTGAATGGTTACGTAATGTATAAAAATCATGCACTACTCAATATAACAGGAATATTTATTATTAATTATTAATATGTCCACTTTTGCACTATTCCGTCCGTAAAGAGTTAACACATTGCCGCGATGCTGGATGGCAATTGGCGCAAACGATCTCACAAAAATGCGAACAATTTGCAATCAGTAACATGTATAACTTTGCAAATTTCATGAAAAGCGCCTAAGCTTGATGAGTTTTATTACGTTCACTGCTGAAAGGGAAACTGACGTTTCTCCGTGCCCCAGTTGAAAAGTAACTTCTGAAATGGTCGGTGGGGTATTAAGTAAAGACATACTGTGGGTAGAAACGTGCTTCTTAGGTCTTTCACACGATTCGTGGTCTCCGCGCATGACAATAGCGTCGATCGAAAATTCAAATATTGTATCCCGCTAATCGCGCGCAGGGTGAACCTTTCGGTCGGTATTCCGACGCACGTGGTAAGTTCAGCGTAGTTCGCATTGCTGGCCGTTATCAACCTACGGTCACGCCCGGATTTCCTTTTTGTTATCGAATTTTATACTCGTATCGTTTACCGATAATGGCTGCCGATTCTATTATAAATATTCTTGCCAGTGACGTGTGTCGCGACAAGCGTCATTGTGAAATTTTGCTGTGATACATGTTGCCGCTCGTCCGGGTTGTGAATTTTTGAAAAATTAAATCGGCAGCCGACTTTGACCATCCGTTCGAATATTTCACTAATTGTGCGTCATCGATATTCTTTCTCTCTCTTGATCCCTTTCACTTGACATCTATATTTGACCGGACGCGGTGATCATAGGCTCGAATTAGATTTCGTATTTCAGAGCCGTACGGAAGATACAATAAAACGAGTACAGTCAGTGGGCAATGGTTACCGTGGATTCGTGCCAACAGACGATTTATATGCAACGCGTCTGCCGGTACTTAAGACAATATGTTCCGGGTGATGAACATCGAAATTCTTCCGTGATGCCGACTTCTTCTCTTGACGCGCGAAATTTGCTGGACAGATGTAACTGGCTGAATGCAATGCGACCGGAATGTGAAACTTGGTACAGGGAATTCAGAGTACGTGAAGTGTGGACGGCGACTGCAGCAGATGTGTCCGGAGCGTTTCTAACGCTGGTTCGGTTAGATATGATCTCAATTGGCTGCGGAGATAAAGAAAGGGCAGGGAGTATCGTGCCTTTAATTAGATTCTGTCGTTCGCCTACTAAGTGTATCGTTGACGAAATTAAATTTTTTTTATCTTGGGTTAGATAAGCGCTGGAAGTACAGTCAAGCGAACTTACACTAGGGTATTTAGACTAAATGTTAAGATCCGGGACGTTTTCGGTATTTAAATGTTACACAGCGATGCAACAATCAGTGCACATTAAATCATACCACTCTTACGTGACATAGTCCAGAAAAGTTGTTTGCGTAATTTTTCAGCAGAGAAATATCTTTTGCGTATGATCACTCTGGTACCTTTTTATCGCGTTGACTACTATGACTCGTCCGCCAGTGATAAATCTACCAAAGAATCGCTGCGTCGCGTCTCGAGAATTTGTGAAAGACCGATGTTATTCTAAAAACCTTCAGCGAACACTTATCTCTATCATAGTCACACAGCTTACATAATTCCGGAGTTCGGTACGGTATTTTGATAAGAGAAATATATCTTTCGCGTACGCTCGCCCTGACACATTTTTATTACGCTGACTCCCATAATTCGCTCGTCGGCATTAAGTCTCCGCCAATAGACCGATTGCGTTTCATTGCGAGAATTCCCGAAAGACCGATGTGATTCTAAAAAACCGGCGCGCACCTATCTCGACTACATTCATATGATTTCCGTCGGTGCTCCGCCTTTTAATATCGACCTACTTTTTTCGCCGTCCGCGAACATCGAACAAGGCACATGCACGCTGCCGAGTACTTAATGCGCGTCGATTCTACGTCGGAAGCGAACAGAAGGAAGAGTGCTCGCCGAAAAACGCGGACAAAAGAGTCGGCAGGACTCGATCGACACGAGTCGCTGCATTTGACGATATAAATGCCCGATTGTGGAACGCGATGGGCGGGGGGCTCGGAAAGTAGAGAGATTTGACGGTGCGTCAAAAAGTTCAATCGACGGATGTACAGCGATGCATCGGTAATGCATCTATGGAACCGCGGGGTCAATTTGGACAACGGGCAAAAGTCCGAAAGAGAGAGAAGGGGAGGAAGGGAAAGCATGGGAGGTGCGGAAGGAGGCGAACATTTGCGTGCACGGGAGAAAGAGGGGGAGGGAGGGTAAAATAGGCTGAAAGGGGCCGATGCGGGAACAAAGAGCAGGGATTTCGTATCGTGTTGTATGCTCGGTCGGGTGCAGCAATTACCGAACATTCGCGTTACGCGAGAGACTTTCCACACTCTTGGCTTCATTGCGTTTATTGTGAAAAATAATCAATTCCCACGGGGCCGTGATAATTCGAAAGTTACGGTATTACTGCCGTTTCTGGCAATTGAGATAAATTGCTCGAGATAACGGGGGAATTAAGCAGTTGAGTAGAGTTGAATGTACCTCGAGCGACAAAGATCTTGTCACATTACGAATTTATGAGAAATTTTATTACGCCACCGGACAGGAACTATGAAGCTCGCACTGTTGTTGTAACAGGTGTGGTCGGTGATTTTTGAGATAATGTTCACGCCGTTCTTCAAAGATTCATAAGTTCAGCGGTGCCGAATTTCTTTAAAATTATGGAACTTGTGTTAACGACTTCCCGACACACAAGTAAATACTCCAAATTTATATTTAAACTTCTACTTATGGATAGAAAAGTAATTACGACTATCTCAGAACCCGAAAAATCCGAAATGTAAAATCACTAATGCATCCTAGTTCCACAGGATCCAAAAGTGTATATTGTAAGATATCACATTTTTCAGTTTGAAAAATCATACTAGATTTTCGATGAACATGATATCAACAAGTTCTGTTATAAGATATCGCACTGCTAAATTGACATTTCAAAAGTCACATCGTTCTACCTCGCAAGGTGGAAATAAGCACCCTGTCGAGTTTTGAATACTCCAAATTTAGATTTAAACTTCTACTTATGGATAGAAAAGTAATTACGACTATCTCAGAACCCGTAAAATCCGAAATGTAAAATCACTAATGCATCCTAGTTCCACAGGATCCAAAAGTGTATATTGTAAGATATCACATTTTTCAGTTTGAAAAATCATACTAGATTTTCGATGAACATGATACCAACAAGTTCTGTTATAAGATATCGCACTGCTAAATTGACATTTCAAAAGTCACATCGTTCAACCTCGCAAGGTGGAAATAAGCACCCTGTCGAGTTTTGACGGGTTGCGCGCGGGTGCCCGATGATTCCATAATCACCCTTCGTCGACGGGTCTATCGTGTACGAAACGTGGCTGCACGCACACAGGGACTTCGTCACTTTCTGTCATCGGCCGGTCGTCGGGGCGACCAGACGTTCGCGCACAGTAGTCACGCGCAGTATTCAAAATCATAATCATGGAAATGGCGCACCCGCGGGTGCATACGAATTTCGGCCGCGTCCCCGTCCTCGTCATGGCGAGCTGTACATTCTGAAAGTGCGTTTGCGTAGGTCAGAGACCTGGGGATAGGTATGTGCGCGCTTTGCCGCGATGCGAGATTTAACGTCGGCCAGGCGTGCACAATGGGACCCGCGCGGAGATGAATATCGATGTTTGTAGTAACAGAATAATCGTCGTCATTGACGCAGGCAGACACGCATTGACCGTACTGATTCGTCCGATGGAATTGTACTAAAGTCAACAGTGCCAATCGCTATTTTTCCCACTGCCTGTCTCGTTTTCACTCTTTTTCTCTCTTTCGCCCCGTGCCTCCCTCTTGCCGCGCACACGTTCGTTATCGTCGCGATCGATTCGTCGGTCCCGGCCAATGAATCTGACAGCCACGTTGTGCTGCTTCTTGCTCGCGGTGATTATGCTCTGTCAGGATGGCGCTACACCAGTGCTTTTGCACGTTGACTGAATATTTATTGTAATAGGATCTGAGTGTATGGACGGCGATGGTGAGACCGGGTGGAAAGGAATTTCTTGTATTTTTATCTGTCGATCCTAGTATGTTGCAAAATTATGAACGTGAAATCGGTACAATGTTTGAAATCTTATCTAATTAGAATGAATACTCAAGAATGAATATTTCACACATTGTGACTATGAAAAATAAAGTGAAAATAAAAAATTTGCAGGAAAATGGAACATCTGAACATTGTATGTTTCAGCAGTAGTTTATCTGTAATATCATGTGTATGAGTGTGAAGAATTTCTTATAACAGAACAGGACTCCGGAAACGCAACCGCACGATAAAGATAGACAAAAGTCAGCATATAAATAACTCAGTCGCCATGCAATAAAGCAGTACTCTGCAAAAACGATATATACACCAGTCACATTAAATGTTCTTTCCACGCGCTCGGAAACGCGCGCCGCCTGCCAAGCAGCGCCAATTTCTAAGCCTTCAACCATGCACACGTCTTCGTTCGTAATACTCGTTCGCCTCAAATGCATCTTGCCGTACGCCGCACGATTGTTTTTTCAATACGGCGCTCGTTTCCTCTCAGACAAAAGTAGCGCGAACGCTCTCGTGAAATACAACCGCGCGACTTATTTTCGCCGCGGCATGCCTCATTTATCGCCACATTACTTGTCCGTTGCGCCGATCTCCTCTTCGAAGGGCAGCGACTTTTAAATGGTCAGTTCGCACGACGTTAACGACGTTGTTCGGCAATAATAGACGTGGCTCCCTGCCAATTCGTGTGATCGCGAACGCCGGAGCGTTGAAGCAACGGTTCGAATTCGTAGCGCGGTTAACACTTTGACTGTCGTGATCGTCACCGGTGACCGGCGCAAGAGATTTTACAGAACATCCAAAATATTTGCAGAGAGTAGCAAGAATTATTTTGTAAATGCAGTTATTGTTAGAATAGTGACGCGATCCTTTGGTCTTCAATACCTGCGCATTATTTACATTTTGCATATTTCAGTCCAACGCTGTAGTACTTCATAGTATCGCCGTTCTAATACAGCAAAATACGCTTGGCAGTCAACGTGTTAACACTTTGACTGCCATGATGATTACCGGTGACCGACGCAAGAAATTTTACTGAAGATCCAAAATATTTGCAATGGGTAGCGATTATTATTTTATAAATGCAATTGTTATTAGAATAGTGACGCGATCCTTTGGTCTTCAATACCTGTGCATTATTTACATTTTGCATAATTCAGTCCAACGCTGTAGTATTTCATAGCATCGCCGTTCTAATACAGCAAAATACGCTTGGAGTCAACGTGTTAATACTTTGACCGCCATGATGGTCACCGGTGACTAGCGCAGAGATTTGACAGAACATCCAAAATATTTGCAGAGAGTAGCAAGAATTATTTTATAAATGCAGTTATTGTTAGGATAGTGACTCGATCCCTTGGTCTTCAATACCTGTGCATTATTTACATTTTGCATAATTCAGTCCAACGCTGTAGTATTTCATAGTATCGCCGTTGTAATACAGCAAAATACGCTTGGAGTCAACGTGTTAACGCTTTGACTGCCGTGATTGTCATCGGTGATCGGCACAAGAGATTTGACAGAACATCCAAAATATTTGCAGAGAGTAGAGTTTGCACAATTCAATCATATTCTGTAGTACTTCATCCCGTTGCGGTTCTAATACAGCAAAATACGCTTGGAAGTCAACGTATTAACAAGCGAGCGGGAAGATTTGGCGGAGTTCGCGGCGGGTCAGTCGGCAGTTGCCGCATATTCGGCAAGGGTCGTTTGCGATCGCATAACGGGCTAAATACCTACCGCCGGATGATTGTTACAACGGCAATCGGTCATTGTTCCGTTACGTCGAAAGGCTCGCGCATAGTTAAACTTCAATCGGCCCTCGCTCGTATAACCCAGCCGCCGACGAAAGTATCGTAACGCCATTAGAGGGTAGTCGTGTTCCAAATTATCACGGGCCGCGTGCGGAATGTGTTTGTTAGCAGCGGGCCACGCATGCTGGAGTTTGACGAAATGCCGGGCATACGGCTTGTGCCGGTGGCATTTTCGGCCCGCGGCTTCATACACTTTTCAATACGCAGCGGACGAGCAATTCGATTACTCGCGCACGGCCGATTGTTTATGCGGCTTTTACAGAGTGTAGTTAGACGCGGACGCGTGCCTTGGGTGGTAAGCACGTACTTGGGGAATAACGGCGAATTGCGTTGCAGGAGCGTGTCTTCGGACGTCAAACACGTTGTTAATGCGTTGAACACCTGAACGGTGACGGGCGAGTTACCACGTGTTTGCGAGAGTTTGGAATAGTAATAGAGGGGTAGTTAATAGTAACGACGCGAACAATTGTATATACGTGCATATAATATAGGTTCCTTATGCGCGAAGAATATGTAATGTTACAGTTGGTTTCTGAGATGTTCCTTGAAACAAATGAAATTGTCATGTTCAGAAGGATTAGAGCAAGACGTCAGTTTTTTATATTTGAGAACGTGATAATGCTGTAACTGAAAGTCCCTTAAATTTTGTGACTTTAATTTGGCTTCGAATAGCTCCAATTGTATTGGTAAAACAGACGATTCGTTGCCAGGAGCCTATCTGCGCGTTAACGATTTGAAGCTCGCGGTAAGGATATAGCGACTTTATGCTAGGCGATCAACGTGTTATACGATGTTAGAGAGGAAGAGGCCCACGCGCATTTCATGGATCGTTAAGTATCGGGACTGAAGCAACTATAAGTCGTATTAGTTTCCTCGTAGCCTGAAGTTCAATGTGTTAAGCGCGTAATTCTGCCAAAGAAACGTTTTTATGAAATGATTCTAACAAGACTTGTAAATTCCTGTCGCGTGATTGCTACTCGAATTAGGATGCGTTTGAAAATCAGTGGCTTGATGTGGGAAGGTTAGTAATAAATAGAGGTTCTCATAATAGATAATAATAGATAATAGATTAAGATTCTCATAATAGAAGTTTTATGTACAATCATCGTTGTGTCTGCGAATTTCTCGGTTTTATATTTTACGGGTAACTCTTGATTGTCCGTTTCTCAACTTCCCGAAACTACACCCCACCACTGACAATCGTGAAAATCTAATTTACAGGACCCGGCGAAGGAAATAGACGCGTAAATCTAT
The DNA here is from genome assembly GCA_033815515.1 of Cryptocheilus praepositus. Lineage (NCBI taxonomy): Eukaryota > Metazoa > Arthropoda > Insecta > Hymenoptera > Pompilidae > Cryptocheilus > Cryptocheilus praepositus. The sequence goes on along the minus strand of JAWWQZ010000303.1, from coordinate 7,209,246 downwards.
CTTTGGGCAAGTTTAGGTCTAGGATTATCAGAAAGGAGACGAAACATTCACGATGCTTGTTGATATGAGATACAGGCATCGGTCAATATTAGGCTTAAAACACTATTTAATACTTAACGCTCCAGTTATTTTTCGAATACCAAAAATTAAAGCTTTATCTGTGTGGCCAGATCCCTTCTTTAAAATATTTATTCTCTTGCACGCACAACGAAGCATCAATGACGTCCGTGTTTGTATGTGTTGTTATCTGAACGTTTAAGTCTTCAATAGCCGACCAACACCACCAGGAATATTTATCCTGACACATGTGTCGCCTCTTTTTACGTATTAACCCTTTGACTCCTATGGACGAATATATGCGTCCGCCGAAATCTATCAGTATAGACTATGGACACATTTATGCGTCGCCAATCGTTTCGATTTTTTCACTTACTGCAGCCACAATTATCAATGTGTGAGATGAATATGGTTGCGTCCTTTATCAAATAATTTTCTTGCAATATTTAATTTGGCGTAAATGAAAAATTACCATTAGATTTTGTTGCATTTCACGCAATCAATTAATAAAGTTCACACTAGTGAACAGTATTTCGTCCTCAGCGAACGCTTCGGCCGGAAGTACTCAGCACTCTAGTTAACGCTAAACATCTTCGTAGCAGAGCCAGCAGAGCATTACGTGTTAAACATATGCAGTGCCCCTCTTAGATTATTCCGCGTGTCCCTTCTCTGACGTTCCTAACTAACACAACGCATCCGGACTAAGGCACTGTCCTCCACCGCCAATTTGTCGCTATTTTTTCAATACCAAAAATTAAAGCCTCAGCTACGCGGCCAGATCTCTTCTCTAGAATATTTATTCTCTTACACCCGCAACGAAGCATCGATGCCATCCGTGTTTGTGGTTCTTCAAAAGACTAAACACACCCTTCAAGTGGCCTGCAATAGGACTCCTTGCAACAGTCTTCGAAATAATCTCAAATGCTATCAACATACCGCTATTCCTTGTTTTCGCTATCTGAACGCTTAAAAGCCTTCAATAGCCGTCCAACACCACCGGAAATATTTATTCTGACACATGTGTCACCTCTTTTTATGTATTAACGCTAAACATCTCCGTAGCAGACCCAGCAGAGTATTATGTGTTAAAGATATGCAGTGTCCCTCTTAGATTATTCCGCGTGTCCCTTCTCTAATGTTCCTAACACAACGCATCCGGACTAAGGCACTGTCCTCCACCGCCAATTTGTCGTTATTTTTTCAATACCAAAAATTAAAGCCTCAGCTACGCGGCCAGATCTCTTCTCTAGAATATTTATTCTCTTACACCCGCAACGAAGCATTGATGCCATCCGTGTTTGTGGTTCTTCAAAAGACTAAACACACCCTTCAAGTGGCCTGCAATAGGACTCTTTGCAATAGAGACTCGAAATAATCTCAAATGCTATCAACATACCGCTATTCCATGTTTTCGCTATCTGAACGCTTAAAAGCCTTCAATAGCCGTCCAACACCACCAGAAATATTTATTCTGACACATGTGTCGCCTCTTTTTATGTATTAACGCTAAACATCTCCGTAGCAGACCCAGCAGAGTATTATGTGTTAAAGATATGCAGTGCCCCTCTTAGATTATTCCGCGTGTCCCTTCTCTAATGTTCCTAACACAACGCATCCGGACTAAGGCACTGTCGTCCACCGCCAATTTGTCGTTTACTTACACTACCGGCTTTCCGTAAATTTCTCCCGCGCGTCGGCGTTTCGCGAGACATCGGCAAAAAGCTTCGACTATTTTTTCAACGCTTCCGCTCGCCATGCGCAAACGTCGAGCGGCACGGGTTTTCACGCGTCGTTGGTACGGTTTCACAGAATTCCGCGTTTAGCGAATGTGTACCGCCCGCATGTGGTGGCAGCCCGTATCCACGGTGTTATCGACGCGCTCATCCAACCGTTCGCACATCCTTCTGTTGCTTTAGGTAGCCCCTTATCAGCCATTCGCGTCATGCTTGACGAAGGATCAAAGTGACAGTCAGAACGTGCGCGCGCGCGTTGTGTATATGCGTACGGACATTTGCGTTGCGAGAAATTAGCGAATTAATCTGGGACTTCCGGAACAATTTGCTCCGGTAGCGCACCATGCAGGTACTGGCAATAATGATGCCGCATGGCGACGGTGCGCCGGCATAATAAATTTCCCGTCGCTCGGTTTGATTCACAGCCGACGAAGCAGTCTACTGTGTATTAAGCAGCTAGCAGTTTTTGACGAGCACGCTCATCATGGGAAAATTGCATTGTTTTGTAGTTGCACGTTGCTGTTTAAATGGCAGTTTTAGAAGAAACTGAAATTTTATCATAAGTTTTACGGTGTGTAGAATATTTGGGGAGTGATATGGAAATTGAATCACTTATAGCGCTCCATTTATTTTAAGACAGGGGTGTGAAAAATCAAAAGATACGAGCTTATAGATAAACAGTCGCGCAGAATTTATCGCTCCAATTATTAAGAGGTAGATATTTTGCGAATTCGTGACGAATGCGATATTTGTGCCGTGTTCCGTTTTATTATCTGATCCTGTATTGCCAAGTAGGGCGCGCCGATCAAATATGGCATGCTATTCGTTAGATTTTCGCGCAATATCGGGGGTTATTTTTAGAAGCGGCTCGTAATAAAATATGTCATTCCGCGAGTGTAAATCCGCGCCATATGGCTGGCTTAATCTTCGTCCCGTCGTCTCGTAAACCTGAAATATTTTCTGAGCGAATTCGAGAGCCCTGCGTAATGTTGGCGCATGTCGTTTTACATCGCGCGCAAGACCCGTAACAAGTTGCTTCTTTTTTTATTGCGACGTACGCAAGAAAGTGCAACATAACGTCGCGTCGGACACGGTGTAACCTAAAGACGGATACTGTTTCATATCCGTTTTTATAAAGTTACTTCTCGGATTTCTACGATATCTGCGCTGACATTTTAACCCTTTCGCTAGGGCGGTCCTATCCAGAATTTGGGTTTATGCTTACGCTTGAAATTGGTTTGATAACGAATTTTAGCGAAAAAGAACATTTCCGACGGAAGACGGCTAATAGAGAATAGGCACATGCACAATGCTATGTTTTCTAAAAAAAAGTAACATACGAAACCAGAGGTCCACGGTTATTGTGCCCCGGTGGACTGTGGTCGGGCGTTTATAGTCGCCCATAGTAACGAAAGGGTTAACAGTTGTGAAACTCCAGTTCATATTTTCTCTTCATTACACGCATTTTGTTCTGCAATATGTTTACTGTTTTACAGTGTAATTGCATTACACGTTATTCAGTGTAACAGTTGGCTTTATTTGGTTGGTAGTCGGCGATAAATAAATAGTGTGGGTAGATTGCCGTTGTTGTTGGTGCTGCAACAGATTTCAAAGTAAATTTCCGAGGTTGTTAACTATCGAGATTAGATCCGTGCGTCTAGAAGTCCGTAGATTGATTACGTTAAAATCGGATTCGAGGCGGTGAAATTAAATTTACGGATGCGATATAGCGCGATAGCGACCGAATAGCAATGTTTGTCGGTGTAGTCAGGAATAAAGCTTTAAAAATATTGCGAGTGTCTTCTCAATACGCCGTATGGAAATTGTGGACGATTGTCAAACTTGCAATATAATCGTTCATAAAGAAATGTCTTTTTCTAGTTGATTCAATTCTTGATGACTGGTTCTCCAAGTGTATTTTCCTTAAATAATTAAGAAGTATAAGACCTTTTCTTTTGGTTGAAAACGTTTTGAACGACAGAACTTTATTACTACAATTCTGAACATGTTTCGGCCCCAAAAATGTATGCGCGTTTAAAAATTTGTTTTTCCAAAAGCTGGCACTCAAACACCCTAAGAATTATATTAATAAACTTCTTTAGCCACGAGGATTTTCAACCGAATGAACGTATCATGTTTCTTCATTATCTAAGTAAATTACAGCGAGGTGGAAATGAACCACATCATCTAACGTTACGAAGCACGCCACGTTTCCTTGCAAACTCACGGTTCCGCGCTGAAGTTCAACGTACTAAAAGTCTATTCGCGCGAGTAATGCGTCAACGAACGTGCTCATCTTGATTTCGCAACTTCGAAGTGCTCCGGCAGAGAAATCTGCCGATGTTCTTCGTATCACGTCGCGTCCTCGGCGTTCCGTGATCGAGCGTGAATAATATGCGCGTGGGGGAAGTAGTAATACGCGCACTGGTCCGGCATACGACTTTACGTCTCCACAAATGGCCGATAGGATGCCTGGAAAATTTTATTAACGACCGTAACGCGCCACCGGTCCGTGTTTGATGGCTTCCTGGCATCGATGCCGGTGTGCGCTAATTAAAACTGACGCACGGTGTCCCATGACGCATATCCATGGTCGACCATGATGCACCGCCTCCTCCTGTCTCGTTCACTTCGTTCGAGCCCTCCTCTCGCCGGCGTTTCGACGCTCTTCCTCGTTCCGTTCTCGATTTCTCTCTCTTTGCGCATACAGCGATACGCTCAAAATTGGATACAACAGTTTGAAGCGTCGTTAGGTGCGCCCGATGTACTATAGTGAAAATCGAATGAAATGAATGTGAACGGTTGTCAGCTCGGTTAAATGATATGTCTTTTGTAACTGATGGTATTGTTGAGTGAAGATGGGATACAAGCAGTTGGGAAATATGTCGGATGTATTTGAAGTCGCCGATATCTAATTTGCACGTATGGGGCACCAGTGTGAAAATTTGCGAGATTTGCTCGCAGCCGCTGAGATTTTGTTTTCAGGGATCTCGGTGTAGGTGGGAAACATTTTTTTCTCACGTTTGCCGCGATATTTTACACAACTTGAATGCATTTGATGGCCGCGTCTGTTCTATACGAAAAACCTTTGGAACGCATATTTGCAATCAATTCCGTTACTCCGCGCTTGGGTTAAATCACAAACGGTCAAACGTAAAATATCTCTCCCGTCCAATTATCAGATTCGGTGCCGACGTCCTTTGAAATCTCATTACATTTCCGCGTACCTTTTATTGACAATTAACTTCGTAAACACCCCACAATTTCCGATACAAACATTCATAAAATATCTGAATAAGGAGTAAATTTCTCTGTCAACAAAGTCCCAAGTTCTGCACTCATCTAACGCGCCCATCGTTATTACCTGACAAATAACACAATACCGTCGCGCTGACATCGTTTCGCCCGGCGACTCGACAAAAATCGAGCATCTCACCCGAGAAATCGTCTATTACCCGGCGCGGTTCAGCCTTTCATCCGAATTCATAGCGCGGTCCTCGCCGAAAATCGTTCCATTCCTTCCTGAAAGCGTTCTCGCCATCGTTCGCTGAAAGGAAAACATCTCGATCCGTCCTGCCGTCGATATCTCGATTCTGCCGGTACACAAAACGCGCCACTCGACGGCGACGCCCAAATGACATATCGCTTTGCAAATAAGTAAATCCGCCGGGTCCGTTAGTCGGCCGAGTCAGCACGCCACTGCCGAATGTCGGGATCCTCTCTTGGGCTCGGAGGATTATGCCAGCATCGATTCGACGGTGGAGGCGTCGGAATGCCTCGAAACCAGGATCTTATTTGCACTAAACGCGACTGCGGCTATTGAATTTTTCTACCGTCTTTCCGCGCCAGCCGTTTATCGGCCGCGATTCACAGAAAATTCGGCGGTGAATATTTAGACGTTTCGCGTGAACGGCGCAGACACGCGGCCAAACGGTTGTTTGCTGTCGGTTTCATTTGCGGTGTTCAGGAAAATTCTGGAAATTCAAAGCGTCTGAAAATTCTGGAATCAGCGTTGTGCTGATTTATAATATATACTGTATATATATATATACTGCAAGAAGCCAGTGGATTCTTTTCGGGACATTCGGCTGTTACAACCGTCCCTCAATTTACGCGGCATATTTTTTACGCGAGTTTTTTTGTATTGAAAATTATACCCCGATTTGAAGCACTGCTCATTTGCGCGACCTCAGTTTACACGGCCAGACGGGTTTTGTTGTCTATAGTTTTTTATGGAATTTATTGCATATCAGAGTGACGCAAATTTCTGCCGCGATATTGTTTAATTATTATTGTTTAAATTATTGTTTAATTATTGCGATTATTGTTTAAAAATGATCATATAAGTAATATAAATTTTTGCTAGTAGATTACTTGTAGATCGTGAATGAACGAATATTGACTTAATTAAATTAAATTGGCGTCACTGCCAATTAACATTCATTGCTTTTCCGTTATGAAGGTCTTTTTATCGGCGGCATTATATTAAACACCAATAATGTCGTTCAATTTACACAGAATACGTGCACAAAATGAATATTGTTACATTTATTCAAGCCGTACGTCGAATCGCGAACACCAGATACTTGCGATGAATGACGAAACAACTGTAACGTTACAGCTAAACAACATCCCTCCTATTATTCACAAAATTCTCCGCGATAGTTCCCGCGCGTAATACGATCTCGCGAACGAACTGAAGGAAGTCGAACTTTAGGAACTACTGCGAAGCCCCGCAAGCGCGGGGCCGCAAATCAGAACGTGCATAAGAGAAACGGCAAGCTGATCAACGACAGAAATGCACGCTACAGCCGTTTTCCCATTAGCCAGTCTGATGAGAAATCGATCGAAGGAAATCAAAATCGATCTGTAAACAAATGGTGTCGAGCAATCTTGAATTGATTCTGTTACGTGTTAAATAATGCGTTTGGTTAAAAGTCAAAAATCTTTTATTATAAATTGAAGCCCTGACCTGTTTGAACCCCTTATTGTTGGTGCCGAGCAATCTTGGATTGATTCTGTTACGTGTTAAATAATGCGTTTGGTTAAAAGTCAAAAATCTTTTATTATAAATTGAAGCCCTGACCTGTTTGAACCCCTTATTGTTGGTGCCGAGCAATCTTGGATTGATTCTGTCACGTGTTAAATATTGCGTTTGGTTAAAAATCAAAAATCTTTTATTATAAATTGAAGCCCTGACCTGTTTGAACCCCTTATTGTTGGTGTCGAGCAATCTTCGATTGATTCTGTCACGTATTAAATGTTGCGTCTGGTTAAAAGTCAAAAATCTTTTATTATAAATTGAAGCCCTGACCTGTTTGAACCCCTTATTGTTGGTGCCGAGCAATCTTGGATTGATTCTGTCACGTATTAAATGTTGCGTCTGGTTAAAAGTCAAAAATCTTTTATTATAAATTGAAGCCCTGACCTGTTTGAACCCCTTATTGTTGGTGCTGAGCAATCTTGAATTGATTCTTTCACGTGTTAAATATTGCGTTTGGTTAAAAATCAAAAATCTTTTATTATATATTGAAGCCCTGATCTAATTGAACCCCTTATCTGTTAAAGAAGAATTTTTGCTCAACATGTTTCGAAACCAGATAGTGGCGATGTAAAGTTGAAATAAAAAAGACTTCAGTTCATAATATGCTATCATACAAAAGGCTATTTGTAACACAATACACAATATGAAATCTTTCATAATCTCCAGTTTATCGTAAACAACCCCACAAAAGATTGTTTCCTACACAACGCGCAATTAAAGAATCCTTCATCAGCGTTTCAATGTGACAAATCAAAGTAACTAACGCCCCAACTTCCTCATGTCCAACATTTGTCCAGCTTTCATCAAACTCATACAAACTTAAACAAGCTTATCTAAAAACCGAAGACTCACCTGATTGCAGCTGCATTTAATCTTAGTCCCCAGATTGAAACAGCCTCCTGGCTTTTTACTGTACCATCAGCGTTATCTTCCCGCCACGCCGAAAGTAACTGCCAAACATAAAAAGCCAAGTCGCGCCTCCAGCCCGGCGGCCAATTTTAATTCCGTATCTCATTTAATTTGTCAGCCAGCCACTGGCCCCGCGGTCTGTTTGCTTCGTTTCACCACAAAACGTCAAATACCGCGCCTAAAACGATACTCTGCGCGGACTCATTACCTTCGCAGTTACCATCATCGATGCCATCGGTTTGCGAACGTGCACGCTCGATATTCCTGCCTTCCTGCGCTCGAGCCTCAGCATCCACGTCCTCTGCATCGGGGATGAAGTGATTCGAGTGCCTTCCTAATTATTCCGCAGTTCCTGCGACCGTACTCGAGGGTTCCAGTTTTCGGCCGTTATTATGTTATTGGAATCGAATGGGTCGGCATGACGAAATCAGATTGTTGCACGGAGGGTGTACGTTCGTGGTGTACGTGTGTGTGCGTGCGTGGGCGTGTGTGGGTGTGTGTGCACGTCGATACAACGGCGTAGTCAGCGTTCCGCTGCGCAGGATAATCTACGACGTAATGATTTATTTATCAACGGCAGTGCACGACGTACGTCAGTGGCTTCCCGTGTTGCGCGGTGTGTTGTATTATATATTATATGTGTAAGGTTCGTGTATTCGCGGGTGTGTTTTGTTTGTAACGCGTTGCTTGGGGGTTTCTTAGGTAAGTTGGAGTACATGTTTGGTATTCTATTTAATTCTTTAATTTTTGTGATGCGGCATAAGGGATTAGGGAATTTTCTTTCAAAGTATTTTTCGGCAGTGTGTTGTTTTTTTAGTTTCCATGATGTGGTATGAGAGATTTGAGAAATTACGTTTGGAAGTATTTGTACGTCAGTGCGTGTTCATTTTAGTTTCCGTGATATGGCATAATAGGTATGAGGAAGCTTGTTTGAGAGTATTTATACATCAATGCGTGTTGAATTTTTAGTTTCCTTGATATGGTATAAGGGATTTGGAAAATTTTGCTTAAAAGTATTTATACATTAATGCCGTCATACGGCATAAGAGATCAGGATAATTTCGTTTAAGGTTCGTGTATTCGCGGGTGTGTTTTGTTTGTAACGCATTGCTTGGGGGTTTCTTAGGTAAGTTGGAGTACATGTTTAGTATTCTATTTAATTCTTTAATTTTTGTGATGCGGCATAAGGGATTAGGGAATCTTGTTTCAAAGTATTTTTCGGTAGTGTATTGTTTTTTTAGTTTCCATGATGTGGTATGAGAGGTTTGGGAAATTACGTTCGGAAGTATTTGTACGTCAGTGCCTGTTAATTGTAGTTTCCGTGATATGGCATAATAGGTATGAGGAAGCTTGTTTGAGAGTATTTATACATCAATGCGTGTTGAATTTTTAGTTTCCTTGATATGGTATAAGGGATTTGGAAAATTTCGCTTAAAAGTATTTATACATTAATGCCGTCATACGGCATAAGAGATCAGAATAATTTCGTGTAAGGTTCATGTATACGCGGGTGTGTTTTGTTTGTAACGCGTTGCTTGGGGGTTTCTTAGGTAAGTTGGAGTACGTATGTAGGATGTATTTAATTCTTTAATTTTTGTGATGTGCCATAAGGGATTAGGGAATCTTGTTTCAAAGTATTTTTCGGCAGTGTGTTGTTTTTTTAGTTTCCATGATGTGGTATGAGAGGTTTGGGAAATTATGTTCGGAAGTATTTGTACGTCAGTGCCTGTTAATTGCAGTTTCCGTGATATGGCATAATAGGTATGAGGAAGCTTGTTTGAGAGTATTTATACATCAATGCGTGTTGAATTTTTAGTTTCCTGGATATGATATAAGGGATTTGGAAAATTTCGCTTAAAAGTATTTATACATTAACCCTTCTTTGCATGATGGTGGAAATTTCCATCATAACATTGAATGCCCAAAAATTATATAAAAGAACAAGTTTACTTTGATCTAACTTTGCATGATGATGGAAATTTCCATCATATTGTTTTTTGCTACATCTATACTATAAATATATACTAAGATTTTTTTAACCATTTTTCCTTTAATTTTGAACATGAATTATATCACCTTGATTTATTTCACCAATAAAGAAAAAATCATGCAAAGAAGGGTTAATGTCGTCATACGGCATAAGAGATTGGGATAATTTCGTTTGAACGCATTTATACATTAATAGTTTTTGATACTTTAGTTTCTACGATATGCGTATGATATGTGACATCATCTGTACTATATTGTATCACTATTTGTTTGCTTTCGCGTTTTAATCGACCGATGCACACGCGATCGTACGTCTATTACAGAAGTCAGCGTTCAGCCTGACATTTAGATTGTTAAACCTTGAGTCCTTTAGCCGAAGTTGAATCCTCGTTTTTACACCTGCGATAACGTCGTGCGGTACAACGACCACATATCCTCGACGTGGCCCACGCCAGTGTAACCTGTCGCATACTCTGCGACCGGAAATCCTGTCCAGATTAACGGCTGGGAATGGACAGTTGCACACTAACGAAAAGCCCATAGGGGTGACGAAGGACCAAACGTTACTTCCTCTCTTCAACCATCCGTCCCTTTGATAGTAGAGTCCAACTGCCCGTTCGTTTCAATTTCGGTCAAACGTTTGGCTTACATGACGACGTTTTCGACAATGCGTCCCAAAAAGTTCCTTGTCTCTTTTCAAAATTCCGGAAAAACGTCATGCGGTGATCCCTTCGTTTACGCGGATAACTTTAACACTTGGCATGCGGGCAACGTATTTTTACGTTTTTTGTAGTCTGTCACTGGAGCGCGGGTCAAGTAAAAATACGTATTTAGTTGATTTGGTGTTGTTAGTGGATATCCACCACAAATCTACTAAATATGTATAATTACATGAATGTGTGACATTATATGCGTGTTATTTGCGTTGCTAAAGGGAACGCTTTGCATTTTTTTTTTCCATAAGTTATGATTGTTGAGTTACTCGATCTTTTGCTGAGTTATTTCGTCTTCAATCGATTCTTAGCTCCAGAACGTGTTTTATCAATTTGAAAATTTTTTATTATTGATTACAAAATTGATCAAATGAGCCGTTGTGGCAAAGATAGTGATGAAGAAATATGCGCTGACAAATTATCGGACTTTTCGTATGATAGTGTGGAAAACTTTAAAAATCGCTTATTTTTATGATTTCGTGAAAATATCGTTTGTTTTTTGTTAAATAATCATACAGTATATATTTAAGTGTGAAATAAAAAAACTTTCGTTCATAAAAACGAAGTTTTTCGATTTACAGCGATTTTTCTGAATAACCAAACTTCGATTCAAGAAAAAAGCCGGTGCACGCGAAATTTTGTCGAAAATAGCCCGCATGCCAAGTGTTAACGTGCTTGACCTGTCAAGCCAAAATGAGCGAGAGTCATTTCGAATGACATTGAACTATGGGGACAAGTGATAGTTACGTAAAAAAGTGTATTTTTTGTTGCCAGTACATTTTTATAAAACGCCTAGTTAAAAGTTTTCTAGCTCAGCACGAGCTAAATACGTACTTGAGAATGTGGGACGGATGCTTATTTTAAACGGCTTTTCATGTTTCTATTTACGCACCGTTGCAGGAGACTAATTACTCGCGTAATTTGAGAGATTACTGTACGTGCATGTGGAATAGTTTTATTTTTGCAATGCGAATTTTTGACAACGGTGGACATTGAATTCTGATTATGTGAATTGAACGGAACATGTGATTCCGCGGTCGATAACAGTTTGTCTTTGTCGTGCGTCGGTGTATGGTGGCTTCGCGCGATGTTTATTGCCCGACATATATGCATTTAGCGTTTTTTGAGTTAATCCCAGTTAGATTAAACAGTAATGGACGCGTTGGGAAAGTATTGCCAATTGAATGCAACGGCGCTCTTACGCTAAATAGAAACGATCGATGCACTGGAAACAATATAGTGAAATACCGAGACATTCGGAACTAATCGGGGATTACTACGGCTGAACATAACGCGTGTTTTGTGAATTTCGAAGTATCGCTGACAAGATCGATTCCGGCCATTAAAACAACGAAACGATACGTGAAGCCCTCGAAGACCAAATAAACGTTTTCGGAATTACCGAAGCACAGGTTGTCTTAATTAGAGAACCGTTGATCCGATGAATCGACGTGCGATTATCTACGTCTCACTGCTTTCTATCCGGCTTCAGACATATTTCGCTTTACTGGATGACGCGATCAATCGTTTTCCGGCTACCGCTGAGTACACGATACACAGGAGAGATTTCCTTTAGCTGATACTAAATATTTATTACCTCGTTAGCGGGTTTATTCATTGATAAGCTGGTTAAATGAACAGGGGAAGGGATAACAGTGTTCTTGCTAGGGACTGTATGAGGATCGCTCGTTTAAATGATGCATCTCGCTCATCCTTATTAATACCAGCACCTGTGGTGAGTATTTTGCTAACTCTTCCGGTGGCGTAGGGAGCGTTCTTCGATGTTGTTACAAAATTTCCCTTCAACGCGTTTGGATACTGAAATATAAAGCACGTTATTATGCGAGTGGGCATGAGTTCAGTCATAAAATATGGGAAATCTCAGACAGGCGTATATGTCGGTCATATATGATAACGGTATTAAATAGAGATTACACAACGAGTGTATATAAAATAATTAGGTCAAATGCGAAACTTGCTATTTAATTATTTTCATATAAACTGTGCGAAATGACTACTCTCAGCTTGAATACAGGGTTTCAAACGTCGCATCGTAGATCTTCCCACCTATATTAGCAAATTGCCATACGTATGAACACTAAGACCATCTATTAAAGTATTGGGTTGGAGGAAAAGTTTTGTCGTATTTTTAATAGGCCGGTAATTTTTCTTGTAAATAAAAAAAACATTTGGCTAGTGAGTCATTCGGATTTTTTTGTAGGAATTGTTTTTATCCTATAACTGCATGTATAATATAAAATTGGAGTCCTTTTTTACTGTTCATCATTTACTTGTAATATTTAAAGTGAAAAACATATCAGTAGATAAAGTGCATTTACGACACTGCATTTTGTATGAATTCCAAAAAGGAAGCAATGCATCGGTTGCATCTAAAAATTTATGTGCGGTATTTGGGAAAGATATTGTAAATGTTCGTACTTGTCAAAGATGGTTTAACAAATTTCGTTCCGGGGATCTGAGCCTTCAAGAAAGTGATCGATCTGGACGACCATCCAAGATCGATAATGATGTTTTACGATCCATGTTGGAAAATAATCCACATTTAACAAGTCGAGAAATTGCAGAAGAGTTTGGCATTCATCATAAAACACATTAAATGTATTATGATTAATATTAAACACATATTTTTATAAATTAATCCAAATATTTTCTTTAAAATACGACAGAACTTTCCCTCCAACCCAATAACTGAAATGTAGGGTTGATCCTTGAAACCGTTATGTATTGACTCATATTTGAAAACAGTGATTTTCACGTCGTGGAACTCCATTTAACACGTTGACTGCCGTGCAAATTTTGCTGTATTAGAATGGCGATGCTATGAAATACTACAGCGTTTGACTGAATTACGCGAAAAAGTAAATAAAATGATTTTGTTTCAAATTGAAGTATCAGCAAAGTTGTATGCATCACTATTCTAACAATAACTATGCATTTATAAAATAATTATTGCTACTCATTGCAAATACTTCCGAGTGCAAAGGGTTATCTTCAGTAAAGAATCTCTTGCGCTTGCGATCAAAGACAGATCATCATTATAATTAAAAAATAAGGGTTAATAGTATTCACATAGTAGACCAGATTGTCATGTATGGCTAGAAGCGTTACTTGCAATGCATTACTTGCATAAAAATGATTATAATTCGAAACTGAGGTCCTATCGGGCATTCATGTGAACTTTTCCTCGTATTTTTGCGTACTGAATCTATCTGAAACATCTTGTATACATTGGTAGCCGTCGGAGGCAATATCGACTTCGTCTCTAAACACTTTCCGAAGACGTCAGCATCGCTTTGTTATCTATCGTTGCGTATATGTGACCATTTCTATGCATCGTCCAGTCGGTGCGTATTTAGATTCACCACGTTGGTGTGCCAGACGAGACGGCAAGTGTGACGGTGTTGGTACCTACTGGACCGAGTAGCATCTCGTCATCGTGCGCTGGATAAACGATTAAAATGCTAATTTTTTCCTCGGCACGCACGGCCACCCACACACCCTCTTTTTTGTCTGGACGGCCAACTACCTTTTTCTCCTTCCCCACCCTCGTCCGCCTTTATACTTCGTTTCGACGTACAAAGAAAGGGACGCGCTGTTTTATTTTGATTTTCAAATTCTTCTCTCTGACCGCGGCTAATTGCGTAGCGTAGGTGCTGTTAGGTTGCGAAAAATTATCTGAATCACAGGGGACATCTTTTTTGCCGTAGATGTAATGGTGTCAATTGATTTTGTGTAAAAAACTTATGCACAGAATACTGTGCACTGAATATAAAAGTTTAAACTAGCAATCGGAGTCCGGGAATAGCGTAATGAAGGAAAAAGTATTCAGAAATTTATCCTAATTATAGGGGACATCTTTTTTATCGCAGATTTAACACATTGACTGTCATGGTAGTCATCGGTGACCGGCGCAAAAGTCTCACGAAAAATTCAAAAAATACCCAATCGGTAGCATTTATGATTTTGTAAATGCAATTAATATTAAATAGTGTTTAAATTCTTTGTTCTCCGATCTTTTCGCATTATTTTCATTTGGCGCAATTCAATCATATTCTGTAGTACTTCATCACGTTGCGGTTTTAATATAGTAAAATACGCATGGCAGTCAAAGTGTTAATGGTATCAATGGATTTCGTGTAAAGAACTTGTGCACAGAATATTCTTGTAAAAGTTCAAATAAACAATCATTTAGAGCATATGGACGGCGTAATAAGAAACAGTGTTCTACCCCACGATTAAATGCTTATAAAAACATAATACTTTACGCATATCAAATAGCACGCCGTCCTCTAATTCTATCGTCCAGCGCAAAGCATAAAACCTGCGTGGCAGTCAACGTGTTAATAGCGTTGACCGTTACTCAACAGGCTTTACTAACGTCGCACGTCCCGGAACCGTGCGGATTTTCCATCGCATTCGTTCGGCCAGCGTCATTAAATCCGAATTCATCGGCCAACCCGCTCGCACGAAATTCCCGTCCGCACGGAGGCGCGGTCTCAATTTTAATTAATTGCCGCCGTTTGTTATAACCTCGCGTAGTAAAACGCGAGCGCGCGCAGTTAAACGGCAATGTTCGCCGACACGACGTTCTTATTAGCAGGTGACGGCAATATCTGCGAGCTTGGCCACCCTTCGCGAGTAAATTACGATTGTTTCGTACCTCGAATCGCTCGGAAACCGCGAGCCGGCTCCGAAAAGGAACACATCGAAGCTGCGGGGTGGGCAGGGATTTCGCACACGATATACTCTCGAAACAAGGCGGTGGGATTTATGATCTTGAAACCGAGAACGCGACACGCACGGCTTCGGTTCGTTGGCGTTTTCGCTCGTGGCGCTTAATGAAAATGCACGCGCGCGTGCTGAAAGGTGCTTGCGCCAAATGTACGGCGAATTATCGGAATCTCGCTGGCGAAGGGTGCGGCGAAGGGACGGGGAAGGGTTAAAAGGGCAAGTGAGCGTCGACCGATGCGGGTCGGGTGGAATTTTGACCGCGAAACGAACGTTAACGTTTTGACGACCAACGGCAGGCGCACGCGTTTTCTCACTTCGGATTTGGTTTCGTTCATCTTATTTCGCGGTGAAGACGGACGCGTTGACTCGTGGAGGCCTCACGAAAATTGCGATGATTATTACGTTGGACGGGGCCAATATAATTAACACGTGCACTGCTACGGTGGTAACCGGTGATCGGTGCAAAAGATTTTACTAAAAATGCAAAAAATTTGCAATGAAGCCTAATTGCAATTTTGTATAAATGCAAAAAAATTCGGCACGAAGCCTATTTGCAATCTTGTAAGAGCAATTGATATTGGGACGGTTCGATACTTTGGCTTCTAACAACTCTGCGTTAGCTTCATTTTGCGCGACTTAATCATAGTCTGCTGTATTTCATCCCATCGCGGTTCTAACATAGCAAAATACGCGGTGACTGGCGCAAAAGATTTTACTAAAAACGCAAAAAATTCGCAATGATTCAATTGCAATTTTGTATAAATGCAAAAAAATTCGGCACGAAGCCTATTTGCAATCTTGTAAGAGCAATTGATATTGGGACGGAATTCGATACTTTGGAAAAAGGACAACAACTTTGCGTTAGCTTCATTTTGCGCGACTTAATCATAGTCTGCAGTATTTCATCGCATCGCGGTTCTAACATAGCAAAATACGCGGTGACCGGCGCAAAAGATTTTACTAAAAATGCAAAAAATTCGCAATGAAGCCTAATTGCAATTTTGTATAAATCAAAAAAATTCGGCACGAAGCCTATTTGCAATCTTGTAAGAGCAATTGATATTGGGACGGTTCGATACTTTGGCGTGTTCTACAACATTTTAGTTAGCAATCAATGCTTGGGTCATATATAAAGATGCGACTTAATCAAATGTCTGCAAAGTATTTCATCGCATCGCGGAAGAACATAGCAAAATACGCGATAATGAAGCCGGTGCAAAACATTTTACTAAAAATGCAAAAAATTCGCAATGAAGCCTAATTGCAATTTTGTATAAATCAAAAAAACAGAAGCAAGGGCGTTTGTAGCAAATGTAATAAAAAAATATGCGGCAAAGTGTATTTTAAAAACTAAATATGTAGCAAAAAGATATTGGGAAAGTTTAATTGTAATAAAATTTTATTATTTTAAAAAACTCTTTTTGACGATTGAGTCAAATTGACATTTTGCGCGAAATAGGTTAATCATAGTCTGGCTATTTCATCGCATCGCGGTTCTAACATAGCAAAATACGCGGTGACCGGCGCAAAAGATTTTACTAAAAACGCAAAAAATTCGCAATGAAGCCTAATTGCAATTTTGTATAAATGCAAAAAAAATCGGCACGAAGCCTATTTGCAATCTTGTAAGAGCAATTGATATTGGGACGGTTCGATACTTTGGCTTCTAACAACTCTGCGTTAGCTTCATTTTGCGCGACTTAATCATAGTCTGCTGTATTTCATCCTATCGCGGTTCTAACATAGCAAAATACGCGGTGATCGGCGCAAAAGATTTTACCATAAATGCAAAAAATTTCGCCATGAAGCCTATTTGCAATTTTGTAAAAGCAATTGATATTGAAAAGGTGCTTCAATACTTTGGCTTCTAACAACTTTTCGTTACTTTTATTTTGCACGATTTAATTATACTCTGCAGTATCTCATTGCATCTCTGTTCTAAAATAGCAAAATACGCTTGGCAGTCAACGTGTTAAGTGAACGAGGAACTGTAGCCGAAATACGAAGTTATATTTTAACATATATGTAGGAATTTACGTGAAACTAGATAGTATAGTATTTATAAACAATAACAACACAATGAAGAGACTTTTGTTTAATTTCCTAATCTTTCGTCGTTTCCTCGTTTCGCCTTAATGTCTTATCGTCTTTACGTCTTATCGTCAACTGACTACTAAGCAACCAAAATTACACAATTCAATAAACTCGTCACCTATGATACATCAATATAATAATTGAGGATCATAGGTGACCTTTTCTCGCCAACTACAAGATCGTGTATTTGAGATCCCACATATATATATGTATATAATTTTATCACAATCCCACGAATTTTATTCATGTCACATGATTGCTCGCTCATCTTGTTTATAAACCTATGGCAACGAATTTATTCCAGAATCTTCCATCTTATGCATATGCACACATATGTACACTCACCCACTTATTCTTCTGCCATTGCACGTATATTTTACTTTCATCAATATCCCGATCGGCCAAACGTTCAACTTTTCATTATTTACCTTCTGCCAACATTCAGGCTTCAGTTCCGTCCTCCCAAAATTCCGTATCCTTCCGGGCAAAGAATGATTTGGCCAACCGCACGAAACATTTTGCCAACCCCGGCACTGCAACTTCTGTAAGTCTCGCGCGCGAAAACTTTCCCTCAACGTCTCTCGCGGTTCGCCGACGTGTCAAAAGGCCGCCCTCCCGTCAATTGTATTTTTCGCCTGCTTATTACGTAAATTGGCCTGAAAAATTCATAAGCCCGCTCTCTCGACTGCCGGGCGCGCCGCGTGACTGTGCGCGTTTTATCAGGATCGCGTTTTGTATACGGGCGCATTGTACTGGGAACAATGTGCATCGCACCGATTATGTGCCCGGCATTGTGCGCAACAGATTCTTCCGCTTTTACATATTTCATGTTGAGCCGCTCGCGTTACGCCGTTAAAAGTTTCGACGACTTGCCAGTCAGCGCCCTCCGAATCCGCCGAATTTATGCGATTTAGATTTCACGTATCCTTCGCGTTTTATATTTGACAAGACACGTTACGCTTAGACAAGGCTTACAACTGTAGGATTTTTGATTGCAATGATATATTAAACGGTTTTAAACACAAAAGTAATGGATGTAATGTTTCTCGCACTGCACTCAGTATTAAACGCTAATAAAGGTTCGCTCAAAAACTCACTAAACGCATTCGCTGATAATCATCTAAATATTCGCTAAGATGCACACACTGTTACGCTTGAAGGTTTCGCAAATTTACAACCTTTGACTCACTTATTTTAATATCGCGCTCAACACTTTTATACTGCTTGGTTTCTAGAACATTCCTAATAACAAATATAGATAGATGCATTCTTACTCACTCTCTCACTCTCGCTTTCTCTCTCTCTCTCATACGCACACTTTCTCATTGTTCGTTCATATAAAATCACACATCCTACACAACAAGCACTGCTTTTTGGAAACATGACCCGCTTGTATTATATATCAACATTCTTAAATTGCCACATGTAGTAATTCATTCTTTCCCGAGGCATATGTACAATTGGGCCAGTATTGGAATGCGACAAAAATCAATATCTTTCCTTTGAACTGTTTATGCTACGCCTCAATCTTTATCTTGAGATGAAAACTCGGTTCCTTCTTTTAAAATAAATGCATATCGAATGCATGTACGCGAGAGTGTGGTGCGTGGCATAAGCTGCGACGCATATAACAAAGGTAGATCAAAAATGTTGTTTTTCATATTAGTCAGTCGAAGCCCTACGATCAAAGGATAAAGACCTACTCTATTGAAAGATTAACACGTTGCCTGCCAAGCGTATTTTACTATATTAGAACGGGGATACTATGAAATACTACAGCGTTCGACTGAATTATGCAAAATGTAAATAATGTGCAGGTATTGGAGACCAAAGGATCGCATCACTATTCTAATAACAACTGCATTTATAAAATAATAATTGATACCCATTGCGAATATTTTGGATCTTCAGTAAAATCTCGTGCGTCGGTCACCGGTGACCATTATGGCAGTCAAAGTGTTAAAGTATAAGTTACAAGAAACGTAGAAGATTATTTCGCATACCTCCAAATCCCAACAGCCAGAATGCGGCGTTACCTATTTCCTACTATTTTTGGTTAAATTTAAGGTAATTCCGACCTGTACACACCTACTGATGTATAATTACACGAATGGAGTCGGAAGACGGTACACCCACGTATCACCTTAATTTGGTTGGCTCTTAATTTAGTAAGTCAAATCATTACTGCCATTTACGCGATACCGTCGTCGGTCCTTCCCAAGCTGCCCGCGCAAACTTTAATAATTGCATCGCCGAAGATCCCATCCTCCCGGTCCGTCCTCCTCCGACGCCACGTGTAACGGACGATAATTAACGATTTTATAAGGCGATACGATTGTCTCGTCCCTGCGTCGCGCCTACGCGCGTTTCAATTTTAAATTACCCCGGACAGATGCCGGTCGGATAAAAAAGCACGCGGCTGGCCAATTAACCCTTTGTGCGTGGCGGACGATTCGAGTGGAGTTTGCTTCTTGACTAAATGCGGTGTCAGTTCGGTAATGATTTTGAAGGAATGTGTTTTCTTTTATCGCGTAGGAGCCCAAGTTGTTTCGAGACCCGTGGGTTGGGTCTGCAGAAACTTATTCTTTACAAATGCGTGTCGTGGGTTGGACGGTAATGTTGAGCAGGTTTCAAATAATGGAATCGTTAATACGTTGACTGCCGTGCATATTTTGATGTATTAGATCGCTGATGCTATGAAATACTACAGTGTTTGACTGAATTATTCCAAAATGTAAATAATGTGCAGGTATTGGAGACCAAAGGATTTCATCACTATTCTAACCCTTTGAGTGCTGAATACTTTTGGCCAAAGCGCTCGTTGAGGACGAAACACTTTTCGCTAGTGTGAACTCTACTGATCGATTATTTAAGGCGCAAATAAGTTTTAATAATAATTCTGTATTTACGCCAAATTAAATAATGCAAGAAAATCATTTGATAAAGAACGCATCTGTATTCATCTCATACATTTATAATTGTGGCTGCAATAGGTGAGAAATTGAAACGATCGGGGACGCATATATGCGCCCATAGTCGACACCGACAGATTTCGGCGGACGCATATATGCGTCCATAGCACTCAAAGGGCTAAGAATAACTGCATTTATAAAATTATTATTGCTATCCACTGCGAATATTTTGGATCTTCAGTAAAATCTCTTGCGCCGGTCATCGGTGACCATCACGGCAGTCAAAGTGTTAAATGAGGAAACAGCACATAGGTAAAATGACAAATTGTAGTAACGAATTAAAGAACTTCAAGAGCTTAACACCAAATTGCCAAAAGACTAACTCATGAAACCGATGTGGCCTCGCCTAAAACCAAAATCATAATATAAGAAAATCATGATATAAAGGCTGTGTAAGGTTTCAACCAATGGAAGGACTCACCATTCCCCGTTTTCCGAAGTTAAATAAGATTTAAGAAATATATTATACCATTATAAATATATTATAATGTTATAACTGTACCACTGTAGTTATCTTTGTCTATTTACTGTTTTTATTTAATTCTTCTTCATGAGCGCGAGTACGAATGGTTGTAAATAACATTAATCGTAAGTCGAGGATGTGTACTTTAATTCATATAAGTTGTCAACTGTCTAACGTCAAAAATATTGCATTGCCCCATTTTCGACTTATGAGAACAGATTTTCAGAAACTTGCAACACAATATGTAAAAATATATTAGAACGTACTTCAACTTGCATCCCCAAATTTATAAAGCCGGAAGAGTTAAAAATGTCCCCGCAGTCTCCTATGTTGAAGTACGCGGCTGTCGTTGCCTTAAAGTCGAACGAGAAAGTATGAGACGAAATGAGATACAGCGTGCAATAGTGGACTTGCAGCGGTCCATATTTGGAAATCCACTTAAGCCGTCCATTTACAGTGATTCCCGCACAAATACCGGTTTGATCGAGTCCGCGGATTCACGTTACCATAGCCTACGACCGGTCGGATTAAAGAACGAACAACGAATCGTAATCGATTTCGCGATTGGAAATTGTTGAGCCATTTGTTAAAAAAAAGCAGCGCCAGAAAAACGAGGCACCGGCTTAAATTTCACGGAGCAGTGTGTTGCGGTTAACGAGAAAGTAAAAAGCGGAAAAAAATGAATTGTTCGCTGCCGCTTCCGTCCCCTTTTAGAGCGGCCCTGTGAATGTTTTGAAAACTTTTGCGGTCAGAGTGCATATCGGAGCTGCGCGTTGCGCGAATCACTCTGTGCATTCTTTTTGGCCTCTGAGATCTTTTGAAACGGTCATTCGATGTTTCCTTGACACTTTCGATCATTACGCGCATGATCCCATTTGGGCGAAGTTTTACCTGTGATGAAGGCGGATTACTACGGATGCGGTTTGTTATTTTTTTTGTCTCAGTGCATATCACTCCAATTATTCATTCAGTTCAATAACACATACTTAAAAAAAATTGATTGTTAAAAGTTCTCCGGTTTATTTTTTTTTTTTGTATTCTTCATCAGCTAGTTTGATACTCGCTTTCTATAACTGTGATTTCTATTTTCAAAGTATTAAAGTTAACACGAGTCAATGTATGCGTTTTTTTTAGTCTCCGGAAATTTTTGAAATGGCCATTCAACGTTTTTCCTTTTAACACTTCTGATTATTGCGCGAACCTTTACGATAAAGATGGACTTCTGCTTTAATAGTAATTTATTGTTGATAGTTTACCACTTTAATTTTTGCTATATTTTTCATCACCTGGTTCGACACTCATCTTCTGTCACTGTGATCTCTATTCTCAAAGTAGTGAAGTAAACACCTGGGGTATCCTAGTCGTTTATATTATTTATGACATTGTTACAGGTCACGTTTGTCTTTCTTCGATATTCACGCTGTATTTCTAAATACAATAATTTCCGCTAAGATTTCACGCTATCAATATTCAAATTCTAATCAAGGCTTATCAATGGTGCGCGTGCTCCAGTTTTCTTCCTGGGTCGAAACCTTATATGTCCGTTCCCGTTTCGATACCATTATTAGCATCAGAGATCATAATAATCCCATTCGAAAAGGGTTTCATTTAATTTGCTACTGATCTTGGGATTCTTAGAGCTTTATGTACACTCTGTGTGAAATTGATTATTTCGTTATACCGCGGCAAATCGTACGAATCCCTGTTCGCAGGTATATTTACAATCAAAAACACGGTTATTGCAGTGACCGTAAAAATTCACGTAGTGGACACGTAACAATCGTATAACTGTAAATGCACATGACGTACGTTACCTTTGTAATAGAAAAATAATAATGAAATTTACGTCCACAGTTTAGAATCAATGAAGCAATTTACGAGAGGAGTCAGTATCCTGTAAACGTTATTTCTCACGAAATATGGAAACAACGCTGTTGTAACAATCGCGCACACCGTAAAATAAAGACGCAACCCTGTTTCTGTATTAACCTTTCACGCTCCGATTAATTTTTCAATACCGAACATGTGTATAAGTTTCCATGTGTATGTGTATAGGTTTTCACTAAAATTAAAATTTACATAGCAACTTCTAACTACTTTTTACGCATGACACGTGTACTCATCCTGGCAAAAATATTGCTATTTCTTCATAACGAGTATACTCGTCAAGAATAGCGTAACGTACGTTACCTTTGAAATAGAAAAATAATAATGAAATATACGTCCACAGTTTAGATAGAATCAATGAAGCAATTTATGAGAGGCACAAAATATTGCTATTTCTACATAACGAGTATACTCATCAGGAACAGCGTAATGCACGATATCTTTGTAATGGAAAAATAAACGTTATTTCATTATTTATCACGAAATATGGAAACAACGCTGTTGTAACAATCGCGCACACCGTAAAATAAAGACGCAACTCTGTTTCTGTATTAATCCTTCACGCTCCGATTAATTTTTCAATACCGAAAACGTGTATAAGTTTCCATGTGTACGTATACAGGTTTTCACTAAAATTACAATTTGCATAGTAACTTGTAACTACTTTTTACGCATGACACGTATACTCATCCTGGCAAAAATATTGCTATTTCTTCATAATGAGTATACTCGTCAAGAACAGCGTAACGTACGTTACCTTTGTAATAGAAAAATAATAATGAAATTTATGTCCACAGTTTAAAATCAATAAAGCAACTTATGAGAGGAGTCCGTACCGTGTAAACATTATTTCTCACGAAATATGGAAACAACGCTGTTGTAACAATCGCGCACACCGTAAAATAAAGACGCAACTCTGTTTCTGTATTAATCCTTCACGCTCCCATCAATTTTTCAATACCAAAAACGTGTATAAGTTTCCATGTGTACGTATACAGGTTTTCACTAAAATTACAATTTGCATAGTAACTTGTAACTACTTTTTACGCATGACACGTATACTCATCCTGGCAAAAATATTGCTATTTCTTCATAACGAGTATACTCGTCAAGAACAGCGTAACGTACGTTACCTTTGTAATAGAAAAATAATAATGAAATTTACGTCCACAGTTTAGAATCAATAAAGCAATTTATGAGAGGAGTCAGTATCCTGTAAACGTTATTTCTCACGAAATATGGGAACAACGCTGTTGTAACAATTGCGCACACCGTAAAATAAAGACGCAACTCTGTTTCTGTATTAATCCTTCACGCTCCGATTAATTTTTCAATACCGAACATGTGTATAAGTTTTCATATGTACGTATATAGGTTTTCACTAAAATGACAATTTATACAGTAACTTGTAACTACTTTTTACGCATGACACGTATACCCATCCTCGTACAAAATATTGCTATTTCTTCATAACGAGTATACTCGTTAAGAACAGCTAACCGGCTGATATACACGCCTACATATTATAATCGCCCTCTCCAAAGTCTGAAATAACGTTTCCGCTCTGTCCGTCTCTTTACCGGGCGACGATAAACAAAACGCGTCGAGGGGTCGAAAATCAATTTAAGATTAAAATTCCGCCGTCTCGCGACGTGCGTCCCGCTGGTCTGCGCGGCGCAGATATGAGCAGGGTGCCGTTAACGACTAAAAGCAAATCTGCCGTCTGCGGCCGCATATTAATTCCGCGGAAAAGCGTATTCGTACTTTTTCGAAATGAATCGCGTTACAACAGCTCGACCTGGACGTAAGTGCATACACGCGCAGTCGAGCACCTCAACACACGACGTCCCCCGATGCTTTCAATCTCGCGTCTGTTTGTCGGCCGGCAGGCAAGGATCCCTAATAGGAGAACTTTCAATATGATTATTATTTCGAAAGGTACTCCCGCGCCTTTTGTTTTTCGGCCGGCGAGAGAGCCCAGCGAGAGTCTCTTTGTTGGCCACCCCGCGGCATATTTCCGCGGTTTTAACGTCGAATGGAACGATAACATTGTTTCATAATAATTTCTGCGGAATTAAGTGCCGCGGGACAAAGAGCGAGTCTCGGGTGGGACGGCGGAATGCGAGGAGAATAAACTGGGTTAGAAAAAGACGGCCGTCCGTTCATGATATTGCGCCTATGAACCCTTTGCGATCGACGTACTTCTCTATTGGGACTACCGGCTGGTCCGAGCAAATTTAGCTGTTTGAAGTTCTTTCGCTACACGTATTTTACAACAAGTATTGGACGTTGAAAAGACATAGAATGTTTTGAAGTTGATATACGCAGTTTAGTATTAGTTATAGTATGTAAAAATGAAAAAGTTTTAATTTTTCTAATTTTCAAAAGTGTGGATATTTGAGAAAACAATATCCGATATGAAGCCCTGGCTTCCGAGGACAGGTATCGCAATATGCGCGTGTTTCTCGTCTTTTCCCTGGAGTTTTCATGTCTGAACGTACTGCACCGTCTCCTTTAGTTCCTGAACGAAGTGTATGCAACTCGTTATTTAAACTGTTCTCCACAAATGACATTGAATAGTGCACCTTAGATGATGTTCCGTGTCGGAAATTCTATGTATTTCAGGAAATTTAGTTGTGTTAGATGTCACAAATGAAGGGTAGTGAGTATATATATAAACACAAGATTATGCCGCCAAACTAGAAACGTCGACTTCGAGGACAAATTTTAAATACCGCTACTGGGGCGTACTGATCACAAAGGGTTAATATCCTATTAATAACTGTCATACAAATGCGGGCCATGTATAGGTACTGCTGTACTCCCCATTTTTCTCGATATATAAATGTCTCTATTCATATGATTTCACTGTAAGTGTCTATTCTATACGATTTCACTCTAATTACGGTACTTATATTAGGTTGGAGAGAAAGTTCTGTCATATTTTAAAGAAAATATTTGAATTAATTTATAAAAATATGTGTTCAGTATTAATCATAATACATTTAATGTGTTGTATGATGAATGCCAAACTCTTCTGCAATTTCTCGACTTGTTAAATATGGATTATTTTCCAACATGGATCGTAAAACATCATTATCGATCTTGGATGGTCGTCCAGATCGATCACTTTCTTAGGCTCAGATCCCCGGAACGAAATTTGCTAAACCATCTTTGACAAGTACGAACATTTACAATATCTTTTCCAAATACCGCACATAAATTTTTACATGCAACCGATGCGTTGCTTCCTTTTTGGAATTCCTACAAAATGCAGTGTCGTAAATACACTTTATCTACTGAGAGACATGTTTTTCACTTTAAATATCACAAGTAAATGATGAACGGTAAAAAAGGACTCCTTTTATATTATACAGCAGCAATAAAAAAAAAAAAAAAATCCGAATGACTCACTAGCCAGATGTTTTTTTTATTTATAAGAAAAATTACCTGCCTATTAAAAATACGACAGAACTTTCCCTCCAACCCAATATATATTTGGAACGTAACAGCACAGGTATCACATAGCGTTAAATAACTTCATGATTGTTATTTCAGTGCGAGATTAAAATTTCAGTTACAGATACTTATTTTACTTTCATTAGAGACAGAATAGTTATTAATATCCTACGAATAAACTGTTCTACTTAATTATCATTAAATACCTTCATGTATTAAGGTATCTTACACTGTAAATTAACTTAACGATTGTTACTTCAACAAGAGATTAAAATCTTAGCTATAGATACTCATCTTACTTTCATTAGAAGTAGAATACCCTATTAATAACTATTCCACTTAATTATCATTAGATCCCTAAAGCTATTAAGGTACCGTATACTTTTAACGTTGAATGAAACGATAACATTGTTTCATAATAATTTGTACGGAATTAACTCTAGCAGAACAAAGAGTGGACCCCGGACGGGACGCGATGGCAGAATGCGAGAATAAACCGGGTTAGAAAAAGACGGCCGTCCATTCTTGTGCCGATGCCGCTGCTTTTTTAATGCCCGTCGTTATTTGATAGTTCCGGTCAGAGAGACACCGGAAAAGTTCGGTTTACGTGCAACGCGGTTCGACCGGAAGGTTGGAGACTTTTGGAGTCGGCGAACGGTGTTGGTTGAAATTTGCATCAATGTTGGGCAATACGGTCTTATCAAAAAATCATACCGAGGGGCTATTGGGTTGGAGGGAAAGTTCTGTCGTATTTTAAAGAAAATATTTGAATGAATTTATAAAAATATGTGTTTAATATTAATCATAATACATTTAATGTATTATATAATATGATGAATGCCAAACTCTTCGGCAATTTCTCGACTTGTTAAATGTGGATTATTTTCCAACATGGATAGTAAAACATCATTATCGATCTTGGATGGTCGTCCAGATCGATCACTTTCAGCTGGTCTACCATCTCCGAACGAAATTTGCTAAACCATCTTTGACAAGTACGAACATTTACAATATCTTTTCCAAATACCGCACAAGCATTTTTACATGCAACCGATGCGTTGCTTCCTTTTTGGAATTCATACAAAATGCAGTGTCGTAAATGCACTTTATCTACTGACATGTTTTTCACTTTAAATATCACAAGTAAATGATGAATGGTAAAAAAGGACTCTTTTATATTATACAGCAGCTCTCAAAAACAAAAAAAAATCCGAATGACTCACTAGCCAGATGTTTTTTTTATTTACAAGAAAAATTACCTGCCTATTAAAAATACGACAGAACTTTCCCTCCAACCCAATACGTCTAACAGGAACAGTAAAAGTAAATGATTTGTATGGTCTTTTATTTTTATACGATACTACTTATAACATTGCTTTAAGAACTGCGACTTGTAGCTGTACTTTTTTTGGTTGTTCTTGTCACCGCTCGAAATTCTCAATTACTAACACTTTGTCTGCCACGGTGGTCACCGGTGACCGGCGCAAAAGATTTTAATAAAAATGTAAAATATCGCAATGGGGCCTACTTGCAATCTTGTAAAAGGAATTGATATTGGAACGGTGCTTCAATACTTTGGCGTTTAAAAACTCTGCATGACCTTAATTTTGCACGATTTAACACTTTGACTGCCATGGTGGTCACCGGTGACCGGCGCAAAAGATTTTACTAGGAATGCAAAAAATTCGCAATAAAGCCTACTTGCAATCTTGTAAGAGCAATTGATGTTGGAACGATCATTCAATACTTTGGCACTTCTAACGCGCTCTGCGTTATTTTTATTTTCCACGATTTAACTATACTCAGCAGTATTTTATCGCATCGCGGTTCTAACATAGCAAAATACGCTTGGCAGTCAAAGTGTTAATCATACTCTGCAGTATTTTATCGCATTGCGGTTTTAACATAGCAAAATACGCTTGGCAGTCAACGTGGTAACCACCGCACGCTCATCATTTTATTGCGCGTGATCGCGGATGTAAGACTGTTAGCCGACTTTAGTTCATAGAAATTATAAGATTTTACATAGTAATGTATCTATATATGCGAGTACGCACGTCGACAATTTTTCGTTGATTAATTAACAAAATCTAAATATACAGACTCGGGGATTAAACGAAAGTAATTTGCACTACCGATTATGATTACAGTTTCTCGTTAAATGCCAATGAATATTCGTGTAACGGGTGATTATCAGGCAACTTTACTCGTTGAGCGTTAAGCCAAGAAGCTTATAACGAGAAAGCTCGTACGGTAGCACGTGAGATAACATCGAAAGGCGTTTTCGTGCCTCGCCGGGCGTACAGAAATTGCAGATTTTATGCAAAACATAACAGAGTAATGTCGAGAGTAGCGTCTGAAGAGAGCTTCCTCTGCAAACACTTTGATCTTCCATTCATGGAGGCAGTTAAAACTCGACGTCGGAGGGGAAGCACTTTGAACGCGAACGGTTTCTTTCTTGATTCTTCCGTGACACGATAGTTAAACTACAGTCGACTCTGTGTTCTCTGTCTTGCGCTGCGATTTTAGCTCGACGCATCTCTATCGTTCGCGTGTACAAAGATATTGGCATGCGCGCGTCTGTCATTTTATTTTCGCATCGCGCGTTTTGTCTGTGTCACATGTCGGATTGTTTGAAAATCGTATTTATGTAGTGTTCGTTGTGGGTTCAGTTGACGTTTTCATGAAAGACGTTTAACGTGCGTCGCGTCGCGGGTATTTGGTTTCATACCGACTGAATTTATTGTTTCTTTCTCTGTTCGGACCATTGGACAGGTCCGGTCACGCAGGTGAAATAATTTCGTTCGTTCTTCCAATATCGCGTTAAACGAAAACCTTCGTGACGAATCGTCCTAAAATATCAATTTCCTGTGCCTACCCTCAGCAAGCACCTCATCCTTTATCGTCTATTTTTTAGGCATCGAATGGTGCAAAACTGCGTTTGTATTGAGTCACCGCGATGATAATTTAAAATCCCAATAAAACAAACGCGAACGTGAATATGCATCGCAGAAATGTTCTTATTTCCGAAACTATTGCAAATTTTCTAATTGGTATTTTACCGTTGTGAGTTATTTTCGATCCCCTTGACAGCCCAAACTACAATTAAATTTGGAAATCCTAATTTTTTTGCAAAAATGGTAAGGGGCATACCTTAAAATGTTCTAAATTTCTTTACATTCCACTCAGCTTAATATAATAATCGAAAAGTGGAAGTAATACCGGCTTTTTCAAGATTTTTTTTACGCTCTTTCACGCGAGTTCATAAAACTCGAGCTATCTCGAAAACAAATTTTTTGCACATTCTTCAAATTGCTATATCTCGAATACTATGAAGAGTTCAGTGAGCGGATAGTGATCTAGTTTCAGCGAAAATTGCCTCTACCGAATGGTATCGGTCCGGGGGAAAAAATGTTGAAGTTTTTCTCCTATTTTCCGTCATACGTCGAAAATGTGAAAGCCTTCTTCCGACGATTTTCAATATTTTTAACCGTGCCATCGGACCGCTACAAATATATATTCATTCCGAAAAGTAATTACTGCACAGTTACTACGAACGTCTCTGCTTCAACCTGCACTATTGTCAGCCGTACGACGAACTCCGATTGGCATTCGAACTTTCGCTTATGTCAATTCTTTCCGCCGGTCGCATTTTCTGTCTCCACCTGCCCGCCCTGACATTAACGCCTTTGTCCTACCGCATAACTCCGTCCTGTACACACATCCGTCATACGTCGAAAATGTGAAAGCCTTCTTCCGACAATTTTCAATATTTTTAACCGATCCATCGGATCGCTACAAATATACCACCTTGATCAAAAAGTTTTAGGACGGGCCGCCGTATGGCGCTCTGAGTCAGTCGATTGAAATTGTTTTTTTTTTTTTTGTTAGGTTGCCACATCTGTTATTAACGTTCCCACCAAATTTCAGCGTCACAGCTTGACATTTATAAAAGTTATACTGTGTTGAGTACATTTATTAGGTGTACAACTTTGCTTCCGCCGTTTTGCAATAGATGGCTGTAGCGGTAAGTGGTAGTCGAAATAAATAGATCGTAGATTCATACAATAAGCTTAGGCATTTGTGTGCCAACATAACGCCATCGAAATATTAGTCGATTTGTTCTGCATCATAAAGTCATTCTCGATTAAACATGTTAGATTACGAGCCAAATTCTCGTCATTTGCGGGAGGTTTTAATTTTCTGCTTTAATATGAAGAAATCTGCGGCTGAGGCTCATCGAATGCTCTCAAATACCTATGGTGAGGCCGCTATTAGTGAAAGAACGTAGCCGAGAGTGGTTTCAACGCTTCAAGAACGGTGATTTTGACGTCGAAGACCGGCAAGGCGGTGGAAGAGAGAAGGTTTTCGAAGATGCAGAATTGGAGGCATTACTTGATCAAGACTCGTGTCAAACGCAACAAGAATTGGCAGTATCATTGGGAGTGACGCAACAAGCCATTTCAAAACGCCTGAAAATCATGGAATGATTCAGAAACAAGGAAATTGGGTCATAATACAGTTGAAGCCGAGAGATGTTGAACGGCGTTTGTTTGCTTGTGAACAGCTGCTTGCCAAGGCAAAGACGGAAAGGATTTCTGCATCGCATTGTGACTGGGGACGAAAAATGGGTTCATTACGATAATCCCAAGCGCAGAAAATCATATTACATGCTTCTTTCGACGGCCAAACCGAATATTCACGGTTCCAAGGTCATGCTCTGTATTTGGTGGGACCATCTCGGCGTAGTGCATTATGAGTTTTTAAAACCGACTGAAACAATCACATGCGATCGTTATCGAACGCAATTAATGCGTTTGAGCCGAGCATTAAAAGACAAACGGCCGCAATACAACGAGAGACATGATAAAATGATTTTACAAATACGACAGAATGCTCGACCCCATATATATGCGAAAGTGGTCAAGACATACTTGGAAACGTTGAAATGGGAAGTCCTACCCCATATACCCGCCGTATTCTCCAGACGTTGCTCCCTCGGACTATCACTTGTTTCGATCAATGGCACACGGTAACGGCTGACCAGCACTTCCGGTCTTATGAAGAAGTAAAAAATTGGATCGATTCGTGGATCGCTTCAAAAGATGACCAGTTTTTTCAACGCGGGATTCGTACGCTGCCCGAAAGATGGGAGAAAGTAGTGGCCAGCGATGGACAATACTTTGAATCATAAACGTATAACCAGTTTTTTACAATAAAGCCTCGAATTTCGGAAAAAAACGGCGGAAGCAAAGTTGTACACCTAATACCTTTGTGCGTATTTTCGATTTTTTACATATTTCAAAATTGCATTAACTTTGGATCAACGAATTTAAATTAAATCATTAATCATTAAATTTTGCGTGGAAAACGGATTTAACGGTCCGCAGACCTTGGAAATGTTAGAGAAGTGTTTCGGCAACGAAACTTTTTCGAGATCAAATGTTTTTTGGTGGCAGGAACGCTTCCGAAGAAATCACGTTGTTTTCAGTCGAAAAAGAAGATGATGCTCACGGTTTCCATGCATTACAACGGTGTTGTGCATCATGAATTCTTGCCAGAGCAACAGACGGTCAACATAATGTATTACTTGGGCATTATGGGACGTTTGCCTGAAGCAATTCGCCAAAAAAGACCGAATTTGTGGGCAAACAACTCGTGGATTTTGCACCACGATAACGCACCGTCGCACAATGCGATCCTTATCCGCGAGTTTTTGACCAAAAATAATACGAATACTATTCACCAGCCTCCGAATTCACCTGATTTAACTACCTGCAACTTCTTCTGTTTAGCCGACTTAAAAAACCGCTTCGCGGAACGCGTTACAGCACTCGGAAGGATCTTATGGAAAAATCGAAGACGGCTCTAATGGACATACCAAAAATTGAATACCAGCAATGTTTCGATGATTGGATCAAGCGCTGGTATAAGTGCGTTACAGTCGATGGGGAGTACTTTGAAGAGGACGATATCAATTATAATGGATAAACTTGTATTTTCGACTTTATGAATAAAGCCCTAAACTTTTTTGATCAAGGTGGTATATCCATTCTGAAAAGTAATTTCTGCACAGTTACTACGAACGTTTCGGCTTCAACCTGCACTATTCTCGGTTGCAAGACGAACTCCGATCGGCATTCGATTTTTCGCTTGTGTCAATTCTCTCCACCGGTCGCATTTTCTGTCTCCACCTGCCCGCCCTGACATTAACGCCTTTGTCCTACCGCATAACTCCGTCATGTACACACATCTGTCATACGTCGAAAATGTGAAAGCCTTCTTCCGACAATTTTCAATATTTTTAACCGTTCCATCAGACCGCTGCAAATATATATTTATTTTGAAAAGTAATTACTGCACAGTTACTACGAACGTCTCGGCTCCAACCTGCACTATTCTCGGTTGCAAGACGAACTCCGATCGGCATTCGATCTTTCGCTTATGTCAATTTTCTCCGCCGGTCGCATTTTCTGTCTCCACCTGCCCGCCCTGACATTAACGCCTTTGTCCTACCGCATAACTCCGTCATGTACACACATCTGTCATACGTCGAAAATGTGAAAGCCTTTTTCCGACAATTTTTAAAATTTTTAATCGTTCCATCGGACCGCTGCAAATATATATTCATCCTGAAAAGTCATTACTGTCCAGTTACTACAAACGTCTCGGCTTCAACCTGCACTATTCTGGGCCGCACGACGAACTCCGATCGGCATTCGATCTTTCGCTTATGTCAATTCTCTCCGCCGGTCGCATTTTATGCAAATGTTCCACCTGCCCGCCATTTTCAAATGACATTAACGCCTTTGTCCTACCGCATAACTCCGTCATGTACACGCATCTGTCATACGTCGAAAATGTGAAAGCCTTCTTCCGACAATTTTTAATATTTTTAACCATTCCACCGGACCGCTGCAAATAGATATTTATTCTGAAAAGTCATTACTGTCCAGTTACTACGAACGTCTCGGCTTCAACCTGCACTATTCTCGGTTGCAAGACGAACTCCGATCGGCATTCGATCTTTCGCTTATGTCAATTCTCTCCGCCGGTCGCATTTTCTGTCTCCACCTGCCCTGACATTAACGCCTTTGTCCTACCGCATAACTCCGTCGTGTACACACATCGGCACACGATTTGTCTCGATACGTCGACCGCGCCCAACGTTGCACGCAAGCGTGACTTATCGTCGACGCACAAAATCGCGCCTAAACTTTTACCGTCCGCCCGTTGCATTATTCATCGCTGCGCGATTAGATCGGGGCATTCGTGCGATTAATTTCAACGGCGCTCGATCGGCAAGCGCCTCCTTTACTGTCAATTGATCGGAATCTTTCCTATCTAATGGACGATTAAGGTCGCGATAAAGCCTCGAGCGTGAAAAAGTCGGGATGCCGGACGAGATCGATGAAGGTAAGCTCCCCGACGAGATAAGGAACGACGCTCATTTCTGTCGAAATTCCGACGAACGGGACACCGCGGGTAATACAATATTTAAGCGCATTACGGTAATGTTGGCGTGCCTTTTATCTGCGGCTCACGAACGATCTAATATCGTGGGTTCAAGTGGACACGTGTTTCGTGCTTAGTGCCGTTGCTGGGGAGCACGGCAAGTTTGGTAATCGATGGACTTGTCCTGTACTTTGTTTAATTAGTAAGATGTACGGTAATCATTTCGTGGACGGGTGGAGAACGCGTGGCGTGATGTCAGAAGTTGCGTTCGTGGAATCTTGGTATTTGACGTTTCTAGGGCTATAATGCTTTGTTTAGAATTTGTGAATGGCACGATTGGTAGAACGGTGAAACACGATAGGATGAGGGTTTTATCAGTTTGGAATTAGTGAATAAACAAATTTATATATCGTATCGTGAGGGTTTAGTACACGCAGATATGTTTTGGCGAAAGATAGCAGAATATTTACTATGATGTTTTGGTTATAATTTGCAAATGACACGATTTGTAGAACGGTTGAATACGGCAGGATGAAGGTTTAATCGGTTTGAAGTTAGTGAATAAACTAATATTAACCATATATACCAAACATATTTATATATTGTATCGTGAGGGTTTAGTACACGCAGAGTTGTTTTGGTGAAATATAGCAGAATATTCACTATGATGCTTTGGTTATGATTTGCGAATGACACGATTTGTAGAACGGTTGAATACGGCAGGATGAGGGTTTAATCAGTTTGGAATTAGTGAATAAACAAATTTATATATTGTATCGTGAGGGTTTAGTACATGCAGACATGCTTTGGCGAAAGTAGCGGAATATTTATTATGATGCTTTGGTTATGATTTGCGAATGACACGATTTGTAGAACGGTTGAATACGGCAGGATGAGGGTTTAATCAGTTTGAAATTAGTGAATAAACAAATTTATATATTGTATCGTGAAGGTTTAGTACACGCAGACTTGCTTTGGTGAAAGATAGCAGAATATTTACTATGATGCTTTGGTTATGATTTGCGAATGACACGATTTGTAGAACGGTTGAATACGGCAGGATGAAGGTTTAATCGGTTTGAAGTTAGTGAATAAACTAATATTAACCATATATACCAAACATATTTATATATTGTATCGTGAGGGTTTAGTACACGCAGACATGCTTTGGCGAATATTTACTATGAT
This sequence comes from Cryptocheilus praepositus, assembly GCA_033815515.1. Lineage (NCBI taxonomy): Eukaryota > Metazoa > Arthropoda > Insecta > Hymenoptera > Pompilidae > Cryptocheilus > Cryptocheilus praepositus. Next base: position 7,174,531 of record JAWWQZ010000303.1, on the reverse strand, counting down.
GCTTTGGTTATGATTTGCGAATTACGCGATTTGTAGAACGGTTGAATACGGCAGGATGAGGATTTTATCAGTTTGAAATTAGTGAATAAACAAATTTATGTATTGTATTGTGAAGGTTTAGTAGACGCAGATATACTTTGGTGAAAGATAGCAGAATATTTATTATGATACTTTGGTTATGATTTGCGAATGACCCGATTTGTAGAACGGTTGAATACGACAGGATGAGGATTTTATCAGTTTGAAATGGGTGAATAAACAAATTTATGTATTGTATTGTGAAGGCTTAGTAGACGCACATATACTTTGGCGAAAGTAGCAGAATATTTACTCTGATGCTTTGGTTATGATTTGCGAATGATGCGATATGTAGAAGGTTGAATACGGCAAGATCCGCGTTATGTCGGTTTGAAATTACTAAATAGATAAAGTTATGTTTTGTATCGTGAGGGTTTAGTACATGCAGACATGTTTTGGCGAAAGATAGCAGAATATTTACTATGATGCTTTGGTTATGATTTGCGAATGACACGATTTGTAGAACGGTGAAATACGGCAGGATGAGGGTTTAATCAGTTTGAAGTTAGTGAATAAACATATTTATATATTGTATCGTGATGGTTCAGGAAGCGCAGACATGCTTCGGCGAAAATAGCAGAATATTTACTATGATGCTTTGGTTATGATTTGCGAATGACACGATTTGTAGAACGGTGAAATACGGCAGGATGAGGGTTTAATCAGTTTGAAGTTAGTGAATAAACATATTTATATATTGTATCGTGAGGGTTGAGTAGATGCAGACATGCTTTGGCGAAAGATAGCAGAAGATTTACTATGATGTTTTGGTTATGATTCGCAAATGACGCGATTTGTAGAACGGTTGAATACGGCAGGATCCGCGTTATGTCGGTTTGAAATGACTAAATAAACAAAGTTATCTTTTCTATCGTGAAGATTTAGTAGATGCTTTGGTGGTAGATAGTCAAATTATTTGAATTACTAAATAATTAAAATTATGGTTATCGAGAGGGGTTAGAACATGCGATATTTAAGGTTAGTGAACATAGACGGTGTACATCAGACTTACATTGGATGTCAGCAATTTCTTTCTTCTCATCCGTAATAATGAATAGATTCATGCCTAATATTGGAACTGTAATACCAAAAGCTCTATCGTTGCATTGAAATAAATCGTATGCATGCAATCCGCCTAATACAGTCAGCTTGTAGTCACTCGTCTCAATCACAGAAAACAAACTACACCAAACACAGGCCAGATAACAAACTTTTAACTCTGACAAAACCACAAACACTACAATACTAGCGAAACGCAACCATTAATTAACATGCGTTTGTTGCACTATCAAAACTTACGTTACACAATGAACCGGTCTTTATGACAGTAATTTAACCAATGCTTGCGCGATCTCTGATGATTGGCATAATGACTCTTAATTCGGTCACCAGTTGCACTTGCGACGCCATCTCGCAGGTGAACCTTCAACTATTTTTCAATAGTTCCGCAATATGCACGTGGCATTGCATTCGCTTGCACCGAAACTTGCCCCAGTTTTCTCATCTTCTTTAAATCTCCGTCACAGGTGACGCCAGTGTCCTTTAAAAGTTTCGTGTCAGCTTATTACGTTACGTGAAAATTAGTCGATTATTGGAAATATATAGTCGTTGTCATCATTTCTGTGGTTCTTCGCGTAATTTCGTTACTCTCAATCGTGATTGTACAACTGTTTGGTTATGCAAAGTTAAAGGTGGTTGAAGAAGTCCGCCGAGAAAATTCCCGATGGACCACACTACTCTGATTTGCTTTGGTAAGCGAGACTTTTGGTCTGTCGTTGGAAACTGCGTGAACTACGCAATCCGTCGGAATTAGTTGATTTTTATAAATCGGAGGCCTCTCGAAATTTTCCTAACAAATGATTTGGCTTTCAATTGTAGTGCTAATGCTGCTTTTCGTTGAAGTTCGTTGGGTTCCTGGCGATACTGACCAGATGTAGGTTAGACCTATCGGCCGAAGGCAGTATTTGATAATAATCCTGCTCTTGGTGAGAATCAACGCTTCATTAATAGTATCTTATTCTCCAAAACCAAAGTGGCAAGGAAGGTGCGAATCTCATTCATTTATTTTGTTTGCCAAGTTTGGGGTTCGTGCAGAAGGTGACAGTATAGCTGTGTATTCGAGACATAATTTGCCTGAAACCGATCTCTACCAAGTCTGTGACTTCAGTGAACAAAAATCGGATGGTAAGCCACATGCTTCTTAAATTGCATTGATAAACGGGATAATCGTCAGTATATTATTGGTTAGAATGTCGTTGCTACCAATACTTATTAACGAATTGGTCATTGTAAATTCATTATGAGCTTGCCAATGGGTTTGCGCGGGAACGCGGTTGTATAAAATACATGTTACACATGTTTCGATCAGTAAGTGCACCTCGCCATCTGGCGATGCAATTAAAAAAATTGCGTAATGTTTCTAAAGTATTCTGTTGTGGCGTTCCAATCGCGCATTCCAAAAATTAGTACATTTATACCATCTTCAAACCCCGCGAAGAAGGATGGCGCTAGTGACTTCGCGTTCTTCGAAAATTTCGTGTCGGGACATTACGGTGCGTGAAAATTATTCGATTTTTGATATTATACGGGTTTTCGTGGTTTTTCGCAGTGTGTTTTTGCTTTCAACTGTGGTTCTCGAACTGAACGCATTCGAAGTTCGGTCGGCGAGTGTGGAGGTATCGAGAAATTTGCTGACAAAACTGGTGACCCTCGAGACTCTGTTTCTTCTTCGGTAAGTGTCCTGGCGGACCGTTGAGAAAGTTGGTGCCGCCATTCGATCATACGTCGAAACCAATCGATTTTTCCGATTTTCATTTTCTGCCCTTCCTAACAAGTTATTTTACTTTCGATCAGAGCGCTGATCCTGCTTTTCGTTGAAGTTCGTTGGGTTCCTGGCGATACTGACCAGATGTAGGTTAGACCTATCGGCCGAAGGCAGTATTTGAACATAATCCTGCTCTTGGTGAGAATCGACGCTTCATTAACAGTACCTTATTCTTCAAAGCCAAAGTGGCAATCAAGGTGCGAATCTCATTCATTTATTTTCTTTGCCAAGTTTGGGGTCCGTGCAGTAGGCGACAGTATAGCTGTGTATTCGAGACTACGTAATTTGCCTGAAACCGATCTCTACCAAGTCTGTGACTTCAATGAACAAAAATCGGATGGTAAGCCACATGCTTCTTAAATTGCATCGGTAAACGGGATAATCGTCAGTATATTGTTGGTTAAAATGTCGTTGCTACCAATACTTATTAACGAATTGGTCATTGTAAATTTATTATGGGCTTGCCAGTCAGTTTGCGCGGGAACGCGGTTGTATAAAATACAAGTCACACATGTTTCGATCAGTAACTGCACCTCGCCATCTGGCGATGCAATTAAAAAAATTGCGTAATGTTTCTAAAGTATTCTGCAGTGGCGTTCCAATCGCACATTCCAAAAATTAGTACATTTATACCATCTTCGAAACCCGCGGAGGAGGATGGCGCTAGTGTCTTCGCGTTCTTCGAAAATTTCGTGTCGGGACATTACGTTGCGTGAAAATTATTCGATTTTTGATATTATACGGGTTTTCGTGGTTTTTCGCAGTGTGTTTTTGCTTTCAACTGTGGTTCTCGAACTGAACGCATTCGAAGTTCGGTCGGCGAGTGTGGAGGTATCGAGAAATTTGCTGACAAAACTGGTGACCCTCGAGACTCTGTTTCTTCTTCGGTATTTGCTGACAAAACTGGTGACCCTCGAGACTCTGTTTCTTCTTCGGTAAGTGTCCTGGCGGACCGTTGAGAAAGTTGGTGTCGCCATTCGATCATACGTCGAAACCAATCGATTTTTCCGATTATCATTTTCTGCCGTTCCTAACAAGTTATTTTACTTTCGATCAGAGCGCTGACGCTATTTTTCATTGGAGTTTATCGGGGATTTTGACGATACACAAAAATATCCTGCCGAAAAATCCGGTGCTTTGGCAGTATTGGTAAGTGCGACAATTAATCGAATTTAGTTGGTTGGGGTATATATATATATATATATGCATATACATCGGATGTGATTTAAAAGGTCAACACTCATTATTCGGTTCGTCGACTTGGAGATAGTTTGATATCGGCTACTTTTAGAACAGGCACTCTCAACGGGGGCAAAAGTTAGGTTAAGTTGATTTACGCGCGATCACAGGAAACATTCTAAATTGCTAACCTCATTTTCATGCACTGTTCAGATTTCGTGGTAATCACTTGCACATGGGAATACTTATTCCTTTGTTCGTTTATCTTATATTTTGCATTATATTATATTTTGTATATTATATTATATTTTTTTCATTTCGCCGTTTTACTTTATATTGCAATAATTATTAGATTCCATTATATTACATATAATGTTTCTTATGACCTACTGTTTGTTTTCGCTAACTGCACGTATGCATCAACAATCTGCAATAATCATCATGTGAAGTGATTGCCATTGAATCTTTTGCTCACGTCCATTACTTCCATCATTCAAACACACGAATGTATCTTACAACTATTTCTACCGATCCCTCATGTTAATCACGCGTATGCCACCCAGCCTGTTTCGCCAAATGCCGAACGAGCATTTTTCTGCCCACCTGCTGTTGCAAGCCAATTGAGAACAGTCGGTTAATCTTCCGCGCCGACAACAGATTATCCGCGGCGCTTGTTGACCCCCTCTCGTGGCACTAATTAACCGCCGCATAATGAGCCGTCGCACGGACGCACGAGAGCGGACCGCGAAAGGGATGAGGGTCGGCAGACGAAAGGGGTGGTCCGGGCTTTGATATTTAATCGCGTTTAACGCAAGCGTCGAGCGACCAGCTCAGTTTTAATTCTGTTTGTCTCGCGAAAGAGAGAATTTCCGGGGCCAAAGTTCTCCTCTTCCGGCTCCCACCCTTTTCTCGCCCCCTGCCCACGTCGTCCCTCGCAGGAATTGCGTAAAGGATCCCTGGATTACCGGCTTTACGGTATAAATGGCCCGTGCGCCAACTTTTCCTCGGCTCTCTGGCTTTGGCACTTTTTGCCACGCCTCCTCCCTACTGCGCGCGCCTTTCTCTTAGTCCCTTCCTTTGTCTCCTGTTGCTTGCTTTCGCCGACGCGTCCGTGTCTCGATACGTTTGTGGCAAGTTGCGCACTTTACTGTTTTCGCGGCGCAAATTTTTTTCTATTCTTAGCCATATCTTCGGAACTACCGCCAATTTTTCACTTCGGCTTGCGCCGTTCTAAGTTATTTTCGAGTCCCTTTGATATACGAACGAGGCAATTAAATCTGAGATCCATCATTTTTTGGCAAAAATGGCAAGGGGTATACCTTAAGATTTTCTCGATTTCTTCAAAGCCCTGTCCCGTCCAAAATAATGATCGAAACCTATAAGTAATAGAGGTTTTCTTAAAGCTCTTTGCACGCACTTTAACGTAGGACTAATCGCGACCAGCAATATTGAAAAAAATATTTTTCCACTTTCTTGAAATTGTCATATCTTGGAAATTAGAAAGAGTTCAGTGCGCCGAAAGTGGTGTATCTTCAGGGCAAAATACCTTCTATCAAATGGTATCGGTCCGAAACAAAAAAAAAATTTGACATTTTTCGCCTATTTTCACGCATTTTCGGCTCATTTTTCGTTATTTAGCAATTTATTTTTGCTCATAACTCGAGAACTATTTCAAATTTTGGGGTGCGGTTTGCATTTTGGTTAACCTCTTGCGATCCTTTTTCATTTTATTTTGATAACCAAGTCGAATACTACTCTTTCAGTTGGTGGTTGTGAAATAACGCGTTTTTTCTCGTATTTTTCCCTATTTTTTCATTTATTTTCAGTCATATCTCAGAAACTATTTCGGATTTTGTAGCGCGGTTGCGATTTTTCTGAGTCTCTTTGTACCCCTTTTCATCTGGCACAATTACAAGTCGATCGGTAGAGTTTTAATTTATGACCCCGTTTTCAGTCTCATTTTTCACGATTTTTCCACACATTTTTGCCGATATCTCCGGAATTATTGCGAATTTTGGGGTGCGCCTTGCATTTTTCCCAGTCATTTTCAAGACTCTTTGAGATACTATAAGGGCAGCAAAATCGGTGACCCATCATTTTTTGGCAAAAATAGCAATGACCTTAAGATTTTCTCGATTTCTTCAAGGCCCTATCTCGTCCAAACTAATGATCGAAACCTATAAGTAATACAGGTTTTCTTAAAGCTCTTTGGACGCATTTTCACGTGGGACTAATCGCGATCAGCAATTCTGAAAAAAATTTTTTTGCACTTTCTTAAAATCGTCATATCTCGGAAACTACGAAGAGTTCAGCGCGCCGCAAGTGGTCCATCTTTAGGGAAAATCACCCTCTATCGAATGGTATCGGTCCGAAACCAAAAAAAAAATTGACATTTTTCGGCTATTTTCGCGTATTTCCGGCTTATTTTGTATCATTTTTCCATGTTTGTCATAGAATGTATTTAATGGTATTGTTCATCTGGTTGAGCAGAGTCATTATTTCTCGATTACTCCTGCTATTTTCTTCGAATACACATGGCTCGTTTAACTGAATGCTCAGCACAATTCAATACCATTTTAGAGTAAGCAAAACTGAGCCTACAACATCCGGCACCCTAGCCACGGTCATCTTACAGTTTCTGTCGTCGAATCTGATTGATCGCACAGCGCAACGTGTTTCCGTTGCATTGCGTCCCGGGGTCCTAATGGCTTTGTAAACATTTGCGTGCGAAGATCAAACGGAATCCCGCGCCGATATCACTGCGGCCCGCTGCTGTTATCGGCACTCGCCGCTAATTACATTTGTAAAGCGAGAAATTTACTACTTCACAGTGCCCGGCGCAATGTCGATGATTGGTTTCTCGAAACCGATAACCGGCGGCGATGCTAAACTGTCGCGATCATTTTCATGATACGGGCAAACGCAGCGCGGCTCAGTAACTTGGTATTAATCAATTTTCATCAGGCCGCCGGGATGCGCGATGTGAAGATATTTCTGCGCCCGCGCCATGCCTTTTACCCGCAACCGCTGTTTCGCCCGATCAGCGCGGCAGATAGAGATTCCATTTGCGAAATCAAAGCTGCCTTTAATATCCTTGCGAACAAGACGCGACAGCGAAAAGTCCATACATCATCCTCTGTCCAACGTTGACACCGCGTTCCATCGGGCCGTACGTTACTTTGCGGAAAGTCGGTTTATTTCGCGCGCCGCCCCAATCGTCAATGCGCTTCGAAGAATGCCGACTGCCGAACGCGAACGAACGAACGCTGAAAGACCCGTGAAAGACACGAAACGCCGAACGCGTACTTTCAAATCCATTTCACCGCGGCGTCCAAAGAAACGCATGGACCGCGCGCGGAAAATATTTATCAAGCGGCTCGCAGGTGTCAGGACGTTGCTGCGCGCAGTCATTCGCTATTCGTCTTCTTTCCTGCCCTTTTGCTCCTACGTTTCCCGTCAGCGCTGCGGCGTGGCACGTGAAAACGAAACTGGAACGCTCGGGTCGGCGAGCTTCTCGACGCGGACGCAAATTTCGATCGCGACGGATGTGCTTTGCGCGGCAATGGAAGCGTAGTTTTATTTTCAACACAGCCGAACGGGCTAATTTCCGAAAGGGCGGCGGCGCAAAGTTCGGTTCCCGCTTTAGTGATACGCGCCTTCAATGCATATTTGTGGATGCCGTCCGTAAGTTTCAATCGGTGTGCGTATCTGCCGCAGTGGAAAGTAATATGGTTTGAGTGAGAAAATCGTCCTACGAAAGGAATAGCTAGGTAGAATTCGGCAAAAGGCAATTTTTGTATTTATCTTGATAAAAAGTTAAAGTTCAAATTTCTATCGCGACGGATGTGCTTTGCGCGGCAATGGAAGCGTAGTTTTATTTTCAACACAGCCGAACGGGCTAATTTCCGAAAGGGCGGCGGCGCAAAGTTCGGTTCCCGGTTTAGTGATACGCGCCTTCAATGCATGTTTGTAGATGCCGTCCGTACGTTTCAATCGGTGTGCGTATCTGCCGCAGTGGAAAGTAATATGGTTCGAGCGAGAAAATCGTCCTACGAAAGGAATAGCTAGGTAAAATTCGGCAAAAGGCAATTTTTGTATTTATCTTGATAAAAAGTTAAAGTTCAAATTTCGATCGCGACGGATGTGCTTTGCGCGGCAATGGAAGCGTAGTTTTATTTTCAACACAGCCGAACGGGCTAATTTCCGAAAGGGCGGCGGCGCAAAGTTCGGTTCCGGGTTTAGTGATACGCGCCTTCAATGCATATTTGTGGATGCCGTCCGTACGTTTCAATCGGTGTGCGTATCTGCCGCAGTAAAAAGTAATATGGTTCGAGCGAGAAAATCGTCCTACGAAAGGAATAGCTAGGTAGAATTCGGCAAAAGGCAATTTTTGTATTTATCTTGATAAAAAGTTAAAGTTCAAATTTCGATCGCGACGGATGTGCTTTGCGCGGCAATGGAAGCGTAGTTTTATTTTCAACACAGCCCAAAGGGCTAATTTCCGAAAAGGCGGCGGCGCAAAGTTCGGTTCCCGGTTTAGTGATACGCGCCTTCAATGCATGTTTGTGATGCCGTCCGTACGTTTCAATCGGTGTGCGTATCTGCCGCAGTGGAAAGTAATATTGTTCGAGCGAGAAAATCGTCCTACGAAAGGAATAGCTAGGTAGAATTCGGCAAAAGGCAATTTTTGTATTTATCTTAATAAAAAGTTAAAGTGCAAATTTCGATCGCGAGGGATGTGCTTTGCGCGGCAATAGAAGCGTAGTTTTATTTTCAACACAGCCCAACGGCTAATTTCCGAAAGGGCGGCGGCGTAAAGTTCGGTTCCCGGTTTAGTGATACGTGCCTTCAATGCATGTTTGTAGATGCCGCCTGTACGTTTCAATCGGTGTGCGTATCTGCCGCAGTGAAAAGTAATATGGTTCGAGCGAGAAAGTCGTCCTACGAAAGGAATAGCTAGGTAAAATTCGGCAAAAGGCAATTTTTGTATTTATCTTGATAAAAAGTTAAAGTTCAAATTTCGATCGCGACGGATGTGCTTTGCGCGGCAATGGAAGCGTAGTTTTATTTTCGACACAGCCGAACGGGCTAATTTCCGAAAGGGCGGCGGCGCAAAGTTCGGTTCCGGGTTTAGTGATACGCGCCTTCAATGCATGTTTGTGGATGCCGTCCGTACGTTTCAATCGGTGTGCGTATCTGCCGCAGCGAAAAGTAATATGGTTCGAGCGAGAAAATCGTCCTACGAAAGGAATAGCTAGGTAGAATTCGGCAAAAGGCAATTTTTGTATTTATCTTGATAAAAAGTTAAAGTTCAAATTTCGATCGCGACGGATGTGCTTTGCGCGGCAATGGAAGCGTAATTTTATTTTCAACACAGCCGAACCGGCTAATTTCCGAAAGGGCGACGGCGCAAAGTTCGGTTCCCGGTTTAGTGATGCGCGTCTTCAATGCATGTTTGTGGATGCCGTCCGTACGTTTCAATCGGTGTGCGTATCTGCCGCAGTGAAAAGTAATATGGTTCCAGCGAGAAAATCGTCCTACGAAAGGAATAGCTAGGTAGAATTCGGCAAAAGGCAATATTTGTATTTATCTTGAAAAAAAGTTAAAGTTCATATTTAGCGTCGTTCTTTATCAAACAGGCGAAAACGGCGGTGCTCAAATTAAACGCGTCGCGCACAATTGTTTAAATGTTCCGCGACGTTTGCTCGTTGCATTATCGAAAATAAAAGAGCACGTTAGCGCATGATTTAGGAATTCATTAGCACCCGATGCATTATGCGCCCCGGCATTACACGGTAACGATGTTTGCCCGGCTATCTTTACGGTAACACTTTTTGCGAATGCGCATTTGAGGACGGTGATCAGTTCGTTATGACCGCTAACGACGAACGAAATAATTACCGTAGAAGCATTTTAATTGCGCGATAAAAGTCATTATACGCGGCTGTACGCACACGTCGCCAGTTATTACTCTCCGGAGGAGCATTTTCGAAAAGTAAACGACTTTTATTTGTTTACGAGCGGAGCGGTAATAATTACATTCGGAATGAGTTATTTTCACACACGGGACACGTGAATTGTACCATTACCGGAGGAGTAACAGAAACATTCGTGGGCTCCGCGTGTAATCGCGATTAATTTGCCAGCGCATAAGCGTGGCCCGCGTAACAAAGGTCGACAGTCGAGCGCATTCATACGACAAAATGAGCGTCGTTTCTCTAATTAGGGAGCATTTCCTAATTATGCGTCTAACCCGATCCGTCAGTCGTCCATTAAGGTATTCCACTACAACGTAGCTTCGAAATTAAACGTTCTTCGGTGTATGGCACGTCTGTGACTTCAATTTGGTCACGTTAATAATGTGTGATTTTACTGACCAAGTGCCAGAGAATGTTGACACGGCCGGACTGACGAAGACACGCACGGCGACGCGTGTATTATTACACTACTACCAAAACTACATATTACATGCTAGGGGACGGCAGTGTCATCCAACATTGTTAGTCGTCACAATTGTCCGTTTGCTGCAAAATTGTTTCCGACATCTTGTGTGGTAAAAGTACCTCTTGAAGAAGTGAAATTGTCAAAATGCGCAAATTCTTCTATGGTGACAGATCAAATTCCCGCTGCTCGCGACTCACGTGTCGTTTACGCATTGTATATTTTCCGTTACTTTATACTATTATTCTATTATATAGCTGTTAACATGGAAATATCTATAAAAAATCGGGCTTGAAGAAGTGAAATTGCCAAAAAGCGCAAAATTCTTCTATCGTGACAGATCAAATTCCCGCTGGTCGCGACTCACGTGTCTTTTACGTATTCTATATTTTCCGTTACAAATACATTCAAATGGTCAGAATACGCAATTGTCCGTTTGCTGCAAAATTGTCGCCGACATCTTGTGTGGTAAAAGTACCTCCTCTTTTTAATCTCTTTACGCACACTGCTACGAATGTGCATATTTTGTTTCTTGAATGTAATTATTTCTTCCAAAGAAATGAAAATTCGATGGTAAATTATTCGCTACAGAATGCCAATATAAAAAAGTCAAAATCTTGCGTTCGGGCTGATTTGAGGTTTAGCTTCTTTAAATTACAATTATTTCCTCTAAGAAAAAAGAAAATTAAAAATTCGGTGGTATATTATTTCGTACAAAATTCCTCATTCTATTATACAGCTGTTAACGTAAAAATATCTATAAAAAAAATCGGGTTTGAAGATGTGAAATTGCCAAAATTCGCAAATTCTTCTATCGTGACAGATCAAATTCCCACTGCTCGCTACTCACATGTCGTTTACGCATTGTATATTTTCCTTTACTAATACGTTCAAATGGTCAGAATACGCAAATCAAACTCACGATGTCAACGACTCACGTGTCTTTTACGCACCGTAAAGTTTTCCGTTCAGAAATCGGTTTTTTTTTGTTCCGTTTCCAGAGTTCACACGTTTCGGGCACCGTTAATCGTGTCGACCTCGTCGAACGTGGGAGTGCGCCGGCATTATTCAGTCGATTCGTCCAGGCTTCGAGATTCCGCGATTAATCTAGCCCCGGCTTCGAAATTAGCTCCGGCACCTCGCACGACGTAATCCTCCATTTATCCCCTTGTTCGGCTCCTTTTATCTCCGGGCCGGGGTATAATACTTTTTAATAATGAAAATCCCGCCTGGACGTTGGCAGCCGGCGGTGAAGACGTACGAAAGGAAGCACCACCCCCGCACCTCGACGCGCCTCCGTCCCACTCGGCCCGGCGGAACTTTTTAATGAGCGAAAATGTAGCCGATATACGGCTACGACCGAGAAAACGGGATGGGCGCTCGTAAAAAACACCGTCCCGAGTTCTCTGGCCCGAAAAAAAGTTAATATCGAACTTTCGCCTATCCCCCCGCCTGCAGCATCCAGTCCGCGGCGCATTAAACTTTAACCCGATGGACGGCCCGGGCATAGCCGATTTTTATCGGCGGCCTTCGACAAATAACGGCCGGCCCGTTCTTACACGCGCCGCGCTTTATGTGGCGAAAAATGCCGGAAGGGGGAAAGAGGTGGCGGTCATATTGCGCGCGCTCTGATTCTTGGCTAATTGCGCGACGTTCAATTTTTTATCCGCGCCCCGGCTCCATTTGCACTCACAATGACGGCCGCTTTTTGTAACGCGGACTGTACTGTTCCGGAACGGATAGCGGCTGCAGGCGAATTTCTCAGATTTTCGTTCGTCGGAGAAAGAATGCGGCTTTTCCGTGTGTTGCGCTATACGCGACGTAATGTATGCCGCGTACGCGTGTTTCTTTATATTTGTTCAATTCTTGTCGGTCAGCAGGGTCGCGTGAGTCGCAGGTAGAGTTAATCGACGGATTGCTGAGGCGGGGATGGCACCATTAGTAATTTTAACATTTTACCGACCGCTCTTGACTGAAGATGCCACTCATTAACGACCGACTCTGTTTTGGATATCGGGCAAGAATTGTGCATGTGCCTATTTGTAAAGCTTTATAACTGAAAAATACTGAATGTGTTGTTGAGAATCCTTTGGTTTCAAAGCAGTGTAATTTTATTGCCATTTAGAATTGTCATAATATCATCTGATATTTATTTTATCTATTATAATATAACCGTTGACCACTGAAAAGCCGATTAATCGGTTACCGGTAAATAACAGTTGGAACCGAAAAGTCAATTAATCGACTAGCGGTCGTTAAAGTGTTAATAGTCAGTACGTCGTCTGTTGGCAAACTGAACTCTGCACGCTCTGAAAATTTTTTCAATAACAAAAATGTTATTGAAACACATGTTTGTAAGCATCGTCTGCGCGTTTCGATTTGCACGAGGATCCTCCTCAGCCGAAAGTAATATGCTCAAGTCTGAACACCGTTGTACCGACGTAATAACCGTGTAAGTTAGAAAAAGGAGATTTTTTAATTAATTAAAGAAAAGTCAAATAGATTTGAGGCAAAAACAGAGTAGGAAAGCAAGTTGTATCGCTAACTACTAAACTGAAGTAAACTTTAGAGCGGCGAAAATTCACATTTGTGTAGGTCCTAGGCTTAATGGGTTGGGAATCGAGGGAATGAGAAACACGCGTAAATTAACACGTTGACTGCCACGGTGGTCACCGGTGACCGGCGCAAAAGGTTGTACAAAAAATGCAAGAAATTCGCAATGAAGCCTATTTGCAATCTTGTAAAAACAATTGATATTGGAACGGTGCTTCAATACTTTGACTTTTAACAACTATGCGTTACCTTCATTTTGCACGATTTGATCAACCTCTGCAGTATTTCATTGCATCGCAGTTTTAACACGTTGACTGTCGAGCGGATTTTGCTGTATTAGAATGGAGATGCTATGTAAAATGTTTACTATAAATGCAAAGAAATTTGTATTGAAGCCTATTTGCAATCTTGTAAAAGCAATTGACATTGGAACGGTGCTTCAATACTTTGACTTTTAACAACTATGCGTTACCTTCATTTTGCACGATTTGATCAACCTCTGCAGTATTTCTTCGCATTGCCATTCAAACATAGCAGAGTATGCTTGGCAGTCAACGTGTTAACCGGGCAATTGATTGAAATATAGAAAAGACACACTCGCTAGCACGTGTATCGTCCGATCCGTACTTCTCTCGTGTGTCGTCCGATCTGTACTTCTCACACGCACGCGTCTTTTGTTTACTTCTCGAACGCACGCGTCTTTTGTTTATCCCCACTTTCGCCTACTGGGGGGCCTACCTATACGACATCGCCGAATCGTCGTGCTTTGACCTTTGACTCGCGACGTATGGGCAAGCGATCAAACAAACGCGCTTATGTCTGTAGTTTAACACGTTGACTGCCGTATTAGAACAGCGATGCTATGAAATACTACAGCGTTTGACTGAATTATGCAAAATGTAAATAATGTGCAAGTATTGGAGACCAAAGAATCGCATCACTATTCTAACAATACCTGCATTTATAAAATAATTATTACTACCCATTGCGAATATTTTGGATCTTCAGTAAAATCTCTTGCGCCGGTCACCGGTGACCCCCACGGCAGCCAACGTGTTAATTCCTACATTTGTTATGTAATGAGTAACGTAAACAGAATCAATAATCCAATGATCGAACTTCGCGCAGTCACCTCTCCGAATTTATTTTAACTACCGACAGTCGTGAAGCTTTTCGTACTTCACTTAACACCATTAAACTTCTGCGCCAATGAACTGCAACGACAGAATCCCTTTTCATCTCAGAAGGTCAGTTCGCGAATAGACGCGACCGCGCCTCCGTTTTTTTTGTTCACGTCGCACGGGAGAAGAGCACATGACGAAAATGTAATCCAACCGCGGAAATTTAAGCCTCCGCCGGCCGCTCTCGTTTATTATTTTATGAAATAATGGCCCGCGGTCGAAATGTCCGGCGGTATAACGATCATTTCGTTACACGCGGCTTTTTCGGCGAATCACCGTGGGTCGCGCAAAATCAGAGGCCCGCGAGAAATATCGGCGGGGGAGAGAAGCATCTGTCGGGTCGCGCGAGGGTATGTTTGCAGTCGTTCTGATAATCACCGTGCCAGAAAATATTCCCGCGCAAACGGAAGCGAACGGGCGCAATCGCGTTGCGCCGCACGGATAATTAACGGTGTCGTACAAAAGCGGCGTGTTATTTTTATTTGCTACTGGCTTGAACTGCCGGCGACGCTTTGACGCTCCATATTTGACCTAGGAATATTTCAAAATTCGTCGGTACGTTCATGCGTTATTTCGCGACGCTCGGTTATATAGTGCACTACCCACGTGTACGTCAAACGTAGTGTGTATAAAATTTGTTCGAGATCGGTCGAAGGGTTTAGAAATTCATAGGAAAGGCAGATGTGTTCGTTATATAGCATATTATATTAATTACATATTCATGAAATTGAATTAATGCATATTTATATATATACATATACGTTTGATGAACACGTATAAAGAAGCAATTGACACTCTACATATAGTTTATATATAATTTATGTACAATTTATACATATATTATTATTTATAATGTATACATGTATGTATATATATTTAATTACATATTTATGTAAATTATATATACAAGTAGAAGAATAAAGAAGCAATTGACAATCTACATACAATTTATATATAATTTATGTACAATTTATACGTATATTATTATGTAGGTAATTAATTACATGTAAAAGATCAATTGCTTCTTTAAGCGCGTTCATCAAACGTCAGAAGTTGAAAGCTGACGGTAAATATTAAGTTTTGGTGGAAGGTGGAAATTATAAGGGATGATATTCTAAGTAATACTCTGCACTGTATTGTGCAAGACTGCAAATTACGAAGATGGTAGTACAATTTTAAACTGTTTCTTGCCGATAATTTATGCTCACCAAAATTCTCGCTGGTATACGGTAAATGCATATACAGGGTGCCCAACCTGAAGTGTCTCGTTGCGAACGGACATCAATGCAAACATTCATGATATAAGCAGTGAATTTGAATACAATCGCAACAATTTCGTACTGATATTCGTTCTCAAGGTCTTAGATATATAATCTTAGAAACATAATCTTAGAAAAATACTTAAAAAATGAATTGATAAAAAAATTGGTTTCCATCATATTTCTCTGTATAAGCCAATGAAAAATAAAGGTGATACTTGGGTGGCCTCATTTCGCTGGGCCCTCTGTCTATGTGTATGAATGTTTCACCTTTTAACTCGATACTGTATCGGCACCGACATCTAAGTACATAAGTCTCACGCTATTGTTCGCTGCTGCGAAGTTACAATCTGATACTGAATCGAATCAGCGAAGTTTCTCCGTTACAGCTAAATTTCATAGACTTTCACGCTCCAGTTTTTGTAGCAAAAGCGGTGATGATTTCATCTTTACTCGGTGAACGCTGTTAGACCGATCTTATCGACGTGCTATTTACACGCATTGTGTCTTCCGAACATAAGTACAATCAGTTTATCGCTTACTTTCGGCACAATAGCTCGCAAAACTCAGCTGAAACACGGCGGACGCGTTGAGAAAACTCAATTAAGCGACTCGCACAAAGAAATACCAGGTTGCTCAATAAGTTTTGTCGTTCGATAAGGAAAACACAATGTTATGGTTCAAAATACACTTTATTATTCATCAGTATGATCTCCCTGAACATTAACGCACTTGCTCCAACGATCCTCCAATCTGTGGATCCCATCCCTGAAGTGAGATTCCGGAAGGTCTGCAAAATACGCTTCAACAGCCGTTATGACCTCTTCATTTGACGAAAAACGCTTGCCACGCATAAATTTTTTGAGTTCTGGAAACAAATGGAAGTCGCTGGGGTCCAAATCTGGTGAATACGGCGGATGCTCCAACAATTCGAACTTTAATTCATGGATTTTAGCCATTGTCAAAATGCTCTTGTGACACGGTGCGTTGTCCTGATGAAAAAGGATTATTTTCTTCTGCAAACCGGGTCTTTTTTCACGAATTTTTTCCTTAAACTGGTCCAAAAGGTTGCAATAATATTTAGAATTAATTGTTTTACCAGTTTGCAAGTAATCCACAAATAAAATTTCTTTCTCATCCCAAAAAACTGATGCCAGAACCTTCTTGGCCGATTTCTGGACACGAACTCGTTTCGAAGCCGAACAACCAGGTTCACACCACTCTTTAGCCTCTTGTTTTGATTTAGGATCATGGTGATAGACCCAAGTCTCATCCATAGTGATGAATCGACGCACAAAATCCACTTTATCCTTTTTAAAACGCTCCAAATGTTGTTGAGAAAGTCGCATTCGAATGTGTTTTTGTTCAATTGTAGCGAATGCGGCACCCATTGTGCACACAGCTTTTTAAAACTCAAAATTTCATTTAAAATATGACTCACACTGCCTAATGAGATGTGTAGAGCCTCTACTAAATCCCTCTCAGTCAAGAAGAGTGAACCAACAAAACAAAAACAAATTTGGACTAGTAGCAACGCCCTCTCTTATCGACCGAGAAAACTTATTGAACAACCTGGTATAATACACCGCTCGTATTTACACGGCCAAGCATAAAGTATGGATGCCCATTCGAAGTGCACGAATAACATTGTCAATGAAAAATCCTATGTGGCGTAGCGCGCGTTGCAATATCACGTTTCCCCATATACAAAACCCATCGGTTTTGAATAAGTACGTTACCGAGGAATGAAAAGAGAGTGACGTTATTAGAGCGCGAGATAAGAACTGCGATGTAAGTGGTACTGTTAAATGTAACGCACACATCTTTTGCAGTGCAACGCGACCGCTTATAAACCTATAACGACGACGAGCAACATTACGAAGAGACGTCCGAGCTACAAAGAGAGGTAGGAAAGCACGCCTAGCGATATTTCGATAAACACGAAGCACCTTTTCCATCGAGGCGTTTTCAGTTCGCACCTCAGTAGTGAAGTTGAGTTTTTTTACCAGATTCTTTAGCGACAGACGCGAGAGGGCGAGACGTTTTTTCGAACAGTGTGTTCAACTTACAAGTAGACTCGCCGTTTTTCGTGTGACCGCTTGAACTTGCTGTGGCTCGTAGATTGAAGCAACGTTACTCGCGTAAGAATCGGAGCACGAGGCAGTAAGCTGCTTAACACTAGAACTACCGACAATTCAGCAAACCTACTTCTACCAAAACCAGTCAAAATGACTGGTCTTAAAAAAATACTTAATGATAGAATATTTTTAAATTTGTTGCTTCATTACTTTCTTACAAAAAGAAATCCGTGTTTTATGTAATACATTTTTGGTATTATTAACTTATTTAATGAGTTAGGTTTATCCCTTACGCATTAGTAAACACAATGTTCCTCGCGCATGGTTCCGTCTGCAGCAATTTCAGTTTGTGATTCTAGTAAAATACTTTCATTAGAATCTTCAGAACTTGAAAACATTTGAACACATCTACTTTTACGTAAATTCGAATTATTTTCACATTCGTTTTCTGAAGATTTCTGAACATATTCTTTGTCTAAATCATCATTGTCACTTCTGTCACTATCAACAAGATTATCGTGAATACCCCACGATTCAATTTCATTTTCTTCTGGTTCATCTTCACACTCATAAAGTTCACCAGCTTCTATATCAGAGCATTCCATTGGTATATCATTCAAATTTTGCAATACTTCACAAATTTTCAATCGTTTTGCCATTTTCAAGGCTTAGAAAGACTAGAATAAAACTATTTATTATAAAAATGAATATATAATATTTGTATTTATTTTCTCATCTCACACTAATTGAAATAATATGTCGTATACTGAATATATTGTTATATGCACAAGAGCATGATGGTCTTCCAGCGGCTGTTATAAACGCACTGATTGAATGCAGTAACTTCTCTATTTGATGGTTGTTTTTACAATGTTGCCTGATACAATACTGTGATGTGGCAAGCGAGCAAATTCCAAAACAAAACAATAACACATTCCTAACAGAATCTTCAAATCTTTTACGACTTCAAATCTAAATGAACGCCTTGATAAATACCAGTCAAAATGACTGCTGTTGGTATAAGTAACCATAGTATCAATTTATTTTGATTCAGAATAAATAAAACATTTAAAAAATATATTTTACTATTTCTTTAGTTATCACCGCAAAAGTCATTACACCATTTCGGAAAAAATGTAACATAAAGTAGAAATATTTAAATCAAATTGTAAAACCAGTCAAAATGACTGGTGCGGTAGTTCTAGTGTTAACTGCCTGCCGATAGACGCAAACTTGAAATTCTTCTTTGTATAAAGCATTGGCGTTACACAGCCATTTGTTGGATTAGTTTGATTTCAAATTCAACCTTTTTCGGTAATGTTAATGATGTCGATAATGTTGCCATGCGTTTGTTTTTGGTTGAATGTCTTTCCTTTATCCCGTAAAAGCTCTGCTGTTTCGATGTCAGTAAGTCTCCTGTTTAGGAGCATATTGTGTAAATACGCTTATTTTAACACGTTGACTGCCACGGTGGTCACCGGTGACCGGCGCAAAAGATTTGACTAAAAATGCAAAAAATTCGCAATTGAAACCTACTTACACTCTTGTAAAAGCAATTGATATTGAAAAAGTGCTTCAATACTTTGGTTTCTAATAACTCTGTGTTTCCTTTATTTTGCACAATTTAATTATACTTTGCAGTATTTTATCGCATCGCGGTTCTAACATAGTAAAATACGCTCGGCAGTCAACGTGTTAACTCTATTATTCGTGTGTTTTTATGTTATGTGGTGTTTGTAATTGTGCTTATAGTTTTCTTACACACGAGTTCCCTGCGGACGATACTCATCGCATTCGTTCTAAATCCTTCAGATCAATACAAACGTTCAGCAAATGTTTCTTCTTGTATGCAGGGTTTAAAATAGCATATGAATTTTTCACAAGTTTTCTCTGGAAGAAAATTTGTGACAATCCTCTGATTTACTTTGTCTACTGTTTTGATTAGATTTTCTGCCTATTTTATATATATCCAATCTGATTTTTATATATAAATTATATACTAATATATAATACTTAATCTGATGAGTGAATATGTATCTTATAGATATGAAATAGAATTTGTATTATATACATAGATGAGTATCTTCCAGAGGAAACTTCTGAGAAGTCCACAATGTAAGCAGACTAAGCACAATTTTAACTACCGTATAACATCAAAACACCCGAACAACAGAATTTACATAGACGTACTTGCATATGGGCCTCGACATATTTAGAGTTCATACAGGACAAAATAAAACACATTCAACCAAAAGCAGGCACAAAATAATTAACATTATTCCGTAAAGCACGCGCGATCCAAATAGCACATATGCTAAACACGATATACCCGACGAATTAATTTCAGGCAGTTTGCACTGATTGAACATCACCGTCGATCAAATTACTGACGATTCGATCTTATTACATTTCCCAACATCCGTACAAAAGCTACGTTCGCGCGGATTCGCACAGATTAGCTATCTTTCCACCCGCAACAGTCTTCCAATCAAATTTCGCCCCCGCATTCGTTATTCCGCGCTCCGCGAAGGATTCATTTTTCGACGCCGCTCTTCTACACCCACGCCGTAACAGACGCATGCACACGGGCGTGCAGATATCGTCGCACGCACACCTTTGCACGGCATGCACGTACGTTGTCCCGGATGCTGATGCGAGATTGGAAAATTTGAAACAACCACGTGCCTCCAGGCCAACCTGTGCGTCTGACGTATGCGTACCCACTTTCAGACGCACGTCGTGTCTCTTACTCATTCATTCCCGTGTTTTCGCTTCTCCTCGGTACACGTACGAATCCTTTCATCTTCTTCCCCCGCGCTTCCCTCTCCGCTTTTCGCTTCCGTGTCATCTGGAACGTTGTCGACCGACTCCTGGCAAACGTCTCCTGCCCTCGTGTGACAGGAAACTTACGCGAGATCTGCTTGACGGTTCGATCTTTGGATCAGACGGAATCGCCGGAAGGGTTTGTTTGCGGGTTTCAAAACAACCGAGCGACTTCGAAATCGATGCGTGTGCATGATTAGTCGGCGGGTAAATTCGCAGTTCGTTGTATGCGATGTTGCATGGCTGTTTAGTTTCTATGTGAATGCCTCGTTAGACTGTTTGTTGTATGTACGTATTACTTTGATAGAGTAATGGTAGTGCGGTTGTGGTAGAAATGTTATATGAATGTGTGTTTCACCTTGCAGGTCTCAAGAAATTGTACTGTTTTATAATCATTTTTGCCGGTTCTCGCGCGGAACGAGTAGGAACCTGTTATATAATGGAACTAATTTTATACGGAATGAAACGAGCCTTGCTCTCGTTCATTCATATTTTTTTCGTGAATTGCGTGTACGGGTTGAATAATAGTGAATGAGTAATTTGCGTTATATTCAGCGCACATTCGGTACTATTTTTCGTTACGTTCGTCGCTCGTCATTTTCCACACGTTGGTAGAGTTACTTAATGAGGACGCGAATAAATGCGGTTTAATATACTTATTAATATTTTGTATTAAATAATTGAAAGAAAATGCAAAGCAGTGCAGTTGCGCACTCCAGTTTCTTTGTTGAAAGATTTTCTGAGCAAATTTGGTAGCATCGTTAACTAAGCATTGCAGTAATTTTTGACACAAAATATAAACATCGCGATTGTGTTGTGTGACACTAAATGGGTTAAATTAAATATATTAATGTGTACAACGTACATTTAGGACACACAGAAAGACTTTACGGAAGAAATTAATCATATGTGAAATTAAATTTTATTTTTCAACTCGACGTGCTTCATGACCACACAAGTTTCTTTTTCAAAGGTCTATAAGTATATACAGATCATATAGATCAGACCGGTAAATCTAAATGTGGTGTTTCTATATTTCGTAAAAGGCGTATTATTTCAAATATGATTTCTTCTCTATATGATTGAAATGTATAATTTTACTTATCAATTCGACGTGTTTCGGCACCACACGAGTTCCCCCTTCAGTAATCGACATTGACTTATCGGGTTATTCTCTATAGTCTATATATGGTAAACTTATCGATCTGCCCAATATAGCACCTATCTAGACTTATAGATCCCTAAATAGGGAACCCGTGTAATTACGGGACATGTCGATTTGACAAATAAACTTTCTGCATTTCAATCAAACGAAGCCGTACTGCTTCGAATAATTTGAAAAAAATCGAAGTACCCACTAAAGAAAGTACACACCATTAGACACGTGTCTATGTTACAGTGAAACACCGAAATCTAGAGAATGTCGACTTTCACCGGTGAATGTCACCATTCACATAGTCGCTTGGTATTATCCGAAATACTTGCTAAATACCCTTATTTCTGACTTACACCGGTAAATGTTGACATTCACCATGCACTAATGTCGACACACACCGGAGAGGGTCCGAATGTATGTACAACAATGTAATGAAATATTCGATCTTTCACCGACGTATTTGATATCTGTTGACATTCACCGGTGAAAGTCAACATTCTCCAATTTCGGTCATTCACGGTAACATCTACACATATCCATACCATACAAATTCACACGCGTGCATATATATCCTCAAGACTTCTCGCCTTCCGCTCGTCCACCACGCACCTCAGTCCACCTCCAAAATTCGCCCATCAAAAATCTCAATCTCATCTCTCCTTTCTTACATACAAGTACACCGCCTCACGGTCGAGTTTCTTGACGTTCCCGGAGCGCACTGATTTGCCGCACGTCAGTAATTTTGATCCCGGTGACACGCTTTCAGGAAGGAGGGCGCGATCAATTGCGAAGTAACGAGGGCCGGGAGCAAGCGATCGGACGAGGGGCCGAGGGGTAGGCGGGGGCGACGTTTGAAACGTTTTTTCCATTAATATCCACGACGCCGATTCACCTGTCGGCAAAGAACAAAGTGCATAGCCGCGTCGCGGTCGTACTTGCGCATCATTTGCATCGACGACGAAAAAGTTTCCCTCGCCCGACTCATTAACGTCGCGAGGCGTTCGACGCGCTCGTTGAATTTTCCCGTCTTCTCTACGCTTTCCTGTCTCCTGCACCACTCACTGCTTTTCTTGCGCTCTTGTCTATTGCCCTACGCTCTCCCGCTTCCGCACGATCGCCCGCTGCTTTCGTTACGAACGGACGGGACAGGGACGAATGTACGAAAATAACGCCTGACAATCCACGCCAAGAGCAATTCGCGTTATTCTTTGTTGGAAGTTTAATGGGGTATCTACACCTCGGAGATTAAAACTGCGAAAATTAGACTCTATACATTACATTTGTATATTGTTTTGTTATGTTTACGCCTAGGAGTCTTGTCATTTTTTTTTTTTTTATATATATTTATACATCGAAATGTTGCTTTAAGTGACTCGGCAAGCCGAATCTTTCTTGCTAAAATGTATGTACTTGCAACATAGTATTTAATGTTCAATGCTTGGTCGGACGTGTTAACCCTTTGCGGACGAGCGACGCATATGTGCGTTCAGCATAAGATATTCCTATAACCGATGAAGGCATACTTATGTTCGGCGAAAACACCTGATAAAGCCGAGACATAAATATGCGTTCGAGAAAAATAAGTAATAAAGCCGAGGTGGGCATATATGTATGTATTTTGCAAATGGCATGTGTTAAACGAGAGTTGGTAATTTTGATGGGTGTCATCGGCTTCGAATCGCTCCGTCCGCAAAGGGTTAAACTGTGCCAATACAATTTCGCAATTCGAACTTCGCCAAACGACATTCCATGTTCGAGAAAGCTCTTCTTAAATTACATTTTCGTTCGGGACGTTGTCCGTTCCTTGCTTCCCACGAATCTCTTTCTATCCCGTTTTGGAAAAGAAGTCGCAGAACATGCGCGGCTAGAATGTGTCCAGAAAAGTCGTTGAGGGATTAATTGAAGATAGTAAGGGAACCTAATAACGTATGCATCGGCTTTGCAACGACGTGCATTCGTCCGCAGGCAATGGATCCCAAGCATGTGACTGTATGGACAGTGATAGGAGGTGTTATTGATAACGGCGATATTTATTTTTCAATTTATTCGCTAAACGATATTCCATGTTCGAAAAAGCGTTTCTTAAATTACGTCTTCTTTCGTGACAGTATTTATTCGCTGTCTCCCACAATCCTTTTTGTCCTGCTTCTCAAAAGACCTCAGAGTACGCACGATTGGAATGTGTCCAGAAAAATAGTTGGGAGAGCGATTAAAGAGAGCAAGGAAATTACTTTCATCTCCTAATAACGCATGCGTCGGTCTACGTGCATTTGTACATATCCGACGGATCTCGATCATATAGCCGCACGGACAGTGAACGAACGCTTTATTAGTAATGGCGATATTTATTTTTACGGCAGCCGCGGCGCACTCCGCAACCATACCGTTCATGCAGAATTGAAAACGTTTTCGCGGCGCGTTTATTGTTCGATCGCGGCGTTGGGGAGAGAGAGAAAAAAGTTCGTTCCAATCAACGCGCATCGACCGCACGGTTAACCGAAATACCAATCGTTATGGTCGGCGGGCGAGCGAGAAATATATCCATACATATATGCACACCGACTGATAGGGAGAGAAGGAGAGGGTAGAGACGGTCGATGCACACACCCGCTCGCTATTAAATGAAAACGAAGTGCAAAACACGGTTTTGTTCTTGGCCCGAACCGGCAGTGCCCGACTGCGGAATTGCAATGAAATATTCAGGACGAAGAAGATGGCGGCGGTCTATCTGTTCTTGTCTTCTTCTACTTGTGTCTGCCGCTGTTTTCCACTTTGAGACTAGGGTGCTGGCGGGTGACTGATGGATTGGAGGGATCGAAATTATCGTAAGGGGCTTTTGTGGGTGTGAGCAAAGTTTTCGTGTTTGTACTATGTAGCCACATCCCATTCGCCACTCATAGGAATTTTGGTTGGATTTATAAAACTGTTTTCCATTTTGAGGCTTGGGTTATAACGAGTGACTAATAGATAGAGGAGGTCAATAATGGTAATTGGTATTATATAACCACATCGCATATGCTTCTCATACGAATGTCAGTTAGGTTTATCAGATAATTTCGGTATGACATTTTGTTCTTCGGTCGTCATAAACCATTGAATGGTTGACTAAATATGGCATCTCGCGAAATCGTGTGCTTAGAAACTTCGAAACTGTCAAACGAAATTCATTCGATTTCCTAAAGTATGAAGCTGGAATTGATTTTGCAGCTAATTTTACATGTTGCTGTATTCTTGTTAATTGCTTACCACAGAATATTGTATACTCGTATTCTTTATTTGCGTATCTTGTAAACTATTATGAAGGAAGTATTTTGCGATCTTATGTTGCATCGTAAAATATTGCCAGCAATGTTACTTTCTTTTTTTAGTATCAGATGAGATTCTGCAGCGATTCACCTTTCGCTGCAGATGAACTTGTGACCTTTCTTTAAATCGGTCGTAGCACGATAACAAAAGCCTAGCATTTCCGGTGGCCGCTCAGAGATGGCGTCACAATGCTCCCTCAGCAAAAGAGTTCCTACAAATAATTCTAATTTACGTTACATAAATGTAACAGCAACGAGACACTTTCTTACTTATGTTGAAGTACGCAATAAATTACTACGCATCACTAGACTAATGGTCAATTGCAAATATACTGAGATATGCCAAATTATTCGTCGGCTCCATAATGCCGTCAATGTACGTTCAGTAGAAACTTATCAAACAAAATTCAAATACCGTTTCATATCAACGTTTCTCGTATTCCATGAAAATTCGTTTTTGCATCAATTACGGACGTTAGCAAATTAGTCATAACGCATAACAGTTACGCTCATAGCTACGCGGCATTTTAAGGTTTCACCATAGTCCTCTTAAACAAGTATAAACGGCGCGCGCTTAATAAAAACCGTCTTTTTATTAAACCGCACTGCTTCGCGAGCAAACTACGAGTGCCGCTCGTAAACTCGGTGTACCGCGATCGTAGGTGGCACTTTTGCCGAGTTTTTCCAAAGCCGCTCCCACCGTCGGGCGATTAAAAACAGCCCCGCTTTACAGCCCGCTCATTATACGATCGAAAATGTAACTGTGCCGGTTACTGCCGTTTCCGCGTAGCGCATAACGCCGCGCCCAGATAACGATCAAGTAATATTTACTGCGGGGGCGTGTACTTATTTTAGTATCAGATGAGATTCTGCAGCGATTCACCTTTCGTTTCAGATGACATTGTCTGAAAATTTCTTTAAATCGGTCGTATCCGATAACAAAAGCTCTGTGTCACATTTCCGCGCATCAGAGATTGCGTCACAGGGTGTCTTCAGAGTTTCCCAAATAATTCTATTTACGTTGAATTTTGTAACAGCAAAAATATCTATAAAAGCACGCAATAAATTACTACGCATCACTAGACTAATGGTCAATTGCAAATTACTAATTGACACGCGCCTCCATAATCAATCAATGTACGTTCTCCGAAAATATCAAACAAAATTAAAATACTGTTCCGTATCAACGTTTCTCATATTCCATGGAAATTCGTTTTTGCATCAATTACAGACGTTAGCAAATTAGTCATAACGCATAACAGTTACGCTAATTTGCGCGGCATTAAATAAAGAACTACAGGTCCTCTTAAACAAGTATAAACGGCGCGCGCTTAATAAAAACGTCTTTTTATTAAACCGCACTGCTTCGCGAAAACTACTGCCGCTCAAAAACTCGGGCTGTAAGATCGTTAATTTTATATAACTCAAGAAGTACAATTATAATTGACACGCGCCTTGCATAATCAATCAACAGACTTTGTACGATCGAAAATGTAACTGTGCCGGTTACTGCCGTTTCCGCGTAGCGCATAACGCCGCGCCCAGATAAAAATCAAAATATTTACTGCGAAGAGGTGTAATTTTACGTGCATCGCCGCGATAAAGTTTCTACAGGTCTGAAAATTGACGTACCGTGCGATCCTTACTTTTCTCTGTGTCACATTTTCGCGCACAATTATTGCGTGGATATTCAGTCGAAGTTCAGATATTCAGTTGAATTCCGTTGAACACGTAAAAATATCTATAAAAGCACCGGGCTGGAAGAGGTTAATTTTATATAACTCAAGAAGTACAATTATAATTGACACGCGCCTTGCATAATCAATCAACAGACTTTGTCCGCAAATATTCACTTGAAGTTCAGATATTCAGCCGAATTCCGTCAAAGATATAAAATTCCCTACAAAAGCATCGAGCTGCAAGAGGTTGATTTTGCATAAATAAAGAACTACAGGTATAATTGACGCCTTACATAATCAATCAACAGACTTCGTAAATATTCACTCGAAGTTCAGATATTCAGCCGAATTCGGTCGAAGATATAAAATTCCCTACAAAAGCATCGAGCTGCAAGAAGTTGATTTTGCATAAATAAAGAGCTACAGGTATAATTGATACGCGTCTTACATGATCAATCAACAGACTTCGTAAATATTCACTTGAAGTTTAGATATTCAGCCGAATTCCGTCAAAGATATAAAATTCCCTACAAAAGCATCGAGCTGGAAGAGGTTAATTTTGCATAAATAAAGAACTACAGGTATAATTGACACGCGCCTTACATAATCAATCAACAGACTTCTTAAATATTCACTCGAAGTTCAGATATTCAGCTGAATACGGTCGAAGGATAAAAAATCCCTACAAAAGCATCGAGCTGGGAGAGGTTAATTTTGCATAAATAAAGAACTGCAGGTATAATTGACACTCGCCTTACATAATCAATCAACAGACTTTGTAAATACTCACCCGAAGTTCAGATATTCAGCTGAATACGGTCGAAGATATAAAATACCCTACAAAAGCATCGAGCTGCAAGAAGTTGATTTTGCATAAATAAAGAGCTACAGGTATAATTGATACGCGTCTTACATGATCAATCAACAGACTTCGTAAATATTCACTCGAAGTTCAGATATTCAACCGAATCTCGTCAAAGATATAAAATTCCCTATAAAAGCATCGAGCTGGAAGAGGTTAATTTTGCATAAAGAACTACAGGTATAATTGACACGCGCCTTACATAATCAATCAACAGACTTCGTAAATATTCACTCGAAGTTCAGATATTCAGCTGAATACGGTCGAGGGATAAAAAATCCCTATAAAAGCACCGGGCTGAAATGATTAATTTTGCATAACTAAAGAAGTGCAATTATAACTGACACGCTCCTCGCTTAATCAATCATCAGTTTCCGCCCGCAAATATTCGCCAGTCAAACGGTTAACACGCTCGTCTACCCGCGTAACGTCTATTTTCCCATTTTCCGCGCTGCCATTCTCGGAACACGGCACGTTCATCGTTTCATCAGACGCAACTTACCGTAACATTTTGCCAATTGGAGGCGCGCGGCGCGGTTGCAGAATGGCTGGTTATCGTACGATAAACAGCGGTGCGTAGTTTGTTCTTCGCCCTCGCACGGTACGATGGCCGTTAGTTTGACTTTTGCCGCGGCACTGCGCGATTACAGGGGTCGATAGAGGCACTGTAACGTTTTCCGGCGGTGGCCCGTGAAATGGTTTCCATCGAAAGTCAGTACGTAATATTGGGGCCGCAATTGCCGCTGGTGCAGTCCGTACGCATGCATGCACGCGTTCACTGCTTCGCGAAGCATGTAGGTAACCTTGTCGGGCAGCAGGTGCTTAATAATCAACTAATTGAACTGCCCGAGATATTGGCAATAATGGATTCGGTCCATGGGATTCCTTCCACTCTCGCCCTCTCGCTGTCTCCGTCGCTCCCGACTGCTTGCCTAAGCCTCTCTCGCCCCCTCCCATCAATCTGACTATCTGTCTACGAACTAATTTCTACCCGGTCTCCGTCAATCGGATCTACAACGTCGCCCGACGCGCCTCATCGAAAATTTCCCTCGATTAACCTCGACGAAACAGCCGCTGCGTTCTCGGCAAACCAGGTCCCATCCCTTCGCTTTCTGTTCTTCTTCCCCTCTACGAATTTAAGACTCAGCGAACAAAATCCTTTCCGAACCAAAGGTGCATCGGTACACTTTCTATTTTTCCAAAAATTCGACTAGTAAGGAAACAGACTTTCAGGAAACCACTTTCCAAGAGCACCTCTCCGATCATTGCTCAAAATATAAAAGAGGGATGACTAGCCACAAGCTTAACACATTGACAGCCGGCGACCTAAGAGACATTTAAAGCCTAAGCGCCGGCACGTATCGGCCACTTAAATCCTAAACGCCGGCCTTATTCGTTTGTTTCTGATCAGTGAATAGCCAAAAAAAATATTAAAAACATTATAAACATATTCGTCATGTACAATTTAACGGTAATTAAAAACAGAAACAAAATCGAAATTTTTAATTCATAATTATAGAAAAAAATACAGTTCCTCATTTCATGGTGAATTATTGCATATATTTACCGTAAACAAAAAACAAAATTTTTAATATTTAAGGCAAGTCTGGTATTTCTCGAAACATGACAAGTAAATACAAATCGATGTGTAAGACACTCATAGCAGCACAGAAAATTCCACATCACCGTGGTGCCGCCTTTCAAGTGACAGACTCAAAAACCCATGTTTTCGCGGGGCCGGCGCTCAAGTGGCAGCATCAGAAACCCGCGTTTTCGCGGGGCCGGCTGTCAATGTGTTAAGTCTCGCGTTGTCTAATTGCAAAAACTGCCCAACAATGAACAAGTTCCACTACTGTAATAGTAAAATTCTCTCAGTAGTTATAATCGTTTTAACACTTTGACTGCCATGCGTATTTTACTATATTAAAACTGCAACCGAATGAAATACTACAGAATACGATTGAATTGTGCAAAGTGAAAATAACGCGAAGGTATCGGAGGCCAAAGAATTGAATCGCTATCTAATATTAACACATTGGCTGCTGTGGGGGTCACCGGTGCCCGGCGCAAGAGATTTGACTGAACATCGAAAATATTCGCAATGGGTAGTAATAATTATTTTATAAACGCAGTTATTGTTAGAATAGTGATGCGATTCTTTGGTCTCCAATACTTGCACATTGTTTACATTTTGCATAATTCAGTCAAACGCTGTAGTATTTCATAGCATCGCCGTTCTAATACGGTAAAATACACACGGCAGTCAACGAGATAATTGCATTTACAAAATTATAAATGTGACCGATTGGGTATTTTTTGAGTTTTTCGTGAGACCTTTTGCGCCGGTCACCACCACGGCAGTCAACGTTTTAATCAATGCTCTGTTCATTTTTCGTTTTTATCTATTCCGCGCAATGTTCACAGCATAACGGGCCGCCCCGTGACTCGGATATAATTGTGCGCGGAATATGATCGATGTAATTAACCATTATCGCGTGATTCGATTTAACACGTTGGCTGCCGTGGGAGTCACCGGTGACCGGCGCAAGAGATTTGACTGAAGATCGAAAATATTCGCAATGGGTAGTAATAATTATTTTATAAACGCAGTTATTGTTAGAATAGTGATGCGATTCTTTGGTCTCCAATACTTGCACATTATTTACATTTTGCATAATTCAGTCAAACGCTGTAGTATTTCATAGCATCGCCGTTCTAATACGGCAAAATATGCACGGCAGTCAACGTGTTAATTGCATTTACAAAATTATAAATGCGACCGATTGGGTATTTTTTGAGTTTTTCGTGAGACCGGCGCCGGTCACCGATGACCACCACGGCAGTCAACGTTTTAATCAATTCTCTGTTCATTTTTCGTTTTTATCTATTCCGCGCAATGTTCACAGCATAACGGGCCGCCCCGTGACTCGGATATAATTGTGCGCGGAATATGATCGATGTAATTAACCATTATCGCGTGATGCGTCATTGTACGATTCCGCGTGCGTACACGCTGTCGGGCCGCTGATAACCTTTCCGCTGCGGATTCGGTCAGCTGTTCGTCGGCGAACAAAGAGCGTCTGCCTGGGCCACGTTTGATTACAAACGAAATTTTGCTGAGCGGGCAGCCGCGCGTGCCGCGATTATCGGCGTATTAAAGTGTTCAATTGGGCGGGCGGACAAAAGTCGATCGGAAATCGTCCGTGAGGGCAGTTAAACAGGAAAGGGTCGTTCGCGTGCGGTCTATGCTTTGCGCTCGCTTACTCCGCACTGATTCTTATGCGCGGACAGAGCTTGAATCACAAGCGTGCCCGATCGGAGGTTCGCGGATGGAGTGCTTTCTCGTCGAGCGAGCATCCGGCAAGCGGAAGAGGGCTATCGGCTTGGCCAATTAGACAACCCCGTTGCTTACCATTCGATCAACCCCTAATTACGTTTACCTGTAGCTGCTGCGTCATCCAGCCTCTACTATGTGCGGGTCTTGAATCTGTGGGGTTTTCTACCACGCTCTGGTTGTTTAAGTTAACACGTTGACTGCCGTACGTATTTTATTATATTAAAACGCGATGAAGTTCCGCAGAACATGGTTGAATTGTGCAAAATGAAAATAATGCGAAGGTATCGGAGACCAAAGAATTTAATCACGGTTTAATATTAACCCTTTGCAC
Organism: Cryptocheilus praepositus; assembly: GCA_033815515.1. NCBI lineage: Eukaryota > Metazoa > Arthropoda > Insecta > Hymenoptera > Pompilidae > Cryptocheilus > Cryptocheilus praepositus. The sequence goes on along the minus strand of JAWWQZ010000303.1, from coordinate 7,143,445 downwards.
TCCTATGTCGAGTGTGACTCGACATCAGTTTTTATGGCAGGAGCTCCTTTGTCGAGCTCCACTCGACATTTTTTCATGTCTAAATAAATAGATATCGTGCACAGGTTATCGACGCTCTCGCAATGTCACTAGAAGGGTTAGACATTCAGGTAATCAAAGAGAAATAAAAGAACTGGATGTGATCACAGATTATAATAAAAATATAGATGGTGTCGATGTGGCGAACCAATACGCGACATCTTACTGTTTTTTACGTCGAGCACTCAAGTGGTGGAGGGAATATTTCTTTTGGGGATTAGAAATCTCCATGGTAAATGCGTATATTTTATACAAAGAAAAAACAAAAAACCAAGGAACAGAACCTATAGCCCACAAAAAATTTCGCGAAAAGATTTTGTCAATGCTAATTCGTGATTGTCGTCATCCAAATATGAAATTGGGGAGGCCTGGAACACATGATAAACACGATCGCTTAGATGGAAAGCCTCATTTAATCTTCCTACATCCCGAAGGAAAACACAAAGACTGTGCAATTTACTCAAATAGAAAAACATCTGGAGGAAAAAGAGAAACCACCTATTCTTGTGAAACGTGTGAAAGAAAATCAGGGTTACATCTTGCAAGTTCTTTCAAAAGATATCATACCCTTGAAAATTTCAATATACGACAATACTGTAAATAAAATTGGTATTTAAGTGAATTTGTTTCTTCCTTTATTTATTTAAATTGCTTTATATTTTTAGTTAAAGTAAATTTCAAATAAAACATTTAAAAGCGTTGGGAGCTGCTGGTAACGAAATTGAAATAAAATTCGGAGTGCAAAGGGTTAACCCGTTGACTGCCGTGCGTATTGGGTTGGAGGGAAAGTTCTGTCGTATTTTAAAGAAAATATTTGAATTAATTTATAAAAATATGTGTTTCATATTAATCATAATACATTTAATGTGTTGTATGATGAATGCCAAACACTTCTGCAATTTCTCGACTTGTTAAATGTGGATTATTTTCCAACATGGATCGTAAAACATCATTATCGATTTTGGATGGTCGTCCAGATCGATCACTTTCTTGGAGGCTCAGATCCCCGGAACGAAATTTGCTAAACCACTTTGACAAGTACAAACATTTACAATATCTTTTGCAAATACCGCACATAAATTTTTACATGCAACCGATGCGTTGCTTCCTTTTTGGAATTCATACAAAATGCAGCGTCGCAAATGCACTTTATCTCCTGACACGTTTTTCACTTTAAATATCACAAGTAAATGATGAACGGTAAAAAAGGACTCCTTTTATATTATACAGCAGTTATAAAAAACAAAAAATATCCGAATGACTCACTAGCCAGATGTTTTTTTTTTATTTACAAGAAAAATTACCTGCCTATTAAAAATACGACAGAACTTTCCCTCCAACCCAATATATTGCCGTATTAGAACGGTGATGCTATGAAATACTACAGCGTTTGGCTGAATTATGCAAAACGTAAATAATGTGCAAGTATTGGAGACCAAAGAATCGCATCACTATTCTAACAATAACTGCATTTATAAAATAATTATTACTACCCATTGCGAATATTTTGGATCTTCAGTAAAATCTCTTGCGCCGGTTACCGGTTAAGAATTTTTGCGCGTGCTTTTCGTTGGAGGTAATTTTATTTTAATCCATAGGAATTCTGTGTTAGAGATCTGTGGGTCACTTCTACAGGGGCGGTATGGATTTTTTGGAAGTTCTATCCGGAAGATAGTCATTCAATGATTTACTTTTTCTACTGACAGTAGAGTAGACAGGGTAAAGTAGAAGATGCTCGTAGTAGGGTAGACAAAGTAAATCAAAAGGTACGCGTAGTGGAATAGCACTCTATATGAGTAGAATTCTACTACGAGTGGTCTTCTACTACAAGCGGTACTTTACTACGACTAGTACTCTAGACGAGTGATTATTGCGAGTAGTATTTTACCACGAGTAGGCAAAGTAAATCAGAGAGTGTGCTCCGGAGGAAATTTGCGTAGTGCGGCAAATTTCCAAATTTGTTGTTTAGTGCTGTACGCACATCCTACTTTTTTTAACGGTATCAATTCATAGACAAATAATCGGGCGTGTGAAAGTTGAGGACCTAAATATACTAGCGACTTGTCATTCCATTAAAAGACAGCAAGAATCAACCAGAAAATAATAGTATTAATTTTTATAGAATTACCCGCGACACCCGAAACTCGCGAAATTTATGTGACCGATAAATCCCGTGTTATAGTATTCTTTACACAGAAGCCACCGGTCCGATCATTAAAGTCATTGTCACTAAAATGAATTCTACGCGCATATTTACAAATTACCGGTATATTACAGTATTCATCATGCCGTATACAAAAGCTAACAATTCAAATGTAGATTACTGTCACAATAATATAGTTTATTAATACGCGTATAGAAATCATCGACATATTCACGATAGTACATGTTTTCGGGTACCAATTTCATCATGCGTTGCATTGCAATCTAGTATACGCGTGGGTGGAGATGAGCGTACGTTCACATGTTTGCGTCGTGCGCCTGTATTCTTCTTTGTCCTCCCTCTTTCTGTTGCTTTTCTCCTTTTGTCGTGTCCGCTATACCCCGCTTCGCAACTCATGCTTTATTCATGAACTTTTATCCTAGAATACAGCGTTGGATAAATACTATGTTCTTCTTATTGGTTGGATTTAAAAAATGTATTAATTATTCTTCTACACGTTTCAAGGCTCTTGAGTCTTCTTCTGAAGAGTGGACTTTTACGCTTGTGCGCATTTCACACAATTTAGAGAATAGTGTACAAGAATAATTAAATACAACTTCTTGTTCTGTTCAATCGAGAAGGCGGTGAAAACGTATATTTTTAGTATACAAATTCTTTTGTGCCTTAACCACTTAGCTGTTGCGTTGACTGTTGACAAGTGAGTTTCATGTTTTAATTTGATTATTGACAGGGCTTTTGCTAACTTTCCTGTGGTGAAAAACTTTGTGTGTTAACCCCTTAACCTACAATGACGGGCATAGCCCGCGTACGATGGTCGGGCCAAACCTAAATTTTATGGGCATAGCCCGCGTACGATGATCGGGCCAAACCTAAATTTTACGGGCATAGCCCGCGTACGGTGATCGGGTCAGAAGTGAATATTACGTAGAATATTTGATACGCAATTACAGTCTGATGCAATAATTGTGGTAGACGCAAGTATTACAAAATGTTTATATGTTGCATTTAAGTATGCAAGTATTACAAAATGTTTATATGTGTAGGGATATTTGATGTTAGGTGATGTCGAAGTGTGATGCGGAATTATATTGAGTAGAATAATTTATTGAAAGATAAATAAAAGACACTAATTATACATATAAATACAAAATAAAAATAGAACTATGGCAATCCGACTACTATTCGGTAAACTGCAAGAAAACGTATCTATACTGGACTGAACTACTCTCTGAACTTGACTGAACGACAACTTAAAACTCTCTGACCTATTACTGAACTATCTCTAACGAAAACTCTATCTCCTCGCCGGGCCGTTGCTATGCACCCCCGTCCTTCCCCAAGGTTTCGGCATCCCATCATTCGTAGAAACACGCATCCTCTCATTCTTACCTACATTCTCTCTCGCTCACCCTAAATGCGTTGCAGTTGACACGCGCAATAATGAGACATACGTCACGCATTCTTCAAACAAAACCACGCTATCATTATACCTCACTCGCAACAATCGGTCGCAGCCACTCATACACACACACACTTCCTACATTTATGCGACACATCTACGGCCGTTTTTCTGATGCTACATATGTTATGCATTTATGTTTATATGATTGCCCGGATTAGCGTGTTACACAAGTCGTGCAAATGTCCCGAACGCTGCGCGAGCTTGTATACAATTTCGGCCCAACGTCTTCGAATCTAAATCGTAGGTTAAGGGGTTAAAGTTTCCAAACATTCAAATCATCGTCAGACTTATGAATATATTTTAGTTTCCACTAAAATCGTAATTTGAACAGCAACTCGCATCTACATTTTACATCCGACACATATACTCGACATAACGTAAATGCCGCCATTTCTTCATTACGCGTACATTTGTCAAAAACATCTAACTGTTTAAGAGCAAAATACTCAACTACACATTTCCGCATTTCCACGCACATTCACTTACCAAACAATTGCCTCCCCACAGTATCCCCGCGCCTCGTACGTGCACGGATTCTCCCGTTCGCCCCGAAATTCCCCCGCCCCGCGATTTACGCGCTTCAACATCTAATTGCGCGCTGCATCGAGCGCGCAATGCACCCCGAAGGCCAAAACCGGCGAACTCTCGGTGTGCCCAGATTTGAGCAAACCTCTCGGTTGATGGTTTCCGCGAATAAGTCTCGTAATCCGCCGAACAGCAGGCGGCACGTTGCATCACAGGCGTCGTAGGAAACGCGAGGCGAGTCGGCAAGGATCTTCATGTCATAGGAACTAGGGTCAAGCGAACTCGTGCAAATGTCCCGAACGCTGCGCGAGCTTGTATACAATTTCGGCCCAACATCTTCGAATCTAAATCGTAGGTTAAGGGGTTAAAGTTTCCAAACATTCAAATCATCGTCAGACTTATGAATATATTTTAGTTTCCACTAAAATCGTAATTTGAACAGCAACTCGCATCTGCATTTTACATCCGACACATATACTCGACATAACGTAAATGCCGCCATTTCTTCGTTACGCGTACATTTGTCAAAAACATCTAACTGTTTAAGAGCAAAATACTCAACTACACATTTCCGCATTTCCACGCACATTCGCTTACCAAACAATTGCCTCCCCACAGTATCCCCGCGCCTCGTACGTGCACGGATTCTCCCGTTCGCCCCGAAATTCCCCCGCCCCGCGATTTACGCGCTTCAACATCTAATTGCGCGCTGCATCGAGCGCGCAATGCACCCCGAAGGCCAAAACCGGCGAACTCTCGGTGCGCCCGGATTTGAGCAAACCTCTCGGTTGATGGTTTCCGCGAGTAAGTCTCGTAATCCGCCGAACAGCAGGCGGCACGTTGCATCACAGGCGTCGTAGGAAACGCGAGGCGAGTCGGCAAGGATCTTCATGTCATAGGAACTGGGGTCAAGCGAACTCGGCAAATATTATGTCGAGCGTGTCAACAAGATGAGCCTCTCTGCCGAGGTACGAGCGTACGCGCATACGTGTGTACAAGTGTATACGTACGGTGGTACGGTCGTCATGAATTATTTACGAGGAATCGACGGGTAAGCAGCGCACGCTGAAAGCCCTTGCGGCTTCGCGTGCGAACGTGCGCCTTTTAATAGACAGCATTGACAGCGTTGTGCGCCGATATTGTCGCCATTTTTCTCGGTGGCGCGGTGAGTACAGACTTCCACTTATTCACGTAGCGACGTAGTGATAGTTGGACTGACCTAATGAGGCTGCGTCGTAGTGCGGCGGCGGCTTTATTTCGCGGACCTAGCGTTAGGCACGGCTTTCAGTGTAGTTGTAGCGTAAAATTAATTAGAATTCGTGTGATGTGGCGCGCCGAAGGGTAACGAGACGTGGCAGAACTAATAATTCTGCTGGATTACGGATACCTGGCGTCGCTAAGAACGCTATTGTAGTTTTAACGAAATACACCCATGCACGGTCATCCTTCACCGTCTTAGTGTCAGGAGTCTTTGAAAATCGTGTCGGATAGTGGTTATTGCCACATATCCGACATGAACAAAGCACTAATATAACTTCTTCTATAACTTTTTTTCTCTTAGCTGTACCTCTATAATAGATTTAATTAAAAATCGGGGTTTACAAAAGCATAGTGTTTGCCCGTTCTTTGTCTTTTGAATTACCGACGTTCTCTATCAAATAATTTTCTTGCATTATTTAATTTGGCGTAAATGAAGAATTATCGTTAGAACTTAGTTGCGTCTTACATTATCAATCAATAGAGTTCACATTAGTCAAAAGTGTTTCGTCCTCTGCCGGAAGTATTCAGCAGTCAAAGAGTAGACCCTTTCGCTTCGGCCGGTGACTACAGTCACCGAACGATTGACGCTCGCTACACACGAACTCATTAACTCGCTACACATGTTTGGAACTCATATTGCTTATATAAATTCAAAACACGTAAAGATATTTCTGTACCTGTTTTTCAACATAAATTGATAAGAGAAATTTTACGGAAATACCACAAAGTGGTATACGTTATACAAAGTAAATACATTCCATGTGCCATTGTAGACTTTGACGTTTCCGAGACGTCAAGAATTATCTTCGGCGAAGACTGGGAAGTATACTATTAGATTATCTGTTTCGGACGTGCATCGATGCTGTTTTGTTTAGACTGTTTAAGACGCTTTTCCCCTTTCAACAGTATCTTATTGAATATTATCGGTATTTAACCCTTTCGTTATTATGGACGACTATAGTCGCCCTCAACGATACGCTACTTATATATATGAGCCGTTTATTTTGAAAGTGGCCTAACTCCGTTTTTCAATATTTTCCGGTTACCATGGTTACATGTACAAATTCATGTTATTTATCAGTAAATGTTATTTATCTCGATTTGAAGATGAATGGAGTTAGGCCACTTTAAAAATAAACGGCACATATCTTGGTACATTTACCATGGACCTCTTGTCCCGTATGTTGCCTTTTTTTTTTAGAGAGCATAGCATCGTTGCACGCGTCTATTCTCAATCAATCGTGCCTTCCGTCAGAAATGTTCTTTTCCTCAAAAATTTGTTATCGAAACATTTTTAAGCGTAAACATAAGTCCAAATTGTGGACAGGGCCGCCGTAGCGAAAGGGTTAAAGTAAATGGTATCCTACGGACGCGTCGACGCGCATTTTATTTGTATGTCAAGTGGTTAACACTTTGACTGCCATGCGTATTTTGCTGTATTAGAACGGCGATGCTATGAAATACTACAGCGTGTGACTGAATTATGCAAAATGTAAGTAATGTACTGGTATTGGACACCAAAAGATTGCATCACTATTCTAACCATATCTGCATTTATAAAATAATAATTGCAACCCGTTGCAAATATTTTGGATCTTCAGTAAAATCTCTTGCGCCGGTCACCGGTGACCATCACGGCAGTCAAAGTATTAACACGTTGACTGCCAAGCGTACTTTACTATATTAGAACGGCGATACTATGAAATACTACAGCGTTTGACTGAATTATGCAAAACGTAAATAATGTGCTGGTATTGGACACCAAAGGATTGCATCACTATTCTAACAATAACCGCATTTATACAATAATAATTGCAACCCATTGCAGATATTTTGGATCTTCAGTAAAATCTCTTGCGCCGGTCACCGGTGACCATCACGGCAGTCAAAGTGCTAAGCAGTCTGATCGGCATCGCGAACTGAATCGAACGCGACAAAAAGACACTATTCTAACCATAACTGCATTTATAAAATAATAATTGCAACCCGTTGCAAATATTTTAGATCTTCAGTAAAATCTCTTGCGCCGGTCACCGGTGACCATCACGGCAGTCAAAGTATTAACACGTTGACTGCCAAGCGTACTTTACTATATTAGAACGGCGATACTATGAAATACTACAGCGTTTGACTGAATTATGCAAAACGTAAATAATGTGCTGGTATTGGACACCAAAGGATTGCATCACTATTCTAACAATAACCGCATTTATACAATAATAATTGCAACCCATTGCAGATATTTTGGATCTTCAGTAAAATCTCTTGCGCCGGTCACCGGTGACCATCACGGCAGTCAAAGTGCTAAGCAGTCTGATCGGCATCGCGAACTGAATCGAACGCGACAAAAAGACACCCTGCGCGTGAACTTTCGTGCAAACCTCCGTGCGCACGATGCAAAGCTCCGGCGTCGTTACGCTCGGCGCCCGACGCAGTGGCTCGTTCCGTCGGGCGTCAAGTTTCTGGCTGGCGTGGGGCGCGCACTTTCGTAAGTGTCGATTCGCGCGTTATAGTCGTTCGCGTCGTAAGCTTGCGTCGTAAGTTGAAATTCCCCTAAGCTCTTTGTGTCATAGTCGTGTGACGCGGGGGCGGCGGGGTGCCCTCCGGCGTTATCGTCGGCTAACAGGCAGCCCGCTCGCAAAGGGTTGATAATACGTCGGTTGGGTGCTGACTAATTAGAATTCGGTCCCGGCGATACGCAATCTTCCGAAGGGAGCGACGGCGGGCGACGTTTGCGCGGCGTAGTCGTTACGGCGAGAAAGAAAATCAAAAGCCCGGCGCACGCACTTGCAGGGAACGCGGCTGCTACGTCAGGCGACAGATAATCGCGAAGCTTTTAGTCCTCTGCACTCGGACACGAGGAGACGCGAAGTACTAAGGAACGCGGGGTTCCGCACGAAATCGTATGGGTTCGCGGCGAATTTGTCTGCAAGGTATATTTTGCATAAAAAAATATTGCTATTCTTTGGATTGACTTGATTGCCGTACGTATTTCGTGGAATGCGAAATAAAACCTTAGTTTGATGACGGTAGATGTTTTGTGTGGGGTATCTTTATTTATTAAGCGTTTAGTCCTCTGCACTCGGACACGACGAGACGCGAAGTACTAAGCAACGCGGGGTTCCGCACGAAATCGTATGGGTTTAGGGCGAATTTGTCTGCAGGGTATATTTTGCATAAAAAGTATTTGTATATATTCTTCGGATTGACTTGATTGCCGTACGTATTTCATGGAATGCGGAATAAAACGTTAGGTTGATGACGGTAGATGTTTTGTGTGAGGTATCTTTATTTATTAAGCTTTTAGCCCTTTGCACTCAAACACGAGGAGACGCGAAGTCCTAAGCAACGCGGGGTTCCGCACGAAATCGTATGGGTTCGCGACGAATTTGTCTGCAAGGTATATTTTGTATAAAAAAGTATTTGTATGTATTCTTCGGTTTGACTTGATTGTCGTACGTATTTCGTGGAATGCGGAATAAAACGTTAGGTTGATGACCGTAGATGTTTTCTGTGGGGTATTTTTATCTGTACGGCGCATTTGGCACTATGAAAGAAAGCAAGCACAGCGGTCGCGGGCGGCAAGAAACAACGGCCGCATGCACGATAGTCTCATAATTCGTTACGAAATTTTCCATTTCGGACACCGTTCTTAGCCTGCCGGCAAATCGCGTGCCGAACATTCATTCGGAATCTGTTGGGCTTAAATTCTTTTGTAGAGCGGTTGTTCTTGAGTTTGTTAGTTCGTCGTTATAATAATGTAGTTCTAGTAAATGTAGTTTGTCATGTTACGTATGGCTTGTCTCCTCATTCAACAATTTCATTATTTGAAACCCGTTCGACATTAACGCTCGGCCTTCTACATATGAAATAAAAGTGAGATTGCTGTCGATACTTTTGAAGTTCTATTTTGCTTGAAACTAGATTGATTTATATTTTGTACAATAAAATTGGGTTTATGGATTATGTTTGTCTAAGGTACGATAATGTTCAGGGTAGTCATTGATGCGCATTGCAAGTTTGATTGAACAGATATTGGAATAATCTGTTGTCCTTTACTTGACGTGTTTCTTTTTGAACGTAATTCCACATTGAGTCTATTATCCGAACCCGACATGCAAGAATTTTCTCGCAGTTCCTGCAATTCATCTCCCAGTTAATAATCGTTCAAAGACTTTATCAATTTTAAATGCGACAAATATGTTTCATTTTTTTTCTTTGCTTCCACCTGCAACAAGTTAGAGACATCTCAAGTAAGCAAATATTCAAACAATCTTTCTTTTGCATACATTATTCTCGGTAATAAAATGCAATTTCTTCGCGTCCCCTTAGAGGGGACAGAGGGCAAAAGATTAAAACAATTCTGCAGTAACGCCGTTAGGAAAGGCTGCCGTGACAACGTTAATGCGTGAAGAAGGATGGACAGAAACGGCGCTAATGATCAACTGTCGTAGAATAGGCGAAGCTTCTTCTATTTACCTTATCATCTGCTTGCCGCCACAACTATCTTTCTGTCCGCACTCACGAAACCACACTCTCTTTCTACCTGGTGCTCTACCTGTTGTGTTCACTTCGCTGTCCACTGCCTCTGTGCGCCCAACGGCCAAACTCGTCAACCTACACATTAGATCACTTTTATGATTTACCAGAACCTACCTCTAATTATATGTATCTGTCGTATCGTATTTATGTGTCTGTGTTTTTTTTCTAACACTTCTCTTTTCTGTTTTACTTTACAGAGATACTCTCCACAGCGGACAAAAGGTACGATGCTCCTCCATGAACACAGTTTTTTCAGTTTCTCCTCCTCCCCCACACACACCCCGCCTCTTTTCGCTAATACGACTGCACTTTTGCTTACGAACATGTCTATCTCCGCCTCTTCTCTCTGTCCACTTTTCTCACATCTGCTACTAATCCCCCTCACTCGTCAGATCATTAGTCACTACGCCGCCTAATTAGCCGTAACACGCATAAGTAGCGTTTAGTCTCATATCTATTATCATAACTACGTACTTGCATAATTATAGTCCATATAATTCTGCAGCGCCAAATCGGCATAAATTTGTCGGTCTTTCGGTCTTTTTTCCGGCATAAATACTCAACGAAATCGTGAGACGCCTATGTAACATTGCTTCGTCAACGTGTCGTTAAACTGCCAGGTGTAACCTCTGCTAAACTCATTGAAACGTTAATCGTGCTTAAATTTTGTCTGTACCCGCGGTGCCTTAAGAATATCACGCTCACGAAGTACTAATAACACCGGGTTCTAACCTGCATCAACTTATACGCGCATTCTTCTTTCTCTCTACTTTTCTCACATTTGCTACTAATCCCCCTCACTCGTCAGATCATTAGTCACTACGCCGCCTAATTAGCCGTAACACGCATAAATAGCGTTTAGTCTCATATCTATTATAATAACTACATACATGCATAATTATAGTCCATATAATTCTGCAGCGCCAAATCGGCATAAATTTGTCGGTCTTTCGGTCTTTTTTCCGGCATAAATACTCGACGAAATCGTGAGGCGCCTCTGTAACACTGCTTCGTCGACGTGTCATTAAACTGCCAGGTGTAACCTCTGCTAAACTCAGCGAAACGTTAATCGTGCTTAAATTTTGTCTGTGCCCGCAGTGCCTTAAGAATATCACGCTCACGACGTACTAATAACACCGGGATCTAACCTGCATCAACTTATACGCGCATTCTTCTTTCTGTCTACTTTTCTCACATCTGCTACTAATCCCCCTCACTCGTGAGATCATTAGTCATTACGCCGTCTAATTAGCCGCAACACGCATAAGTAGCGTTTAGTCTCATATCTACTACCATAACTACGTACATGCATAATTATAGCCCATATAATTCTGCAGCGCCAAATCGGCATAAAATTGTCGGTCTTTCGGTCTTTTTTCCGGCATAAATACTCGACGAAATCGTGAGACGCCTATGTAACACTGCTTCGTCGACGTGTCGTTAAACTGCCAGGTGTAACCTCTGCTAAACTCATTGAAACGTTAATCGTGCTTAAATTTTGTCTGTGCCCGCAGTGCCTTAAGAATATCACACTCACGACGTACTAATAACACCGGGTTCTAACCTGCATCAACTTATACGCGCATTCTTCTCTCTGTCTACTTTTCTCACATTTGCTACTAATCCCCCTCACTCGTCAGATCATTAGTCACTACGCCGCCTAATTAGCCGTAACTACGTACATGCATAATTATAGTCCATATATTGGGTTGGAGGGAAAGTTCTGTCGTATTTCAAAGAAAATATTTGAATTAATTTATAAAAATATGTGTTTAATATTAATCATAATACATTTAATGTGTTGTATGGCGAATGCCAAACTCTTCTGCAATTTCTCGACTTATTAAATGTGGATTATTTTCCAACATGGATCGTAAAACATCATTATCTATCTTGGATGGTCGTCCAGATCGATCACTTTCTTGGAGGCTCAGATCCCCGGAACGAAATTTGCTAAACCATCTTTGGCAAGTACGAACATTTACAATATCTTTTCCAAATACCGCACATAAATTTTTAGATGCAACTGATGCGTTGCTTCCTTTTTGGAATTCATACAAAATGCAGTGTCGTAAATGCACTTTATTTACTGACATGTTTTTCACTTTAAATATCACAAGTAAATGATGAACGGTAAAAAAGGACTTTTTATATTATACAGGTTATAAAAAACAACAAAAAATTCGAATGACTCACTTTTTTTTTATTTACAAGAAAAATGACATTAAAAATACGACAGAACTTTCCCTCCAACCCAGTAATTCTGCAGCGCCAAATTGGCATAGATTTGTCGGTCTTTCGGTCTTTTTTCCGGCATAAATACTCGACAAAATCGTGAGACGCCTATGTAACACTGCTTCGTCGACGTGTCGTTAAACTGCCAGGTGTAACCTCTGCTAAACTCAGCGAAACGTTAATCGTGCTTGAATTTTGTCTGTGCCCGCAGTGCCTTAAGAATATCACACTCACGACGTACTAATAACACCGGGATCTAACCTGCATCAACTTATACGCACATCATGCGAATAACGTGGAGTACGGTGCAGAACGTCATTCGTTAATGCGAAGTGTAACGAGGTCCTCTTAACGACACTACGGGTGTGTTCCTCTTTACGTCCCCGTCTCCGGCCACGTCAATTTGTTCCGGACGATCAGAGACTGCCTTCGAAAAACTTTGTCCCCTGACCCTCTTCTTCTTCCTCGTCGCCTTACGTAAGTAGACATTTTTATTTTTTTTTTTTTTGTTTGTTTGCGCTAGCGTAAGTTCCGGACGCGCGGAATTTATCGACTCGCGAATTGAAGTTGCGCTCTTCCTGATCGAGAGGTGCCCGACGATATTTTTCTTATGGAAACTATGCCAAACAATGCGAACGACGTGACGGAGGGATGAAGCTGACACGTTCGCGATCGTGAATAATTCGGGAATGAGCGGTCTGACGGGAATGCGCACGTGACGTTTCGTTATAAATATTAACGGGGTGTTGGGAGGATCATAAAAATGACGGTTATTGAAGGAACGCGATCCGGTGGAAGTGTGAAATCGCGGTATGGGAGAATATACGCTCGGAGATGGTGGAAAGTTTTTAGTTCTTTTCGAACGCTTGCCTCGGATGATTCATTTTCTTAAAAGTCGGGAGGGGATAGCAGGGTATCGGTAGAAATAGGAATATTTTCTTGGGAGGTGAGTAGCGTCTCCTTAGAAGACCCGTTCTGGATGAATAATTTTCTTAAAAGTCGGCAGGAGATAGTAGTGTATTGATAGAAATAGGAATATTTTCTTGAGAAGTGAAGAGCGTGTCCTTAAAGTACTCGTCCCGAATCATTAATTTCCCTAAAAGTCGACAAGAGATGAAAGGGTATTAGTAGAAACAGGAATCGTTTTTAAGAAATGAGTTACATGTCTTTAAAGTGGTCGGATGTTATCGGATTTTTCTTGAATACATTATTAGGTTACTAATTAGTATTGTTTTGACATGATATGATATGATTATGATTGAACATTTGCTTGGACATGATATGATTTTAATTCAACATTTTTTTGTCTCAAAATTTTTAATTACGTCATAATATTACAATTTCTTATTATTGCTTCTTTTAAGAAACACAATTTTCACATTTCTGCCATTTTTGTGTAAAGGTACTGAAATAATTATAGTTGGGGAGGATTATCATTTCAGTATTTTCTAAACGTGCATTCTTTAGAACTAATTAAGTATATTCCATATTTAGCGAACCATTTAAAACGAGTTATGCACCGCGTCTGTTCAGGAAACTGCTGATCTATGTTATAATTTGTAGCTGAATGTCCTAATTGAAATAATATCGTGGAATGCGGGGCATTAGCGCACGGGGTGTATTAATTTCGCGCACAAAGTGAACAGGTCGGTTATTTATTCAATATAAAGAACATACACGTACACTCATGCGTGCAACCAAATTTCAACTAAAATTGATTAACCGATGTTAGTGAAATTTGATTAAATCATCGTAATTTTGAAACGGTAAAACCGATTTAATTAAAGGTTAATTCAATTACCGCGAACACTAAAACCGTTAGACGATTATTATATTACATATAAATCACCTGAATGGTACGTTACAATGATTCCCTATTAGTGCAATATTTTGCGAGCAAATTCGCTTTAATACAATTTAGTGCAAAGTCAGGCTAGTCTATGTGTGCATATTATTGGGTTGGAGGGAAAGTTCTGTCGTATCTTAAAGAAAATATTTGAATTAATTTATAAAAATATGTGTTTAATATTAATCATAATACATTTAATGTATTGTATGATGAATGCCAAACTCTTCTGCAATTTCTCGACTTGTTAAATGTGGATAATTTTCCAACATGGATCGTAAAACATCATTATCGATCTTGGATGGTCGTCCAGATCGATCACTTTCTTGGAGGCTCAGATCACCGGAACGAAATTTGCTAAACCATCTTTGACCAGTACGAACATTTACAATATCTTTTCGAAATACCGCACATGAATTTTTACATGCAACCGATGCGTTGCTTCCTTTTTGGAATTCATACAAAATGCAGTGTCGTAAATGCACTTTATCTACTGACATGTTTTTCACTTTAAATACCACAAGTAAATGATGAACGGCAAAAAAAGGACTCCTTTTATATTATACAGCAGCTATAAAAAAAAAAAAATCCGAATGACTCACTAGCCAGATGTTTTTTTTATTTACAAGAAAAATTACCTGCCTATTAAAAATACGACAGAACTTTCCCTCCAACCCAATAATTGAATTTGTCTTCTTTCACCCGCCCCCACAGTCTTTCTCGCCTCTGAATTATTCTCATCCATCATTCTTCAGAATCGGTGGTGAATGAGACTCGATGTAGTTCGAAAGATAGATATTTAACTTAGACATCGATACGCCTGAGTGACGCCACCATGAGGGATCAGAGTTGGGCATTATTCAAGGTGCTTCGAATCTATTTTTGTTCTACATAATTATCCGAGTAAATTCTTGTTATTTAAATATTTCACGCGGACAACGATTATTTGAGTTTGCCGAACTATTCGCGTAACAATGCATATAATGCCGAATACCTGTTCTGCCATAAGAACTCAGCCAGATTTTCGCATTATGTGCGATACTAGATCAAATCACATTTTCTATTCCATCGCCAAATACGTCTACATTATTATCTCTGATACTTGCCTTTTCAGAACTTTGTTCAAACCTCGTGACATATGCATCTAACGAATTCGTTATGCTATTTTATTCCGACCGTCTTTTTTTACTTATAATATTGTAAAATCACATGTAATATGTCATTTTATACATATTGATTGACTGGTTACGCGAATATAATTTTGCAGTACTATTAGTAAGTAATATTGGGTTGGAGGGAAAGTTCTGTCGTATTTTAAAGAAAATATTTGAATTAATTTATAAAAATATGTGTTTAATATTAATCATAATACATTTAATGTGTTGTATGATGAATGCCAAACTCTTCTGCAATTTCTCGACTTGTTAAATGTGGATTATTTTCCAACATGGATCGTAAAACATCATTATCAATCTTGGATAGTCGTCCAGATTGATCACTTTCTTGGACGCTCAGATCCCCGGAACGAAATTTGCTAAACTATCTTTGACAAGTACGAACATTTACAATATCTTTTCCAAATATCACACATAAATTTTTACATGCAACCGATGCGTTGCTTCCTTTTTGTTCATACAAAATGCAGTGTCGTAAATTTTATCTACTGACATATTTTTCACTTTAAATATCACAAGTAAATGATGAACGGTAAAAAAGGACTCCTGTTATATTATACAGCAGCTATAAAAAAAAAAAAAAAAAAAAATCCGAATGACTCACTAGCCAGATGTGTTTTTTATTTACAAGAAAAATTACCTTCCTATTAAAAACACGACAGAACTTTCCCTCCAACCCAATATATCTTACGCGAATGAATCATATTCGTAACTTTAAACGCCCGGCCGTCATCCCAATCAAATTTTTCCAATACCATAGACGACAGCGAAGAAGCATGAAATTCCGAAAACGTCACGGGACAGATTTTATCCCAATCAAATCTGGCGTCCGCGCGAGTGCGTCGGCGTCGAGACGCGTTAGAGTGAGAGTAAAAATTTCCGGTAGTTTATTCCTGGCCGACCACCGCTGTTACCGGGTTAGCCGGGTGAGCCGATATCGACGGATACCGTCGCGTTGTGCCTAAGCTTTCCTCGAAACGTCCGGATATCCAGCGTTATCCGACTGGCGCGGCAGGTGGATTCTCCTGAGACATCTGAATTTCAAATGCGATCCGCGGCTCCTTTCATCGCGTCTTTCTTCGCTCATCGCGCCCTTGTAATCCCGTTACTGTTAGTCGTCACGAATCTTTGGGGACTTATCGCCGATATGTATCTGTTTACTTAGTAAACGAGAGGAGCTTGCGCGTATTGACAGAGCGGGAACGTAGTAGTTGAATCACAAAGGATAAGGTAGTGATGTACAAACGAAGAAATTAACTGGGTGCCTAGGTATATTAAGTCTACGCGTGAACGTTTGCTTTGACGGTGACATCGCTGGACGGAAAGCATTTAAAAAATGGAAGGGTTGTGGGGTCAGGTTTATGGTTGGTTTTAAGCTTGGTGACGATTTGAAAGTTGACGGAAAAGGAGAACGTAAGATTTAACACTAAACGTACCAAGCGGGGTCAAGTGATCCCTTTCAAAATTTACTTTAAAATCGTACATTCATTGTTATTTCTATTGCTCATTTGACTTTCTGTAAATTCTTATATCGTCCAATTATTCAATTTCTCGCTTTAATAAATTAGGAATTTCCTTGTGAAAATCAACGTTTATATCATAAGGTGTTAAATGACCCCTCACGGTACCAATAGGTAGGTGTAAAGTACCGGTACGTTTAGTGTTAAATCACGGAAAGTGAGTCAGGAATAAGGTAGCAATGTTAAAATGAAAAGGTTAAATGGATAGGTATAGTAAATCTATACGTGAAAAATTGCTAGTGGTGATATCGCTGAACATAAAGCATTTAAACAATTTAAAGCTTCTAAGGTGGTGTTTATGCCTTGGCTTACTGTTGGTTGTGATTTAAAAGTTGATAGAAAGGGAGAACGTAGAAGGTAAATTACAAAGCGTGAGTCAAGAATAAAGTAGATAAGTTAAAATGATAAAATTAATCGGGTTTAAGTCTACGCGTGAAATTTTCTAATGGTGATATCGTTGAACACGAAATTTGTTAAGAAATCTAAGGCTTCCAGGGCCATTTTTAGGACTGGCTTTACTCTTGATAGCTGTTTGAAAGTGTGTCCGTAGTTTTTAGTGCACTACCGTTCCGTCGACATAATATACCTACACTAATATACTATAACAGAGCTAACTGTATATTGGCAAAACATCCATTCGCCAAAACCTGGGTATACTGTTCCCACCCCACAATTGACAGTAGCCCCAACCATTTAATTAATTTGGTAATCAAGATTGCATTTGTGCACAATACCAACGACATTGTTCCCACCCCGCAACTAATAGTAAACGTACCAAGCAGAGTCAAATGACTCCTTTCCAAATTTCTCCCAAATCGTACATTCATTGTTATCTCTGTCGCTCATTTGACTTTCTGTAAATTCTTATATCATCTAATTATTCAATTTCTCACTTTAATAAATTAGGAATTTCTTTCTGAAACTCAACGTTTGTTTCATAAGGGGCCAAATGACCCCTCATGATAAGAATAGGTATGTGTAAAGTACCGGTACGTTTAGTGTTAATTCGGCAACGATCACCGCACTTTCTGAACAACCGCACCCTCTTGATCAATTGCTTCTTCCTACCGCCGCACCTTCGTCCACCGTTCGCAAGCATTTTCGCGCATCGCCCCGTTCACCTTCGAGTGCACCGGCATACGTTTCCGCGCAGCAATGCGCCGGGCGCACAAACCTTGTCAACCCTCAGAAACTCAATTGATCGAGGAGCGTCTCATTTATCAACCGCTTTGAATCGCGCGCACTCCACTCCTCGCCGACATGCTTCGCTTCTCTTCGATTGCCGCGCGAGGATTGTCAATCGTTACTCGACGCCGATCGACCCGTGCACGAAAGAGGAAGCGCACTCGTGCGTGCGTGTCCGTAAAAAGCCGCACATCCGCGGACGCGGCACGTTTGACGTTTGACCCCGCGTGACACGCATTCTGCGAGTCTCGCTGGCAAACTCTCCTCGTGCGTTGGCTAACGAGTACGTGTACGAGGTCCGCGTACGTCACGACAAAGCAACGAGAGGCTGATTACCGATCGTCCGAGCACTTGAGTCCTCCTGCGTGCACGTACCTACATGTTGCGAGCACTTCGCACTCAGGTCATATAATCTGCCGGCGTGCATCTCCTGACTCTCGCTTGCGCTTCCCGTCCGTTTGCCTCTTCATTTTGAGGGCTGGCGGGTCCACGCGCTCTCCTCGAATGCCGCTATTAATCTCCTCGAATCGTTAATTAACCGTTTGATGCCTGCCTCGGGTACACGCGGCGGCCTTTGTCGCAGGACACGGCCAGTCTCTTTATCATAATCACTCAGCGGGATGTAACGGTGCTCTTTGTACGGACGACGCGCCACCCTTTGAGCCTCGGGAATCTGGGGGTAGGACGGAATGTTGGACGCTGGAGTTCGAGAGGCTGAAAAACGGGTGTGGGAGTGGGCGGTCACTTGTTTTTATGTAGAGTGGGATAAACAGGATCATATGGAAGGGAAGTTGCGTGAGACGTAATTAGTCAGGAAGAAGGTATAATAATTGGGGACATTAGCATGCGCGAAACTGGTGAAGAAACGGTTTTTTCTGTGACGGTGCTAACATGAGTTGTAAATTGTTGCCGTGTGTTTGCCACTGGAATTACGATTTTTTTTTAAGTTGCATCCGAAAGATACGTCCTTTCTGACTTATTTTATATACTGTTTCGACTGGATTCCGCGCCTATTTTATGTATACTACTCAGACTAGATTTCCATAGAAGGAGTAATCCTAGGTAGAGTCGCGCAGTCGTCATATGACAATTTCTTACATAATACCGCCAAGTTGACTGTTTTCTGGGTTCAAATGTAGGGTATTTTTATAAAAACAGTTATCTAATGTAATTATTTTCAGTGTCGAACATTTTAGTGCTATTTTCATCAAAATTATATTCGGCTTGGATCCTATATTGTGCGAAGACCATAAGAAAATGATTCGGCGTATATATTATTCTTGCGCAATAACTCTACTTTATAAAAATTACTTCGCTTGACCTACATAATACCTATCTTGAAGAGGAGGCCCCATATGTCTCGCAACATATAACACATTCAACACAAAAAGGGTATAACGATTACTTACTACCAAAAAATGTTGAATTCCCAATCAAGTTCATCCAATGAAACATTCATACACAATTTCCAATAAAAGTTTAACCGTTTTTAGTTTTATTTTATATCGTATTTAAAATACGCTATCGCGACAAGCCGTTGTCGATATACCAGAGGAGCGGACGTTAGCGGGCATTTAGGTTAATTCCGTCGCGGAAATTATTTTGTCGGCAGATTTGGACGGTGGATGAAAATGGCATGCAGCGATTTTTGGCGGGGCGCATGAAATATGTTCGGAGATCGCGGCTTTAATACGTGAATATGAATGATTTCGTATGCTCCGCGGAACTCCGTTGACACCGGCGCCGCGAAGTTTCATGTCGCGTTAATTGTATTACCGAGTGTGCTTTAATTGCGTGAACGTCGAGCCCGATTTCGCAACTTGTCGTATTACAGCCGCGTTACGTTTCTCCGGGCTATTGTGCAACTGGCATTATTATTAATAATTGCGAAATGAAACCGCGCGTTTAAAACACGCCAGCGGAATAATACCTCCTAATATTTTATTACGCGCGACCACCGTTGCCGAATCGTACAAATGTACGCGTACAAAATGACATTCGATTACCGGAAAAAACGAAAAATACGTATCGTCCAGAATTGAAAAGAAGACCGACAGCAGGAATGGCCGTCTAATTGGTTAACACGTTGACTGCCACGCGTATTTTACAATATTAGAACGGCGATGCTATGAAATACTACAGCGTTTGACTGAATTATACAAAATGTACATAATGTGCAAGTATTGGAGACCAAAGGATCGCATCACTATTCTAACAATAACTGCATTTATAAAATAATAATTACAACCCATTGCAAATATTTTTGATCTTCAGTAAAATCTCTTGCGCCGGTCACCGGTGATTCCCACGGCAGCCAATGTGTTAATATTAGATACCGATTCAATTCTTTGGTCTCCGATACCTTCGCATTATTTTCACTTTGCGCAATTCAATCGTATTCTGTAGTACTTCATCCGGTTGCAGTTTTAATATAGTAAAATACGCATGGCAGTCAAAGTGTTAAAACGATTATAACTACTTACAGTAGTACAACTTTTGCTTTACTCTCTTCTCTTTACTATACATGACTGCACCAGCGATTGATCCGACAACGCCGAAAATGCATATGACATACGATACACCACAAATACTCGGACCAATTAGACTTGCCTTCCCGTCAAGATTCTTCTTCCTATCTCCCCACTATACGTTCCACGCAAAAGCAGCAACAGCATGTTTTTATCAGCGCCGCGCACTCTGTTCCGGCCGGTCGTAATTATTGGAAACTGCCTTCGGTCGTATACGCGCGAGTGTTTCAAAGGATGCTCCATTAGTGCCTGACCAACGCGCGGATTAGATTGTGACGGCGCCCGTGTTCTCGAGGTCGATCACGGCGAAGATTTTGCGGCCATCGGGGGGAACCAGTCAAGGCTTTCAGTTTGTTCATCGATCGACGAAAGCCGATCGTCACTCCGTTGCGCGTAGGGTGCGAAACGGTGCAGTACGGAAACTAACAGGAAACAGGAGAAGCTTAACGGACATACGTCCGCCTTGAACCGATCGTGTAGACGTGTGTATGGTTAGATAATTTAGGTCAGCTTCGGTTAGATTGCAGGGGTCCGCACGTCCATGTTAGAGGATGATCCCTCTCTCCTCAATAGACAACAATAGTCATTAGCGGATCAAGCAGGGTGACGTCGTTCGTGACAGCCAGGAAGATGATGATGATGATGATGATGCCGATGACGGAGATGTTGACGATGATGATTAATATAATGCTAATGATAACACGTGGCAGTACTGGTTCCCGCGATGATCAATCTACACTTGACCTACAGACAAGGTGTAAGTCGAGAATTACACGGTTCAGCCATCCGATGTAATTATCGACGTTGTTGCGTTGATCAGCGATATGCTCATTAGGGCGCTGGCATTTTTTTCGTGGTTCGGGGAATGTTGCGTTGGATCTGGTATTTGGGTGATTTACAGTGCAAGGATTTTATATTTTTGCGTTCATCTGTTGGCACGGAGTTTTGGGGGCTTCCTTCGTTTTGGTTGCAGAGAAATATTTTGTTAAAACTATTCTACTTATGACTCCTAGGATTTGTTTCGCATGTATATGCATATGACATTTTATGCTGTGCGATACAGGTCCGTATATTATATAAGCTTTACATTTTAACACGTTGACTGCCAAGGCTATTTTGTTATGTTAGAACCGCGATGCGATGAAATCCTGCAGAGTATGATTAACACTTTGACTGCCATGATGGTCACCGGTGACCGACACAAGAGATTTTCCTAAAGATCCAAAATATTCGCAATGGGTAGCAATTATTGTTTTATAAATGCAGTTGTTGCTAGAATGGTAATGTGATCCTTTGGTCTCCAATACCTGCACATTATTTACATTTTGCATAATTCGGTCAAACGCTATAGTATTTCATAGCATCGCCGTTCTAATATAGTAAAATACGCTTGGCAGTCAAAGTGTTAAAACGTGCAAAATGAAGGCAACGCACAGTTGTTAGAAACCAAAGTATTGAAGCATAATTTCAATATCAATTGCTTTTACAAGATTGCAAATAGGCTTGGTGGCGAATTTGTTTGCGTTTATAGTAAAATCTTTCGCGCCGGTGGCAGTCAAAGTGTTAATATGCTGACACGAACATTCTAAACATCACTAGATGTCAACGCCTATTTTGTTATCACTTCACTCTCTGCTTCCATTACGCTAAACATCTAACCAAACACTGACCATGTAACAGAACTACCTTAATCTTTCTTTCCATCGAGTCCGATTTTCGAATCCGCTACTTACGACTTCCAGGATTTGTCTCGCATGTATATGCATATTACATTCTATGCCGTGCGATACAGATCCATATATTATATAAGCTTTACATTTTAACACGTTGACTGCCAAGGGTATTTTGTTATGTTAGAACCGCGATGCGATGAAATCCTGCAGAGCATGATTAAAACGTACAAAATGAAGGCAACGCAAAGTTGTTAGAAACCAAAGTATTAAAGCATAATTTCAATATCAATTACTTTTACAAGATTGCAAATAGACTTGGTGCCGAATTTTTTTGCATTTATAGTAAAATCTTTTGCGCCGGTCACCGGTGACTACCGTGGCAGTCAAAGTGTTAATATGCTGAGGCGAACATTCTAAACATCACTAGACGTCAACGGCTATTTTGTTATCACTTCCCTCTCTGCCTCCATTACGCTAAACATCTAACGAAACATTGACCATGTAACAGAACTACCTTAATCTTTCTTTCCGTCGACTCCGATTTTCGAATCCGCTACTCACGACTTCCAGGATTTGTCTCGCATGTATATGCATATGACATTCTATGCCGTGCGATACAGATCCATATATTATATAAGCTTTACATTTTATCACGTTGACTGCCAAGGGTATTTTGTTATGTTAGAACCGCGATGCGATGAAATCCTGCAGAGTATGATTAAAACGTGCAAAATGAAGGCAACGCAAAGTTGTTAGAAACCAAAGTATTGAAACATCATTTCAATATCAAGTGCTTTTACAAAATTGGAAATAGGTTTCATGGCGAATTTTTTTGCATTTATAGTAAAATCTTTTGCGCCGGTCACCGGTGACCACCGTGGCAGTCAAAGTGTTAATATGCTGAGGCGAACATTCTAAACATCACTAGACGTCAACGGCTATTTTGTTATCACTTCACTCTCTGCTTCCATTACGCTAAACATCTAACGAAATACTGACCATGTAACAGAACTACCTTAATCTTTCTTTCCGTCGACTCCGATTTTCGAATCCGCTACTCACGACTTCCGGGATTTGTCTCGCATGTATACGCATATGACATACTATGCGGTGCGACCAAGCTCTATATCTCGGTATTCATATATGTACATTATGTATACCGCCATATACATCATGCCCGGGCCCTGTATCTGCCCGCACATTAAAAGGGACCGGCCGTCTTCATGAAAAATTCAGTTTCCGCCACGCTCGTTGATCTTGGACGTTTCGCGCGCAAAATTTAAATCTCTCCGCCCGCGCGCACTCTATCACGTTAATCTTCGCTGACCGGCCGAGGATGTATATCCATCGCTCAGTCGCGTGGAAAACTCCCGTCGTGCGGAATTTCATCGCAGAATATCGTTGATGCGGCGCAGTGCTTCTGACACTCGAGCGTTTTCGCTCGGGCGAACGTTTCACTTCAGGCAGATTCTCCGGCATTCGGGCGATTACGTGACATTCCGCGGAAGAGTGCTTACCGACGGGAGGGATTCTAAGAAACACTCGGGGAAAATTGTCCTCGTACCGTCGACTTTATTCGACAGAGCCATAAACCCTTTCCTTGCAGCAGCGCGCTGAAACTTTCAGCTTCGCGCAGCGGCTGAAAATAGCCACCGTCCGCTGACAAAACCCGCGAATTATTGGCGAAATTAGCAGATTTTTTGTCCGCCCTCATTTTGACCACTGAACGTCAGAGCCGAGCAAGTTATTAATTCTTGAGCGCTTTGAGTCGTATTAATTAAAAGCACGGAAGTGCACCTTGTTTATTCAATGCCGCGGGACATGAATTTCATGCCGAAAAAGGTATTAATATTTAAGCCTTTTGAAAGGGTTGACTGTGCGCGTCTACTTTCATAGTTCGTTTAATCCGCGGATTTTAAACGAGATTTTAATGCAGACACTTGGCGACGGTTCGTTCGTAGATTTGCCATTTATTATATTTTACCGGGAGCACGGTATTATGCGCTCCAAGAAAGACACCCACTTACCCGTATGATGCATACAATGTCCTATCACAACACGCTCATACATTATAGAGCGCGCTTATTCATGCGTCTTGCCTGAAAGTAGTCCACGCTCGCTCATCGCCTTTGTACAATCATAATATCCTGAATTATTGAGACCCTAGCCATTCCGCCCGTCATCCTCAGGGCTTTTTGTCGCATATTTGCCCGCCTAACGAGGACGCATTTCCTCGAGACAAACAACGACAACGACAACGACGACGACGACAACTACGTCGACGATATTTGAAGTTTTCATGCGATGATACTCGAGCGACCCACCCGCAATTTCTGCTCTTGGCTTTCGGTACTCTCTTCTTTTCTTCCGCGATGCGAGCGTCTTCCGGAGAATTCTCAGCATCCCATCACCCTGTCACAGGGTCCCATGACTGACTGCGTTCTAAAGAGCTCGATAATTATCGTCGCTTTATGTCATCCGCGTAACAACTTGCATAAACGATACAGGTTATTGAAAATGGTTCTCTTGCTGAGTGTTCGTTAGTCTGGAGTGAAAGAGAGGTTTTTGGCTTTATATATTTTCATCATTTAAATAAATTGCAATAACGTTATTTTAGGTGCTTAGCCGTTTTCCTGTTGCATGACGTGAAGTTCAATAAGAAAGTTAAAGTACGAAATACGTTTAACACTTTGACTGCCATGATGGTCACCGGTGACTGACGCAAGAAATTTGACTGAAGATCCAAAATATTCGCAATGGGTAGCAATTATTATTTTATAAATGCAGTTGTTATTAGAACAGTGATCCAATCCTTTGGTCTCCAATACCTGCAAATGATTTACATTTTGCATAAGTCAGTCGAACGCTGTATTATTTCATAGTATCGCCGTTCTAATATAGTAAAATATGCTTGGCAGTCAATGTGTTAAATTATCATGAAAAAACGTCATATGAGAATAGAAACTGTTCGAATCCCGACCCGATTCAACTTCAGGTACACGAACTTTATGAACATTTAGGATCCCGACTACACGCAGCTTCGGATACCTAAACTTTATCAACCTTTACGATTCTAACCCGATTCAGCTTCGGCTACTCGAACTTTATAAACATTCAAGATCTCGATCGATTCAGTTTCTAATACCCGCATCTTATTTATTTTCCGGATCCCGACCGATTCAGCTTCTAATACCCGCATTTTATCTACTTTCCGGCTCCCGACCCGAACTCGAAACATCCCTGCACACCCCTACAATCTATGCGTTTGCCATCCGCTCACTCTTATCCACCCTCCTCATATTACCCCAAAGCTCTTTACTTACTGTTCCAAATCGAACCGAACACTCGAGCGTCTTCACGTCGACTCGCGTACAAACAGAAAACTACACGCCGCCAACGTAGAGGCAGACTGCCGCAGTACGAAATTCTAGGAACTGCCCTCTTTCCACATTTTTGAACGACGCGACGGCACGTCCTCGTCTCTCAACGCCACTTGCCGCGATGTAAATACAAACAATCTTGGCGCAGTGTTGCCCTCGTTGTCTTTGTGGCCGCTTCTTCGGGCATTCGCCGTCGAGCTGTCAGGCGTAGAGGAGGCAAACGAGCGAGCGGGATGGATGGAAACATTGAATGTGCGTCGCAGAGAGAACGATGGCGTTGCGAAGGGGACGAAAATCACTCGGGCGGAAAATGAAAGTCCGCGGAGAGAAGGAATGTGCGGTGTACGTGTGTGCGCGATGTAACGTTGAGTGCGAAGTGTGTATTTATACGAGGGGCGAGAGGGATGGAGAGAGAGAAGGCAAACTAACGAAACGACGACGAGCTTAATAAGCTGCGGAGCTTAATTTTGTTCGGTGGGATGCGCGGGACATTCGTCGTCGTTCGTAGCCGCGGACCCGCGTAATCCCTTTAATTCCACGGTTTACATTAGTGCGCTTTGTGACTCGTGCAAAATTCGTCCGTCGAATCTATGGACGCCGAGCGGAAAATTCGCGCGGTGCGACTGCGATAAATGCGAAGGTGCGCGATTGGATGCTTGCGAGTTGATTTATGCGCGGAAGATGGGTCGGTCGGGTGAGCTTGTGTTTAGGAGATGATTCTGGGTAAATTCGTATACCCCTTTGTCGCACATACTTTTCTGATATTAAACATTTACGCGTCTTGCTTAATTCTTCTAACTCTACAAATTTCGAAATACGGCACCGCGGATATCGAATGAAAAATTACGAATATCGTAAACAATCATTCACGCGGTGCGACTGCGATAAACGCGAAGGTGCGCGATTGGATGCTTGCGAGTTGATTTATGGGCGGAAGATGGGTCGGTCGGGTGAGCGGGTGTTTAGGAGATGATTCTAGGTAAATTCGTATACTCCTTTGTCGCACGCACTTTTCTGGTATTAAACATTTGCGCGTCTTGCTTAATTTTTCTGATAAGTCTACAAATTTCGAAATACGACACCGCGAATATCAAAAGAAAAATTACGAATAGGGTAAACAATCATTCGCATTTGCGTTTAACAGCACTTCGATGATAATCGTTTTTCTATTTTCTGCAGAACGTGTTACTCATCACACGCTATGAATGCTATTTCGGGCATGCTGTTTTTTGGTACTAAAGTATTTCTTTGTTTCACTACATTTTGAATGGACTTCTAATCTTCAGATAAACGATGGCCTGCACTTGATATTCACACGTCATGAATAAAACAGCATTCTTTGTTTCATTCCATTTTTGACTACTTCAACATTAACTGCTGTGCTGTTTTCTATAGATTTTAATACTACAACACTTTTATTTGGATGCGCTGTTGTATACAATACCTTGCACCTGCACTCAACAGCACTCCTTTGCTTCACTACATTTTGAATAAAACTCCATCCTTCGGATAAATATTACCTTACACTTGCATTCAAAAGTACTTCAACGTTACCACCTTTTCCGTTCTCTACAGGTTTCAGGTAGCCTATTGTCTAACACTACGACGCTTTTATTTGTTTAACCCATTGACTGCCACGCAAATTTAGCGCGTCTTGCCCTGGGTGCCACGTTTTATTTTAAAGAAGACATAAAGTTTTACAAAATATAATAATATTGAGTTACTGATACAATATTGTAATGGCATTTACAGTATTTTTATTGAAAAGAAAAAAACACTACGAGATAACTCGTAGCTGGCAGTTTTGGTACAGCCGCTTACTACGAGATATCTCATAGTTCGCAGGCAATGGGTTAACCAGATGTTTCAATAGCGCTCCGAATTTTGGTTAAACAATACCTTACACTTGCACTCAACAGCATCCCATTGCTAACCGCTTTTCTCCCACCAGAATAATTACCCCATCACACGTCATGAATACTTTTTCCGGTAGGTCTGATATTAAAACAGCATTCTTCGTTTCATTCCATTTTTGACTAGCCCTCCAAACTTCGACTAAACGATACCTTACACTTGCGTTCGCAAGCACTTCAACGTTACCACCTTTTCCGTTCTCTACAGGTTTCAGGTAGCCTATTGTCTAATACTACAACACTTTTATTTGTTTAACCAGATGTTTCAATAGCGCTCCGAATTTTGGTTAAACAACACCTTGCACCTGCACTCAACAGCATTTCAACGCTAACTGATTTTCTGCTCTCAGCAAAACAATTACTCCATCACACGTCATGAATACCTCTTCCGGTAGACCACCGTGTGATATTAAAACAGCATTCTTTGTTTCATTCCATTTTTGTCTAGCCCTCCAAACTTTGACTAAATGATACCTTACACTTGCGTTCGCGAGCACTTCAACGTTAACCGCTTCTCTGTTCTCTGCTGAACATGCTGCTCGTCACACGCTATGAATACGATTCGGTCTCATGTCCGGAACTGACGTGAAACCTAATGGACCCATAGGAGTAGTTTAAGTTTTACCGTCCTGCCCCTCCGCCACGAATGTGGAACAAGCCATAGTCAACTCTCTCCGTTACATCTGCATTACCTTATTCCCACAGCGCCGCCGCGGAAAGGAGAAATGAAACGACAGCATAAACTGCGAAGGAGTAAGTGCCGTGCGTGCGCGGCCACTGATATTTCGTCGTGCTACTTCGGGTTAATTAAGAATTCCCCCCGGGCAATCATGAATGTTTATACGGATTTCGTCGGCATGGGGCGCGATGTCTTACAAGGGGAGGACCGGAAATCTGGGTCATCTATTTTTTTTTTCAAATTTTGCACAGCGTTTGTTCACTCGAGAATATTGGACACGTCTTTTGGCAAAAGTGGCGGCACTGGTCCAGTTTCGAAAATGTCGAAGTCGAAAGTCGAAGTTTGCCGATCGCATTCAAGTATTGCAAACGTGTAAGAAACGGAAAACAATGATACATATGTTTTTATTTTGCATATAAGCAGCAGTGTTGGGAAAAAAGAACGTATTGAAGTACCATACTTTAGAGTATATAGGAGTTTTTAACCCTTCTTTGCATGATTTTTTCTTTATTGGTGAAATAAATCAAGGTGATATAATTCATGTTCAAAATTAAAGGAAAAATGGTTAAAAAAATCTTAGTATATATTTATAGTATAAATTTAGCAAAAAACAATATGATGGAAATTTCCATCATCATGCAAAGTTAGATTAAAGTGAACTTGTTCTTTTATATAATTTTTGGGCATTCAATGTTATGATGGAAATTTCCACCATCATGCAAAGAAGGGTTAAGGAAACGTAGCAGTTGAGTCATCCTAGACACATGCAATGGGTTAAAAGTGATAAATAATGGGACGTTCGCTTCAACGTCACAATTATTGTAAAATAGACCCGATAACCGAGACGGTGCTCGTACAAAATGAAACTAGTGGTCGTGTCTCGCTATAAATCAAAGTCTTATGTGCGAAGTCGTAAGCGGGAATTTATACGTCTTTTCGTCGACGTCTTAAGCGGAACCGATGTGCTTCGTACTGACGTCTTTGAAGAACTTAACTTGCCGGCGACGTTAGAGTCACTTTGTTACTATTTGCGTGTAGCTAAATTTTGAACCACGAGCGACCGACTGCCTTTACTGCGCACTGCGAGTGTTTTTTGAGGTTATCTCTGTAGACCTCTTTGTGCAGCGGTCGCTCAAAAGCGCAGGTAAATACGCTTAACCGACCTCTGTTCGTCAACGCATTAATTGAGTCTTTCACAGGCCAAGCGGTTAGCTATTTTGGATTTAAAACAATTTTAAATCCACGGCACTTGATTTACGCTGAATTTTTGTGGGATGCGCACTACGCATGTTTTTAGAGGTTGTCTGTGCGCGGTTCTTTGTGCAACGGTGGCTCAAAGGCGCAGGTAAATATGCTTAAACGACCTCTGTTCGTCAACGCATTAATTGAATAATTTACGCCGCGTTAATACGTTGAGTGCCACGTCAGCCATTGGTGGATGATAGTGTAAGATATGATATGAAACTAAAAAATTTACATTCTTTTCAGTGATTACTGAAAATTTATTTAAAATTCACTTCATTTTTATTTATTAGAGAATTGTATCATTAATGCATTTATATGTTTCTTATCAAAAAAATTAATGGATTTTGTGCCGCAATACATTTTATACTTTCAATATGCTATTTCTATGCAGTGGCCTGATGCGAATTTCCTTAAAAATACGCGTGGCTCTCAACGTGTTAATTCGCACACACATATACCCAGCTATGCATACTTTTTGGTAAGAAACGGCAGTTCCTCAAGTCCAGCGACCCGCTTTTCATTCACCATACTCGCTTATTCATTATCTCTCTCACACGCAATGACCATTCGCCCAAAATCACCTATCCCACACTTTTTTTCGCCGCATTAATCAACTTGGCCAATGAGCTGCCCAATTAACTTGCGGCCATGTCGCATCAACTTCGTCACGACTCGCTCGATTCGCAACATTCTTTTCAGTGATTACTGAAAATTTATTTAAAATTCACTTCATTTTTATTTATTAGAGGATTGTATCATTAATGTATTTATATGTTTCTTATCAAAAAGATTAATGGATTTTGTACTTCAATATATCTTATACTTTCAATATACTACTTTTAAGCAGCGCGCGTGGCCTGACGGGAATTTTCTTAAAAATACGCGTGGCGCTCAACGTGTTAATTTGCACACACATATACCCAGCTATCATTTGCAAAAAATCACCTGTCCTACACTTCTTTTCGCTGCGTTAACACTATGACTGCCATGCGTATTTTGCTGTATTAGAACGGCGATGCTATGAAATACTACAGCGTTTAAGTGAATTATGCAAAATGTAAATAATGTGCAGGTATTGGAGACCAAAGAATCGCATCACTATTCTAACAATAACTGCATTTATAAAATAATTATTGCTACCCATTGCGAATATTTTGGATCTTCAGTAAAATCTCTTGTACCCGTCAGCAGTGACCATCACGACTGTCAAAGTGTTAACACGTTGACTGCCATGCGGATTTTTCTATATTAAAACTGCAACCGGATGAAGTACTACAGAATACGATAGAATTGTGCAAAGTGAAAATAATGCGAAGGTATCAATGACCAAAGAATTGAATCGCTATCTAATATTAATTGCATTTACAAAATTATAAATGCGGCCGATTGCGTATTTTTTGAGTTTTTCGTGAGACCTTTTACGCCGGTCACCGATGACCACCATGGCAGTTAACGTGTTAACACGTTGACTGCCGTATGTATTTTACAATATTAAAATTGCAACGTGATGCAGTACTACAGAATATGATTGGATTGTGCAAAATGGAAATAATGCAAAGCTGTCAGACCAAAGAATTGAATCACTATTTAATATTAATTGCATTTACAAAATTATAAATGCTATCGATTGGGTAGTTTTTTAATTTTTCGTGAGACCTTTTGCGCCGGTCACCGATGACCACCATGGCAGTCAACGTGTTAATCGACTTGGCCAATGAGCTGCCCAATTAACTTGCGGCCTTGTCGCATCAACTTCGTCACGACTCGCTCGATTCGCAACATTCTTTTCAGTGGTTACTGAAAATTTATTTAAAATTCACTTCATTTTTATTTATTAGAGAATTGTGTCATTAATGCATTTATATGTTTCTTATCAAAAAGATTAATGGATTTTGTACTGCAATACATCTTATACTTTCAATATACTACTTTTAAGCAGCGTGCGTGGCCTGACGGGAATTTCCTTAAAAATACGCGTGGCGCTCAACGTGTTAATTTGCACACACATATACCCAGCTATCATTCGCAAAAAATCACCTGTCCTACACTTCTTTTCGCTGCGTTAACACTTTGACTGCCATGCGTATTTTTCTATATTAAAACTGCAACCGGATGAAGTACTACAGAATACGATTGAATTGTGCAAAGTGAAAATAATGCGAAGGTATTAACGACCAAAGAATTGAATCGCTATCTAATATTAATTGCATTTACAAAATTATAAATGCGGCCGATTGCGTATTTTTTGAGTTTTTCGTGAGACCTTTTGTGCCGGTCACCGATGACCACCATGGCAGTGAACGTGTTAACACGTTGACTGCCGTATGTATTTTACTATATTAAAATTGCAACGTGATGCAGTACTACAGAATATGATTGGATTGTGCAAAATGAAAATAATGCAAAGCTGTCAGACCAAAGAATTGAATCACTATTTAATATTAATTGCATTTACAAAATTATAAATGCTATCGATTGGGTAGTTTTTTAATTTTTCGTGAAACCTTTTGCGCCGGTCACCGATGACCACCATGGCAGTCAACGTGTTAACACGTTGACTGCCGTATGTATTTTACTATATTAAAATTGCAACGTGATGCAGTACTACAGAATATGATTGGATTGTGCAAAATGAAAATAATGCAAAGCTGTCAGACCAAAGAATTGAATCACTGTCTAATATTAATTGCATTTACAAAATTATAAATGCGGCCGATTGCGTATTTTTTGAGTTTTTCGTGAGACCTTTTGCGCCGGTCACCGATGACCACCATGGCAGTCAACGTGTTAACCGACTTGGCCAATGAGCTGCCCAATTAACTTGCGGCCTTGTCGCATCAACTTCGTCACGACTCGCCCGATTCGCAACTTCGACGCACCAATCGGCCGTGCGCCGAATTTACGGCCGTCGAACAGAGTAAACGAGTTTCGGCTTAATCGTATATCATCGTTTTCCGCTATGCGCCGCCGACGCGCGGTCGACGTACGTGAAATCAAAACGGCCGCTATAAATTCGTCGAGAGCGTCGGAAGTCGTGTGGGCGTCGGTGTCAGGTTGATCGCGCGGTCGGACGGGATCGCGATAAAATTACACGAATGTCAGGTGTCAGCGGTGGAAGTAAACTCGGCGGGGTCGTAATAAAATTATCTCGCGCGTACGTATGTCGCGCGGGAGCGTTTGCTCGCGACGCCGGGGATTGTGGATGTAATAAAATCTATCGTCGAACTCGACGTCTGAGAGTCGGGGCGGATTTACGCCCTTCGCGGGGGATTGCCGATCGGCGCGATGCGTTTTTCGATAATGTCGCCTGCGTTTGAACGTTCGATGCGAGCTCATTTCGACGATGTCAGATTAGATGGCGGAGGGTTCGTTCGGGGTGGGCGCTAAGTTTAATTAACATTAGGTTTACGGGCGTTTCTTATATACCTATCTCTACGAGCACCGGTCAAATTGACGGGTAGGTGAAAATACGTATTTACATTAAAAAATAAATTTATTCAAACTAAGTCTGAGTTGAACAATATAAGGTTTCACGTAAAAATAAAATATTAACCCTTTGCACTCGGCACCGTTTCGGACGTTACCTACTAGCAAGTCGACGCCACTTTTTCGCGAAAACATACACCCTTGGAAACGTGATATTATAGAGTATAATTTTAGAACCAAGTAAAGAATTGTAATGAAATTTGGTTTATATGAATTTGTGGACATTGAAGAACACATATTTATAAAAAGAAATCTGTGGTGTGTCATTGGTTTTTGCTGTTTTCTTTCTTCTGAGATTCGAATTGCGAACTGCGAACTGAGATCTTTATTATCTTATCAAGTTTCCCATGTCATTGAGCCATACCCGTGTACCTTTGTATGCCTAATTCAGTAAATCTACAAATTGCTCAACGGATTAGAGATGTGTATAGTCTGTCGTGAATGCACTTCGCACGTTCTTTTTCGACGTGTAAAACGGTTGATTTATTTATCATGCATCTTGTTAATTTTATCATATTTCGATTTGTTTTTTTGTGCCATTTTAATAGAAAACTACAGGAGAACACGTGTTTCTTAAAAAATTGCGGTGGAATAAGTTCATTCTCCGTAATCGCTAATAAACTTTCATGCCCCTCAGAGGGGACAACCAAGTGATATGCTAGACTTACGTTGTCCCCTTAGAGGGGACAACCGAGTGCAAAGGGTTAATAAGTCAAGATTTTTTTCCGAATATTTTTTCGATACGACATTTAG
This sequence comes from Cryptocheilus praepositus, assembly GCA_033815515.1. Classification (NCBI taxonomy): domain Eukaryota; kingdom Metazoa; phylum Arthropoda; class Insecta; order Hymenoptera; family Pompilidae; genus Cryptocheilus; species Cryptocheilus praepositus. The sequence continues at coordinate 7,109,796 of JAWWQZ010000303.1, read as the reverse complement.
TCTGCTGCATGCTTTGAGTTTCGAGTACTCTAGTAAGCGATTTCTTTCAATACGAAGTAACATGACACCCGAGCCACACAATTCACTTTGTGACATTATCGAGGCGCTATTTAGGTAATGAGTTGGGGGCATCTTAGACTTTTCTTTCACTCTTATATTTACTATTGGAGGAATAATTTTACAAACAAAACAAATATATAAGGATTGTTTACGTAATCAGTTAACCCGTCAATTTGAGGGGTTTCGTAGAGATAGGTATACCACATACAAATTTCAAAATTTAGAAAGCTTAACACGAAATAATAATTGTGTTTATAAACTCTTTTAATGAAATTATGAATTTGGTACGATGCAAAGTTAGTTAAGATTATTTAAATGTTTTTATACGGCAATTTTGTCATTTCAAACGTTATATTTTTGAAACGGCGTCAAATTGACGGGATCCGAGCGTAAACCTAGTGTTAAGAAACGCTTTTTCGAACATGGAATATCGTTTTATAAAATTAAATTATGAAAACGATGCAAAGTAAAAGATTATTGCCGTTTTTTGCCATTTCGGACAAATGTACGTCGTTACAAGCCGATGCATACGTTATTAGATTCCCTTACTATCTTCAATTCTATCTAAGACGTTATTAGATTCCCTTACTATCTTCTTATAGGCGAAATTTAAGGTTTATCTGAGAATAGCGTGCGGAATATTATGGAATTAGCACGTTTCTGAGAAAATGTCAAAAGCATCATTGAAGACAAGTCTGATCGATCGGTCGTTACGCATAGCTAAGAATATTACGGAATTAGCACGTCTCTAAAAAATGGTCAGAAATAATTAATGCTTCCAGTTCCAGTATTTTAAATATCTGCCTGATTTAAGGCAATTAAATGTAATCGATCAGTCGTTATGCATAAATGCGAATATCGTTGAATCAGCACATTTCTCAGAAATCAAAAACGAACTACCCCGTGTATCCATAAAAAGACTCCGTCTTGCGTGACGGTCGCGTGCCGCGGAAACATTTCATTCTCTTTTTCCAGGAATACTTCGTAGCTTACTTTCGTTCACTGTTTCCCATTTCGCTCCTCATCGCAGGTTGTCTGCGCGCGGTACACCCTAAATTTTCGGTTATTAGGTATCATCTTCGCGATGAAGAACGTTCGCGAAATCCATTAATATCGTTTACGTGATGTTATACAATCTACAGTTGCGCTACGCAGAAACTTGAAACGTCGTTATTGCCGGCGTACCTAATTGGCCTTTGAAAGGATTGATCAATTTATATCCGCGCTCTTGGAGTTTTATGCATCTGACGTATCCGCAGAAAATAATAATAGTAGTTAGAAGTCTCTTTCCATTCTAGTGCGATGCGTTGTCTTTGATATACGATATAAACACACGCAGGTAAATGAAAGTAGCAGTGCCAATCATTAAAAACAAATTGATAACGTGTATAAACGTACTAATAATGACCAATAAACGCGTGGAGTCATATAATTAGTTTAAAATCGTCTCCACACGTTCCAAGGCCTGAACCTTCCGTCGTTAAATTTGACTATACATAATCAACGCACAATCGTAAATCTTACTTTACTACCAATAAATGTTTGTCGCTGAAGAAACATTTGCATACAGTTTTGGTCCTTGTGTATCGTTTAGTAGAAAGATGTTCGTAATATACGCCTATATATAGCTCCCATCATATAACTTGAGGTAGAATTGTGCTTATGATCCTTCAAAGAATTGTTCTTTTAATTAATTCAGTCATTGTGAATATCCACCCGTCTTCGGCGTTTAGCGTAATTAGAGATTATTCTATCTGAGAATAACGTTGTTGGTAATTCCGTTAGTGGGGTTTACGTCGTAATACATAGTTACGCTACTGGTAGCTAGGGACGTTACTATTGTCGGCGGAGGCGAATTGTCGGCTACTGAAAGGATCGATTAATCCATTTCCGAACGCTACACAGCCTTCGAATGGCTGTTTACAGTGGTGCTTAATTTAAATTCGCCAAGCCATATTAGCGATTACACGACCATCGCTTTAATCGCTGTACACAGTGAACTGTTTATCAACCGACGTTATCCCGTTACCGCTCTTATTTATTTTCAGTAAACGTTCCGCGTATCATCGTACAATACCGTACTTGCCGTTCAAATATTGCGGATTTTACGTTAATACGTCGATTCTCGCCGTAACAATATCCGATCCTCCGCGTCAATCGTAAGTTAACATTGTTAATCTCATCTAATTCTAGCTTCTATGCAATGCATGAATATGGAAAATTATTCACCTTTCTTTATCCAAGCGTACATTGATATCTCGTTGACTACGTCGACCCATGAATTAACATTAGCTGGCCTAACTCTTGTTTCTGTACAACAGGCTATGTTCTGCGAAAACGTTGCCCAGAATTTCTAATCTCACAGTACATTAATGAACAGATCAATACATGGTGAACAACGCGCACGTGTTCGATTTTCTAATTATAAGTTTGAAATCAAATGTGTCGGTACGACTGTAGTTTTCAAGTATTAGAGTAAAAACCTTCTCCTCCAAACCTATTTTTATTTAAACTCATATTAGTCTAAAGCCAGTGTACTAAGAGTCAAAACGTTTACGAGAAATTAAAATTTCCCATCTACGGCATAACAGTATACACACCACACCAATCCAGCCCACCACACAACGATCGCCTAAAAAGCAACACCTCCTTCCCCACCCATCTAAATTCGTGTAGCCCAGCATCTGCTTCTGGGCAAAAGCCATCAAATGTGTCGGTACGACTCTAGTCTTCAAGTATTACAATGAAAATGTGCTCCAAATCTATCTTTACTAAAACTCAAATTAGTCTAAAGCCAATATAATAAGAGTCAGGACGTTTACGAGAAATAACTGAGATTTTCCATCCATGGCATAACACCATGCATATCGCCACAATATCAATCCAGCTCACCACACAACAATCGCCTAAAAAACAACACCTCCCTCCCCACCCATCTAAATTCGCGTAGCCCAGCATCTGCTTCTGGGCAAAAGCCATCAAATCTGTCGGTACGACTCTAGTTTCCAAGTATTATAATAAAAATCTGCTCCAAACCTATCATTACGTAAACTCAAATTAGTCTAAAGCCAATATACAAAGAGTCAAGACTGAGATTTTCCATCTATGGCATAACACTATGCATATCGCCACAACATCAATCCAACTCACCACACAACAATCGCCTAAAAAACAACACCTCCCACCCCACCCGTCTAAATTCGTGTAGCCCAGCATCTGCTTCTGGGCAAAAGCCATCAAATGTGTCGGTACGACTCTAGTCTTCAAGTATTACAATGAAAATGTGCTCCAAATCTATCTTTACTAAAACTCAAATTAGTCTAAAGCCAATATACTAAAAGTCAGGACGTTTACGAGAAATAACTGAGATTTTCCATCTATGGCATAACACCATGCATATCGTCACAACATCAATCCAGCTCACCACACAACAATCGCCTAAAAAACAACACCTCTCTCCCCACCCATCTAAATTCGTGTAGCCCAGCATCTGCTTCTGGGCAAAAGCCATAAAATCTGTCGGTACGACTCTAGTTTCCAAGTATTATAATAAAAATCTGCTCCAAACCTATCATTACGTAAACTCAAATTAGTCTAAAGCCAATATACTAAGAGCCAGGACTGAGATTTTCCATCTATGGCATAACACTATGCATATAGCCACAACATCAATTCAGCTCACCACACAACGATCGCCTAAAAAGCAACACCTCCCTCCCCACCCATCTAAATTCGCGTAGCCCAGCATCTGCTTCTAGGCAAAAGCCATCAAATGTGTTGGTACGACTCTAGTCTTCAAGTATTACAATGAAAATGTGCTCCAAATCTATCTTTAATAAAACTCAAATTAGTCTAAAGCGAATATACTAAGAGTCAGGACGTTTACGAGAAATAACTGAGATTTTCCATCTATGGCATAACACCATACATATCGCCACAACATCAATCCAGCTCACCATACAATTGCCTAAAAAACAACACCTCCCTCCCCACCCATCTAAATTCGCGTAGCCCAGCATCTGCTTCTGGGCAAAAGCCATCAAATCTGTCGGTACGACTCTAGTCTTCAAGTATTACAATGAAAATGTGCTCCAAATCTATCTTTACTAAAACTCAAATTAGTCTAAATCCAATATACTAAGAGTTAGGACGTTTACGAGAAATAACTGAGATTTTCCATCTATGGCATAACACCATGCATATAGCCACAACATCAATCCAGCTCACCACACAACGATCGCCTAAAAAGCAACACCTCCCTCCTCACCCATCTAAATTTGCGTAGCCTAGCATCTGCTCCTGGGCAAAAGCCAAGCGCCATTTCCTCTCGTCATCCGCGTCCTCCGTTGCAATCTAGCTGCAGTCTTGAATGAAACGGCGTAACGATCGGCGAGCATTCTGTCCACTTCGCGCCCTCCAATTAGCCGGCCGCTTGCACGTCCTCAAAGCTCATTGTTGCCACGAACGGGCCGCGCGACAGGACGTTAGAATGATTAATGCCGCGCCTGAGAAACGGAGACCTTATTGTTGTCGTCATCGTCGGCCTCTAATAGATACAAATGTACATTAGCAGCGCCGGAGATATAATTACTCTTTAAGCCGCGTGGAACCCCTCGACGAGCGGCAAAACTGGGAGCCGCGCCACTCGCCACCCCGTTCTTCATCCCTTGTCCACCCCTGTCCTCCGTTGGCCTCCTCTGTCCACCCACCCACGCACGCGATCCCGTACGTGTATTGTCGGAGAGCTCCGCGCAAAATGCTCGCTTTATTTCGCACCGGGGACAGGTTAATCCGCCGACCACTTTTTCCCCGTTAGCCGAACGCGTAATAAAGTCGGTTGTTTTCGTTGGCACGGCCGTATCTATGTGCGGCGGGGGTGGGGTGACGTTGAGTTGCTTTCTTTAGCAGTTCGACTGCTGCGTCACATGTTTTCCGGGGACAAAGAAAGTTTTGAGCAGACTGCTTAGCCCGTTTGGGTGTCAGCATTGTATTCACGAAGTGAAAACGATCTTAATAAGAATTTAACACTTTGACTGCCATGATGGTCACCGGTGACCGACGCAAGAAATTTTACTGAAGATCTAAAATATTCGCAATGGGTAGCAATTATTATTTTATAAATGCAATTGTTATTAGAATAGTGATGCGATTCTTTGGTCTCCAATACTTGCACATTATATACCATTTTGGACAATTCAGTCGAACGCTGTAGTATTTTATAGCATCGCCCGTCTAATATAATAAAATACGCTTGGCAGTCAACGTGTTAACACTTATCGAACCGATTAACATTTTGAGTACCGTAATGGTCACCGGTGACCGACGCAAGAGATTTTACTGAAGATCCAAAATATTCGCAATGGGTAGCAATATTATTTTATAAATGCAATTGTTATTAGAATAGTGATGCGATCCTTTGGTCTCCAATACCTGCACATTATTTACATTTTGAATAATTCAGTCGAACGTTGTAGTATTTCATAGCATCGCCATTCTAATATAGTAAAATACGCTTGGCAGTCAACGTGTTAACACTTTGACTGCCATGATGATTACCGGTGACCGACGCAAGAAATTTTACTGAAGATCGAAAATATTCGCAGTGGGTAGCAGTTATTATTTTATAAATGCAATTGTTATTAGAATTGTAATGCGATTCTTTGGTTTCCAATACCTGCATTTTATATACCATTTTGGATAATTCAGTCGAACGCTGTATTATTTCATAGCATCGTCCGTCTAATATAGTAAAATACGCTTGGCAGTCAACGTGTTAAAGGAATATTCAATCGATAAGTATCTGTTAAGTTATTATGAAAATAATGTAAATGTGTAGCTATTATTGTTTCTTTCACTTTCTTCTATATTTTTACCTGCACGACTTTATGTGTGTGTGGCAGGAGTTGGATGGAATTAGGGTGTCTGTAACATTGATTGCCATGGCATCCCCTTTTAGATGACCATTAGTTGGGTGTCCTGTTCAAGAAAAATAAAATTGTTCAAACTGTTGTCCGTTACTTGAGAATATGTATATTAAATATTTTAATCATTATTTGGAATTTGCAGGGCATATCCATGTCTAAGAAATAGTGACGAATTCATACGGTCACTAGCAAAATTAGGTTTGGTAAATTCGTGATGGTATGAACTCGTAACTGTTCGTTTATAAGACATGGGTTTGCTCTGCAAGTTACGTGTGAATGTATCATTAAGAGCTTGCATCGTTACTTTGCAGTCGCGCATTCTCCTGTACACTAGTTACGAGTGAATTAATTTATATTTGCTTAACCTGCAGTCGCACGTTCTACCGTACATTTCATACAAATAGATCATTTAGTCTTTGCAGGTTGATTCAGTAGTCGCGTATGCTCTATTCCCTATCTTCCAAATGAATCACTTAATGTTCCCTTAATTTGCCGTCGCATGTTCTACCGTTCATTTCGTACGGACGAATCACTTAGCGTTCGCCTGCTTATTTTCGAATACCGTTTTCTCCCGTACAGTTTCTGACGAATATATTACCGGGTGTCTGCATCCTTATTTCGCCGTCGCGTGCTCCCCCGTTCGTTTCTTCGTAATAACTCATTTACTCTCTGCGAAGACAGTTGCTGAAATTATCCCGTCTACATCTGCCAACATTTCCAAACGTTTCGATTCTCGCGTGGATGCTCCTCGGTGGAAAATTATTGAAACCAAGTGTAAGGGAGGTACCGTGTGTTCTATTACACAAAATATCGCATTGCACTGCAATGAAAAAAATCAATTTTCTCACGCATTTATTTCTTAGCAGCATTTGTTCATTTCTTCAATACGGTGATTGTTAGGTACATCTAAAAATATCACGACCGGCACAATATTATCTCTTCTCCGGTCTTCCTTGTCCACCGCCATGAAAGAATACCTTAAAATATCACACAAAGATCTTTTGTAGACAGTCCACAGATCCATAGATTCCATCTTTAGATCTATAGTACAGAGATTTTCAATAGACATAACTCAGGCCTGGCACTAGCAGCGTATCGCGGTGGCCATTGTGTCCCACCAGCTTTCATTTCCACCTCCTAATTTCAACCCTCTTGATGGAAATAGCAGCTTTTCAAATTCATTAGACTACGAAACCTTGCTCAGCACGCAACTCATTCCGCACACAGCACATCAGAGCACATAGCGAACATCTTGTATTATTGGCTAACCCTTATTTAAACGAAAAATATATATACTCGTCGAGTTTATAACGTGTCAACAAATCTGTAAAGTTCGTATATTCCAGTGATTATTGATCACAAAACTGAACGGTTTAAGGAAAACAATATAATACATAAAAACATTAATGTAATTGATTAAAACAAGATAAACAAAGGTATGGTTTCTGTCTACATTGATTACAAAATGTTGTCACTTTTGCGGTTACATTTTTAGCTGCCTTTCGTCCCAACATTCGTGCATTATAATTATAACATTCGGTGCAGTATCCTCTAATTTTGTGCGCATTGCCTTCCGTTTTTTCTAAATGATGCCGAGGATTTATACGGGTGTCGGGGGGTTATATTAAGTTGAATAAGTTCATTTAAAGAAAAATGAAAGCACTAATATATAAATATAAATGTAAAATAAAGGTAAAACTATGGCAAAAATGAAAGCACTAATATATAAATATAAATGTAAAATAAAGGTAAAACTATGGCAATTTGACTTCGATTCGGTAAACGGCAAGAAAACGCATCTATACTGGACTGAACTACACTCTGCACTTGACTGATCTAAACCGCGTAAACTCTGACCTGAACTGAGACTAAAGACTGACTCGCGTCGCAAACCGGTCCGGCTTTTATACGGACCTCCACCGCTTTATCTTAATCCGATAGGGCCCGATGGCCCCGCGACAGTTTTATGCGACGCATCTACGGCCGTTTTCCTGATACTACAGTTGTTTTCGCGGAAGGAGCAGGGGCCATATTTGTAAGAAATATAGTGTTTTAAAATTATACGATTCACTTGTCTGCTCGGTTCGCTTGCTAATGCCAGAATGACCGCTCGGGCGCAGCGTTTTGGGCCTTCGCGGGCCGCAGAATGTCCCTTTTTTCGATCGCCCAATAACTACGTCATCTCCTTTGTATCGTATACAAAATCATCTCGAGGCGCAAAAGAATCAAAGCTTAGTCCGCACTATCGCACAACGCGTTGCAACATGCGTAGGACAGTTAAAAGTGTCTCTGTTGCCATGCGCTTTTTCCTAAATTTCCTACATATTGTTTGAGGAAAAATACTCCCAACGTAATTATGTTATTCGTTGTTACTCTAATACATAGCAAAATTGGTTACCCAACAAAGTTCTGTAGATAGTTGATCAAAGTTTCTTAAAATCCGATACTCGACTTCGTCGGTAAACTTTACTCGAAGGGGTATCATGCAGTTTGGAAAGTGAACAATATTTTCGCGATCGTACGCGTACGATACAGCAACTAGAGAATTGAACCGTTTTTAACAAAATACCGTAGCAGTCACATCTCCCAATTTAATTCGGTCTATTTACGGAACGACAGTTGAACTGCTCACTCTACATTAATGGGGACTTTTTCGTTCGCAGAACGCCATTCGGTTTCAACTGACACTGTCTCGCGGATATAATTATGACAGTACTCGAATGCGCGACTACAACAGACAGCGGCTGAAATTTTTGGCAGTTAGAAGGCGTACATAACTTGGCATTGCCGGTTTTACGTTATATTTAAAAGCATCCGACTTACATTCTGACACGTTCCGCATTTAAAGTGCCCGATAATTTATGCTTCCTATCGATTTACCTCAGGTATTTAACTTTCGCATCGCCTGTTCCGCCGCGATGGTCGCATAAAATGGAATGTGAGCAACAGAGCTTGCGGCGATCGTTTAAAAATAATTCGCGGCTTGGGAACTATTTAACGGAATCGGATGAGCTTTGCGGAAAACATGGCTAACAATATTAACCCCGTTACAGTCAAACGTGTGTAGCTTCGCTTCAAGCTATTTTGACATTTAAACGTGCAACAACTGACTGCTTGTGCGAGAACCTAAAGCGAAGTGCACAAGTTTGATATAATTTCGTCGAATACAAACAGTTGAGTAAAAACCTCGGTATTCGACATTGTGATGAAAGTCATAAAGGCGCTTTAAATTATGTGACGAAATTGAGTTTTTCGTTACTTCGAGATGTTCGATGACTTGCGATTCACCCATTCCAAAATACCGTCAGCCGCTGATCAGCCTATTTTACACCCTTAACCCTTTCGCACCGAACGGGACACGTGCTGTCCCAGTCGGGAACATTTTTGATATTACGGTTGGGACAGCTTGTAAAACTATTGATGTTGATGGTGCGCTGTTATGAGGACGATTATGCGTCTCCAAGACCTTCAATCTTTTAGGCATAAAAGTTATTTTACCTGATAATCGCTTGGAGGAGAAATAACTGATCCCGGTAATGGCGCGCACTCGGACTGATTTTTCGCCGTATTGAAAGGGTTAAGTCAGGAGGCCCATGTGTTTCTCTTGTTGTATCGCGTCCAATACGACGGATCCAATGATTGACCGTGTCACCGAAGGTTGTAAATCTTCGATCGGAAATTGCCGGTATGCGGATTGCGCGATGGGAGATATTTCTAAGTCCCTTTCCGATACTTAGGATGTTTATTGATAGAACTTTTTTCCTGTGTATACGAGTTACGTCGTTGAACTGTGGTGATACGTGTGAACTGTTTGAGTATCAAAAGAGATGTGTCTTGTGTGCTGGTTGACTGAGAAACGACTTGTTCTGTGGTTCAAAACAAAGTGATTCAAAATTTGATGGTAGAATGCGTAGTGTCCCTCCTCTCCCTATTGGATCCTCCCTTATTGGAGCCTTCCATATTGGGGCGTCCCATTCTGTGTCCTCCCATGATCGGGCCTCCCATATTGAGGCCCCCCATAGTGGGTTGGGGGTGGAGTGACACAACCCAGGCTAATATGTACAGGGTCTTACTTATCCTTGCTTGCAGAGAAAGTGATATAAATTAAGACCCCGCCACAAATATCCCGGGTATTCATTCCTGGCCACATGGGTAGTTTAAAGGTTTATTGGAGTGTCTACGGAAACTCTCTGAATGCCGGACGATGACGGTTTTTGCATGAATGAGTGTATGTGATAATGCGAATGAACACCATGATTTCATCGCGTCTATCTCTATAATTAGATCAAGACTCCATTCACCCCGCCCGTACACGGACTTACGCGACCTTCAAAAAACCCCACCCAACAATCAACGCAGAAACACACCCACGCCCTTTCCGCCGCGACCCCACCGCACCCCAACCGCGCAGTCACACGCATGACGAAAAACACGCTGCAACGTGTGCGCGCCCGGTGAATTATTCACGACGACGGAAACAGACGCATCCACTCGCACGGGCACATCTACCTGAAACAGTCTGTGATATCGCGGAAACCCCGACGCGGTAATGGCCATACAGAGTTACGTCTTCTCTCCGAAGCGCAAGGCCGTTCTAAGCTCCGTACGAATTAGCGGCAACCAGCGAGTACCCTCGCGTGCGCGCTACTTTGTGCGAGCGATGCAGCAGTTGACTCGGTTAGGCTTCCGTCGTGTCCACACACGGCACCGACACGTAACCACGTCGAGCGTGCATGCGTGTGCGATCCGCGACGAGTCGGTAGGTATGCGCAGAGGCCTGCATAATCCGAGGTCTGGTCCAGATCAAAGCCAAGTCCCTCGTAATATATTCTCTATGAATAACTCAGGTCAGACAGGAGATCGTAGTTTTGCGTTTCATGACCTTTTCCGTCCTCTGCCACTCAATACCTGTCTTTCTCCGGCGCGCGTGCTCTCGTCTAATGGCGGTCGTGCACACGTCTCGCGCAAGTAAACGTAAGCGTAAACAGTCATGCGGGACCCGGGACGCGATCGCGGCAAAGAAAGCAGGCTAATGCATAATGCTCTTTAACACGTTGGCTGCCGCGGGGCTCACCGGTGACCGGCGCAAGAGATTTTACTGAAGATCCAAAATATTCGCGATGGGTAGTAATAATTATTTTACAAATGCAGTTATTGTTAGAATAGTGATGCGATTCTTTGGTCTCCAATACTTGCACATTATTTACATTTTGCATAATTCAGTCAAACACTGTAGTATTTCATAGCATTGCCGTTCTAATACGGCAAAATATGCACTGCAGTCAACGTGTTAACACTTTGACTGCCGTGATGGTCACCGCTGACCGATGCAAGAGCATTTCATAGCATCACCGTTCTAATATAGCAAAATACGCTTGGCAGTCAACGTAAGTGTAAGACAATTACATTTATCTCTAATGAAAATTCTGACATACAAATTTGATGGAATAGTAAAAGCTCATGGAATATTATGCAAAAGACGTACGCGTAAAATACCGGTCGAACGTTTTTGCGGAGTTAACGAGTGAGGTACTTTCGTTTCTACTCCGTTTATTGAAGGTTCTTGCATAGGCTCATGATCCATTGGCATCTCCATATCTAGAGCATTGTAATTGCGATTGCATACATCTTATATATTCTAACGAATATTTGCCAAGCGTATTTTGCTAGGTTAGAATCGCGATGCGATAAAATACTGCAGAGTATGATTAAATCGTACAAAATGATGGTAACGCAGAGTTGTTGAAAGCCAAAGTATTGAAGCATTGTTCCAATATCAATTGCTTTTACAAGATTGCAACTAGGTTCCATTACGAATTTTTTTGCATTTTTAGTAACCGGTGACCACCGTGGCAGTCAACGTGTTAACCACTTGCGCTATAAAGACGTGCCACGCACGTCGAGATGCCTTTATTCCAAAGCCGCCAGCGACATGTATACCACGTCGATAGGCATTTGTCGCAGAAGCAAAAACGCCGTGTCTTTTACATAGACGCTGCTACTACATCAATAGCTGCTACTAGGCTTTATGGTGAATTTTTTGCATTTATAGTAAAATCTTTTGCGCCGGCATGTTATATTGTAGAGCGCGGCAGCCGAAAATTAAATCGTAGCGCGAGTGGTTAAGCGACGCGGTACGCAAATGCCGCGCCATAATAAGTTCCCGGCAGAAATGAAACGTTACACCGCGACTTCCTTGCCGCGAGCGAACGGATGCGGTGCGTGGAAATTGCGCTAACGGTAACATTCGTGCCGATCGCCGCATGAATCGTCGGCGGAAGCAATCCTGTCCGTCGTCGTGCGCGCCGACTAGAGTCGACGCGGGGTGGAGCGTTTAAGGACCGGCGGAAAATTCAATTTGGAAAAGCGATCCCGCCCTGCGTATCTCGGCTTCAATTTACCAGTCTCGAAAGGATCATGCCGCTGTTATGGATACTGCGGATTCGACGTGAACTCCATATCGCGTTGCCAATAGAAACCAGAAACCGTATCAACCCTCAGGGCTGATAGAGCGGCGCTTTACCATAACAGAGGCGGGGTTATTTCCGGTTGGTGGCTTCTTAATATAGAACGATCTGTTTCCCGAGGACGCGGCGGGCGCACGAGCGCTGATTGAATTTTTTTTTATTCTCCCTCCGCCGTTCGAGCACCGTTTGAAAAAGCGGGGCTCGCCGATGCAAGTGCCCGTCAGCCCGTGGAAAAGAGAGAATGAGCGTTTATGCGAGCGTATTGTTGCCGTTGCGTTTTGTCGCGGAGCGTCATGGGGCCGTGGGATGTTCGGTAATGGCGGGAGCCGAACGTGTTTAGCCGGAAGAGATGGATGACGCGTGTCGGACTGTTTTGTTATGAGCGCGGGCGAGTTTGAACAACGGCCGGCGGAGAATGAGGTGGGACGATCAATAATGCCGAACGGGTGCACGCGTGCAAATTACGGAGGAGCGTTGTTCGATTACGAGCGGGGGGTTCATTTGGTTTTTGGATCGTACTAAGACGGTGCAGATCATTGGCTTGCACGGTCCGTGGACAAGCGAGGTTCCATCCTTACTCCGCTATCTCTTTTTTGCTTTTTTATCTTTACGAATTTTAAGATGCACTCGACAAAAAGACCGAACTAGAGGTACATCGGTTAACTTTCTAGTTTTTGAAGAATTTGGCTAGTAACAGAACAGGTATCCTGAAAACAACTTTCCCAGAGCACCCACTCACTGACACTTAACACTTAAACACGTTAACACTTAAAGTTAAGTTTTCCCTAAATTATGCAATTTTCAAACAATACACAAAATCATCATCTAATCGCAAACCAGCCAACATCGTTTTTGATTAAAATAATCCACGAATAAGTATTCAACGAAAACAAGATTTATCCATATTGTCGACCAAATGCGTTTCTTAAGAAAATATAAAAAATCGTAATTTAATCACAAACCAAGCAACTCCGCCTTCTGTTGAAATTAAGGCCATGCACGTGATCGGCTTACCGTCATAGGCGCACACAATTTTTCAGTAATGGGCAACAAAGAACGTGGAAGGCCCCGTTTAGACATTAAGGAAGTCTAATGGTTGAAAGTGCGGGGGTGGTGCGCTCGGAGAAGTTGTGTAAGCGTCCAGGCCATTTACTTATCCCCACCCTTCGCGCTCACCTTTCAGTTTATTCATCCTTTGTGAGAAGCCCGGATCCGCCTCCGATTAACGATGCGGATTGTTATACTTTCCGAGGCATCAGCCTCGTGAAAGAATATGATTCGCGGATAATACACGCCGCGCCGTGCATCTCAGGCATTACGTAATGCTTTTGAAATGAGCGCGGAGGTGTCTGTATTCGAGCATTCACGCGCGGAAATTAATCCATTTGCGATCACCTGGTGAACAGGATCGCAGTGTAGCGCGCTGGGAAATGTTACTTGTTCTAACCTCAAGTGCCGCGCACGATGATGCTGCGCAATCACATTTTACAGGAGTGTGTGAAATGTACTTTTCCAACGGACGTACCGAACTGTGTTCATGCTCGCGTTGATTTATTGTCTGCGCATATGTCGTGGTGACCTAGTGAGGACGGCTAAGAGTCGATTTTGTTTATATACAGTTTATACATCTTTAGATCTAGTGACGGTGATAGCGTCCTTTTATATATACATAGAGCATATTTCCGTATAACGTGGTTAACCACTTAACCTACAATGACGGGCATAGCCAGTCTACGATGATCGGGCCAGAAGTGAATATTACGTGGAATATTTGATACGCAATTATAGTCTGATGCAATAATTGTGGTAGACGCAAGTATTACAAAATGTTTATTTATACAAAACTCCAAAATACAAAGTTAGTAATCTGTAACGGTATGATATACTTCAAAGCATTCTGGTATATGTAACGGAACTTTACACTTGTCCCGAACGCTGCGCGAGCTTGTATACAATTTCGGCCTAACATCTTCGAATCTAAATCGTAGGTTAAGGGGTTAATACGCTATACGTGGTAGAAAATCGTGTTATGCGAGAATTTATCTCCATGCGCATGAATGATACAAAGGCACAGGTGTAAAATATTTGGAAAGATTACAGTCACAAAACCATATATATTGATTTCAATGGAGATAGCAAATTATGCTATGCGATAGTTGATTAAAGTAAACGGTGATTTTTGGCATTTTATTACATAATGCATTGTGGGAGAATCGAGTTATATGAACAACACGTCACGGTATATTCAGCGCGTTGTATTCTACCAACCATAATACCCCAGCAAGAAAAATCAGGCGCTTTCACTTACCCCTCACGAAAATTTTAATGAAAAATCGCCGAATTTCATGAAGAAACGATTGAAACCGACGTGTGCAGCGAGAACGCATGCAAGCGCTTGACACCTGAACATCCATTCCAGTCCAGAGAGCACTAGCCTTCCCGAAAGCGATTCAAACAAAAGTCATCAATCCGCGAAAAATTTCAAAATCCGCCCATTATCCCAATATTCGCTATCGCCAGTAAGGTCGCAACCTATAGGCCACTTAACGTAAACCTCTAATCAGCCACAGTAGCGCAACATCCTGCGAGCCCCGACACCGCAGCTTCTGTTTCTGCGTCGCGCAATCACCATAATACACCACCAACAAAAATCAGGCGCTTTCACTTACCCCTCACAAATATTTTGATGAAAAATCGCGCGGCGCGACGTGTGCAGCGAGAACGCATTGCGCATACGAAATCCATTCCGTCCGAGAGCACTTGCCTTCCGAAAGCGATTCAAACAAATCATCAATCCTAAAAATTGTCAAAATCAGCAATCAATATTCGCTATCGCCACACAGGCGGTTCGAGGCCACTTAACGTAAACCTCTAATCAGCCACAGTAGCGACGTCCTGCGAGCCTCTATCCGCACTTCTGTTATCGTCGCGCCATATGCCAAACAAAATCAGGCGCTCACTCCGGCAAGTTCAATCGCCGATCGCCCGGGAACATGTCGACGTTTGTTCGCCGGCGTGTAAGCTCGCTCATCAGATTAGAAAGTCGCCGATGTGATGTCCGCGCGCACTTCGCATGCACCGAGTCGCCCGGCACTCGCAATTACGTGCGTTGCAGTCGTCTGGTTCGCCACGGAGGATCGTCCTGGCGGAAATGTGGCCAGGCGAATGGATTGGTTGATGGCGGCGGCGTGTGCGATTTAGAGCAGGGCGATTTTGCGAAAAACGTTGGGCGGTGTTGTGTGGGTTCGTTTGGGATGGATCCTTTGCATTCGGGGGTATTTTTGCGCGGAGTCAAGAATTAGTATGTGTTTCGGAAAGAATTGGACGGTTCGAATTTTATTTTGGCAAAAGCTCGATTGGCTTGTATTTCATTATGGCTAAATATTTTTATGATTGGTGCGGATGAATGTGTTGTTTTTTAACATGCAAGACTTCTACGGAAATGTTGCGGCGAATGGATTGGTTGATGGCGGCGTCTTTAGGAGCCTATTGCATGGAAATGTTTAACTTGATTTTATTGCTCGAGTGTTTTGTGTTACGTGGTATTTAAAATTGTGTTCAGAAGCTACTATCAATACGTTTTTTTTTTATTATTTTTTGTTTATTGATTTTTTTATTATTTTATGTTGCGCGGATGAATGTGTTTTTTTTATTATTATACAGGACCTCTACATGTTTTGAGGTTCCCTAGACCTCGTCTTTAGGAGCTTATTGCATGGAAAAGTTTAAGTTAATTTTATTGCTCGAGTGTTTTGTGTTATATGGTATTTAAAATTGTGCCTAAAAGCTACTATCACTACGGATTTTTTTATTTTTTGTTTATTGATTTTTTTATTATTTAATGTTGTGCGGATGAATGTGTTTTTTTTTTATCATGCAGGACCTCTACGTGTTGCGAGGTTCCGTGGAGCTCGTCTTTAGGAGCCTATTGCATGGAAATGTTTAACTTGATTTTATTGCTCGAGTGTTTTGTGTTACGTGGTATTTAAAATTGTGCTTAGAAGCTACTGTCACTAGGGATTTTTTATGTGCTTCCTCCGGGAGATATTACGGAGAGATTACGGGCAGCATGAATGTTGCTAAGTAATACAGTGTGCAACGTACCAATCGTTCCCGGCAACAAGAACACATGCCGCGTAATATCAACTAGCGTAATAACATAACGGTCAGTTTCCAAAATAGTATTTCCAGCGAAGCCCGCCATTATTCATTGCCATCCGCAATTTAACGGGCCGTTATAAAATTGCGGAAAAATACGTTCGCGCGTCACTTTCATCAGACGCGCAAACAAGGTATTTCGACGCGCCGCAAACACGAAACAAAACTGGCGCGCGCCGCCAAAACATCAAAAACGTGCAAAATCGTTGACCGTCGTCAGTCTAACGGCCGACCACTCGATATCACCGCGGCAGCTTTTTTCCGCAACGGATCCCGCGAGGTCATCGCGAGTTTCGTCACTTGCCCACGCCGGCCTTTTTGTTCGCAAGAATTAATGAGATATTCGTGGCACTTTTAATTACGGGCAGAGCTCGCTCGCGCGGAAGGGTAACAAGAAGGGGTCCAAGAGAGAAGCGTAGAGAATGGTAGGGCGCGAGGGAGAGCGAAATAGCAGTGCTCTGAAACGGGACTTTGATGGACATTGTACCAGCGGGCATTGTTATGCGCTAATAATAATCAGGCACGGCGGAGAGTAGCGCGTTTGAAGTGCGTGCATTGTTAATGAATCGCGTAATTAGGTGCACAGCAGAATGGTAGAATTCGGTTTTGCCGTGAATTCTGGAGGGATGCGAAATTTCAGGCTGACCGACGCTAAATCTACGGCTTGGCCTGCGCTTTATCCGGGATACTAATGACCGGGCTGACGCGAGCTGGGGCCGAACTATCGTGCAATGCGCATTAAATGCGTAATGCAACAAGAACACGCCGAGCCGCCCGAAATCGGAATTCAAATATGTTGCGCGCTATGAACCGGGACGAGCGCTATTCGCCAAGTTCCTTTTTCTTCGGGAACGACGCGATGCGCGGCTTCCGACGGCGATGTTGCGAGCACGTGTGTTTAAAGAAAATATTTTCGCTATATTTTCTTATAAAAACAAAATTTTTGAAAAGTGATGAGTAGATATCGATGTATAAATGGATGTCAACGAAATGATATTAATGCATGAAACGCGATCCTTTGAATAAGTCACAGAACACCAGGAAAGTAAACAGCAAACTTATACAATTGGAACCGATACTTGACACCTATTGTTTCTTAGCGTAGCAGAAGATGCGCTCGTCTAGAACGAAGCGTTTCGGGACATGCATTCGATTGAAAAGCTTTCCTCAAAAACGGAGTATTTAAGGAAGCGTGTGGGATTAGAAGATTGTTTCTTTTTTCAAATATTTTTTTTTGTAGTGACGAAGTTACTTATATAACAATTTAATAGTATAATATTAGTATAATAATATAATAATAGTAATATTCAGTTATATCTTTCTAAATACCTACTAACTTACCTCGTAATTATTTAAATAAGCGTCAGTCCCAATACGTATGACACGGCCCGACTAGATTTTTTGTCGTTACCTTAATACGCACGACATGACCCAATCAGAATTTCGCCGTCACTCGAGTCCGGGTAACATAGTGTGGGATATTTTAGTGACAACAAATAGATGTTTATTTTAATGAATTAAATAACAATACAAGATAAAATGCTTCGCGTGTTCCAGCACTTTTCACTTTCCCGCCGCACGTCTCGCGGGAACAACTCAGCTTCGCGCCACCTCTACATATTTCACCCGGTCGCGTTTCGCGCTCACCTTCATTCGCCCCGACGCAACTAAAATTTGAGAACTTTCCAAGACAGTGCAGGCGGACACATTACAACGGCGATTCCAGAATCTTACGGAAACTCGGCCACTCGCCATGATTGCGGCTCGACGCCCGTCCACGAGGACCTTCTTCTTCACGACTTGCCAGGATTGTTTATGGAGAGCAGTGCGCACGTTCGCCTCTCCGTCCGACGTCGAAAAAGCCGCAGGTGGAATCTTCCTGGGAGTTCGGAACTTTCCAATCCTTTCCCGGCGACGCAGATGACGCGCGGCCCTTCATCCTTGCGCGCGCCTTTTCTTTTTGCACCGCCGGCGGTAGTCAGAGATTCATGGCGCTCGTTGCGAAAATGTTACGAGTTAATACTTGAGATTCCGCGAGGCTGCCAGCAGTCGCGCGAATTGCAGCCTCTTCAGGAATTTCGAGAACGCTCCGAATTGGCAGCGGCGACGGAGTCGTCCGCATATTTTCGAAGTTTTCGCGCCGGGAGGAAGACGGGGCGCTGTCATTGTGAGAGCATAGTTCGTTGTCGTAGCAGGCAACTGTTGGCCGCGGCGAGTTGTAACGCTGTGGAACGCTGCCGGCCGAGCGAGCTGTCGATTTTACGGCCAATTAGCGGGAACGTAAGCGTGAGCTATTAATTGACAAGTTGATGGTCGCGGGACCACCAGTGTTCGAGGTGTCGGTGACGGTAATGCCCGGAAGACGGGGTTTAGGGAAGTTTGGGCTGCTGCGCGTTTTGTTTGAGCATTTGCACATCTTTTTCTTGACACTTAGCCGACGGAGTGGGGAAGTCTTTCAATTTTCCTTAGCAACGCGTTGCACTTTTATTGTGTTTCTTTTTTCGCGTGTTATGTTACTTTTTCCATATTTCTTTCTCATTCCCTCTCATGCGCACCATCAGACATCGACTGTTACGTCTGTATACTCCACGTGCATGCTTATTTTTGTCGTTAGCAGGCACCCGTTGACCGGTGCAAAAGATTTTACTAAGAATGCAGAAAATTCGCAGTGAAGCCTATTTGCAATCTTGTAAAAGCAATTGATATTGGAACGGTGCTTTAATACTTTGGCTTCTAAGAACTCTACGTCACCCTTAATTTTGCACGATTTAATCATACTCTGCAGTATTTCATCACATCGCAGTTCTAACATAGCAGGGAAGTTTGGGGTGCTGCGCGTTTTGTTTGAGCATTCGCACATCTTTTTCTTGACACTTAGCCAACGGAGTGGGGAAGTCTTTCAATTTTCCTTAGCAACGCGTTGCACTTTTATTGTGTTTATTTTTTCGCGTGTTATGTTATTTTTTCCATATTTGTTTCTCATTCTCTCTCATGCGCACCATCAGACATCGGCTGTTACGTCTCTATACTCCATGTGCATGCTTATTTTTTAACACTTAGACTGCCACGGTGGTCACCCGTGACCGGTGCAAAAGATTTTACTAAGAATGCAGAAAATTCGCAGTGAAACCTATTTGCAATATTGTAAAAGCAATTGATATTGTAACTGTGCTTCAATACTTCGGCTTCTAACACCTCTGCGTTATCTTCTTTTTTGCACGATTTAATCATACTCTGCAGTATTTCATCACATCGCAGTTCTAACATGGTAAAATACGCTTCGCAGTCAACGCGTTAACGTAAAGCAGTTGAGCGAATGACTTTGGCTTTCTTACAACTCTGCGTTATCTTTATTTTGCACGATTTAATTATATTCTGCAGTATTTCATCGCATTGCGGTTCTAACATAGCAAAATACGCAAAAGATTTTACTGAAAAAGCAAAAAATTGCAATGGAACCTGTTTGCAATCTTCTAAAAGCAATTGATGTTGAAATGGTACTTCAATATTTTGGCTTCTAACAATTTTGCGTTATCTTCATTTTGTATGGTTTAATTATATTCTGCAGTATTTCATCGCATCGCGGTTCTAACATAGCAAAATACGCTTGAGCAAAATACGCAAAAGATTTTACTGAAAATGCAAAAAATTGCAATGGAGCCTGTATGCAATCTTCTAAAAGCAATTGATATTGAAATGGTGCTTCAGTACTTTGGCTTCTAAGAACTCTACGTCACCTTTAATTTTGTACGATTTAATCATACTCTGCAGTATTTCATCACATCGCAGTTCTAACATAGCAAAATACGCATGGCAGTCAACGTGTTAAAACACGCATTGATTCTTCCCTTCGTTGGATCGTCGATTCCCACACTTCTCTTCCGCATTACTACTTTTTCTCCTTACGTCTGCCCACAAATAATCGAAAATAATTCAGGCCCGCCATACGAATGCGCTTTCCCATTTCCGATCTTCGTACGACACTTCTCGTCCAAACATTCGGCGCCCCATAGCACAGTGACTCTACCCAAACACCTCCTCACGCAACATTCCTCCCTCTCTCATTTGTTATCTAGCCTCACATCACCGTTCCCACAACTCCGCCACATGCCTTAAATAATCTGCCCTGACATTCACGAGGATTCTTAGCGCACGTTATTATCCGTATCGTACACTGTACGTAGCGAACGCGTCTAATTATGTTACGTTTATATACGCGTATGCCCGGACTCACATGAAATACGGATTACACGGTATTCAAGAACATATTCCCTCCGTGACCCGTGCATATGTTGCACATGAATGATGCGGAGTTACTTGCGGCACGCGCGATACGTTTCCCTCTTTGGCTTGTATATTACACATGCGCGTGTAGGTACACGTATGCTCGTTCATACGACGTTCATACGACACAACGAGCGAAAGGCTCTTTGACGTGCGCCGCTTTTAAGCACGAAGCCTTTGTTGTACGTGGGCGCCGTTTAATTATGGAGTCACTAGGATCCCCGGCAAGCAGTCCTCGTCCACCCATGGCACCTTACGCACAGATGCAGAATCTGGCTCGACACGCGTATCCTCGGTATCACGAGAAGCACTAATCTAATTTCGGTTGAACACTTCTCGCCGTTGAGCGCTGCATTTAATCCTTCCGTGGCGGTAGAATGCGGTGAATTGTGTTAAGTGTATTATGAGCTTTTTTTGGGCCGTTTAGCTCATTTGTTGAAAGGAAATTTTTGCTCGATTTGTTTCTTCATGTCTAATTTCGGTGTTCTATTTTTTTGGTCGTGCTGTTTATTGCTTGCTTCATTTATTTATGAGAAACAAGTTTTGTTCTGTATATTTAAGAATATCTAATTTCGGTATTCGTTCGACCGTAATGTTATAAAAATTGCTTTGTTAAATTTGCATAAGTTGTCATAACATTTGCTGCTTTTGAATAGATTTAAAAATATTCATTATTTTAAGACATTATAAATTGTATAATTTTTAAATAACATTGCCACTATGGCCGAACTGGAAGAGCACCGAAATTAGACATCAAGAGACAAATTCTTTACAATATTGAAGAAATGTCATTTCACGTAGTTGCTGTACTTAGTATACGCCGTTCCATTTCTCACCAAAAGTTAATAACAGATAACATGTGATAGAATTCGTTCGTTAATTAGTATGTGCGACTGAATTTAGTTTTATACAGTTACGGAGAACGGAATGAAACTCGCGAACAATAGCGTGTATTACGCGATAGACAGAGTCATCTGGCAAAAATCCACGCCGCAATTTCGGAGTTTTTAAAGGTTCTTTTATCCGCTAACATTGCGATACGTACATTTCACAATTTCACTGTTTGCTAAAAAAACACGGTCGTAATACCGAGTTTTTCATTTACAGTCAAAATCGTTACCATCCAAAAATTTCACGTTGTTCCCATTCACCGTTGTTGGCAGGCTCTTAATAAGTTACGATTTGATTACGGTTGCAGCAAATTATCTGTCATTATTACGTGTTCGGTATGTATATGTAGGATAAGTGAAATTCAACTACTGAATACATTTACTCGCGCAGTATAATATATACAATACTGATACATGGAACTTATCAAGTTATATACAATTACTCAGTTGCTAGCCATTTACAACTTATACAGTCTTATTAAGTTATATTCAATTACTCATTTACTCACACATTGCAACCTATATCTTTATCTATTTTCCACTATATTCATACATATACATACAATACATTTACTCGCAACACAATATATACATACATATACATAGAACTTATCAAGTTATATACAATTACTCAGGTACTAGCCATTTACAACTTATACAATCTTATTAAGTTATATTCAATTACTCATTTACTCACACATTGCAACCTATACTTACTTACTATATTTACTTACCAACCAAGTGCAACACATACCATACATATACATACTGAATACATTTACTCGCGAAGTATAATATATACAATATTGATACATAGAACTTATCAAGTTATATACAATTACTCAGTTACTAGCCATTTACAACTTATACAATCTTATTAAGTTATATCCAATTACTCATTTACTCACACATTGCAACCTATACGATGCTTATTTATACAGCCTGTCAAGTTATATCGAATTGAATGAGTTCCAGCTTATCAAGTTACATCCAATTATTCGTTTTCTAGCCGCGCCAAAATAAATTCTCCCTCATGCCAGTAACTATAAGTACGTTTCCTGCTTGAGCGCGGCACTTATCTGAAGAGTCGGCCCGGGTGAATTTCGCGTAAGAAGCGTGCGGGCAAGAACACGGAAAACCGGGCGCACGGCAGTTCGTTATCCCGCGACAAAAGAGGCCGCTCGTTCGGCGGCTAACAGCGCCCGAAGTCAAAACTGTCAGCGGGACTTTGTCATCGCGAAAATTCCCGTCGTCTCGGGTATCGCGCAAAAAGCATCGGCGAGCTTTTGCGCGCACTCGCGGGCCCTTTTTTGCCGCGATAAACTTCCGACGGTGAATATTAACGGACGCCGTGGTGGCCGGGCAAAGCTCCTGCGAGCAGCAGTTTGCTGCCTGACGTGGCGCGAGGACAAAAAGTCGACTGCCGGGAGAAAGAGCTCCGAGCCGGAAAGTGAACGACGGATCAGAGGACGAGTGTATGGGATGTAACGTGACACAGGACGTTAGCGTCGACGTTAACACGCTCTGCGCCGGACCGGTTTGCGGTCACCTTCTGTTCGGGCCGATTACGTTTACTCGTTTTGCGTCTGATGGATGCCCTACAATTTTCGTAATACTGCGAACAATGTCATTATTAACCCTTTGACTCTTGAGTACTTCCGAGCAAACGCTGGCTGAGGACGAGACAATTTTCGCTAGTGTGAAGTCTATTGATTGATTCTGTAAGGCGCCGCTAAGTTCTAACGATAATTCTTTATTTACGCCAAGTTAAATAATGCAAGAAAATTATTTGATAAAGAACGCATCTGTATTTATCTCGTACCATTGATAATTGCGGCTGTAATAGATAAGAAATCGAAACGATTGGAAAATGTGTATATGCGCCCATAGTGAACACCGATAGATTTCGGTGGACGCATGTAATTATTAATCCTTTGACTCCTGAGTACTTCCGGCCGAAGCGCTAACTGAGGACGAAACACTTTTCGCTAGTGTAAAGTCTATTGATTGATTGTCTAAAGCGCAACTAAGTTCTAATGAAAATACTTCATTTACGCCAAATTGAATAATGCAAGAAAATTATTTGATAAAGAACGCACCTGTATTCATCTTACTTTCATCGTACATCGATAATTGCGGCCGTAATAGACAAGAAACCGAAACGATTGGAAAATGTGTACATGCGCCCATAGTCAACACCGATAGATTTCGGTGGACGCATGTCATTATTAACCCTTTGACGCCTGAGTACTTTAGGCCGAAACGCTAGCAGAGGACGAAACGTTTTTCACTAGTGTGAACTCTATTGATTGATTGTGTAAGGCGCCACTAAATTTTAACGACAATTCTTCATTTACGCCAAATTAAATAATGCAAGAAAATTATTTAATGAAGAACGCATCTGTATTCATCTCGTACATTGATAATTGCAGCTGTAATAGATAAGAAATTGAAACGATTGGAAAATGTGTATATGCACCCATAGATTACCACCGATAGATTTCGGCGGACGCATGTCATTATTAACCCTTTGATTCCTGAATACTTCTGGCCGAAGCGCTAACTGGGGACGAAACACTTTTTGCTAGTGTGAACTCTGTTGATTGATTGTATAAGGCGCCACTATGCTCTAACGATAATTCTTCATTTACGCCAAATTAACTGATGCAAGAAAATTATTTTATGAAGAATGCATCTGTATTCATCTCGTACATTGATAATTGCGGCTATAATAGATAAGAAATCGAAACGATTGGAAAATGTGTATATGCACCCGTAGTCAACACCGATAGATTTTGGTGGACTCATGTCATTATTAACCCTTTGTCTCTTGAGTACTTCCGGCCAAACGGTGGCTGAGGATGAAATACTTTTCGCTAGTGTGTTTGAATATTGCAATTGAATATGGCAATTGAATAATGCAAGAAAATTATTTGATGGAGAACGCATCTGTATTCATCTCTTACATTGATAATTGCGGCTGCAATAGATAAGAAATCGGAAGTATTGCGAAACGCATATATGCTCCTATAGTCGACACCGATAAATTTCGGCGGACGCATATATGCGTCCAAAGCAATCGAAGGATTAGGGAAAGGTGCATGGTTTTCTAGTGAACGGGAGAGAGAATTAACGGTAAATTAATACGATGAGAATATGTTGAGGATTGAGGTTCTATTTTCAATCACACGATATTTCGGCATGGCTCTAACAAGGAAAGTATTTTTGTATACCATTACACGTAGATGAATGCCAAATTCAAATTTATCATACCAAAAAAAAAAATATTAAAATCTCTATAAAGGATATCCCCAAAGTCTCATTCAAACCGTTATGTATACCTAAGGTTTATTAAAGTTCACTTCGATTATTTCACTTCCACACTTAATTACGAAATAAAAGCCAGTGGCATGAGACGCCCCCGAAAAATGAATAACCGAGGCTGTTTTGGCGGGCGAACGACGTGCGGAGAGGTTTTAACGTTTGTCGTTTGAGGATGCATGAAAAATTTAACGTTCGACGTGAATATATTAAACGCGAATGTTAAGACCGGAGTGGAGGCACGAAAAAACGCGGCTCCTGCGTTACGAAATAATTTAGACCGCGCCGCGAACGTTGTTTCTCACAATATGAGTCTGACAAAATTCACTTCTGACTTAATCATGAGTCATGCGCAAGGGGCAGAAACGTGCGTACACAACAGGGGCGAGGCTTTTTCGCGTTTCCCATTTTAAAAACGCGAATATGGCGGTAGGCAGTGTTGTTCAAGCGCTAACCTCTTAAATAGCTAATGACGATTCAGCCCGTAACGAATTCATGTCGATGGGACGATAGTTTTCGATTTTTTTTTTCTCATTAAATCGCTCGTACTAGAGTTGAAGTAAGTAAAGCTTAAATGTCTGCGCGTCTTTGGAGATTTCTACTGCATCGTATCTTCCAACTTGCGTTCTGCATGTTTCAGCCACCGTCTTTGTGCCAAACGTCTCTAAAATCGTTTACGCATGCATTCGGAATACAATGAACTTCCGAAAAACGGCAACGGAGTTGATTTATTTTCCTTGGCGCTCTATACCTTTTCGCTCCGGCGCAGTTGTGACAAAGTGTGATCACTGTAGACGGATCGCGTCGCTGACGCATTGACACTGACATACAGTTGAAATACATCTTGTCGACAGACAATTAGCTTGCAACAGTCAACTATCTGAGACATCCTATATTCCCCGTTCGCCACAATATTTTATGTGCAAAGGGTAAAATAAAAATATAATACAGTATTTATAGCATCGATGCGTACGTACGGATTTCGTATTAAGCGACCATTTTACAAACATCGGTATACATTTTCAAAATAAAAGTGATGGCTACTTAGCTTTCTAGATAAAACAAAAAATTTTAGGTAAAATTCAATAAAAATTTTAGTTTCCATTAAATATTTATGTTTTCTTTCTCTCTAGTATTTTCAATACAATAGATTCCCGTATAACACGAGTTTTGACAATGCGCTGTTTAACAAAATGCAGGATTTTTCCGTTGATTCTAGTTGACCATAGCATAGTTCCTTACGTCCATTGCAACTGATTTACTTTGTTTATAATTTCATATAATGCGTACGGTATATTTCGAGTTATACGGGAGTCTATTGTATAGCAAAATTGAACTACAGTATACTGCCGTATACCGCGAGATTCTACAACACAAAATCCTATAAAGTAGTAAAGATACTTCAACGAGTTCTTTCATATAACACAATTCTCTTACAACTCATTACATATTAAAATGCAGAATTTCTTCATGTACATTGCTGGACTATAACATAACTTAGTCTCCATTGCAATCGATTCTTTTTCACAATATTACAAGCACACTTTCATACAGAGTGTAGCGTATTAATCACGTTACACGCGAGTCTACTATATACGTTCTTCATACGCAAGTGTCGATTTTCTCAGAACGTACGTACGCAATTATCACGTTGACTGCCACAGTGGTCACCGGTCACTGGCGCAAAAGATTTTACTATAACTGCAAAAAATTCGCCATGAAGCCTATTTGCAATCTTGTAAAAGCAGTTGATATTGGAACGGTGCTTCAATACTTTGGCTTCTGATAACTCTGCGTTACCTTCATTTTGCACGATTTAAACATACTCTGCAGCATTTCATTGCATCGCAGTTTTACCACGTTGACTACCAAGCGGATTTTGCTGTATTAGAATGGAGATGCTATGAAATACTAAAGCATTTGATTGAATTATACAAAATGTAAATGATGTGCAGGTATTGGAGACCAACGGATCGCATCGCTATTCTAACAACAACTGCATTTATAAAATAATTATTGCTATTCATTGCGAATGTTTAGGATCTTCAGTCAAATCTCTTGCGCTGGTCAGCGGTGACCATCATCGCAGTCAAAGTGTTAACATGTTGACTGCCAAGCGTATTTTACTATATTAGAACGGCGATGTTATGAAATACTACAGTGTTCGACTGAATTATGCAAAATGCAAATAGTATGCAGGTATTGGAGACCAAAGAATCGCATCACTATTCTAACAACAACTGCATTTATAAAATAATAATTGCTACAGTTGCGACTGTTTTGGATCTTCAGTAAAATCTCTTGCGTCGGTCAGCAGTGACCATCTGATTGAATTATGCAAAATGTAAATGATGTGTAAGTATTGGAGACCAAAGGATCGCATCACTATTCTAACAATAAGGGCATTTATCAAATAACTATTGCTATTCATTGCGAATGTTTAGGATCTTCAGTCAAATCTCTTGCGCTGGTCAGCGGTGACCATCATGGCGGTCAAAGTGTTAACATAACAAAATACGCTTGGCAGTCAACGTGTTAACAATAACACCGTCGTCGTAAGCATCCATTTTCCGAGAATCTGCAGTCACGTTCCCTGTACGCAAGCGTCGATGTTTCGAGGACGCACATACACAATTAGCAATAACACCGTCGCCGGACTTTTCGCCACGGCGAACTTTCGCCGGGCATATTAGCGTCGGAGCTTTGCCGACAAAGCTGGCCGCACCAGTCGAGAGCAAAGGGTCTCACGCGGGCAGAGTTGCCCAGACGGTAGGAACGGTCGCGGGAAAGAGAGAAATTGTCCGAACGCAGGGGTCGCGGGGGGCAAAAGAGCTCGGTCCGGTCAGACTATGCGAGGCAGCGGTTTTCGGAGCTTGCGGTTTCCGTGCACAAGCTCACACGCCAGCGCACGGTCGCTTAGCCTGCGGTGGCACCTGTCGATTCCACGCAGCAAAAAGCCACCCGACAAACCTCGTCTCCTTGCCGCGCCGCGATTTCTACTTGCGCAGCACTTTGTTTCGAAGCGAAGCGTTCGGGAACTGTGCAAACTTTTGCCCGACGTTGATCTGTCGGGGACAGGCGACATGCGCTTTCTGCCGCCTGCACCCCGCATTTAACGTCCTTTCGGGCTGTTGTTCCTTTTTGAATCCCGCCGTTGTCTTTGGCGGCCGAGACATTTTTCGAGTCCCGAACCGCTCGCGGCGACGCGCGTTTAGACGGGATGTTCGGAAGTTTGTTTGGGGGAGGTGCTTTGCGGTTGCAGTCAATTGGCTCTTCAGAATTTGTACGCGTTGCAAGTTTTGGTCAATCAATTTCCGATAGTTGCGATGTATCAGCGTTTGAAGCCTCCCCGTTTTCAAATCGTCGCGTTCTCAGCTATTCCTTAACACGTTAAGCGCCACGCCGGGGCGTAGGGACTTATATTAGGGATTTATACGGGTGTACACTTGTTCCTCCTTCTGCAGAAGTGTGTCTATCAATTTTTGACGGTACATTGTGATAGACATCTTCTGGCCCGTTGTTTCTTGGTGTATGAAATACGTGCCAAGGAATTTACAACAGCGGTGTTCAATAATAATTCAAAAGCCAATTTTCGATACCATTTCATACCATTTCACATTAATGTTTTTATGTATTATATTGTTTTCCTTAAACCGTTGACCAAACAAAAACGATGCCGCCTAAATTAAACGTTCAATCTCACAAGTACGAAAGGACAGACATATGCGCGATGATAATACGAACGAAAAGTCCGCCACCGGTCCGTGCAGACCGACGAGGCCCGAACGAAAACTCTAGCGCCGGTCCCTAGGGCCCGGCGTGGCGCTTAACGTGTTAACCACTTGCGCTATAAAGACGTGCTACGCACGTCGAGATGCTTTTATTCCAAAGCCGCCAGCGACATGTATACCACGTCGATAGGCATTTGTCGCATAAGCAAAAACAACGTGTCTTTTACATAGACGCTGTTACTACATCAATAGCTACTACTAGGCTTTATGGCGAATTTTTTGCATTTATACTATAATCTTTTGCGCCGGCATGTTATATTGTAGAGCGCGGCAGCCGAAAATTAAATCGTAGCGCAAGTGGTTATTCAACTTAATTCCGTCTACTCCCCCACAATCGAGTTTTCATCATCTACATCAAACGCACACCTCCAGAAATCTCCAGCATCCTAGCTCCGCCTCGACCAAGCCAGCCGTAGCATCGCATCGCCAGTTCGCAACAACCCAAACTCTCCTAACCTGCCGCCGGAAACTGGCGCAAAGAAACTTCTACAGAAAACGCACGTGTCGACTGACATAAACGACGACCAGACTGACTGCTCGTACTTAGGCAAATCGTCGTGGAAGTCGTTCGCCGGCAAGCTCCGTCGTGGGGCGTAATGTCGGATCCGAATGGCGGGCGCAGATTCCGTCTCCCGCCTTCAACTCGTCGATCTTCCGGCTTCCTCGCGAGAGCGGCAAGAAATACGGGCTCCGCTAATTGTCGGAATAATGAAGAAAGTTGTCCGCCCTTGCGCCACGTCTCGCTACCCGCCAGCCTTTCTCCACCCTTTCTCCACCCTTCAGAGTTATTCCGTTCGTGTGTACACACGCGCACCTGCGACCGTCGTTATTCGCCGACTTCGTTCGGGACTCCTTTCATAGCTGCGCTGCGGGTTTTGTCCTCACAGATATCCAGAAGGTCCACTTTGTGTCACAGAGGTTGGTCTTTATTGTTTGCCGGGAGCTTACAACTCGCGGAGCGTTAACAAGCCGGGAGCGAGCAAATAAATTAATGCGGCGCCGTGCCAAGAAACGATTCAATGCGACGTGCGTCTTGCGCGGTTTTCGACTTGGGACTGCGCGTGTGTAGGTAGGCATGGAATGGATAGAGGGTTGAAGGGACGGGATGTGAGTTGGAGATTCGTTGATAATGAACTTTCGTGAGATTGTCGTTGACGGTGACGAGAGTTAGTTGGCTTTGGATCTGGAGAATGTAAAAGCATGGGTGTCTGTTGACGCGAAATGGAGAAATGCGTACGCATGTGCGTAACGTGTCATTGCGCGTTATACACAGTTTCAAAAAAGTACTTTATAAAGTTTCATAAAGAACTGTTCAACGACACATATAATATGTGTAGGATTTAGTTAACACATTGCGTACGGTGTTCTTGTTCACCCAAACCTTGCACATTTTTAACCCCTTAACCTACAATTACGGGCATAGCCCGCGTACGATGGTCGGGCCAAAACTACATGTTACGGCCATAGCCCGCGTACGATGATCGGGCCAAACCTAAATTTTACGGGCATAGCCCGCGTACGGTGATCGGGCCAGAAGTGAATATACGTGGAATATTTGATACGTAATTACAGTCTGATGCAATAATTGTGGTAGACGCAAGTATTACAAAATGTTTAACTCCAAAATACAAAATTAGTAATCTGTAACGGTATGATATATTTCAAAGCATTCTGGTACAAATGGTGCAAATGTCCCGAACGCTGCGCGAGCTTGTATACAATTTCGGCCCAACATCTTCGAATCTAAATCGTAGGTTAAGGGGTTAAACGCCCTAGAAAGTTGAGGACAATACATACGAGCTTTTTTTAATACTGACTGATATGTTTACACTTTCTCGACATTCTAACATTCATATACTTCGCAATTATACTATCAAAAATTGACGCAAGGCTTCATTACTTTAGCAACGTACCGATCAACATTAAAACGATATATCTCATGACCCGTACGCAATGTGTTAAGATAAATCGTACTTAGACTCTCGCGTTGAACGTTTTGGTGCGACGTTCAAAATGTGAATCACCCTTCTCCAATAAAGACCCGCAAGTACGGAAAACAATGTCGCAAACATTAAAAACAAGAACGCGTCTGAAATGCCACTCGGTGAAGATCTTTGGGGGGCACTATCGTAAAACGGAATCCGTTTTACTATGTCTGTTTGAGAGGGGCGAGGAAGAAAGTGATCCCCTCGTCGAATAATACCGTCGGGTCCATAACGCTCGCCTTCAACGTACGCTTAACGGTCCTGAAAGGACATCGGACTTCGCTCCGTTTCCTCTTTGATGGGAAAATTCGAACGTCTCTACTAAACTCTACTTTCCTTCCTCTTCCTCGTTTACTCTACGCTTCTCTTTGCACGTACCTTCGTTCACTCTTTATTGTTCAAGTGTGTGTTGTGCGACCACCGCATTCGATTTCCCTCTTTTTGTTGTTATGTCGATGATCCCTCGGCTTTGTTTCTGTGACACGTTCTATCTTAGTTCTTGTTTTAGTTTTATTCTCTGGTAACTCAACATTTCTTTCCTCTGCCTTCTTGTTTATTTTATGTTTATCGGTTCACCCGCTGCTTTCACATCATGTCTGATCTTATTTTCAGATCTTCTTTGATTTTTTTCTTCTCATCTTTCGTTTCATGTAAGGAGGCAAGCCGAATGATTCAGTTTCAACCGATGATCGCATGATTTTTTGTTAGAGTCAGTTTTAGAATACGAGTGCCCGCTTATTTTTGAAACTAGTGCCTTATATTATGGGGTTGTTTGATGAGAGAGGGTATTTTAACGAGAAGGACAGGGTGACTCACTGGATCTCAAGGGAAAGCGGAATAAAACCCAGGTGGTCGGATGTTTATTTTTCATGGGTTGCCGTCGGAAAGGGAAAGAATGCAGGCAACGGTGATTTAGTAGTGTTATGCGCGTAGCTCTGATGAAGAAACGTTTTTTGTGTGACGATTCTAACAAGAGGTGTAAATTCTCGTCGCGTTATTGCCACTCGAATTACGATGCTTTGGGAGATCCGGGACTTCTTGTGGGAAGAACGAACTCTTGTACTGTTTCGAGTAACAAGTAGATATATTCTTATAAGACAAATTTTATATGCAATGGACTATGTGTCTGCTATGTGCATGATCTTTCGTGTCTGTTTTTCGGATAACTGATCTATCGATTATGCGCTTCTCAATTCCTAGAAACTACTCCCACCACTTACAATTATAGCAACTTCATTTACAGGAATCGGGTAGGGGAATGTACACGTAAATCTATTTTTGGATAAGTTTAGCTATGGGACTATCGGAACAGAGAGCATATGAGCTATAGTTGTTGGATAATGACGGGATTTAACCTGTATTTAAGAACGCGGACTACCCGTCACATTATTCCACATCTTCCTTGATACAATGTTCTTAACCGTTTGAGTGCCACGCGTCTGTGCTGTTTCCCCATCCAAATGTGCCAAAGAGCGCTTTTTCGCTTGTCTTATTCCCTATCTAAAAATACCAAATGGCGCGATAGCGCTTGTCTTATTCTCGAATTAATACCATTTGCATCCAAATGTTAGATTACAATTAAAACTCGTTCTTTTATTAGTTGTCTCATTATTTTATTTGTACCTAAAACGGAATGTTACCTAACACAAACTGTGCCGGTTGTCGGCTTCCGCAGCCTAGCGCGATAGCACTTTTCGAGCGAAACAGAAGAAGCACAAAATCGCTCGTTGGCACTCAAAGGGTTAACAATTAGGTTTTAGGATAAATCGGAAGAAACCCAAGCGGCTGGAAGTCTGCATATCGTTAAAAATAACAGAATTTGAAATGTACGGTTCACAGTTGACGCAACGCACCCAAAGCATGCCCTCCTCCCCTCGGCTC
Organism: Cryptocheilus praepositus; assembly: GCA_033815515.1. Taxonomy (NCBI): domain Eukaryota; kingdom Metazoa; phylum Arthropoda; class Insecta; order Hymenoptera; family Pompilidae; genus Cryptocheilus; species Cryptocheilus praepositus. The sequence goes on along the minus strand of JAWWQZ010000303.1, from coordinate 7,077,035 downwards.
TTGGTACGATGTTCTTAACAATTAGGTTTTAGAAGAAATCGGAAGAAACCCAAGCGGCTGGAAGTCTGCATACCGTTAAAAAGAAGAGAATTTCAAATGCACGGCTCACAGTTGATGCAACGCGCCCAACCCATGCCCTCCTCCTCTCGCCTCTTGGTACGATGTTATTAACAATTAGAGTTTGGGAGAAATCGGAAGAAACCCAAGCGGCTGGAAGCCTGCATACCGTTAAAAAGAGCAGATTTTGGAATGCAGTGCTCATAGTTGATGCAACGCGCCCAACCCATGCCCTCCTCCCCTCGGCTCTTGGTACGATGTTCTTAACAATTAGGTTTTAGAAGAAATCGGAAGAAACCCAAGCGGCTGGAAGCCTGCATACCGTTAAAAAGAGCAGCTTTTGGAATGCAGTGCTCATAGTTGATGCAACGCGCCCAACCCATGCCCTCCTCCCCTCGGCTCTTGGTACGATGTTCTTAACAATTAGGTTTTAGGAGAAATCGGAAGAAACCCAAGCGGCTGGAAGTCTGCATACCGATAAAAAGACCAGAATTTGAAATGCACGGCTCACAGTTGATGCAACGCGCCCAGCCCATGCCCAGCTCCCCTCGCCACTTGGTACGATGTTATTAACAATTAGATTTTGGGAGAAATCGGAAGAAACCCAAGCGGCTGGAAGCCTACATACCGTTAAAAAGAAGAGAATTTCAAATGCACAGCTCACAGTTGATGCAACGCGCCCAACCCATGCCCTCCTCCCCTCGCCTCTTGGTACGATGTTATTAACAATTAGATTTTGGGAGAAATCGGAAGAAACCCAAGCGGCTGGAAGCCTGCATACCGTTAAAAAGAGCAGATTTTGGAATGCAGTGCTCATAGTTGATGCAACGCGCCCAACCCATGCCCTCCTCCCCTCGGCTCTTGGTACGATGTTCTTAACAATTAGGTTTTAGAAGAAATCGGAAGAAACCCAAGCGGCTGGAAGTCTGCATACCGATAAAAAGACCAGAATTTGCAATGCACGGCTCACAGTTGACGCAACGCGCCCAACCCATGCCCTCCTCCCCTCGCCTCTTTATCTCCGCGACCTCCGCGATCCTGTCTTTTTGTCTCACCTCTGCCCCCATCCCGCCCGTTCCGTCCTTATCCCTTCCACCCACACACTCGCACACTCGCCGACTCCCTCCGCACCGCGCAAATTCGCGTAGTCGTTCGGTGAGCCACCCTCGATCGTCGCAGCAGGCTGCTCCCACCTTGTAAACGTTTCCGGCCATGAATACCACTCGTAATCCTTCTGGCCGGGTCCGTTAAACCCGCGGGATTTGAATTTGTCGGCGCGGAGCACGGCTTTACTTGCGTAATTTAGGACGCGGATGAAGCTCACGTACAATGTTCGAGGCGCATTCCGCCTGCGATGTCAAAGCGGCCGCACACGGCTTACCGGCTGTGCGCCGGTGCGTGTGCGAAGCCGTGGCTGACGTCAAACGTCGATGCTCCGCAAGGGTGTTAACGCAGAGACGTTCGACCGCGACCTGGATTTTTTCCGCGTCGCTCGTTACGAGAGCGAACATGCGCACACGTATACGTTTCGTGCCGGTCGATCGCGGATATTGCGTCGTGCGTGCCGCGGACGGTGGCCGAGGGTGCGGTGGGACATAATGATCGGGGGTGCGATTTTGTTGCTGCGGGAAACACTAGGAGCTCGGTGCATGCACTTTCTTGACGTGTGCAATGCCGAGGTAGAAGCGGGTATAGGGTAGAGGTGTGTAGGAGAGGATTTGCTGTGGCGAAGACAGTTATAATAATTAACTGTATTGTAGGGATATAAGATGTTAGGTGATGTCGAAGCGTGTGATGCGGAATTATATTGAGTAGAATAATTTATTTAAAGATAAATAGAAGCACTAATTATACATATAAATACAAAATGAAAGTAAAGCTATGGCAATCCGACTACGATTCGGTAAACGGCAAGAAAACGTATCTATACTGGACTGAACTACACTCTGAACTATAACTGACTGACAACTCAACTTAAACTCTGATCTATTACTGAACCATAACTGAACTAAGACTGGACTGAGACTGAACTGTAACTAGGACTAAGACTGAACATAACTGAACTCGCGTCGCAAATGGGTCCGCCTTTTATACGGACCTCTACCGCCTTATCTTAATCCGGTAGGGCCCGATGGCCCAACGACAGTTCTACGCGTCGCATCTACGGCCGTTTTTCTGATGCTACAGTATAGAAACCGGACTGGAATCGTTACTTATTCATTTACTTTTGCTCATAACTCGAGAGTTATTGCGAATTTTGGGGTGCGGTTTAAATTTGGTTTAAGCCTCCTGCGATCCTTTTTCAGTTCTTTTAGGTAAGCAAGTCGAATAAAACTTTTAGTTGGTGGTTGTAAAGAAACGCATTTTTTTTATCGTGTTTTTTCCGATTTTCTCATCTGTTTCCAGTCATATCTCGGAGACTATTTCGAATTTTTCAACGCGGTTGCGATTTTTCCAAGTCTCTTTGTACCCCTTTTCATCTGGCATAATTACAAGTCGATCGGTAGAGTTTTAATTTTCGACCCCGTTTTCAGGCTCGTTTTTCACGATTTTTCCACACATTTTTGACGATATCTCCGGAACTATTGCGAATTTCGGGCTGCGCCTTGCATTTTTCAGAGTCATTTTGCACCCCCTTTGATATACTATAAGGGCAGCAAAATCGGTGACCCATCATTTTTTGGCAAAAATGGCAAGGGGCATACCTTAACATTTTCTCGATTTCTTCGATAAGTAATATAGGTTTTCTTAAAGCTCTTCAGGCGCACTTTCACGTGGGACTAATGGCGATTAGCAATTATGAAAAAAATTTTTTTGCTATTCCTTAAAATTGTAATTTCTCGCAAACTATGAAGAATTCAGGGCGCGGAAAGTGGTCTATCTTCAGGGCAAAATACCCTCTATCGAATGGTATCGGTCCGAAAGAAATCAAAAATTTGAAATTTTCCATCAATTTTGAGCCATACGTCGAAATTGTTAACCCAATTTTCACCGATTTTAATTATCGGTAAGGCTTTCAGACGATTACCAGGAAATATATATCTATTCCACACTACGATTATAGCCTAAACAATGCGAACATATCGGTGCTCATCGATTTTACCTTTCCACACAACAGAACATCCCAAGTGACCGCATCTCTTCTCATACCCACGCACCGAAGTCTCAAGAGAAACACATTAGGTCCGAGAATCAGAGCCATCCCACCGCGTTAATTCGACATCCGTGCAAACAGACGTTGCTTCGCGGCAGCGCAATATTTTCCGAGCCTCATCCGCCTTTCCTCTTTATATTTACCCATGCGCGTCCATCTTTCTTCTCATTTCTGCGCCGTAAGAGAGCCCCAACCCACGTGTCATTGTCTTGACGTGCCCCGCGGTACATATCCTAGTCGGGCCCGTCGTAACAGTCCAACATTATGTACGCAAATTGCAGCACGCGTATGATGAGACCTCCGGGCTAGCATCTCGTGTTATACATCCCCGCGATCATACGTGTCACTGTCCGTGGCAACGGAAGGGATCGTTTCAATTATTCGACGTTGAAGGGCAGCCAAGCCTCGGTGTCACTCTAAATTCAATCGTCTGCATGAAGAGAACGCGGGTCAGTCGAGCAAGACGAGCCAGGTGGTTGAAGGTTTAAGAAAATTTTACGCGCAAATTGCTACGTAGTTATACTAGGGCATTTAATGGCAAGAGTCGATATGTGGGAGTACACGTGGAATCTGTCAAGACAGGCTGGGAGAGGCTGTGATGCAGAATTATGTATGCAAAACTTCGATTTTTCTTATGATGAACTCTAAACTGTAAAAATAGTAAAGTTAAATCGGGGCGGTGTATTTAAATTAAATGAAAAGGCATAATTCCGAAGCAGGGAGAGATACAAACACATATATGTGGGATCTCAGATACAGGGTCCTCTAGTTGACGAGGAAAGGTCACCTATGATCTTCATTTATTATATTGATGCATCGTAGGAGACGAGTTTATTGAATTGTGTTATTCGGTTGCTAAGGAGACAGTTGACGGTAAGACGTGAAGACGATAAGACGTAAAGACGAAACGGCGACAGATTAGGAAATAAGACGAAAGTGGCTTGATTGTGTTGTCATTGTTTATAAATATTATACTCTCTAGTTTCACGTAATAAAATTCCTACATATATATATATACATAGGTACAAAACTTTATTTTTATAGAAAGAGTGACGGTTTAAAACAATATTCCACGCAAACGACTACTCATAAAAGTATTAAAGCGAAATACGACAAAATGGCATTTTAATGGCTTCATATCAGTACTCGCAGAATTCTGTTTCTGTTGGAATAACAAAATAACCATTTAAAAATACTAGTATTCACCCCTACCCGTAATATCGATTCGATTATTGCACCCAAGTCCGAACTCGGCTTCTTTAAAAACAACTGTTGCCGTGGTATTACAGAAAGTAATATATAAGATGGATTCGTAACGATAATGAATTTGTAGTACGCATTCTACGGCCACATGCAAAATGCAAAGCGCCAATTGCAAAAAGGTACAAAATTTACTGTCCGATGCTACCAATTATTGACCTCTGTGACGTTGAAGGGCAGCTAAGCCTCGGTGTCACTCTAAATTCAATCGTCTGCATGAAGAGAACGCGGGTCAGTCGAGCAAGACGAGCCAGGTGGTTGAAGGTTTAAGAAAATTTTACGCGCAAATTGCTACGTAGTTATCCGACGTTTAACGGCAAGAGTCGATATGTGGAAGTACACGTGGAATCTGTCAAGACAGGCTGGGAGAGGCTGTGATGCTGAATCATGTATGCAAAACTTCGAGTTTTCTTATGATAAACTGTAAACTGTAAAGATAGTAAAGTTAAATTGGGGCGGTGTTTTAAATGAAATGAAAAGGCATAATTCCGAAGCAGGGAGAGATACAAACACATATATATATATATATATATATATATATATATATACATAGGTACAAAACTTTATTTTTATAGAAAGAGTGACGGTTTAAGACAATATTCCACGCAAACGACTACTCATAAAAGTATTAAAGCGAAATACGGCATAATGGCATTTTAATGGCTTCATATCAGTACTCGCAGAATTCTGTTTCTGTTGGGATAACAAAATAACCATTTAAAAATACTAGTATTCACCCCTACCCGTAATATCGATTCGATTATTGCACCCAAGTCCGAACTCGGCTTCTTCAAAAACAACTGTTGCCGTGGTATTACAGAAAGTAATATATAAGATGGATTCGTAACGATAATGAATTTGTAGTACGCATTCTACGGCCACATGCAAAATGCAAAGGGCCAATTGCAAAAAGGTACAAAATATATATATATACATAGGTACAAAGCTTTATTTTTATAGAAAGAGTGACGGTTTAAGACAATATTCCACGCAAACGAGTACTCATAAAAGTATTAAAGCGAAATACGGCATAATGGCATTTTAATGGCTTCATATCAGTACTCGCAGAATTCTGTTTCTGTTGGGATAACAAAATAACCATTTAAAAATACTAGTATTCACCCCTACCCGTAATATCGATTCGATTATTGCACCCAAGTCCGAACTCGGCTTCTTCAACAACAACTGTTACCGTGGTATTACAGAAAGTAATATATAAGATGGATTCGTAACGATAATGAATTTGTAGTACGCATTCTACGGCCACATGCAAAATGCAAAGGGCCAATTGCAAAAAGGTACAAAATTTACTGTCCAATGCTACCAATCATTGACCTCTGTGAACATCGCACGATTTTCGTTCTTTCGAAGAAACTTTCAACGTCATCGTAAAAAAAGCATCGCACAGATTGACTCAGCCGTCGGCGGAGCGAAACACGGCTTAAAAAATGTCGCGAAAATACGCAAATTCCCGTCTTTCAATGTAATTTGCCGCCTTGCCCCGCGATTGTACGCGACTAACAAAGTGTAACGCATTTACGTCGCAACTCTGTGAGTCCGGTTTTAAGAGAGCGAGTTTCCCGTGTAACTGAGAACCGTACGGGTTTTTTCGGCCGGGTACGAGTACACGTAAATGATTTATACCGCACACGGCCCGGGCTTCACGCTGGCAGCGTTCGTTTGAAATTTTTTCACTTTCGTGCATCCCTTGCACGTTTAATTGGACCCGCTGTTCGTAAACTATGAAAGCGCTGCCCGCATTTCCACCTTCCTCCCGGGCGGAAAACTGGGCAACTTGAATTTTGATAAGGGCCCGAGTTTTTTCGCGTAACGCGACGCCGGCGGTGGACGTCCGTAAAGGAAGTGACGATCAGCTGCTGGGAGCGTTTCGTAGTCAGTTGCAGCGATCTCAATTTACCGTAACAACGCCGGAGATGATTTAGCGGGAGTAATTTCGGTAATTTCGAGTAATCGTAACCGCTGGGAGCTACTGGTGTAAGCATGCTGTTATGTGTTGTATATGTAAAACGCTAACATTACTGCTCGGTTAAATGCATCCGTGCCTTTGATTGCGGTAGAGTTCTCACACTACGTGCAGTAATCCCTCAATTTAGACGTTATGTTTAATCTTAGGGTTATTGTAATTTACTTAAGTGGTTAAGCAATTTGAAGCGATTTTTTACATGTTTTTTAGATGATGCGGTTAGTTTCAATATTATTGTAGCTTACTCGAATCATTAAGGAATACAAAATCGCTTTTCCAGCATTTGAAATAGCATAGTATAGAACTTTATTACAGTAATTCGACATTTTTTGGGGCTACTGGTGCACGACTTATTTATTTAAAAGTCGTGTGTACAATGAAAAGATTAGTTTTAATATTATTGCAGTTTACTCGAATCATTAAGGAATATAAAATGCTTTTTCCGGCATTTGAAAATGCTGAGTATAAAACTTTATTACTGTAACTCGACATTTTTTGGGGCCACTGGTGCACGACTTGTGTCTTTAAAAGTTGTGTGTACAATGTAAAGATTTGGACTTACGGATAGTAATTATGTCAATCACTCTTTAATCTGAGCACTTTGCACATCACTTTCACTACTTTTTAAAACATACGATTAAAATAAAAATAAAAGTTACAATTATTCATTTATTATTAACACTTTACCGACCGCTATTGACTGAAGATGCCACTCACTAACGACCGATTCTGTTTTGGATATCGCGCAGGAATTGTGTATGTGTTTATTTTTAAAGCTTTATAACTGCAAAATACTGAATGTGTTGTTGAGAATCCTTTGGTTTCAAAGCAGTGTAATTTTATTGTCATCTAAAATTGTCGTAATATCATCTGATATTTATTTTATCTAATATCACCGTTGACCACTGAAAAGTCGATTAATCGGCTAGCGGTCGTTAAAGTGTTAAGGAAAAATTAAAATATACCGTACCTACCCCCGCAGCTATGCCCACATTTTCGGTACCACCCCGCATATTTTTCACATCACTCCCTGCTCCGAATTTACACCTTTCGACTTTAGTAAACTCCACCGCCTTCCTCGCAGTTTACGAAACACTAACACACCTTCCACTGAACTTGTCCGCGCATTCATACCGCAGTCCCGAAACATCAGGACAAATCTGAAAGCACCCGCTGCGCAGCCGGAAGGAACCGGAATGAAATTTGCAGCAGGACGCGGGAAGGCGTCGAGCACGGAAAGCTGCGATCAGATTGCAGCGTCGAAAAATTCCGCGCCTTCTTTTTGTCCCGGCGAAAAAGGAAGAACGACAATTAACCTCTCTCCCGCAGCTAGTGGCTGTAAACGCAGTCGTGCGAGAAATACACGCGCATCGAACCGTGCGAACCTGAGAGGACTGGGGAGGTTGTCGGTTGGTTGAAGGGGTAAGCGGGGGTGGAATGGCTCGAGGGTGTCAGGTCCTGCACTCGTAGGTTCGTTCGGATTGTAACATGTCGTTCGTGCGTGGGCCTGAAAAAATCTCGCGTGGTTAAATTTCGCGAATTAGACGCCGGCTGGGTGTTTCGAGACGGATACGAGTGTGGGCGGTAATGCGAGACGCTGGAGTGTTGACATCATTTTGATTAACATGCTAGAATAAATGTCTGATGGGTAATAAGCTAATGGGGACAACGTTTTATTTGTAGTGGGTCAGGCGTTAATGTTGAGCGGGGGGTCAAATAATGGGATTGTTAAATGAGGAGACAGCACATATTTAACAGACTACATATACTAGCATAACAAACCATTGTACTATCGGTTGGTCGAAGGGGTAAGCGGGGGTGGAATGGCTCGAGGGTGTCAGGTCCTGCACTCGTAGGTTCGTTCGGATTGTAACATGTCGTTCGTGCGTGGGGCTGAAAAAATCTGGCGTGGTTAAATGTCGCGAATTAGACGCCGGCTGGGTGTTTCGAGACGGATACCAGTGTGGGCGGTAATGCGAGACACTGGAGTGTTGACATCATTTTGATTAACATGCTTGAATTAATGTCTGATGGGTAATAAGCTAATGGGGACAACGTTTTATTTGTAGTTGGTCAGGCGTTAATGTCGAGCGGGGGGTCAAATAATGGAATTGTTAACACTTTGACTACCACGATGGTCACCGGTGACGGGTGCAAAGGATTTTACTAAGAATGCAAAAAATTCGCAATGGAGTCCATTTACAATCTTGTAAAAGCAATTGATATCCGGACGATGCTTCAATACTTTGACGTCTAAGAACTCTGCGTTAGCTTTATTTTGCACGATTTAATTATACTCTGCAGTATTTTATCGCATCGCGGTTCTAACATGGCAAAATACGCTTGGCAGGCAAAGTGTTAAATGAGGAGACAGCATATATTTAACAATCTATATATACTAGCATAAAAAACCATTGTACTAATATACATGTGGTAATGAGAACATTCTAGAATTAATCCGTTGTCATAGAGAAGAAAACAAAATAAACAAACGAGGAGATGATCGGCAGTTTAGTTCAGTTGAGGTTCAACGCGAGAAGAAGTACGACGCAAATTACAGAGACACTTACTCTCATCAATTCATTTATCCTTATTCATTAATTCGTTAAATTCTCTTAATCATAAAGAGGCTACATACATAGAGTACATATATACTATCACTATATCGTTCTTACACTTCAGTGTTTCCCTATATACCCTCAGCTATAATTCGCTCGTCACTCTCACTCTTTCATACATTCACACAGACACACTCACCCAAGCACAGAATCACATTCCGCAAACAATCACCACTATATTCTCCTTCCACTTCAGTGTTTACATTCGACTACACATTCTCCATACGCCGTTCTCCGAGCATCGCGGATCCTAAAGGCCGCGCGTTGGCTTAAACCGGGAATCTTAAAGCGGCATTAGATCCGGCCAAGATTAGAGAGCCACCCGCAGGAACATTCGCAAGCCTCGTGCCAGGTTCGTGCCGTGGTGCGATTTCAAATATTCATTGCCTCATAGCTGGGTTACCGTAGCATCTGGGTTCCAAGTACGTTGGCCGCCATGACACGGAGTTCGTGTTGGCCGAAGGAGCTGCAACGGGATTGAGGGGCATTGTGCTAATCCTTGTCTCTCTCATGGGCTTCGGGGAGGCCTGAGTCTTACGTCTGTGACTGGGGTCCGCCGTTCTCTACCGATCAATCGAATTCTCTGCGTCGAATCTGACCTTGCTGTGTGGCGAAAGCGATAATGCGATTAGCCGGAAAGGCGAGTGGGGGTGTCGTGCGATGACGGTAGATTTGTGTCGCGGATGGGTAAGAACGAAAGTAGGAGGGCGCTGAGAGGAGATAAATGCAAATTGGACGAACGCGGTTGCGCGAGTTAAGCGAAATTAAATATATGAAGCGGGAAGTAGCGAAAATTGAAAATTTCGTTTGGTCGTTCGCGGTCGCTTGAGAGATAAGAACGAGTTCTGCGCTGAGCAAATCCCGCTCGTTTATAACTCTCTTCGCTGGCCGCTTCCTTTATTTGAACGAATGCATTTATACATGAGCAAACTCGCGTTTGCGCACTCGCGCGAATCTCAATGCATCGCGCGCGAACCGGCATCACATGTCGTCGAAGAATGCACCGCTCGCCACAAAAATTCCATGACATTCGCTATTAATTGCGCGGTTTAATGTTTTATTCCCGTTGTACAAGGTGCTTTTGAAATCGTGGTACAGAAATTGAGTTGAAGATATGGATAAATGTTTTTTTACGGGGTGTAAAGTAAGGGTAATTGCAGAGTTTCAATAAACCAAAATGGCACTAGGCAAGATAACACTCGTCTAAAAGTCTTGGTATTGGTTACAAATGTAAGTAACAGTGGCCGTCACGATGCAGATTGTGCGACCAAATCAACTTTCGTCTAACTACATGCATATTTAACGAGATCCCAAACTCAAGTTTTCTCTGAAACGAAGCCCCGAATAAAAAAACATTGTTCCATATTTCCGTCTGAATTTGATATGATGATGCATACCCTAATCGAGGCTGAGCGTATGTATTCATTTTGAAAGGATATTGTTGCCGAAAGCTAATACTTCCACAGAAGTATTCTCGGTTAAATTTTGTAACAAATGTTTCCATTAGAACAGCGTCTCTCGTGCGCACGTAGTTTAGAACCTAAACGTTGTATTCCATATTGTAAGGACAACATTCCAATCTCAAACATAACAGCTAATGTAGAATACGCAATAATAGAAACTAGTACATCGCAACAAAAAGTCCGACAATAAAACCAATAGAATTGAAAGAAAAGTCAATGAAAGACGAGAATTCCTCAAAAAGCATAAAGAGATATGTCTGCGTAGGACGGACAAAGGAAACACAATTGTCGTAACAGAAAGGAAAAGAAAATGTCAGAAGTTTATATCGCATCAAAAGTTTTTCACATCAACTGAACACTTATTATAATTGAATAAAGTAATATTACAAACGTCTTAACATAACGAGAATACGGAATTGCAACCAGATGCAGAAGACACATAATCGACCACGTCACTAAGTAACAAAACAATACCGCATCCTACAGAAATGATCTACACATGCAACATATTTTAGTTCTTCCTCTCAGAGAAAATATTAAAACTACCAGCACACGAAAGAGGCCATCCTACAGTAAATCTTTGCTACAAAATGAATGCCAGGATACTCGTACATCTCCAACCCGTGAGGTTCCCAGCCACGTTAACCTACCAAACTCCACATTTCTGCCATAAAAAGACATTATCCCAAGCATCCCAAAACCATCTACAAAGCAGTAAAGAAAGGAAACGTTAATAAACTCCACAGCGGCCGATGCACGAACGTTTCGAACTCTCCTGGATCCAGCTGGAGACAGTCCAGATCGCCGTCGGCGTCCATTGTCCGTCGCGAGGCGTAACGAGGGGTAATTTTTGCCGTGCCGAACAATATGTAGCATTAGCGCATTGTTACATCAGCCTCGACGCCCTCCGCCCGACTGTCATGCGACACGCCGCAATCGAAATCGATGCTGCGCGATTTGCATTTCATGAAAGGGTGCGACGGCGGAGGAGAAAGAGAGAGAGAGTGACGCAGGAAATGCATCGGCGAATACCGGCCTCGAAATCTCTACACTTTTGCCCCCCCTTCGGGGCTTGACGATGGTGCACGGAACGGCCGTCATTACTGTGTGAAACCGACCGATAACTAGGAAATATGCGCCGGCGTGCCGTGTGTGCACGTACGTGGACACAGAGAACGCACGTCCGGAGAGGATCGTGACCGGAGATCCGCCTGACAGAAACCATTGTAAGGCTACGGCCAGAGAGCAAAATTCTTCTGGAGTGCAACGATTTGATTTGGGTGGCTGGGGTGGTGGGTGGTGAAAGACGCGTGGGAAGGCGTTTTGTCATTGATTGATAAAGTAGGTTTTATTGAAAAGGTAATAAGCGCTAGACGCTGAAGTTATTCTTTACATTCACACCGTTTTGATATACCTATATACCTCGACGTCCTTAGGCTTCGTTCGATTTTTCGTGTTACATTTCGTATCTTCCGTAGTCATCTTAACACTTTGGCGTCCGGTGACACCACATTGGTGTCATTCGCAAAATGTCGCTTGACGACCGGTGACACCACATTGGTGTCATTTTGTTATGATTGAAAAGTGTTTTGTCATTGATTGATAAAATAGCTTTTATTGAAAAGGTAATAAGTACTAGACGCTGAAGTTATTCTTTAGATTTACGCCGTTTTGATATAGCTCGTCGTCCTTAAGCTTCGTTCGATTTTCCTGTTACATCTCTTATCTTCCGTGGTCATCTTAACACTTTGCCGTCCGGCGACACCACATTGGTGGCATTCGCAAAATATAGCTTAACGACCGGTGACAAGACATTGGTGTAATTTTGATATAATTGAAAAGCGTTTTGTCATTGATTGATAAAATAGCTTTTATTGAAAAGGTAATAAGCACTAGATACTGAAGTTATTCTTTACATTCACACCGTATAGATATAGGTCGTCATTCTTAGGCTTCGTTCGATTTTTCCTGTAACATCTCGTATCTTCCGTGGTTATCTTAACACTTTGGCGTCTGGTGACACCACATTGGTGTCATTCGCAAAATATCGCTTGACGACCGGTGACAACACATTGGTGTCATTTTGTTATAATTGAAAAGCGTTTTGTCATTGATTGATAAAATAGCTTTTATTGAAAATGTAATAAGCGCTAGACGCTGAAGTTATTCTTTACATTCACACCGTCGTCCTTAGGCTTCGTTCGATTTTTCCTGTTCCATCTCGTATCTTCCGTGGTCATCTTAACACTTTGCCGTCCGGCGACACCACATTGGTGGCATTCGCAAAATATTGCTTAACGACCGGTGACACCACATTGGTGTCATTTTGTTATAATTGAAAAGCGTTTTGTCATTGATTGATAAAATAGCTTTTATTGAAAAGGTAATAAGCACTAGACGCTGAAGTTATTCTTTACATTCACACCGTTTCGATATAGCTCCTCGTCCTTAGGCTTCGTTCGATTTTTCCTGTTACATCTCGTATGTTCCGTGGTCATCTTAACACTTTGCCGTCCGGTGACACCACATTGGTGTCATTCGCAAAATATCGTTTGAACGACCGGTGACACCGCATTGGTGTCATTTTATTATAATTGAAAATAACAGATTAATCAAATCTGTGTTGTCTTTAAGGCCACAAGCCCATAAAAAAACACCTTTTGTGCCTTTCGTTTTTGTAATAATGTAAAACTTGGGTGTTTAAATGTTTTTTTTATTATATTTAGAACCTGTATTGCATCTGATTTCTAAAAAACCTCTATGAAAATTAAAAATATCATGGCAATTTCGCCGGCGCCAAACATAAGAATTTAGCTGAAATATGCAAATATCAGTGTTAACATTTACCGAACCGTTAGTTAGTTCGAGCTGTCTGCTTACCACGCATACATACGCATACACACATTCAATCCCTTAGATTAGCCTGAAATAGAAGGCCCTGGACCCGAGACCCTACAGACGTATGTGCGGCAAACAGCTGAACAGCTGACGTTAGGTTGTGATTGTGCTTTGACTTTGGTTTCGTCAAGCCATAACAGTGCATAGCGAATGTACCTATGCTGTCTTTAGATTGAATTATGCGTGGCAAGCAGCTGAACAGGTGACATTAGGTTGTGACTGTGCTTTGGCTTTGGTCTTGTCAAGCCATAACAGTCGGCATGACGAATATGTGTTCCTTACCACTTTCACTCATCTTACCACGAATTCTTCGTCCCATGCATTCATACCTTCTAAACATTTCCGAATCATTCGTGTCAAGCGTGCAGATTCCGAAGTCGCTGCTTCCGCAGAAAGACTTCGCAAGCGCCACAAGCATTTTCAACTGACGAAATTAAGTGGCATCCTTCGATTTTTTCCATCCTACCTCAATGAACCATTCAGGCTACGTATACAAATTCGCAAGACGCTGCTTGCGCACAACGCCTTCGCAAGCACCACAAACATTTCCAACCGACGAACTCGTAGCATATCTTTCCACTTGGACTGATCCTACCGCGCATTCTTCGTCACACACATTCATACCTTCTAAACATTTCCAAATCATTCGTGTCATGTACGCAAATTCGCAATCGCCACAAGCATTTTCAACTGACGAAATTAAGTGGCACCCTTCGATTTTTTCCATCCTACCTCAATAAACTAGCCTTACGCACCTTCGTGCTATATACACAAATTCTCCAGTCGCTGCTTGCGCACAAGGTCTTCGCAAGCACGACAAACATTTCCAACCGACGAACTCGTAGCATATCTTTCCACTTGGACTGATCTTACCGCGCATTCTTCGTCACACGCATTCATATCTTCTAAACATTTCCAAATCATTCGTGTCTTGTACGCAAATTCCGAAGCCGCTGCTTGCACAGAAAGACTTCGCAATCGCCACAAGCATTTTCAATTGACGCAATTAAGTGGTACCCTTCGATTTTTTCCTACCTGACCATTATTCATGCTATATACAGAAATTCGCAAGCCGCTGCTTGCGCACAACGCCTTCGCAAGCACCACAAACATTTCCAATTGCCGAACTCGTCGCATATCTTTCCACTTGGACTGATCTTACCGCGCATTCTTCGTCACACACATTCATACCTTCTAAAAATGTCCAAATCTTTTGTGTCATGTACGAAAATTCCGAAGCCGCTGCTTGCGCAGAAAGACTTCGCAATCACCACAAGCATTTTGAACTGACGAAATTAAGTGGTACCCTTCGATTTTTTCCTGCCTGACGCGCATTCGTGCTATGTACAGAAATTCGCAAGCCGATGCTTGCGCACAAGGCCTTCGCAAGCACGAACTCGTAGCATATCTTTCCACTTGGACTGATCTTACCACGCATTCTTCGTCACACACATTCGTCCTCTAGCCGTTGCCAACCCCTCGCCTCTCTACACAAATGAGCCAACCGCCGCACCGTTTCGCTTTGGCCATTGAACGCGCCTATCCGCACTCCATCAAAAGCACCCATCACCGCACACGCATATTCCCGCCGCAGCTTCCTTACAATACCGAACAGTCCTTTGACAACTTCAATCCCTTCGGACGTCCTCACGCTGCCGTCACTTTGTGAGCCGCCATGAGCAAACGAGCGTGCTCGAAAGGTTCGACGCGCCTGCCAGCAGGCCACTTCCTCTGCGCAATTTGACGCGGCTACCAAAAGCGTTTGGAGAACAAGTGTTCGACCGCTGGCCAAACAGCGGAGCAACGCGCCTCGTCAATGTCCGAACTTATTTGCTTATGCAAATCGCCGGCGAACGGGGTCCACGGCTGGCCATTCGTCGCTCTTCTGTCGAGTGCCGTCCACCGTGTCGTTCGCCAATCTGCTTCAACAGTCGAAAGTACTCGTATTACTCGCTCGACCGTACGTCGCGTTTGTTCCCTTTTAGGATCCCATTGTCCGCACGCTATTGACGTCCAAGTACGCGACACTGTGTATCCGCTCTTTTGTCGATGGTCTTTCGTTCGGAGTGTAATAACGTAATGCTGCTCGGCGCAGAGCCGGTGAGAAGCGCGCGATATTTATCACGCTTATGCCGCGGCTGTTAACGTACTGGGTGAAGTATGGGTATTACTCAATACTGGTACGTGATGACAAACTGCGGGAGGTATAAGTATTACTGAATACGTGTAAGTGATGAGAAACTGTGCGAAGATACGGTATTACAGAATACTTGCAGATGATGACAAACTATGCGAAATAAAAGTATCACTAAATGCTTGTAGGCGATGGCAGACGGTGTGAGATATAAGTATTACTGAATACGTATTATTATTGTATACGTATAGGTGTAAGTATTACTGAATACGTCATCCATAGAATACGTATTACTGAATACGTAATATATAGAATACGTGTTACTGAATACGTTATATATAGAATACGTATTACTGAATACTTGCAGATGATGGCAAACTATGCGAAATAAAAGTATCACTAAATACTTGTAGATGATGGCAGACGGTGTGAAGTATAAATATTACTGAATACGTATTATTATTGTATACGTATAGGTGTAAGTATTACTAAATACGTCATCTATAGAATACGTATTACTGAATACGTAATACATAGAATACGTATTACAAAATACTTGCAGATGATGGCAAACTATGCGAAATAAAAGTATCACTAAATACTTGCAGATGATGGCAAACTATGCGAAATAAAAGTATCACTAAATACTTGTAGATGATGGCAGACGGTGTGAAGTATAAATATTACTGAAACGTATTATTATTGTATACGTATAGGTGTAAGTATTACTGAATACGTCATCTATAGAATACGTATTACTGAATACGTCATCTATAGAATACGTGTTACTGAATACGTGATATATAGAATACGTATTACTGAACACGTAATATACAGAATACGTATTACTGAACACGTAATATATAGAATACGTATTACTGAATACGTAATATATATAATACGTATTACAAAATACTTGCAGATGATGGCAAACTATGCGAAATAAAAGTATCACTAAATACTTGTAGATAATGGCAGACGGTGTGAAGTATAAGAATTATTGAATACGTATAGATTTTGAGAAACTGTATCAACTATAAGTATTATTCATCATATAGCTTATAGTTAGTGACAAACTATGTGAAGTAAAAGTATCGGGAAACAAAAGTAATAGAAAAGAAAGGCATTTCGAGGCAAAATGCACGGTTCTTATGGTTTCTATGAAAAGTAACTAACCGAAAAATGAATATCAGTGGGCAATTGAAATTAATGGTAATTTTAGGCAAAATGTATTGTTGTTAGAGAAAAAAAATGAACCATGCGAAGAATAACTATCACTGCGAAAATGTAACCGCAAACAATGATAGTTGGAGGTAAAATTTGGAGGCAGTACATATAGTTTATATGAATTAGAGGTAAAACGTATTCTGCGTAGAGTTTACATGAAAAAAGGTAATTACGCGAAAAATATCAGTGAGTAAATTTAACTGAAAATAACGGTAACTGGAGGCAAAAAGTATTGTTCATGTGGTTTACATGAAACGAGATCAATCAGCGGAGTTCTCACCAGCGGAAAAGTATTCAACAATCGAACGGTTAACAACAGTGCAACCGCACGCCGAGTTAAAAAAACATTGAATGATTGGGAGACAAGTGATTCATTTTCGAAACGTTTTCATGCGATTCGCGTCCAGCGGGACTTTCGTTATTTTAAATTCGTTACTTTAAATTATCATCCCCGATGCGACTTTTTTTTCGCCGGCTCCGATGAAACGTCACTACAAACATTCATTTTTGCGTTAATTTCTCTAAATTGCCAATTACGCCCGGCAATATCGTCGATCCTCGCGATTGGCAATATTCATTTTTTATCGGCCACTATTTACCCCGCCGAACGTTACAGCGGAAATAACAGCGTTAGCGTTTACGCGTACGCAGGCTCCCATTGACACTGATTACACATCGACAGTAATTTGTCCCGCGTCCACTCGCCCCCCGGCCTCCCCTCTCATTTGCCGAAAATATCATATTTCACGCGCGAGCGTTTAATGTTATTTAGCGAAAAATTACAACGGCCAGTAGGCGCGCGCGATTTCGCCGAAAAGTTAAAGGCCCGGTTGAAACGTGCGTCGGGCGAATCGATCGTTCAGCTTCGAGTTGTACAAATGAAGCGCGGCACGTCAGAGTCGCTGCGCCTATTCGTTTATGCAGATCGCCGATTAGTACGGTCTATATTTGCGTTCCCATTGATCAACGGTTTCGATTCTGTGCCCCTTGCAAATGCCTCATTGATACGGCGTGTTATTACATAAATCCTAGCTCAATGGCGCTCATATTTATCTGCACGAATTGCCGGCCAATGGCGCTCTCGTCTAAACTGCGCCGATGCTGATTCGTAACTCAATGGAATAATTCAATCACTCGATTAACGCAAACGCGATACAGTCGTTTTAGAGTAATTGATGAAACGCGTTTCCGCTCAAAGTTCCGCTGCCCGTCGCGGCTGTTTTCGACGCGGACGTTTCGGGATCGGGGCGGAACGCGAATGAAAGGGGTTCTTTTTGTTCATTCGTACGCTTGGGTTGTGAGTAATAATTGTGAGTTCATTCGCTCAACTGCTTTACGTTAGCGCGTTGACTGCCAAGCGTATTTTACTATGTTAGAACTTCGATGCGATGAAATACTGCAGAGTATGATTAAATCATGCAAAATGAAGGTAACGCAAAATTATGCGAAGCCAAAGTATTGGAGCACCACTCCAATATCAATTGCTTTTAGAAGATTGCAAACAGGCTTCATTACGATTTTTTTTGCATTTTCAGTAAAATCTTTTGCGTATTTTGCTCAAGCGTATTTTGCTATGTTAGAACTTCGATGCGATGAAATACTATAGAGTATTATTATTAAATTGCTCCCGCAAATGAAAGATAACGCAGAGTTGTAAGAAAGCCAAAGTCATTCGCTCAAAATGCTTTACGTTAACGCAGAGTTGAGAAGCCAAAGTATTGCAGCACCATTCCAATATCAATTGCGATGCGATGCAAACACTTCATTACGAATATAATTAAATCATACAAAATAAAGGTAACGCAGAGTTGTTAGAAGCCAAAGTATTGAAGTACCATTTCAATATCAATTGCTTTTGCAAGATTGCAAACAGGCTCCGTTGCAATTTTTTGCATTTTCAGTAAAATCTTTTGCGTATTTTGCTATGTTAGAACCGCAATGCGATGAAATACTGCAGAATATAATTAAATCGTGCAAAATAAAGATAACGCAGAGTTGTAAGAAAGCCAAAGTCATTCGCTCAACTGCTTTACGTTAACGCGTTGACTGCCAAGCGTATTTTACTATGTTAGAACCGCGATGCGATGAAATACTGCAGAATATAATTAAACCATACAAAATGAAGATAACGCAAAATTGTTAGAAGCCAAAATATTGAAGTACCATTTCAATATCAATTGCTTTTAGAAGATTGCAAACAGGCTCCATTGCAATTGTTTGCATTTTCAGTAAAATCTTTTGCGTATTTTGCTATGTTAGAACCGCAATGCGATGAAATACTGTAGAATATAATTAAATCGTGCAAAATAAAGATAACGCAGAGTTGTTCAAAATTAAAGTCATTCGCTCAACTGCTTTAAAAAACGCTTGACTATATATTTTACTATGTTAAATTTATGCGATGAAATAACATGCAGAATATAATTAAACCGTACAAAATGAAGATAACGCAAAATTGTTCTTTTATATAATATTGAAGTACCATTTCAATATCAATTGATTTTAGAAATTTCAAACATCATTGCAATTGTTTGCATTTTCAAAAATCTTTTGCGTATTTTGCTATGTTAGAAACGCAATGCGATGAAATACTGCAGAATATAATTAAATCGTCAAAATGAAGATAAATGGTTGATTACAGCAAAGTCATTCGCTTTTTAATGTGCTTTATTAACGTGTACTGCCAAATTTTACTATGTTAGAACCGCGATGCGATGAAATACTGCAGAATTTAATTAAACCATACAAAATGAAGATAACGCAATAATTGTTATGTTAAAAGAAAATATGAAAAATTTCAATATCAATTGCTTTTAGAATATACGCATCAGGCTCCATTGCAATTGTTTGCATTTTCGCTTTAAAATCTTTTGCGTATTTTGCTATGTTAGAACAGCGATGCGATGAAATACTGCAGACTATGATTAAATCGTGCAAAATAAAGATAACGCAGAGTTGTACAAAGCGAAAAATTCGCTCAACTGCTTTACGTTAGCAGGTTGACTGCCAAGCGTATTTTACTATGTTAGAACCGCGATGCGATGAAATACTGCAGAATATAATTAAACCATACAAAATGAAGATAACGCAAAATTGTATTAGAAGATCAAAATAAAGTACCATTTCAATATCAAGTTTTAATGTCAGGGAAATTGCGAACAACATTGCAATTGTTTGCATTTTCAGTAAAATCTTTTGCGTATTTTGCCATGTTAGAACCGCAATGCGATGAAATAGAGCGTATAATTAATCGTTCTTTAAAGATAACGCAGGGTTGTTTTTCAAAAAGTCATTCGCTCAACTGCTTTACGTTAACGCGTTGACTGCCAAGCGTATTTTACTATGTTAGAACTGCGATGCGATGAAATACGACAGAGTATGATCGAATCATGCAAAAAAGAAGATAACGCAGAGGTGTTAGAAGCCGAAGTACAGAATCACAGTTCCAATATCAATTGCTTTTAAAAGATTGCAAATAGACTTCATTGCGAATTGTTTACATTCTTAGTAAAATCTTTTGCACCGGTCACCGGTGACCACCGTGGCAGTCAAAGTGTTAACCCTTTTTTGCATGATTTTTTCTTTATTGGTGAAATAAATCAAGGTGATATAATTCAGGTTCAAAATTAAAGGAGAAATGGTTAAAAAAATCTTAGTATATATTTATAGTATAAATTTAGCAAAAAACAACATGATGGAAATTTCCATCATCATGCAAAGTTAGATCAAAGTGAACTTGTTCTTTTATATAATTTTTGGGCATTTAATGTTATGATGGAAATTTCCACCATCATGCAAAGAAGGGTTAAAAGAAGCTCGCAGTGACAATTGAGTAACGAGTATTTTGCAAATTATCTGATTAGAACTTAACGAATTAGTATCTTTCAGTGAAACCTTAGGAAAATGGTTGATTACAGGTTTGCACAGTAATTTATGCTTTTTAATGTGCTATTATACGTGTATGAGTAAGTTTACAGAGAACTGTTTAATGAAAGAGTGTATAATTTTTTTACATCCGTAATCAATGTGAACGTGAATAATTGCGTTATGTTAAAAGAACCAGGAGTGTGAAAAATCAAAAGAGGAATATACGCATCATCCAATTCGTTCGTAATATCACTTTAACCTAAATGCAGTTCCACTATCGATAATTTGGACACAAAATGAGAATACCCAAGCACATTCAATTACTGTATCTGCTGAAACATTTGCTACAAAATACAGAGCGAAAAATGTAGTCATTTATATCGCCTCGCCCACTTACCTGAAGCCAGAGCTGTTAAAAGTCAAAAGGTGCGCATACATATAATCCGACGCTAATGTGTTAAGAACCGGTATTGCCGATCAAACTAAAATTTAATCGCAACAAGTTTTAATGTCAGGGAAATACGGGCAAAAACATTACTTCCCGCCTGCACCGTCTTTTTCCACTGTTTTTCCATTTTCCGGCTCGTTTCCCGCGATGTAACAGTAGAGCGTCGTTTAATGGGTTCTTTGTATGCTCTATGGGAGGATATGTTTTTCAAAAGAGCATACGTATGCACTTTGTGCGACGTCCTGCAAAATCTCATTCTTTCGTTTAAAAGCGCGCCGGGTTTAGGTGCGCGTTTTGAAACTAAATAACGAAAAAAGTGAAGCAACGGAGAGAAGTGCCGTGATAGCCAACACGCCGTGCCAACGCTGGTTGCTTTGAAAAATTCTCATATCCGCATTAATTCGTTCTTCAGAGCCATAGTTTATTATTAACGCAGCCACGCATTATCATCGCAAACGAACTCTCGTCCGAACGTCGACCAGTTAGTTATTTGTAAGATACATTATGAATTAGCCGAGTATATCTGCTCTTAAAATAGCCGGCCATATAATGGATTCTGATTATTAATATTGTTTTTGTCATTAAGGGTATAATTTTACCAATAATAATCGAATGATAAGTTTCTCTCAACCTTATTATGAATCGTAAATAATGAAAACAGTCCTTTTAGGGTGAAAATTCGAATTACTTGATGGGATCCTTTTAGGATGGAAATTCGAACTGTGAATTTTTATTCTTAGAATTCTCTATGTGAACCGTTTATTTTGAAAGTGGCCTAACTCCGTTTTTCAATATTTTCCGGTTAACATGGTTACATGTACAAATTCATGTTATTTATCAGGAAATGTTATTTATCTTGATTTGAAGATAAATGGACTTAGGCCACTTTCAAAATAAACGGCTCATGTGTTTCGCGGCATGCAGTACCTCGTCAGAGAGTTATTTATATATACCAAACTATATATATGTGTGTAAACTATTTATATATACCAAACTATATATACTATACTAACATTTCTCATTAAGGATACATGCGGGTGTGTTACTTTAATGCAACAAGATTGTGAAAGCTTAGACGTACTCATTTCGTCAAGCGTTTTCGATAAACATGTTTTGCAATAACTATTATTTCCCTCACCCTATCGTTTCACTTTCGCCCTGTTCGATTTCATTTGAATTCGCCACGCCGATTTTAGTCTTTTCGTGTTTCGCAATCGTTCATCAACGAGATGCACATATTTACATATTTCTCCGGGCAACGCGTTTATTCGCTAGGACGATCGCTGAGCATCGGTAATAGAGTAGATTACAGCAACTAACAATATTGACTGATCAAATTAGACACATAAGCCCCGCCACTCTCGCGTTATTACGCATGTCAAGAACGGGGGATAACTCGGTCCTTGTAACGGAATTCCATCGTGTATCTAGTGGAATTCCGACGCATTACTAGCAGATAATACATTGAACCAGAGATGTTCATTCAGGAGGAATGGACCGTCAGCATTGCTGATTAATCCACATCCCTCTCTCTGTCCATCCGTATCTCCTCTTTCAATCGGCGTCCTTTCGTTCGACGAAAAGCTTATTGAAAAAATCGCTTCCCTCGGCTGCAGCAGTAAAACTTCACTTAAGTATCGCGTGGGTGCTACCAAACAATGTAATGAAGCTATTGCCTCTACTTGACCGGTTTTTGATCGCAAACGACGTTTAATCGTATGCACCTCGTTAATCTACGATAGCTGATACTCTCACATTATTGATTTTCTGGCACAATTTATTATGTTAAAGTGGATTCACGGTATATAGAAAATGAATTGTCTAAGCAGCACTTGTCTCGGTGGCATTTTTCTTAGACTCGGTCTTGTATATAGGTGTCAAGCATTAAATATACTGCTTCTGGGAAAAGTGGTGGACATTGAGTGAAATTGATCGGCGGAAAGTGGTTTCGAAGAAGGTAACAACTGAGATCAATTTCGGGGAATCCGCGGTACTCGGAACAGGAGGGAATTTTCCCATAATATTAATTAGAAGTGCGAAACAGTTTTTAATGATCGATGATTAATAATGTGTGAGGTGACGGGATTAGGATTTGGGCCTGATATTGTGAATTAGGACCCCGGCAGTACGTGTAGCAATAAAACTTAGGCTCTGAGTCGGAGTAAATATCTCGCGCAAAAGTGCATGTGGAATTTAATTAAGGCGCGCCGCCCGAGTACGATATCGAAACGGTAACGTCTTTGACGTAAACCGGTAGGAGGGGGGGAGGGCACGTACTGGCGGAATATCGTGAAATATTTAAAACAGAACTTTGCGTAGAATTTAATTAGCGAACCGTCGGGGTTCGGGCGGCAAGGCCGACGGAAAAGACAGCGCCGTCGGACGATCATTTTAAGTCTTCTTCGCGCAGCCCACCTCGCCTCCGCCCAATTATTCCTCGGAGCCAGCTTTTATTTCGCGCATTTCCGGCAAGAGGGATTCCTACGGCATTCCGCTTTTTAATTTGCATGTTCCGCGGCACTTCGCCTCCGAGTATAAACAGGCACGTCGTTGCTCGTCGAGCGGAGCGTAGGGCTCTGCGTTTGTCTTCATTTTATCAGCGTTGCATAATCACTGCTGGCGAGGAAGACGGGGATTCGTTTTTCACGCGTCTGTACGGGGTGTCTCAGTTGTCGGCGTGTTCTGGGCGCGTAAGTAAAATGACAGTGTTGTGTTAATCTTGACAGACAAGGCTTCAGTATAATGTTGTTACTATAAAATTCTGTATAATAACGAAGTTACGTGTAAAATTTGTAAATGATTACAAATTTATATGTTTCTCTTCATTTTACGCTCGTTGCATAATCATTAGTGATAAGCAGGATGAAGATTTGTTTTTCACGCATATGGTGTGTCTGAGCAAAGTGTATTCTTAACACGTTGACTGCCGTGGTGGTCATCGGTGACCGGCGCAAAAAATCTCACGAAAAAAACTCGAAAAATATCCACTCGGTAGCATTTATAATTTTGTAAACGTAATTAATATTAGATGTGATTCAATTCTTTGGTCTCCGATACCTTCGCATTATTTTCACTTTGCGCAATTCAATCATATTCTGTAGTACTTCATCCGGTTATCAATAGTGATTCAATTCATTGGTCTCCGATACCTTCGCATAATTTTCATTTTGCACAATTCAATCATATTCTGTAGTACTTCATCGCGTTGCGGTTTTCATATAGTAAAATACGCACGGCAGTCAAAGTGTTAACAGAAAAGTACGAAGAGGGGAGTATTATATGAATGTCGATAAATAAGGCTTTATTACAAAATTAATTTCTAATCTAATTACTGTTTTGTATCATATCATTTTCGTTTTGAACGTTTCCAACACGCAAACCATACAGGAAATGATTACAAAATGACATAGAATAACATAATTATGTCGGCATAAGAACTAAATCCGCCGTTACCTATTTAAATTCCATTTATTTACAGACTAAACTAATATACCTTCAACCACATTCCACCTAACATTCCTTCCATATTCTCGCTCACAGAATCCGCTCCGCCACTTTGGCCGCCAAGCACCCGCGACACCCTGTACATTTCGTATCGTTGTCACATTACCTCTATTTCCGCTCGCATCTCATAACAGACAGGAACACGCAGACATAAATAGGCACGCCGTTTCTCATTCCGAAAAAGCCCAAGGGTGCCGCGTCTTCATTTCATCATCGTTGCATAATGATTGCCGGCGAACAAACCTAAGATTCTCCTCCGTCTTCCTCTCGGCGCGTATATATATTTCCCTCCCGGCTTCAGCCGCGATACGTGGCGGCGGAACGAATGGGAAACGAAAAGAAGACAAACAGCGAGTTGGCCAGGGCGGATGATTAATTTCCCCGAGCAGGAGAGCCGCGCGGGAAAAGTGAGTCGCGCCGGCGGAAGGGCGCCCTGGGCGGACTGGAAACTGCATATTTTATATACACGTTAACTCACCGCGTGGCGAACTTAATTTCCACCGAATTCCATTATGCTTTTCGTTTATTAGACTCGTTTTGTTAACTCGGCGACAGCCCTACGGGGATCCTTCGCTGCGTCTGCACACCTCTTTTTACTGCCCTGCCCTGCGTCGGGTCCTTCCCGACCCACGCCTTTTCCCGGCCATTGCAGAACGTGATAGACGACAAATTGACGGAGAATTACTGAGGCGGATTTGGCCGGCTTTAAGGAAACGTGATTGAACCTTTTTATTGTGGGTAGAGACCGTGTGAGATGGTATCTTGGAGAAAAAACAGGCGTGAGATAACGGATACTATGATACTGGGACTGTCACGTCCTTTCTGAGAAAATCATGTCAAGTAGTTCCGACAATTTCTTTTTGAATTCTGCCTCCAGAATTCGTACATTTTACGTATGTGGAGTTTTTTCGATATTTGCCCATTTCCAGTCGTTTCGAAATATGATAGACGACAAATTGACGGAGAATTACTGAGGCGGATTTGGCCGGCTTTAAGGAAACGTGATTGAACCTTTTTATTGTGGGTAGAGAGCGCGTGAGATGGTATCTTGGAGAAAAAACAGGCGTGAGATAACGGATACTATCATACTGGGACTGTCACCTGTTTTCTGAGAAAATCATGTCAAGCAGTTCCGACGATTTCTTTTTGAATCTTGCCTCCAGAATTCGTACATTTTACGTATGTAGAGTATGTATTCGTTTTTCGATATTTGCCCATTTCCAGTCGTTTCGAAATATGATAGACGACAAATTGACGGAGAATTACTGAGGCGGATTTGGCTCGCTTTAAGGAAACGTGATGGAACCTTTTTATTGTGGGTAGAGACTGCGTGAGATGGTATGTCGGGAAAAAACAGGTGTAGGGTAACGGATACTATGATACTGGCACTGTCACGTGCTTTCTGAGAAAATCATGTCAAGTAGTTCCGACAATTTCTTTTTAAATCTTGCCTCCAGAATTCGTACATTTTACGTATGTAGAGTATGTATTCGTTTTTCGATATTTGCCCATTTCCAGTCGTTTCGAAATATGATAGACGGCAAATTGACGGAGAATTACTGAGGCGGATTTGGCCGGCTTTAAGGAAACGTGATTGAACCTTTTTATTGTGGGTAGAGAGCACGTGAGATGGTATCTTGGAGAAAAAACAGACGTGAGATAACGGATACTATGATACTGGCACTGTCACCTGTTTTCTGAGAAAATCATGTCAAGTAGTTCCGACAATTTCTTTTTGAATCTTGCCTCCAGAATTCGTACATTTTACGTATGTAGAGTATGTATTCGTTTTTCGATATTTGCCCATTTCCAGTCATTTCGAAACGTGATAGATGACAAATTAACGGAGAATTACTGAGGCGGATATGGCCGGCTTTAAGGAAACGTGATTGAACCTTTTTATTGTGCGTAGAGACCGCGTGAGATGGTATGTCGAGAAAAACAGGCGTGAGGTAACGGATACTATGATACTGGCACTGTCACGTGCTTTCTGAAAAAATTATGTCAAGTAGTTCCGACAATTTCTTTTTGAATCCTGCCTCCAGAATTCGTACATTTTACGTATGTAGAGTATGTATTCGTTTTTCGATATTCGCCCATTTCCAGTCGTTTCGAAATATGATAGACGACAATTTGTCGGGGAGTTACTGAGGCGGATTTTGCTTGGTTTAAGGAAACGTGATTGAAACTTTTTATTGTAAAAACAGGCATTTTGGGGTGTCATAACGGATAATATTATACTGGCACTATGAAGTACTTTTTGAAAAGCTCAGTTATTCAATAAATCACTTTGCAGCAGTCATATCAAGTAGTTTCGAAAATTTCTATGAGGAGGCAATTCAAATTTTTCCCGAGAGATAGGACGTGAAGTTCCTTTTGAATCCTGCCTCGAAACTTCGTACATCGTACATATGTGTATGTACGTACGTAGAGTATGCCATTGTTCGGTTATAATAGAACTTTTGTAATAGATTCATTTGGGATTAAAACACCTAAGATCATATCATTTATCGACAGCACAGTATCCAGTGCTTAATATATATTTTCGTTAATAACCACAGTGTTGTTCTCACCACCAAATAAATCATTCCAAATACGAGCTTTCGGAAGACTAAAGTCCACCAAACTATCTTAGACGCTTCAGTCTTGAAAATTTACTTTAAATCGCAAACACACAGAATTTGAAAAAGAATTTCAACCGAAAGGAGGCATACTTTGCACCCCCACAATTCATCCACCGACAATTTGCGTTTCATTTCACGCATTGGGCATATAAGTGTTGTTCCCACCTCCAAATGAATCATTCCAAACACGAGGTATCGGAAGACTAACGTCCACCAAACTATCTTAGACTCTTCAGTCTTGAAAATTTACTTTAAATCGCAAACACACAGAATTTGAAAAAGAATTTCAACCGAAAGGAGGCATACTCTGCACCCCCACAATTCATCCACTGACAATTTGCGTTTCATTTCACGCATTGCGCATATGAGTGTTGTTCTCACCTCCAAATGAATCATTCCAAACACGAGGTATCGGAAGACTAACGTCCACCAAACTATCTTAGACTCTTCAGTCTTGAAAATTTGCTTTAAATCGCAAACACACAGAATTTGAAAAAGAATTTCAACCGAAAGGAGGCATACTCTGCACCCCCACAATTCATCCACCGACAATTCGCGTGTCATTTCACGCATTGCGCATATGAGTGTTGTTCTCACCTCCAAATGAATCATTCCAAACACGAGATATCGGAAGACTAACGTCCACCAAACTATCTTAGACTCTTCAGTCTTGAAAATTTACTTTAAATCGCAAACACACAGAATTTGAAAAAGAATTTCAACCGAAAGGAGGCATATTCTGCACCCCCACAATTCATCCACCGACAATTCGCGTGTCATTTCACGCATTGCGCATATCGCGACACACAAGAAACAGAAATCGATTTTTCGGTGTGATGAAAAGCGAATATCCTCTTACCGGTCGATTCTGTAACCGGCGCCTGCTCGTTCGCGAGTGAATTAAACGCCGTAACGTCGACAGAGCGTAAGACATTAGTGGAAGGCTTATTAGCAGAGTACATAGAGGCGATGATGATAAAACTTTCAGCAGAATTCGCGCGTACGCCGACAGATTTCCAGGAAGGCGTGGCAAGTATCGTTTGCTTAACAACGTCGACTCTCGCACCGCGAGACGTGAATAGATTTTAGGCGAAACGACGAAGCATAAAGATACCTTCGGCCCGGAAGGGACGTCGAAAGTTTTTCGAACACGGCGGTTGAAGGCAGAAGTATTTTTAATGGAAGACGACTACGCTATTTTTAAGTGAAAGTAGTTCGGATGAAGTATATATGTATCAGATGGGCAATAAGTATTTAGGTTTGCACCCCTGCGCAAGGTGCTCGGTCATTTTTTGTGAGATATAATTGCATATTTTTATGTGATGCAAATTTGTTTCGGAGAGCTCGTGTTACAGTTTTTAGTGACGTAGGAAAGATGCGAGGTCGAGGTACGCAGTAGTCCGTTTGATAGATTTTATTTTTCGTTGCTTTTTCATTCCTGATACTTACTTTCGCGCTATATTTTTTATTACAATCAAATTTAATTATGGAATTTTATCAATGACGCCGATATTTTTACAGAAATATATTTGTACACATTCTCACTAATTATATATACATATCTATATTTTCGGGACCATGTAAACTGCTGTTTCGAGAGCATATTGCATGGCACTCTGGAAGATTAATTGACTTTATTCCTACTCAGGAATATCGAATTCATTACGCATTGACGACATTCCGTAATTACCAATCATAAAGTCACGTAATGAAGTAAAATGTACGTAAATCTTAACATCTACGATCTCTTGAAAATTCATTTGAGACATTCAGCTGTCGTTACAATAATGTCTTCTCAATGAAACACATAGGAAACGTTCTAACGCGTATCATCTAATTTGATTAATATGTTAGTTAATGTTTACTTTGAGCGATACCCATATCCCCAATTTACGCGTCTGCCTCCTGAAACTGCTGGCCTTCTATTTAAGAAACATAAAAGAAAATCCTTTTTCTCGGCAAAACACACATAAAAACTGCGCTCATCTTCCAATAATTTTTGATATGCATTTAGTGATATTGTGTTATTAATTCTTGGTTTCGTGCTAGTAAAATATTTTCTGACACGAATTAATTGCAAGAACCATTACTATCTGTAAGACAAAGAAAAATTTTATACTGCTCAAACAAAAAACTTATAATATGCCTTTTATTAGACTCCTCAAGGGTGTTATACCACTAACCCCGAAAGTCAAACATTTTCAGCCATAAGAGGGCTTTATATCCAATGAAAATCATAATAATGTTGAAATTAAACACATCATCTCATAATGATACGAATAGATACCCAAATTCATGTTAACTTGAAGCTTGCAATTTTCAAATTCTATATCCCATGTATCTAGATATTCTCCCGAATAACATCCTATACCTACATGTTTCTGCATAAATCGCATATTAACACTTTACCGACCGCTATTGACTGAAGATGCTACTCACTAACTAAATTTGTAAAGCTTTACAACTGAAAATGCTGAATGTGTTGTTGAGAATCCTTTGGTTTCAAAGCAGTGTAATTTTATTATCATTCAGAATTGTCATAATATCATCTGATATTTATTTTATCTAATATAACCGTTGACCACTGAAAAGCCGATTAATCGGCTACCGGTAAATAGCAGTTGGAACCGAAAAGTCGATTAATCGGCTAGCGGTCGTTAAAGTGTTAAAATCGCTCCATTCACATTACACTACACCTTCGGTCATTTTTGTAAAAATATCCTTTACCGAAAATTAACCATTAACCCATTTGCATCATCGCTCTAAATCCGCAATCTTACTCAAAAATCCGACATGCGCAGCTAAACGTTGCCGACACCAGCATGCGCAAGGAAGACTTTTAGTGTTTATTCTTATTAGAAATAGTGTTAAAAAATAATTCGACAACATCGCGCCTGGACATTCCATTGACGTTGATGGTTACACCATTTACGGCAGTAAAATCATGTAATGTTGGCATACAATTTTGTTTTTCCCATAAGAAATCTCCAGTTTCAACATTATCGGGCTGATCATCTTCACTACTATCTATTAGGGCTATGGCACGTTTACGCTTATGGGATATTTGCATTTCTATGCTTGAATCCGAATCCGATCTGTCATTTATGATGGTAACCTAATTTTGTTAAATTTTATTATCTATTATTTTTTGTATTATCTTATTATTTTGAACTTACAACCAGAAAAGTAAGAAAGATAATATTTTACCCAAAATTCTTTATAGTTTCTTTATCGTACAGATTCTTTAACGATTGCTGATAAGCTGAAAACAAAAATTATTGTGTACGGATCACCGCTCCCGGTGATAATGGTCAGTTTTTGTTTGCGGATTATTCCGCCAAATGATGCAAATGGGTTAACGCTCCTTCGGGTTCGCTACGGCTAATCTAACATTTGCTTCACGGTATCGTGTAACTAACATGATAAAATCATCAGACGCTACACTGCACTCGCGCATCCACCGTTTCCGCACAATTTCCCACCCGCCAGCCAAGGTCACCGCGATGATTTTTTCCGAGTCCCCATCGATCGGCAGACAGCAGTCCCGCAGATACGCAAATCGCGTTGCGGCTGTGCACAAACAAGCGCCGCGATTAACTTTTCAGTGCAAGCTCGCGCCGGCAACAATTAGAAGACAGACGAGCAGCGATAAGCCCTGCGTTTGCGCCGAGTTCGCGTATTCGTCCTCCTCGACGTACGCTGTGCCCTTCGCGATCATGCTGAGGTCGACGATGCTGACGGACACGTTCGCTATGAGGTCCTCCCAAAATGCCATCCTGCGCGGCAGAAAATCGCTCTCGATCGTAATATCCGGCGACCTTCCGGCGCCGAGCCTCATGAATTCGCGATGAGCCCGATAGTCCGGCCACTCGGCCGTCAGCCATGCTCTCGGCACTCTGTAAATACGTAACGACGATTACGATCTCGCCCCCGAAACGGATCGAGCGCGGAGAGGTCAAAGCCGATGCATCACCGCCGATGACAATGTTGACAGTCGATCGGCCGGCGCGTTAGCTGCGAATCGGTAATGAGGCCACTAATTACGCTCCCGCGACTCTATTATTCAGGGCACTGGCATGTAGGTAGGCAGCTAGGTAGCTGGCTGGATGGAGAGTAGCTGGACTGATAAGCGGGTGTATGACGGAGGGTGATCATGGGGTGGGCAAAAATTTTAGAGGTTTGCTGTGGTGAGGGCAGCTGTTACGTTTACTTTTGTATTAGGAGCTTTAACACGTTGACTGCCGTGCGTATTTTAATATATTGAAATTATAGCGTGATGAAGTACTTCAGAATATGATTGAATTGTGCAAAATGAAAATAATGCCAAGGTATCGGAAACCAAAGAATTGAATCACTATTTAACACTTTGACTGCCATGGTGGTCATCGGTGACCGGCGCAAAAGGTCTCACGAAAAATTCAAAAAATACCCAATCGGTCGCATTTATAATTTTGAAAATGCAATTAATATTGAATAGTGATTCAATTCTTTGGTCTCCGATACCTTCGCATTATTTTCATTTTGCACAATTCAATCATATTCTGTAGTACTTCATCTCGTTGCGGTTATAATATAGTAAAATACGCGTGGCAGTCAAAGTGTTAACTTGTTGACTGCCGAGCGGATTTTGCTGTATTAGAATGGCATGTAGGCAGGTAGCTAGGTAGCTGGCTGGATGGAGAGTAGCTGGACTGATAAGCGGGTGTATGATGGAGGGTGATCATGGGGTGGGCAAAAATTTGAGAGGTTTGCTGTGGTGAGGGCAGCTGTTACGTTTACTTTTGTGTTAGGAGCTTTAACACGTTGACTGCCGTGCGTATTTTAATATATTGAAATTATAACGTGATGAAGTACTTCAGAATATGATTGAATTGTGCAAAATGAAAATAATGCCAAGGTATCGGAAACCAAAGAATTGAATCACTATTTAACACTTTGACTGCCATGGTGGTCATCCGTGGCCGGCGCAAAAGGTCTCACGAAAAATTCAAATAATACCCAATCGGTCGCATTTATAATTTTGAAAATGCAATTAATATTGAATAGTGATTCAATTCTTTGGTCTCCGATACCTTCGCATTATTTTCATTTTGCACAATTCAATCATATTCTATAGTACTTCATCTCATTGCGGTTGTAATATAGTAAAATACGCGTTGCAGTCAAAGTGTTAACTTGTTGACTGCCGAGCGGATTTTGCTGTATTAGAACGGCGATGCTATAAAATACTACAGCCTTTGACTGAATTATGGAAAATGTAAATAATGTGCAGGTATTGAAGACCAAAGGATCGCATAAATATTCTAACAATAACTGCATTTATAAAATAATTATTGCTACTCATTGCGAATATTTTGGATCTTCAGTAAAATCTCTTGCGCCGGTCACCGATGACCATCATGGCGGTTAAAATATTAATATTAATTGCATTTACAAAATTATAAGTGCTACCCATTGGGTATTTTTTGAATTTTTCGGCAGTCAATGTGTACAGTAACTAAGTTGGTACCTATGTGTGCATGATTGAGAGGATAGTGAAATGGTTAAGATAGGGTGATTATAAAGGGGTTGAAAAATCTGAGTATTTGGCTGTAGAGGAAAGTGAGTATGCTGTGATGAGGGCAGGTGTTAAGTTACTTTTTGTATTAGAAATTGTAATGATGCATTGGATGCGGTGAGTAACTAAGTTATGATTATGGACTGATCGAGAAATTTGGAAGGTTGGCGGTAGAAAGGATGCGATATTCTGTGACAAGGGCAAATGTTAAATTATTGTTTATCTTAGGAGTTACAAAGAATCATTGAATGTGTTCAGTAACTGAGTTCATACCTAAACGTGCGCGACTGAGGGGACTGCGGAATACATCACGGAAGGTGGTTATGTATGGGCAGGTGGTAGATTTTATCTTGTATCGGAAATTATTACGATTCGTTTAATGCATGCGTTCAGGCAGTTGATATGTACATAGGGACGACTGAAAAAAAAACACAGAAATTGACAACTTGGAAATTTTAAACAATCTGTGCAATTGTCGATGACAATGATGCGATTTATTGATAAAATTCGTTTAGTAACTAGGTTAATATGGAAATGTGCATGCTTCAGAGGACGATGAAATTGATAATGTACAGTAATTATCAGGTAATTGGAAGAATGTATACGGTTTCTGATAGAACGTAATGCGATCTATGTGTTAAATGCAGAGCGTAGACTTTTTTTTATCAGAAGTTAGAAGGATTCATTGATTGCATTTGTTCAGCAGATTATACGCAAGTATGCAGTACTGAGAGGATGTTGAAATGACGTTTCGTATATCAGAAGTCACAAATATTGAGTGGCAAACCAGCGTCCTCTGACTGGGAAAGCAGTTTTCTTGAGTAAAGTCATAATTTTTTTAAACGTCACTTAAGTCAAATGTAATTCATGCTTCTTTGAAATATAAATCTAAATTGGATTTTAAAACAGCGGGCACGTTTCATAAAATATGTCTTACGTTTGAAGCGGATGCAGTCGGTGAATACATTATCCGGAAATTATTTCAGAAGTTTACTTTACTTTGGCGAAATGCGCCACTTTATACTATACGAGAAAAAGTTTTACTAAAAACGAATTTTCCTATCTGAGAATCGTTACGTTATAAAACAATTGCAGACTGCAAATTTGTTTCCAGCCAGCGGTTATTTTATTTGACTTCCGTCTATTGTTTTATCACGTTCATTAGACAAAACCGCACGGACTCTTTTAGTTACCTAATACTTCCTGGTCGGCCAATACGCCGGTCGGTGCGTTTAATTGAAAAACAATATTTCCTCCGTTAAAACCGCCCTCTGGATTGCAATATGAATAACTTCCGTCGACAAACGTTGTAGCGAACGATTTGTAATTAACGAGTCACTCGGTTTCGTGGTAACGAAAAATACGCCACCGATGTCCAGTCAATATGTAATTAACGAGTGTCTTTGTCGAGGCATGCGCTGCGTGGGTGGAAGCGAGTGAGGAAAGTTATGTGCAGAATATTTATTGACGATAGCGAAGAAAGGAAAATGCAACAGCGTTAACCGATGAAACTTTAACCTTTCAAAACAATGATTTCGCATTTAAATAAATGCACACGCGAAACAATACGTTACCCGTCTTTCGCGAAGCTTGACCAAAATTCTGTCATGATGTTTATCATTGTCCAATCTTTCTCTGTATTGTGCAGCAATAGGTCGCTGTGCTGATGGTTCAGAAACGGAAAGAAATAGTTTAAGTCGTCCATATGGGCAACGCCTGAAACGACAACATAGCATTAACTTAAACATTTGTTACGTGATGAACAAAACTTACATTTCCTTGACTAATTTTTTATAATAAGCAATTTTTTTTAGTTTAATTTTTTTTTTTCGTTAACACGTTGGCTGCCGTGGGGGTTACCGGTGACAGGCCCAAGAGATTTTACTGAAGATCCAAAATATTCGCAATGCGTAGTAATAATTATTTTACAAATGCAGTTATTGTTAGAATAGCGATGCGAATCGTTGGTCTCCAATACTTGCACATTATTTACATTTTGCATAATTCAGTCAAATGCTGTAGTATTTCATAGCATCGCCGTTCTAACATAGTAAAATACGCTTGGCAGTCAAAGTGTTAACATTTTTAGTGCTATGGACGCATATATGCGCCCGCCGGAAGCCTTCGGTGTTAACCGCTGACCGGCGGAACAGGTTTTACTGAAGATCCAAAATATTTGCAATGGGTAGTAATAATTATTTTACAAATGCAGTTATTGTTAGAATAGTGATGCGATTCGTTGGTCTCCAATACTTGCACATTATTTACATTTTGGATAATTCAGTCAAATGCTGTAGTATTTCATAGCATCGCCGTTCTAACATAGTAAAATACGCTTGGCAGTCAAAGTGTTATCATTTTTAGTGCTATGGACGCATATATGCGCCTGCCGGAAGAATTCGGTGTTAACCGCTGACCGGCGGAACAGGTTTTACTGAAGATCCAAAATATTCGGAATGGGTATTAATAACTATTTTATAAATGCAGTTATTGTTAGAATAGTGATGCGATCCTTTTGTTTCCAGTACCTGCACATTATTTACATTTTGCATAATTCAGTCGAACGCTGTAGTATTTCATAGCATCGTCGTTCTAACATAGTAAAATACGCTTGGCAGTCAAAGTGTTAACATTTTTAGTGCTATGGACGCATATATATTCCCGCCGGAAGCCTTCGGTGTTAACCGCTGACCGGCAGAACAGGTTTTACTGAAGATCCAAAATATTCGCAATGGGTAGTAGTAATTATTTTATAAATGCAGTTATTGTCAAAATAGTCATGCGATCTTTTTGTTTCCAATACCTGCACATTATTTACATTTTGCATAATTCAGTCGAACGCTGTAGTATTTCATAGCATCGCCGTTCTAACATAGTAAAATACGCTTGGCAGTCAAAGTGTTAACATTTTTAGTGCTATGGACGCATATATGCGCCCGCCGGAAGCCTTCGGTGTTAACCGCTGGCCGGCGGAACAGGTTTTACTGAAGATCCAAAATATTCGGAATGGGTAGTAATAATTATTTTACAAATGCAGTTATTGTTAGAATAGTGATGCGATTCGTTGGTCTCCAATACTTGCACATTATTTACATTTTGCATAATTCAGTCGAACGCTGTAGTATTTCATAGAATCGCCGTTCTAACATAGTAAAATACGCTTGGCAGTCAAAGTGTTAACATTTTTAGTGCTATGGACGGCATATATGCGCCCGCCGGAAAATGCCTTATCGGTGTTAACCGCTGAATATAATAACAGATTTTACGTGAATATCCAAAATATTCGCAATGGGTAGTAATAATTATTTTACAAATGCAGTTATTGTTAGAATAGTGATGCGATTCGTTGGTCTCCAATACTTGCACATTATTTACATTTTGCATAATTCAGTCGAACGCTGTAGTATTTCATAGCATCGCCGTTCTAACATAGTAAAATACGCTTGGCAGTCAAAGTGTTAACTTTTTAGTGCTATGGACGCATATATGTTCCCGCCAATCGGTCACTCACTCGGTTATTAACCGCTGACCGGCGGAACAGGTTTTACTGAAGATCCAAAATATTCGCAATGGGTAGTAATAATTATTTTACAAATGCAGTTATTGTTAGAATAGCGATGCGATTCGTTGGTCTCCAATACTTGCACATTATTTACATTTTGCATAATTCAGTCAAATGCTGTAGTATTTCATAGCATCGCCGTTCTAATACGGCAAAATACGTATGGCAGTCAACGTGTTAATACAATTAGTCTCTATTCCTCCATGTCTGACTATTTTACGGCATATCACATTTACTGTTCAGCTTCAGCAACTCGAAAAATGCCTTATCGTGATACTCTTTGAATATAATATACGATTCATACGTCGTAATATAACGGGCAATATTTAATATTGAACAAAAAACATTAAGAAACATGTCTCACCGTAATGTATCGGTATGCCAGACGCGAATGTCGACGTGAAGGTCCCCTCATAGGAGAACATGTAAAAATAAGTGCTCGAATTCATTAAATCCGATTGGTACTCCACAACCTCATACGTTGGCCAAGTTATAAGGCCATCGCCGACAACCTAGAAGCATTAAAGCGCAATTTACGGAACAGAATGGTCTCTCGTTGCCCGGGTCCGATCTTGTTCATCGCCAATCGTGTCACTCACTGCGGTTATATTGCGCATAAGCGTCTCATTGAGGTTGTCATCAAAGTAAAACGATATTATGGCGTCAGCAAACGCGCTCGTGTTCGCCACTATTTCATGATGCTCGACCATGTACAGTATGTACCGCTCGAAATTTTGTATCAGCTCGTCCTGCGCCTTCAATATCATGTGCATGCCTGAAAAAATAATACACGTGAACGTTTCAGCGCCGGCAAGTGGAACAGGTCAACCATATTTTCGGCCGTTAGAATTTCCGCGCTGCGCTCAACGATGTCAGATAAAACATCGCGCGATGCGATTAGGTGCTTTGTGAACAATCCATTTTTCCCGTTCTGCGTTGTCCAAAGTCTTGTCTCTCGCGTGGTTCACGGATTCAAAATAGTTTTTACATATGCGCGAGTTGATGTAAAATGCAGGAATCCGTAAACGATCGAACGAAGCGTCTCAAAAATTAAGTTTGACACACCAATTGTCAAGACACGGATGGAATCCGTAGATGGAACGAAACGTCTGAAAAATTACGCCGCTTGTCAGCGGAGCTTCTTAACACTTTGCGGACCGGGCATTTATTGCTAATCGTACCCAGTGGCCGTATTTTTTTGAAATCAAATATTTTTAAATTAGTGATGATTTGTTTGTATTTAACACGTTGCATGCCACGGTGGTCACCGGTGACCGGTGCAAAACATTTGAAAAAAAATGCAAAAAATTCGCAATGAAGAGACTCTGTTTGGAATCTTGTAAAAGCAATTGATATTGGAACGGCGCTTCAATACTTTGATTCGCTTCTAACAACTCTGCATTACTTTCATTTTGCACGATTTAATTATACTGGCGACGAAAAGTATTTTATCGCATCGGAAGAGATCGTACATGATGAAAGAAACGCTTGGCATCAAAAGTGTTAAACTGTCCACAAATATTTCTGTAATATTGCTAATCGTTTTGTCGCTATCCATATTTCAGAGCTTCAAATAAATAATTCGCAACACAAATTACGAAAAACTGCGGCTGACAATCACGTAGCAACTGTGTGATATCTCGTCACCTGCCTCGAACGACAGAATATGCAAGACGATATATGTCAGTGGCCCAGAATGACGAAATACGCAAGACGATATATCTCGTCAATGGCCCCGAACGACGTAATAGCAATGACGAGATATTTCGTCATCCGTCCGCAATGAGTTAAGAATATGTGTTCACGAAAAGTGCAAGAATCCGAAAACGATCGAACCGGACGTCTGAAAAATTACATTTGACCCGTCACTTGCCAGCAGATATTTTTGACTACATGTGTTCATGGAAAGTACAAGAATCTATAATTGAACGAAACGCCTAAAAAATGAATCTTGACTCGCCACTTGTTAGCAGAGACAAATGGACAAGCTATTACATTCTACCGTTCTGTCTCTAACCGAATATTCTGCAATACCGTTCTTCGCTCGCACGCCGGCGCAACACTTACGACATACGTACGCGAGTCCATAGATCGCTCATCGATCGGACTAGCCGCGCACATAAATCTACAGCGAGCAAATAGGTTAATGGGAGCGAGTACTTTAAGCTGCCATCGGCGAGAAATGCGTTTCCGTTATTGGACAGGCGTAAAGAGCGTGAGATCTCGCGAATCGATCTTCAGCGCCTATAAATAAGTTATCGACGTTGAACTTGCCGTCCCAAAACTGCGTCGAGTAATGCGGCGGGCATTAATTTAACTTGGTTAATGAAGCTCTGCCGGGAGTCGTAATTATAAGAAAATACGGAGGGAAGTGGGGGGAGAGAGAGGTGATTGAAATTACCCATGGTCTTCACAAGACCTTCATCCTCGACGACTCCTATTATCCGAGGCATGTCGCGAAATCGAAGATCCTCGATAGATTCCAGCGGATGTACGGTTATGATGGCGTGCTCGGATTCTTCTTCCATCGTAGGGCCAAACGTACACCAAGGGTTTTGCCGCCATATGTACTGAAGACAATGGAGATGTGCTATGTGGATTAACTGGATTAACTTCATTGCAAAAGCTAACAGTTTTTGTTCATGTGTCAATTTAAATCAATTTTCAGCCTGTTTTGGTCGAAGGGTTTTCTTTTATTCTGTGGGAACTTTATATGTTTCGAGGCCGCTGGGCTGACTCTACAGGGGCATTTATTGTTTTTTTTTGCGTGTTACTGTCGATTTAGTTTGTCTACACGAGAAACTTTCGCCAATGCTTTTACTGTTACAGCGCACAGAATTATGAACCAGCTATTCCTTTCCTAAATGTATGACCAACGCATAATTACTTTCCTTCCAATAAAACCCATCCCGACCATGCACACATCCTTTACTAATTCCCGTAGTAACACTGCAAACCTTAAATTCCCTTACTATCAGAACGATCTCTCAACAATTATCAACCACAGCCTAGATAACGCATATTTTTTGATAAATGCCAATCACAACACAATCACGACTCCTCTCCGACAAAACTCTTTCTACAAGCTACCACGATTACTGTTTAAAAACAACACATCCATCCACCGTCAGATTTTAATACTGAACATTCTTGCATAATCAGTTGCAATTCTTGCATGTACAGCTAAATTTGTTAATATCCTCTGCAACATACATTTAATTATCTATAAACATACGCACCTCAACCACCATTTTAACACTAGGTTTACGAAGAAATGTATAGATATACAACATTATCCGAAGAAATCTGTAGGTGTGGGACATACAAAATTGGGACTTCGAAGCTTAACCCTTAGCGCTGCGTAGGCTCCGCTGCGGAGCCGAATGTTTTTAACATGATTGCGCTTAAAATGCTGCAGTATCGTGAGCGTTAGCAATTGATAACTGTAGTTAAAACGTGATCAGTCTCTGCACTGTTACAAACCATTTTTTGACCTTTTTTTATAGCACGTGTAATTCTTCTCATTTAAAATAAAACTCCGTTTCACTCGGTCCGTTGCGAAAATGTGCCGGAGCGCTAAGGGTTAAGGAGGAGATTAAGTTTCATGCATATTCATACGATGACATTAATGCAAATCAGCAAAACTTGCCAGAAAACAATATTAACTCATTCTGTAATTTTGCGAAATTCACAAACCGTCAAATTGACGTGTTCCGTACATTTAGTGTTAAAAAGCCCAACTTGCTCTAGTCGTGAAATGAATTTGTTGCGCGACGTTCCGTAAAAGGCTCAGTTGATACGGAACACTTACGTAATACTCCGTGATCCGCATGATCGCTTTGGCGGACGCCTTCCTCATGCACTCCATCGTCTTCTCGTCGTCCTCCACCTCTTCCTCGTAATACTCGTCGCCGCCGACGTACAATTTGCCCTCCGCTCTCGCCGTCTTGTTCTCGCTCCTCTTGACGACGTTCACGAAGCTCTGTTGCTGAGTGATGCTAGCTGCGACGAGGTGGTCTTCCTCCGCATTCGTCTTATTCAAGCGACAGCCGAGCACCCAGGCCATGTCGAGGGAGGCGCGTCTGATGGTTTGCCAGGGGTGTATCGCCCAGGGTGCCAGGGCAGTGCCGCTCTGCAAAATGTACTTGTGGAAGAGGCTGGCGGTCTTGTTCGTCAGCGACAAGTGGTGCACCGCCGAGGCACCTGCACTCTGGCCCATCAGAGTTACGGAGTCGGGGTCCCCGTCGAAGTGGGCAATGTTCGCCTGAACCCAGCGTAAGGCAGCGACTATGTCCTTCAGGCCGTTGTTGCCTGGCGAAGCTTTGCTGGCGGTGCTGAAGAAGCCTAGAGGACGGTACATGCGTTATAATAGTCATTTCGCCATTCGCATTTACCAATAACATTGCAAACGACGCACGACCGAATATGTAATCTCAAATTTCAACACGTATGAAAATGTTCACTTCAAACATATATGGGTACTTTGTTTACCATTAAATTTCTATATGCGCTCATCGAAATGTACTGCAAGAATAATTTCGTCATTTCAGTAGTATATATTGAAAATTGGTTATTACGTAAAAACCGCGAAATATGGTATCTTATGGGGATTTTTACTCTGAAGGAAGTTACGTATTGCCCGTTGCTAAATTTAGAAGATTTTAATTGAGTATACGTAATATATTTTATATAATACAAGTTTATATACTTAGTATTATATACGTAAGTCCATTAACATCCATCTTTCAATATATCCTACTGAAATCACGAAATCACTGGTGCAGTACATTTTGATTAGCGCATATGTAGAAATTTAGTGGTAAACAAAGGGAGCAATGTATGTTTCAAGTGAACACTTTCACATGTGTTGAAATTTGTAATTACGGACAATCGCGCCGGAGTAGGGGGGTTGGTGGACGTTGGGACTTCGGGTGTCTTATTCGTTATTCGTGCGTCGTTTGCAATGTTATTAGTAAATGCGGATGGCGAAATGAGTATGCTTTCGGGTGGGAATTTGAGAATTTCTTCATGCAGACATGTTGCGGGACATAGGGTGTATGGTCAGGAGTCGGCAGTAGTTGGAATCTGGTGGTAATGGTGGATGGGGGCATGTTATGCAAGTTACGGTCAAATATGAAAATCCGAAGTATACAGTATTAATATGAAAAGTTACACGTGGTCGCTTTGCCAATCACGCGCCATTAACAACAGATTTAAAAATATGAAAATATGAAATAAGCAGAAGTTCACATGAATATATTTTCAAGTCAAACAGGGCATTTTTCGCTATCCACTGCATGTGACAATTAGTTGCAAAATCGAGCAATAGCGTCCTTGATAGCATTGTTGCTGAAGAAACGGTACTAAAGAAGCCTGCGGAACACATTGATTGCATACGTTCTTAAAATAGTAACACCGGACAGAAGACAGTTTAGGCAGAAAATATTTTCATGCAACATTTTTGGTCTGAAATGCATTGACCAGGCGGATGTGTTTTCAAAGCAATAGGGTGGGACAAAACAGTTTAGGCCTTATGTGTAATGTTTTATTATGAAGTAATTTGAGCTGACCAGCCGTGTGACAATTTGTTGTTGACAAGATGAAACGGCAGTATCCTTGGGACTGTTTTTGTCTAACACAGGTTTGCTTTTGGTGCTAAAGAAGCCTGTAGGATGACATTGGTTGAATATGTTTGTTTGCGATAATAAGGCTGACAGAGGACAGTTTAGACTTTGTATGTAATGTTTTGTTATGAAGTATATTCACCAGATGGGACGTGCGACGATCAGTTGCTGAGAAGGTTAACTAGTGATTCATCGACCGTAGGACACGGCACAGAAAAATATTGTGACATTATATTTTTGGTTGTTATCCAGCACACAGTATGAAGCCTCGTATTACGATAAAGTAAGTAACTCCTACCATAGGCCTATCCACAGTGCCAGCGACTATTGAAAACGTTTAAAAGGTCAACTACCATTACCAAACAGCCAGAAAGTTTTCCCACAGAATTCCTAAGGCTCTCGCCCGCGTGTGAAATTGATGAAACAACAACGCTTATATAATTATATGTTCGTGACGCTTTGTCGCACGTAAGATGACACGTCGATGACAATTAAGGGGTTATGCCTACTTGAGATCGGCGAAATGACATGATTTTCAAGATTTTTCTTGCCGTTTTAGTGAGTACTAATTAAAATTCGCAAAATTCTACTAAAAAGTACGTATTTACTGGTACTTGTATATATTTTTTTTTATAAGAAAATATTAAAAAATGAGTAGAGAAATAGAGTTAGAGAACTAGGAAATAGAGTTTCCGTTTATTTTCATCACTTGCGGTGACCACGATTTTTCAAAAACTACCTCACCGATCGGACTCTAATTTTATACACTTATTTGTCATTACAATAGGCAGGGCCTGAACGAAAGATTGGGAAAAATTTGAGTTTTTACAAGAATGACAACACTTTTACGAAAAAATCCGTCTTTCGAGATGAATTAACTTTCGTTTTTATGTTGTAACTTTTTTTTTTATTACCGAAATAAAAAATCCTTCGTTGAGGTCCTGCCTATTGCAATGATAAATAAGTATATAAAATTAGAGTCCGATCGTTGAATTAGTTTTGGAGAATTCGTGGTCACCGCAACCGTATGTTTTAAAAAACACAGTTTCGAGATAATCGCGTTTAAAGTTTCAAGCTCTTTACTAATCATACATAATAGCGCTCCACATAAACGCTTATAATTTTTGAACGTGTGCTCCGATTCTTATGTACTTTTGAGAAAATGTTCTTAACACTTGGCATGCGGGCAACGTATTTTTACGTCGTATGTAGTCTGTCACTGAAGCGCGGGTCACGTAAAAATACGTACATATTTAGTTGATTTGGTGTTGTTAGTGGATATCCACCACAAATCTACTAAATACGTATAATTACATGAATGTGTGACATTATATGCGTGTTATTTGCGTTGCTAGGCAACGCTGTGCATTTTTTTCCCCATAAGTTATGATTGTTGAGTTACTCGATCTTTTGCTGAGTTATTTCGTCTTCAATCGAATTCTTAGCTCCAGAACGTGTTTCATCAATTTGAAGCTTGATTTTTTATTATTGATTACAAAATTGATCAAATGAGCCGTTGTGACAAAGATAGTGATGAAGAAATATGCGCTGACAAATTATCGGACTTTTCGTATGATAGTGTGGAAAACTTTAAAAATCGCTTATTTTTATGATTTCGTGAAAATATCGTTTGTTTTTTGTTAAATAAGCATACAGTATATATTTAAGTGTGAAATAAAAAAAGTTTCGTTCCTAAAAACGAAGTAGTTTTCGATTTATTGCGATTTTTCTGAATAACCAAACTTCCACGCGATTCAAGAAGAAACGCCCGCTGCACGCGAAATTCGGCGGCAAAGTATGCCCGCATGCCAAGTGTTAACCCTTTGCACTCCTATGTCGAGTGTGACTCGACATCAGTTTTTATGGCAGGAGCTCCTTTGTCGAGTTCCACTCGACATTTTTTCATGTCTAAATAAATAGATATCCTGCACACGTTATCGACGCTCTCGCAATGTCACTAGAAGGGTTAGACATTCAGGTAATCGAAGAGAAATAAAAGAACTGGATGTGATCACAGATTATAATAAAAATATAGATGGTGTCGATATGGCGAACCAATACGTGACATCTTACTGTTTTTTACGTCGAGCACTCAAGTGGTGGAGGGAATATTTCTTTTGGGGATTAGAAATCTCCATGGTAAATGCGTATATTTTATACAAAGAAAAAACAAAAAACCAAGGAACAGAACCTACAGCCCACAAAAAATTTCGCGAAAAGATTTTGTCAATGCTAATTCGTGATTGTCGTCATCCAAATATGAAATTGGGGAGGCCTGGAACACATGATAAACACGATCGCTTAGATGGAAAGCCTCATTTAATCTTCCTACATCCCGAAAGAAAACACAAAGACTGTGCAGTTTACTCAAATAGAAAAACATGTGGAGGAAAAAGAGAAACCACCTATTTTTGTGAAACGCGTGAAAGAAAATCAGGGTTACATCTTGCAAGTTCTTTCAAAAGATATCATACCCTTGACAATTTCAATATACGACAATACTGTAAATAAAATTGGTATTTAAGTGAATTTGTTTCTT
Organism: Cryptocheilus praepositus; assembly: GCA_033815515.1. Classification (NCBI taxonomy): domain Eukaryota; kingdom Metazoa; phylum Arthropoda; class Insecta; order Hymenoptera; family Pompilidae; genus Cryptocheilus; species Cryptocheilus praepositus. The sequence continues at coordinate 7,032,515 of JAWWQZ010000303.1, read as the reverse complement.
CCTTTATTTATTTAAATTGCTTTATATTTTTAGTTAAAGTAAATTTCAAATAAAACACTTAAAAGCGTTGGGAGCTGCTGGTAACGAAATTGAAATAAAATTCGGAGTGCAAAGGGTTAAAATGATGTACATTAAGAAAATGCAATAAAAAAAAATCGATTTTTTCTTCAACCCAAGTAGGCATAACCCCTTAATTCGGACTGTTCGCCGACTACACACGCCTCTAATGTCCGACACGCGCCTATACTCGGAACCTGGCAAGTTTCCTCGCAGAACTACTTCGGGCACACTCCGCATCTCGAGTGGCCGATTCCCTCAATATTCAATGTCATCGTCTTCGTAATTAGACTTTCAAATTAGTTTACGACCGCGCTCTATCCCGCTGGTGTCTGAACACGAAGCAACCCTTCGTCCGCGATATGCGAACTTTCGACCTGCCCCACATGCGCGATGCAATATGTATTCCCGTTGTACGTCGACGACCGTAGAGGCGCCCATAGTTTATTAATCGGAAATCGTCGAAACGCGCGGGCGCCGGATTTGTTGCCAGATATGTACAGCGCTAATTAGCGTGCATCATTTAGTCCGCGGTAATGAGAATTTTACCGCGATAACGTTCTCCCAGCTAAGTACGAACCGCGTTATTGTTTCCAGACGGCGTATAATTATAGACTTTGAATGCTATAGTATTTTACAATTATAGCATTTTAACGCTAGATTGACTTACGTTTATTTTTATTGCACTTCTGTTCTACTTTTGCTTTCTAACAACTTTCGCTGATTTATTGACTGAATTTTATGAATGCACAGAGTGTTCGAAGTTTTTCGGCCAAATTGCGGAAGTGTATGGTACAAGTAGGAATAAGAAAAAAGTGTTGTTGATGTCCGGCTCGGAACGCTTTATTACGAAGTAGCAAACAATTGAAATTGAAATGGGTAACAGCAAAGTTTACTGCGCTGAGTATGAGTTGTCGAACGTGTTTATTTTATCATTTAAAAATATCATCCTTGTATATGAATACGGGCTTGACATCGATGCTTTATGGTACTTGTTACAACACGAATTTCCTGATCATTTTGTTGCATCGCAGTAATTGAGTTATTAATTCATCCCACGAATTCTTCACATGACATCACTTCTGTACGGTAAACATTATCTTTTAAATGCAATCATTCACATTCTGCGTAGTAAAATCCGCTGTTACCTATTTCAATTTCATAATAAAGCGTTTCTAACCGAACGTCAGATAACATTTCGTTCGTTTCCACTTGTACAACGTGCTCCCGCACAGCGAAATGTATTTCCTTCGCAGGCTTCTAATTTACCAAATTTTTATGGTACTTGTTACATCCCGAATTTCCTGATCATTTTGTTGCATCGCAGTAATTGAGTTATTGATTCATCCTACGAATTTTTTCCGTGAAATCACTTCTGTACGGTAAACATTATCTTTTAAATGCAATCATACCATTCGCATTCTACGTAGTAAAATCCGCTGTTACCTATTTCAATTTCATCATAAAGCGTTTCTAACCGAACGCCAGATAACATTTCGTTCGTTTCCACATGTACAATGTGCTCCCGCACAGCGAAATGTATTTCCTTCGCAGGCTTCTAATTTACCAAATTTTTACGGTACTTGTTACATCCCGAATTTCCTGATCATTTTGTTGCATCGCAGTAATTGAGTTATTGACTCTACGAATTCTTCACATGAAATCACTTCTGTACGGTAAACATTAACTTTTAAATGCAATCATAGCATTCGCATTCTGCGTAGTAAAATCCGCTGTTGCCTATTTCAATTTCATAATAAAGCGTTTCTAACCGAACGTCAGATAACATTTCATTCGTTTCCACTTGTACAATGTGCTCCCGCGCAGCGAAATGTATTTCCTTCACAGGCTTCTAATTTACCAAATTTTTATGGTACTTGTTACAACACGAATTTCCTGATCATTTTGTTACATCGCAGTAGTTGATTTATTGACTCTACGAATTCTTCACATGAAATCACTTCTGTACGGTAAACATTATCTTTTAAATGCAATCATACCATTCACATTCTGCGTAGTAAAATCCGCTGTTACCTATTTCAATTTGATAACAAAGCGTTTGTAACTGAACGTCAGATAACATTTCGTTCGTTCCCACTTGTACAATGTGCTCCCGCACAGCGAAATGTATTCCCTTCGCAGGCTTCTAATTTACCAAATTTTTATGGTACTTGTTACATCCCGAATTTCCTGATCATTTTGTTGTATCGCAGTAATTGAGTTATTGATTCTACAAATTCTTCACGTGAAATCACTTTTGTACGGTAAACATTATCTTTTAAATGCAATCATACCATTCGCATTCTACGTAGTAAAATCTGCTGTTACCTATTTCAATTTCATAATAAACCGTTTCTAACCGAACGTCAGATAACATTTCGTTCGTTCCCACTTGTACAACGTGCTCCCGCAGTACAGCGAAATGTATTTCCTTCGCAGGCTTCTAATTTACCAAATTTTTATGGTACTTGTTACATCCCGAATTTCCTGATCATTTTGTTGCATCGCAGTAATTGAGTTATTGATTCATCCTACGAATTCTTTCCGTGAAATCACTTGTGTACGGTAAACATTATCTTTTAAATGCAATCATTCACATTCTGCGTAGTAAAATTCGCTGTTACCTATTTCAATTCCATAATAAAGCGTTTCTAACCGAACGTGAGATAACATTTCATTCGTTTCCACTTGTACAGTCTGCTCCCGCAGTACAGCGAAATGTATTTCCTTCGCAGGCTTCTAATTTACCAAATTTTTATGGTACTTGTTACAACACGAATTTCCTGATAATTTTGTTACATCGCAGTAATTGAGTTATTGACTCTACGAATTCTTCACATGAAATCACTTCTGTACGGTAAACATTATCTTTTAAATGCAATCATACCATTCGCATTCTGCGTAGTAAAATCCACTGTTACCTATTTCAATTTCATAATAAAGCGTTTCTAACCGAACGTCAGATAACATTTCATTCGTTTCCACTTGTACAACGTGCTCCCGCACAGCGAAATGTATTTCCTTCGCAGGCTTCTAATTTACCAAATTTTTATGGTACTTGTTACATCCCGAATTTCCTGATCATTTTGTTGCATCGCAGTAATTGAGTTATTGACTCTACGAATTCTTCACATGAAATCACTTCTGTACGGTAAACATTATCTTTTAAATGCAATCATACCATTCGCATTCTGCGTAGTAAAATCCGCTGTTACCTATTTCAATTTCATAATAAAGCGTTTCTAACCGAACGTCAGATAACATTTCGTTCGTTTCCACCTGTACAATGTGCTCCCGTACAGCGAAATGTATTTTCTTCGCAGGCTTCTAATTTACCAAATTTTTATGGTACTTGTTACATCCCGAATTTCCTGATCATTTTGTTGCATCACAGTAATTGAGTTATTGATTCTACAAATTCTTCACATGACATCACTTCTGTACGGTAAACATTATCTTTTAAATGCAATCATACCATTCGCATTCTGCGTAGTAAAATCCGCTGTTACCTATTTCAATTTCATAATAAAGTGTTTCTAACCGAACGTCAGATAACATTTCATTCGTTTCCACTTGTACAGTCTGCTCCCGCAGTACAGCGAGATGTATTTCCTTCGCAGGCTTCTAATTTACCAAATTTTTATGGTACTTGTTACAACACGAATTTCCTGATCATTTTGTTACATCGCAGTAATTGAGTATTGACTCTACAAATTCTTCACGTGAAATCACTTTTGTACGGTAAACATTATCTTTTAAATGCAATCATACCATTCGCACTCTATGTAGTAAAATCCGCTGTTACCTATTTCAATTTCATAATAAAGCGTTTCTAACCGAACGTCAGATAACATTTCGTTCGTTTCCACTTGTACAACGTGCTCCTGCCCAGCGAAATGTATTTCCTTCGCAGGCTTCTAATTTACCAAATTTTTATGGTACTTGTTACACCCCGAATTTCCTGATCATTTTGTTGCATCGCAGTAATTGAATTATTGATTCTACAAATTCTTCACGTGAAATCACTTTTGTACGGTAAACATTATCTTTTAAATGCAATAATTCACATTGTGCGTAGTAAAATCCGCTGTTACCTATTTCAATTTGATAACAAAGCGTTTGTAACTGAACGTCAGATAACATTTCGTTCGTTTCTACTTGTACAACGTGCTCCTGCCCAGCGAAATGTATTTCCTTCGCAGGCTTCTAATTTACCAAATTTTTATGGTACTTGTTACATCCCGAATTTTCTGATCATTTTGTTACATCGCAGTAATTGAGTTATTGATTCATCCTACGAATTCTTCACGTGAAATCACTCGTGTACGGTAAACATTATCTTTTAAATGCAATCATTCACATTCTGCGTAGTAAAATCCACTGTTACCTATTTCAATTTCATAATAAAGCGTTTCTAACCGAACGTCAGATAACATTTCATTCGTTTCCACTTGTACAGTCTGCTCCCGCAGTACAGCGAAATGTATTTCCTTCGCAGCCTTCTAATTTTCAAATTCTGGACGTCGTATACCAAGATATTTCGCCGGATAATGTCGGACACCTATATATTTCCGCGTAAATCCAGTGTTGCAGTCGACGCGACCGCAATGGCGTCGTTCGATGTTTTAGCGTGTGCAGTTGCTGATGAATTAACCGATGCGAGAGATTTCGTAAATGTAACACGACGTTTGCGTTATGTAGAACATGCGCCGCTATGTAGAACGTAGAGTAATGACAGTGTGCCACGCATGCTCGCTAATTTCTTCGCACGAGTCTCACGCACGTATGTGACCGTCGTAATGTCACGTAACGAGCAATCTGGAATCGATCGGGCCAACGGGACAATGCTTTTAAATATGTGCACGGCTTAAATGCGCTCAAAGTAATTCGCTGAGAATAATGCGGAGATAATTATTTCGGCGTACGGATATAATTGTATGCCTGAAGCATAAGTGACTCCGTCCGCGACGCATATTCTGTTCAAAAGCGGGCCTGTTTTGTTAATAAAGTTTCAGTAATGACGCACGTTTACTTGGTATTCAACAGATCCACATTTGCGGTGCAATTTTGAAGTCGTGGTGACCGCGCGAAAATAGGTTAATAACCTATCATCGTACTAACTAATGTTTGATGATGATAATATTAAAGGGAGTGCGTACTAAATAAAATAGTTAAAATTTGTATGTGTGGGACGCCTGCGTCAAAGCAATACATTCAAACGTAGCGTCAGTAAAATATTTTTTCCTGTGAACCCATTAACACTAAACGTACCGGTACTTTACACCTACCTATTTTTAATTTATTAAAGCGAGAAATTGAATAATTAGATGATATAAAAATGTACAGAAAGTCAAATGGGCGATAGAAATAACAACAAATGTACGATTTTAAATTTTGAAATGGGGTCATTTGACCCCGCTTGGTACGTTTAGGGTTAATATTCCACAGATTAAGCATATTTAGATCTAACTAATGGCAGAAAACAAACAGTAAAGTGTTAACAATGCGGCCATTACGGGAAGCAGATTAAAGTAAGTTACACTTAAATTAAGTATTTTACTTGTGCTACTCACCGAACACGCCGAGTCGATAATTGAGCGTAACCAAGATCACTTCCTGATCCATAAAATAATCCGGCGCATACGTTTTACTGCTGCTACTGCCAGTATTGAAAGCACCACCGTGTACAAACACTATCACCGGTAGTTTAACATTCTGGTTCGAAGAGGCTGAAATCTGGAACGTTTGACGGTGCTCTGACAAATTTTCGGTGAAAGGGCTCTGTGCACATATGTGCCTGTGTGCGTATACATGGGAGGAAAAGTCATTGAAAAGTAAAAATAACGGTGCTGAATCTGTACGAGGGAAAGGTGGGTGCACGAAAACGGAAATAGATCAATTAAAAATCCGTGTTCTGAATATGTACGTTATTATGAAAAGTTATAATGCATGTAATTATATACACGTCCTTATTCGCATAAATGTTCTGCTTTCCTTGTGTATAATTATGTAGAAGTGATGGTACGTAATGATCTTGTAAACTGATATTACAAGAATACGCATCCTTATTTGTATTATTATATATTGAATATAATAAATCAAAGGAGGGGCAGAATCGTTAGTGCACAGCAACATTTCCTGCAGAGGCATTCGCAGGATGCGAAACATGTAGAGACATAGACGTATTATATGCCTAGGGCATAACTATGCAGAAGTGATGATACTGAAAGGTCTAGTACACTGATATTACAAGGGTGCATTACTGTATTTCGAATATACGATTATAATATACGATTCGAATATACGATAATTTTTGTACAACAACAGACCCTGCAGACGCATGGCACTTCAATTTTACGTGCATCCACATATCCGAGTATTTATAGAATAAGAATCTTTAACAAAATTGATGCGAATTAACGCATGGCACTTGAACTTTACGTGCATCCATATATTCAAGTATCCATAGTATAAGAATCTTTAACAAAAGCCCCTTTTCGGCGTACTTTGACATATCTGAGTAGCTATAGAATAAGAATCTTTAACAAAATTAATACGAATTAACGCATGGCACTTGAATTTTACGTGCATCCATATATTTAAGTATCCATAGTATAAGAATCTTTAACAAAAGCCCTTTTTCGGCGTACTTTGACATATCCGAGTATTTGTAGAATAAGAATCTTTAACAAAATTGATACGAATTAACGCATGGCACTTGAACTTTACGTGCATCCATATATTCAAGTATCCATAGAGTAAGAATCTTTAACAAAAGCCCTTTTTCGGGGTACCTTGACATATCCGAGTACCTATAGAATAAGAATCTTTAACAAAATTAATACGAATTAACGCATGGCATTTGAATTTTACGTACATATTCAAGTATCCGTAGAGTAAGAATCTTTAACAAAAGCCCTTTTTCGGCGTACTTTGACATATCCGAGTACCTATAGAATAAGAATCTTTAACAAAATTGATACAAATTAACGCATGGCACTTGAATTTTTCGTGCAACCCATATATTCAAGTATCCATAGAATCAGAATCTTTAACAAAAGCCCTTTTTCGGCGTACTTTGACATATCCGCGTACCTATAGAATAAGAATCTTTAACAAAATTGATACGAATTAACGCATGCCACTTGAACTTTACGTGCATCCATATATTCAAGTATCCATAGTATAAGAATCTTTAACAAAAGCCCTTTTTCGGCGTACTTTGACAGGATCGACGGGATGCAAGGCATGGGGCAATAACTGGCACAACATCGCTCTGATGATGCAACCTTGAGCCGTTTAGGTCCAATTAAATCGCGGGACGACCTCGCGAACCAATCGAGCTCGCGTTTCATTCGGAAACAGCGGAACTCCGTTTCCAGTTCAACCCATCCAACTTCCCTTTGCGCGTTCAATGCTCGTTTCGCACAACGTTGACGTACGTTTCATTAAAGATTCTGAGCCGATTTTAGCACTTTCAGTCCGAGTTGCTTATAAGAAGATGCCGCATGTCTTCACGTTTTGAGAAAAGTTTAATGAGTAATTTAATTGTAAATTCAACCTTCTTTTGTTCATTTTAATCATTTTTCGACTCCAGTTTTATTTTTTAACAAGCTCTACGTGCTTCAAAGTCGATTTTTAATTTTATTGTTCGTGTGTTTTTATGTACGTGGTATTAAAAATCGTGATTAGAATTTTCATAAATTTTCTCCGGAAAGTACCCATCGTTTGATTTACTTTGCCTACTATTTTGTGAGTGACGATCTAGGTGTTAAGCAATTTAAAAGTTTTAGCGGGTGTGGGTTATTGAATTCAGTATAGATTTCTCGTGTCAAGAACCTGAAAAAGATGGGCAATAAGATTACAGGAAAAAGTAAGATAATAAAAGAGAAAATAAGTGCTTGGCCAAAGAGCAGTTGAAAGAAATTATTTAAAGGAACAGAATATTAAGAAAGGAAAGGAGAAAGTGAATGAGAATTAAGGTGGCTGTAGAGTCGAGTAAATGCGAATCACGGTCAATTTCTTGGCTGTAATGATGGCATAAAAATATATCCATCAAAGTGCCTATAAATTGCTAATATAATTGTTTGGAAGGATGACGCTATTTTTTCGCTGTGATGCAATAGAATGCTGGCTTAACTGGCAACGGCACGGAAGTGAGAATTCGTCATGACTGTGACCAGTAATTTGCAATTAACCATGTAAGGCAACAGGATACTACGTACACAGCTGGCTTGCTAAAACGCATACTTGTCATTTTTTTTACGTGATGTGTTCAATCACCTTACAAAAAATCTTAAATTTACTGTAAACTTATCTGTCATTTAAAAAACGTCACACTTTTCTCAGTGCACTTTAATTTTCCAATCTTTCATTATTCCGTGACTTAAAGATACTGCATAAGTGACTATTGTGCACATATATACAAGCAAGTGTTAGGCAGTGTTTGGGAATACGAACTATGCAAACTTACCCAAGGCACGTAAACATTCAAGTACAAGCAGTCCTCCTTTCCATAGAACTTTCCATCTCTGTCCAACTGAACACACATCGGCGCATCTCTAGTGCAGTCACGAAGCCCAAGCCACGAACGATTCCAAGGTTGTGGTTCCTGTTGAAGAATATTACACATAAAACCAAGCAGCTTTCTATTCATCAAACTCTTTACACACGCAGACATAAATATTTCCTTGCAGCAATTTATTTTAACACTTATTGGTGCAATTCCGTGACTATATGACCCCAATGCTTCAAAAAATTGTTTAAATACTAGGAGGTACCAGCCACGATTTTATCTGCATAACATCAATATTCTTTTCGAGCAATTTTTTTGTGTCATCTACTGATAAAATTCCGTGGCTACCTCACCTTATTAATGTTTCACCAACACTTCAAAAATGGTTTAGATACTAGGTGCTGCGACCCAGAACTTTCCATATACAAGCATAAATATTCCTTTCTAGCAATTTATTTTAACACTGACTGCCATGATATGCCAAAATACTGCCAAAATATTCGCAGTGGGTAGCAATAATTATTTTATAAATGCAGTTGTTAGAATAGTGATGCGATACTTTGGTCTCCAATACCTGCACATTATTTGCATTTTGCATAATTCAGTCGAACGCTGTAGTATTTCATAGCATCGCCGTTCTAATATAGTAAAATACGCTTGGCAGTCAACGTGTTAATACTTTAACTGCCGTGACGGATACCGGTAACCGACGTAAAAGATTTTAATGAAAATCCAAAATATTCGCAGTGGGTAGCAATAATTATTTTATAAATGCAGTTGTTAGAATAGTGATGCGATACTTTGGTCTCCAATACCTGCATACTATTTGCATTTTGCATAATTCAGTCGAACGCTGTAGTATTTCATAGCATCGCCGTTCTAATATAGTAAAATACGATTGGCAGTCAACGTGTTAACACTTTGACTGCCATGATGGATACCGCTGACCGACGTAAGAGATTTTAATGAAAATCCAAAATATTCGCAGCGGGTAGCAATAATTATTTTATAAATGCAGTTGCTAGAATAGTGATGCGATACTTTGGTCTCCAATACCTGCATACTATTTGCATTTTGCATAATTCAGTCGAACGCTGTAGTATTTCATAGCATCGTCGTTCTAATATAGTAAAATACGCTTGGCAGTCAACGTGTTAATACTTTAACTGCCGTGATGGATACCGGTAATCGACGTAAAAGATTTTAATGAAGATCCAAAATATTCGCAGTGGATGGCAATAATTATTTTATAAATGCAGTTGTTGTTAGAATAGTGATGCGATACTTTGGCCTCCAATACCTGCACACTATATACATTTTGTATAATTCAGTCGAACGCTGTAGTATTTCATAGCGTCGCCGTTCTAATATAGTAAAATACGCTTGGCAGTCAACGTGTTAACACTTTAACTGCCGTGATGGATACCAGTAATCGACGTAAAAGATTTTAATGAAGATCCAAAATATTCGCAATGGATGGCAATTATTATTTTATAAATGCAGTTGTTGTTAGAATAGTGATGCGATACTTTGGTCTCCAATACCTGCACATTATTTGCATTTTGCATAATTCAGTCGAACGCTGTAGTATTTCATAGCATCGCCGTTCTAATATAGTAAAATACGCTTGGCAGTCAACGTGTTAATACTTTAACTGCCGTGATGGATACCGGTAACCGACGTAAAAGATTTTAATGAAGATCCAAAATATTCGCAGTGGGTAGCAATAATTATTTTATAAATGCAGTTGTCAGAATAGTGATGCGATACTTTGGTCTCCAATACCTGCACATATATGTACATTTTGCATAATTCAGTCGAACGCTGTAGTATTTCATAGCATCGCCGTTCTAATATAGTAAAATACGCTTGGCAGTCAACGTGTTAACACTTTAACTGCCGTGATGGATACCAGTAACCGACGTAAAAAATTTTAATGAAGATCCAAAATATTCGCAGTGGATGGCAATAATTATTTTATAAATGCAGTTGTTATTTAAATAGTGATGCGATACTTTGGTCTCTAATACCTGCACACTATATACATTTTGCATAATTCAGTCGAACGCTGTAGTATTTCGTAGCATCGCCATTCTAATATAGTAAAATACGCTTGGCAGTCAACGTGTTAACACTTTGACTGCCATGATGGATACCGCTGACCGACGTAAGAGATTTTAATAAAAATCCAAAATATTCGCAGTGGGTAGCAATAATTATTTTATAAATGCAGTTGTTATTAGAATAGTGATGCGATACTTTGGTCTCCAATCCCGACACATTATATACATTTTACATAATTCGATCGAACGCTGTAGTATTTCATAGCATCGCTGTTGTAATATAGTGAAATATGCTTGGCAGTCAACGTGTTAACACTTTGACTGCCATGATGGATACCGCTGACCGACGTAAGAGATTTTAATGAAAATCCAAAATATTCGCAGTGGGTAGCAATAATTATTTTATAAACGCAGTTGTTAGAATAGTGATGCGATACTTTGGTCTCCAATACCTGCACACTATATACATTTTGCATAATTCAGTCGAACGCGGTAGCATTTCATAGCATCGCCGTTCTAATATAGTAAAATACGCTTGGCAGTCAACGTGTTAACATTTTGACTGCCGTGATGGTCACCGCTGACCGATGCAAGAGCATTTCATAGCATCATCGTTCTAATATAGCAAAATACGCTTGGCAGTCAACGTATTAACACTTCCTAACAGAATTTCATGATTGCATACTTTTATTAGTTTCCCCAATGCCCGAATTTTGAAGTCTCAACCCAGTACCGCCACCTTTTACATACAATCAACGTCCGCAACTCCATTATCGAAGCACCCCCGCACGTTTCACGTCGCACGTCGTACTCACCCTAAACCGCAGACTCTCTACCGGCGGCTCGGCGTAAGGTATCGCCAAGAAGTTCGCGACCGGCACATTCCTCGCACTTTTCGACCACTTGCCGCGAACGTGTCCAAAGTTTGTTCGCACAACCGGGGGTTGGTCGTTAGCATCGATGGCGACGACAGCCGAGACCACGAGGAGGAAAAGCCACGCGCCGAACTTCGCCCCATGCCCCGACGTTCCTTGCCTTCGATCGGACCTCACTTTTCGCGGAAAATCCGCGCTCGTCCTGGCGCGTCGTTGCGACATTTTTTCGTCCGCGGTCGAGTGGGTCGAAGAAGACGTGCAGGAAGGATCAACGTCGCAGTAGATCGTGTCGTCGATGTCGCGCGAACGCTCGCGACGCGAGTAATGTCCGCAAACAGTCGACGAAAGCATTTAATTGCAGAGTGGACGCGGACACTCCCCGCGCACTTTGTATAGGCTGATCCTAAACAAGTCTCACGGAGGCGAGCTTGCGGCTGAGCTGGTCAATTGAAGTTGCTGGGCCAGCAGGAGATGAGCGTCAAACGGGCAAACTTGAGGGGGTGGTGCGTGGAAGTCTACGGGTATGATCAACACGTCGAATGCCATGCGAGTTTTTGGGAGAAGCTGCGCGAATTTTTTCGTATCGCAGGGGAAGATGATTAGGTTTGGAATTACCACATTGACAGCCGGAGACCTAAGAGACATTTAACACTTTGACTGCCATGATGGTCACCGGTGACCGGCGCAAAAGATTTTACTGAAGGTCCAAAATATTTGCAATGGGTAGCAATGATTATTTTATAAATGCAGATATTGTTAGAATAGTGATGCGATCCTTTGGTCTCCAATACCTGCACATTGTTTACATTTTGCATAATTCAATCAAATGCTGTAGTATTGTGTAGCATCGCCGTTCTAATATAGTCAAATACGCTTGGCAGTCAACGTGTTAACACTTTGACTGCCGTGATGGTCACCGGTGACCGGCGCAAAAGATTTTACTGATGGTCCAAAACATTCGCAATGGGTACCAATAATTATTTTATGAATGCAGTTATTGTTAGAATAGTGATGCGATCCTTTGGTCTCCAATATCTGCACATTATAACACGTTGACTGGCACACGAGTTTATAAGAAAACCTCGGATAGGCCACCTGCCCTGTTATACCATGCGCCAATTGTTTCTTATCATAGTAGAAAATTATTATTAAATTTGAGGCTTTCGCGGCAATGATTGTTTGTATTATTGGATTCCGGGTAGTCGCCGCGTCTTCTCAGCATTTTGCCAAAGTTTCGCAGACGTTCCGATCTCCATCAGGACAGGGGGTGCTCCAGTATCGGAGCATAAATAATATAAATTAATATAAAAAGAAATAAGTAATATAAAAACAATACAAATTTAATAATCTTATTACCTTGTAAGTAATCAAGCGTCACTCATATTATGACGCGACAGTCAATGTGTTAAAATGTGTAAAGCCATTTTTCGGTCGGAACGGTGACTGGAGTTTGCAACGACAACGGACCATTACGCAATTATTCGCCCACGTTCACACTTCCGCACAGCGCGTAAATTTTATGAAGGGAGAGTAAGAACACGAAACACGTCATTGCCAAATTAGTGCGAGTAATGTGTAAAGTGCGGAGGTGGAGGAACGACATAATTACTATGCGCAGATTCGAGGCTTTGCACTGTACATGTTTTTCTTTTAAGAAATCAATTTTATAACGCACATCCATTTTTGTAGATGCCTGAAGGGAGGGGGGTTCCAGTGACTGAAATATGTTAATTTACAATAATAAAGTTCTATAGTCAGCATTTTCAACCAAGGAAAAAAATTGCAAATGCACATCATATAAGAATTATGGAATAAGTAAACACGTCTCTGCGGAAAGCAATATTTAATGATGACACGACACATGGGGTTCATTATTTTATATTATTGTATATATATGGGGTATATTGTGTACTTTTTTTCAAATAGAAACAGTATATATGCGTTTCGTGCAACAACTGGATGTGAGTCGGCAAAGTTTATTTCGAAGCAGCCTGTATAATGAGATCGCGGCGTGCGCGCAAATAAATTCTCGTCTACTCGCACGTGAATTGTGCGTAAAGACTAGAGAGGGAGTGTAGAATGAGAAAGAGGGACAGAGACGGGCGATTTTCATTCGTTGATGGTTAAAGACTCCTAGACGCGCGCCATCGTTCGGGTTAATAACTGTGAGGTCAGGGTTGCTGTGTCGAGTCGACAGCTGCCGATGGTCGGCGGATAAGTAGAGGAAGGTCGGCAATCTTGGATGGATATGTAGACAAATATGTTGCTATCAAAATTGTAAGATGATAGTATGATATAAGTTACGATGAGGTACGTATATTTGTATAATAGGATGTAAACGAGAACCAGTAAGCAGTTTTGTTGGCTGGAATATTTATTAAAATACTATTGGTTTAGTTTCTCCGCAATATATATATAGATTTGCGTATCGCATTTTATGTACTTTTTTCCGCCGTTTTGCAAATAGATGGCTGTACAGTATATATCCGTGTCATCGTGCAACAACGCCATCGATATTAGTGATTTGTCTGCATCAAAAGTTTATTTCATGTCAGCACGAGCCAAATGTATAATGAGAGGTTTTGCGCGCTTTAATATGAAGAAATCTCGTCTACTCATCGAATGCTGAATTGTGCGTAAGTGAAAGAACGTAGAGAGGGTTTCAACGCTTAAGAATGAGACGTCGAAGACCGGCAAGGCGAAGAGAGAAGGTTTTCGAAGATGCAGATTTTCATCAAGACTCGTGTCAAACGCAACAAGATGGCAATTGGGAGCACAAGCCATTTCAAAACGCCTGAAAATCGCGCGCCATCGAGTTGAAGCCGAGAGATGTTGAACGGCGTAACTGCTTGCAAGGCAAAGACGGAAAGGATTGCATGTTGTCGGGGACGAAAAATGGGTTCATTACGATAATCCCAAGCCGAAAATGGTATCGGCGGATAAGTCGAGGAAGAATATTCACGTCGGTCAATCTTGTATTTGGTGGGACCATCTCGGCGTAGATTATGAGTTGTTACGAATATTGCTATCGAAATTGTAAGATGATAGTATGATATAAGTTACAATGAGATACGTATATTTGCGAAAGTGGTCAAGACATACTAAACGAAATGGGAACCAGTAAGACGTTTTGTTGGATCAATGGAATATTTATTAAAAAATACTATTGGTTTAGTTTTTCAACGCAATATCAAAGATAAAAGTAGTAGATGGACAATACTTTGAATCATAAACGTATAACCAGTTTTTTACAATAAAGCCTCGAATTTCGGAAAAAAACGGCGGAAGCAAAGTTGTACACCTAATACCTGCCGATATTCTATAATTCTTGTGCGAATTACATCTTTCCAGTCAAGCATATTCGGACATAAGTTTATATTAACTCTTTTTCATCTATTTGACCTTGATAAAATGCAGTCTAACTTTGATTCCAATTTTTTCAAAGCCGTGTATATTTTGACATCGCTCACATGAAATTGTTTGAGTGCATGACCCACAACCACCCCCTCACGCACTCCTCTTTCTCAGATTTCTTCTCACATGAACTCTCTTCATCTGCTTCATCCCAATAATACGTAGTATAACTTCGCTTCCAACATTATGTATATTTCGATATGGCTCTTATGAAATTTTACAACAACATTACGAGTTTCTTCCATTCCACCCCGATAATACGCCGCATAACTCGACACCCCGCGCCCATATCAAATTTGTCGAACACATGTAGGAGGGAAGACACATTGAATAAGTCGGATTTACTAAATTAGTGAAAATATATTCTACCAGTGTTACAAATAGCTTGATGTAACAATTACGTCGTATAATAAAAGTGACCACAAGCCACACTTTGCACGTCTTTAACCTGTTAACCGAGCGGGGCGTATAAATACGTTAAACGTAAACGTAAACGGTATTAGGTATTAGTCACCCATACTTGTCTCGACATGAATTTAAGGCATGGAGGGAGTCAGTATTGTTTCGCTATTGAGATTGGTGAACGTAAAAAAATAGTAATGTGAAATTACGTTCTTCGGGCATAATATACTGACACGTCCTAGTGAAAGAGTTCGCGCCCGTTATATGCTGCGTTTCCCGGAAGGGAATTCCCCGGTTGACAGAACCCTTTCGCTACGGACTACTACTACGTACTACAACTACGTTTTTCTAAAATCGTCTTTATGGTATTTCCGAAAAATTTATCTTATCAATTTAAGATAAAAAGCAGCTACAGGAATATCTTTACGTGTTTTGAATTTATATAAGCAATATGAATTCCAAACTATGGTTACTGTTCGTGCGTAGCGATCAGGCGTACGGTGACTATAGTGACCGAACGTTTGACGCTCGCTACATACGAACGGTGACTATAGTCACCGGCCGAAGCGAAAGGGTTAATCTTTCGCAGTGTGGCCTAAACTGCTTTGTGTCTTTCAAAATGCGCAACACATCGCAGCTGCCCTTTCGGCTTCGTGATCCATGAGTCACGCACTCGATTCCTACACACATTAGGCGAAGAACACCCCCTAACGCATCCTTTTTTCACGTTCCAGGTAAGCGCAGTGACGAACCTTGGACTCGAACAACAGAGCCAGTAAATAGTGGCGATCGCAGATTCGCGCGAGTCGGTCCAGGCACGCAGCGCAGGTCCAGCTGGAGGTAGGATCTTTTATTTCGCCCGTTCCTTTATTTACCTCGAGTGCGGCCGGCTAATTCGAGCTTCTCCGCGATGCCGCACTTCACTGTTTTCCACTCGGAACACCGTCGCCGACACAACGCCGGCGGATCCGCTTCCGCTGGCGGAGGTCCTAACAATTTCCTGACGAGGGGCTTCTCCTGGGAATTTCCGGTCGGTTTCCACGCGGAATCTCCACCGGCACCTTCGCTCGTTACGCGCCGTTTGCCCAGCCGTTTATCTCCTCGTCATTAGTTATGCCGCGTTGCCCGATTCCGTAGCAACCCACCGTCTTTCCGCTCTATCCCCCGTTCTTTGCGCTTTCGGCTACGTACCGCTGCGCAACTGCGTGCGGTTGCGGATACGCTCGGATTGGCGTTGCTTGAATTAATGCAGCGCAGCGCGTGACGGCTTCTTCGTTGTTTGCAGGTACGCGCCTTAATTTGTTTTTTAACACGTTGACTGCCAAGCGTATTTTGGTATGTTAGAACCGCGATGCGATGAAATACTACAGACTATGATTAACACTTTGACTGCCAAACGTATTTTGCTATGTTAGAACCGCGATGCGATAAAATACTGCAGAGTATGATTAAATCGTGCAAAATAAAAATAACGCAGAGTTGTTAGAAGCCAAAGTATTGAAGCATCGTTCCAATATCAATTGCTGTTACAAGATTGCAAATAGGCTTCATTTCGAATTTTTTGCATTTCTAGTAAAATCTTTTGCGCCGGTCACCGGTGACCACCATGGCAGTTAAAGTGTTAAATCGTGCAAAATGAAGGTAACGCAAAGTTATTAGAAGCCAAAATGTTGAAGCACCGTTCCAATATCAATTGCATTTACAAGGTTGCAAGCAGAAATTTGTGAGCGAAATTTTTGCATTGTTAGTAAAATCTTTTGTGTCGGTCATCGGTGACCACCGTGATGTTCACCAGTGACCAGCGCAAGAGATTTTATTGAAGGTCCAAAATATTCGCAAACGGTAGCAAGAATTATTTTATAAATGCAGGTATTGTTAGAATAGTGACGCGATTTTTTAGTTTCCAATACCTGCACATTATTTACATTTTGCATAATTCAGTTAAACGCTGTAGTATTTCATAGCATCGCCGTTCTAATACAGCAAAATACGCTCGGCAGTCAACGTGTTAACCCTTTGCACTCCTATGTCGAGTGTCACTCGACATCACTTTTTATCTCAGGAGCTCCTTTGTCGAGTCCCACTCGACATTTTTTCATGTCCAAATAAATAGATGTCGCGCACATATTATACGTTATCAACGCTCTCGCAATGTCACTAGAAGTGTTAGACATTCAGGTAATCGAAGAGAAATAAAAAAACCGAATGTGATCATAGATTATAATAAAAATATGGGTGGTGTCGATATGGCGCACCAATACGCGACATCTTATTGTTTTTTCCGTCGAGCACTCAAGTGGTGGAGGAAATATTTATTTTTGGGATTAGAAATCTCCATAGTAAATGCGTATATTTTATACAAAGAAAAAAACAAAAAACCAAGGAACAAAACCTATAGCCCAGAAAAAATTTCGCGAAAAGCTTTTGTCAATGCTTACTCGTGATTGTCGTGCACGAAATATGAAATTGGGGAGGCCTGGAATACTTGATAAACACGATCGCTTAGATGGAAAGCCTCATTTCATCTTGGTACATTCCGAAGGAAAACACAAAGATTGTGCAGTTTGCTCAAATAGAAAAATACCTGGAAGAAGAAAAGAAACCACGTATTTTTGTGAAACATGCGAAAGAAAACCAGGGTTGCATCTTGGAAATTGTTTCAAAAGATAGCATACGCTTGAAAATTTCAAAACACGACAATAGTGTAAATAAAACTGGTATTTAAGTGAATTTGTTTCTTCCTTTATTTATTTACAAATTGCATTATTTTTTAGTTAAAGTAAATTTTAAATAAAACACTTAAAAGCGTTGGGAGCTGCTGGTAACGAAATTGAAATAAAATTCGGAGTGCAAAGGGTTAATATATATATATTTTTTTATGATATTTTGTATAGCTTTAACTGCAATGGTTAAAAAGGCAGTTTTTTCAAATTGTGGTTACGAGGGAAATCTATGGTGGGAGCGGCTTGTAGGTTGTTTGCAATTACGTGCATTAATTTGTTTGTTATATATTTTTTTTATTATATTTTATATACCTTTGACTACAATGGTCAAAAAGGCTATTTTTTTTTTAATTGTGATTACGAGGGAAGTCTATGGTGGGCGCGGCTTGTAGGTTCTTTGCAATTACGCGCGTTAATTTATTTTTTGATATATATTTTTTTATTATATTTTGTACAATTTGACTAGATTGGTCAAAGAGGTTATTTTTTTTAATTCTGGTTATGAGGGACGTCTATGGTGGGATGCGGGTTGTAGGTTGCTTGCAATTACGCGTGTTAATATGTTTTTTTAATATTATTGTTTTTATCCAATTTTGAGCAACTCCAACTACTGTTGCTATATTGCTGTTTTCTTATTAATATTGTAGCTTATAGGGAAAGTTTATGATGGTGTAAAGGAGTTTGGGCTATGAAAGCCGTATGTTATACCACCTTCTACGACATGTGAAATCGTAATATATTTTTTCTAATGGCCAATAGTTTTTAAGAAAATCAAGCCAATTGGAAAAAAATATTTTTGTACCGTCTTATACGTTCACACCAAGACAGACTCTCCTTGTTTGTGAAATTGAATAGGCGAACGAGATGATCACTCGGCAGAAGTTGATTGTGTATGGGTATTTATGGTGCCTGTTCTAATAGGTTTTTTTTTGTAATTATCGCAATTTCTTTGTTCCGTTGCTGTGGTAGTAGCTGCTAGCTAGCGTGTCGGATCGTTATTTTAATCGGCGGTACTAGTATACTTCCTAAGCATTATTGTATTAGGTGTACAACTTTTCTTCCGCCGTTTTTTTCCGAAATTCGAGGCTTTATTGTAAAAAACTGGTTATACGTTTATGATTCAAAGTATTGTCCATCGCTGGCCACTACTTTCTCCCATCTTTCGGGCAGCGTACGAATCCCGCGTTGAAAAAACTGGTCATCTTTTGATATACGAATCGATCCATTATTTTTTACTTCTTCATAAGACCGGAAGTGCTGGTCAGCCAGGCCGTGTGCCATTGATCGAAACAAGTGATAGTCCGAGGGAGCAACGTCTGGAGAATACGGCGGGTGGGGTAGGACTTCCCATTTCAACGTTTCCAAGTATGTCTTGACCACTTTCGCAACATGGGGTCGAGCATTGTCGTGCTGTAAAATCACTTTATCATGTCTCTCGTTGTATTGCGGCCGTTTGTCTTTTAATGCTCGGCTCAAACGCATTAATTGCGTTCGATAACGATCGCCTGTGATTGTTTCAGTCGGTTTTAACAACTCATAATGCACTACGCCGAGATGGTCCCACCAAATACAGAGCATGACCTTGGAACCGTGAATATTCGGTTTGGCCGTCGACGTGGAAGCATGGCCGGGATATCCCCATGATTTTCTGCGCTTGGGATTATCGTAATGAACCCATTTTTCGTCCCCAGTCACAATGCGATGCAGAAATCCTTTCCGTCTTTGCCTTGCAAGCAGCTGTTCACAAGCAAACAAACGCCGTTCAACATCTCTCGGCTTCAACTCGTACGGCACCCAATATTTGTTTCTGAATCATTCCCATGATTTTCAGGCGTTTTGAAATGGCTTGTTGCGTCACTCCCAATGATACTGCCAATTCTTGTTGCGTTTGACACGAGTCTTGATCAAGTAATGCCTCCAATTCTGCATCTTCGAAAACCTTCTCTCTTCCACCGCCTTGCCGGTCTTCGACGTCAAAATCACCGTTCTTGAAGCGTTGAAACCACTCTCGGCACGTTCTTTCACTAATAGCGGCCTCACCATAGGTATTTGAGAGCATTCGATGAGCCTCAGCCGCAGATTTCTTCATATTAAAGCAGAAAATTAAAACCTCCCGCAAATGACGAGAATTTGGCTCGTAAGCTGACATGTTTAATCGAGAATGACTTTATGATGCAGACACAAATCGACTAATATTTCGATGGCGTTATGTTTACAAATGCCTAAGCTTATTGTATGACATCTACGATCTATTTATTTCGACTACCACTTACCGCTACAGCCATCTATTGCAAAACGGCGGAAGCAAAGTTGTACACCTAATAGTAACTATCGCGATTATCCGAATAACTTCATAATTCATCTTAATTTCTCACTTTCGTCTCTACGGATCTTTCGGATATTCATGAGGAACCGAAGGCGCCGAGGTTCTTCTTCGCGAGCGAAAACAACGGATATGCGCGTAATTATCCATTTCACCTGACCAATTAAGCGTGCACTTTCTTTGCTGAGAAAATTTCGTACAGCAACTGCGCATCGTTTACCCGCCTTCCAGACGCTTAAAAACTCATTCATTCTCGAAGCGCTGAACGTGTATCGGGGTCTCCTTTAATGGAATTAACATTACACAACGGGGCTTCCTAAATTAAACTTGCGCTTAAAGTGGATCGCCGCAATAATTCATCTCTTGAAACTCGACCACTTTTGTGCGCCTGTGTGCGGGTATATCACGTAGTGGTCGGTTACCGTTTTTCACCGACAACAGATGATTATAAACGATGAAACCGCGATGTTCTATGAAATAATAATCGTCCGTTTACGATACGAGGGTCAATGCATTAACCCTTTGCACTCCGAATTTTATTTCAATTTCGTTACCAGCAGCTCCCAACGCTTTTAAGTGTTTTATTTGAAATTTACTTTAACTAAAAATATAAAGCAATTTAAATAAATAAAGGAAGAAACTAATTCACTTAAATACCAATTTTATTTACAGTATTGTCGTATATTGAAATTTTCAAGGGTATGATATCTTTTGAAAGAACTTGCAAGATGTAACCCTGATTTTCTTTCACACGTTTCACAAAAATAGGTGGTTTCTCTTTTTCCTCTAGATGTTTTTCTATTTGAGTAAACTGCACAGTCTTTGTGTTTTCCTTTGGGATGTAGGAAGATTAAATGAGGCTTTCCATCTAAGCGATCGTGTTTATCATGTGTTCCAGGCCTCCCCAATTTCATATTTGGATGACGACAATCACGAATTAGCATTGACAAAATCTTTTCGCGAAATTTTTTGTGGGCTATAGGTTCTGTTCCTTGGTTTTTTGTTTTTTCTTTGTATAAAATATACGCATTTACCATGGAGATTTCTAATCCCCAAAAGAAATATTCCCTCCACCACTTGAGTGCTCGACGTAAAAAACAGTAAGATGTCGCGTATTGGTTCGCCATATCGACACCATCTATATTTTTATTATAATCTGTGATCACATCCAGTTCTTTTATTTCTCTTCGATTACCTGAATGTCTAACCCTTCTAGTGACATTGCGAGAGCGTCGATAACGTGTGCACGATATCTATTTATTGAGACATGAAAAAATGTCGAGTGGAGCTCGACAAAGGAGCTCCTGCCATAAAAACTGATGTCGAGTCACACTCGACATAGGAGTGCAAAGGGTTAAGCCTGACGCGCTGCTTTTTACGTGCAAACGTTTATATTCGCTTTATTCAAACAGAATTGCGTCCGTGGAGAATCGAACTCAAAATATTGACTTCTGTTTATCAAATAGATGCATAATAGATTTTACGGTGAAACGTGTGTATTCCGCAGTTATTACCGACACTTGGGAATGAAGGCTCGAAGTGGCAAAAGGGTAGTTATTACAGCTGATAGTTACGTTCACATAATGTTTATGGAATTGAGTTTGCGGAAGACTTCGCAAACTCGAAGATACTTTACTACCGATAGCGCACTCTGTTACGGCTCTGAAGTTTTCGTTGTAAGTTACTCGACGGGTAATACCCACTGGTGTATTCGACAACTTCGTCCCGCGTAATCCGCGAACATTTTCGAAGATTCTACACAGCGCAGACAATCGGATTGGCGCGTCAAAAATTGAATGAATTATTCATAATGTAATTCGTAATGTCGTTTGCATAACATAGTAAAATATTTTCAGTACAGTAGTACAGTTGCAAGAAACTATGTTGTACGAGAATCGCATTACATGAAAAAGCTCGTTGCACTGTCTTTAACTCGTTGTGAAAGTACGCGTTATACAGATGTCCGCTGTAATATTATTAAATTTACAGCAAACCGCGGGAAACGTTCTTAACAAGAAAATAAGTCCTTCGCATAAATATATTCTGCGTCGACATGTACGAGGGCAGTCTGATAAGTACTTAGCCTACAAAAGAAAAACAAAAATTTTTGGAAAATTGACGAGTTAGTTTTCAACATAGTCTCCTTTTAACTCGATACACTTAATCCAGCGATGCTCCAACTTCTTCAACCCGTCTGAAAAATACGTTTTCTGGAGACCTGCAAAGTAGGCCTCCGTGGCGGCGATAACCTCCTCATTCGACCCAAATTTCTGCCCAGCGAGTAACTTTTTCAAGTTTGGGAACAAAAAGAAGTCACACGGGGCCAAATCTGGAGAATACGGTGGGTGGGGCAGCTGTTCGTAGCCTAATTCAACCAATTTGGCTGTAGCGATGGCAGAGGTGTGAGCCGGTGCGTTATCGTGGTGAAAGAGCACTTTTTTCTTCGCCAAATGGGGCCGTTTTTTCCTTAATTCGGCGTCGAATCGGCTCAATAATTCGGCATAGTACAGCCCTGTGAGTGTTTTGCCCTTCTCCAGGTAGTCTATGTAGATCACACCTTGTGAATCCCAGAAAACGGTGGCCATCACCTTTCCGGCCGATAGGACAGTCTTCGCCTTCTTCGGAGCACATTCGCCGGGCGCAGTCCACTGTTTCGACTGTTCCTTGGTCTCTGGTGTGTACCAGTGGATCCACGTTTCGTCGACAGTCACAAAACGACGTAGAAACTCTTTTGGATTGCGCTTAAATAATGTCAAACACTGCTCTGAAGTGGTCTCACGGATGCGCTTGTTATCCGGAGTGAGCAAACGCGGCACCCATCGAGCAGAAAGCTTTCTCATGCCGAATATTTCATGCAGGATATGCCCAAATTTCATCGCTGGATTAAATGTATCGAGTTAAAAGGAGACTATGTTGAAAAATAAATCGTCAATTTTCCAAAATTTTCGTTTTTCTGTTGTAGGCTAAGTACTTATCAGACTGCCCTCGTATGTATATACCCAGAAATGTCTAGACATGAAATATAAGAGTAGGCACTGCATCACATTACATGATCAACCACGGTCGCGACAATTATTTTCGACAATGCATTTTCGATGCTGCAACTCAATTCACATAACGTCGGCAAAAAAATGTGTACCGCGTCAAGTTGGTACGCAAGCCCACTTCACAATCTCTAATTTAACACCCACAGAAAAGCCTCAAACACATTGCCTTCGTATCCCTGTGACGCATTATCATCTTAGCGTGCATCCGTCTTCCGCGTAAACTCTCGTGTGCGCATTCTGCGTCGACGTGTGTATACCGAGAAACGTCTGGGCATAACTAGTAGTAAGAGTACGCGGTGCATCAGATTACACGTTTATTTGTCGCGCGCGACTAATTGCAGCGCGCGATGCGACTATGCATCACGCGGCGACAAGGGCTGTCTAGAAGTAGTGCCGCCTTACGGCGCATTACTGTCCGCCAGATCGCTTTGTCGCCCTTAACGACGTCGTCTTTGCGCTTTCAATTTCCGCTCTCGAGCGGCTTTCAGCGCTCATGACGTGCCTTTGCGGCGAGCGTTTCTCGCCAGAAGCTCATACACGCCTTCACATACGTACACCCGCGCTCCTAAGGCATTGGACTTGCTCTTTTCTCAAGAAACGTCTTTCAGGGCGCTTGATGATATCTGTCAATTATGCGGCAGAGTGTGTTTTCGTTGTTCGTGAGGATAGTTATAAAAGACTAGACGCTTGTGGGATCAAAATGCTGGAGAGTAACTGGTTAATAGATTCGATCAGACTCAGGTCGTTTTTTTTATGTTGGTTGTTTGATTTTTATTAATACTGCCGTGATGGTCACCGGTGACCGGCGCAAGAGATTTTACTGAAGATCCAAAATATTTGCAACGGGTTGCAATTATTATTTTATAAATGCAGTTATAGTTAGAATAGTGATGCAATCTTTTGATGTCCAATACCAGTACATTATTTACATTTTATATAATTCAGTCAAACGCTGTAGTATTTTATAGCATGGCCGTTCTAATATAGTAAAATACGCTTGGTAGTCAACGTGTTAACACTTTCACTGCTGTGATGATCACCGCTGACCGGCGCAAGAGATTTTACTGAAGATCCAAAATATTTGCAATGGGTTGCAATTATTATTGTATAAATGCGGTTATTGTTAGAATAGTAATGCAATTTTTTGGTGTCCAATACCAGCACATTATTTACGTTTTGCATAATTCAGTCAAACGCTGTAGTATTTATGGGATATTGTGGTGGTAATTGTGCATGAACAAGTTTTGTGCAAAGGTTTATTTAGTATTAACAAAAAGATCTATGGATATTCACAATCGAAAAAAGTCTGAGAGAAAAAAAAGTCTTCGTGTGTCTTGGTCTGCGGCTACTCTAGAACTGCCATTCTGTCGCCTCGGCCTCCTCCTTCTCGCTGCCAAGCTCGCCCTTATCTTTTGAGATAGGATTTCGTAACCCTCACTCATTCTCACATGCACTCACACGCATTCACACACATTCGGACGCATTCGATCACCATTCGTACCTATGCCTACATATTTCATAGTATCGCCGTTCTAATATAGTAAAGTACGCTTGGCAGTCAACGTGTTAATACTTCGACTGCCGTGATGGTCACCGCTGACCGGCGCAAGAGATTTTACTGAAGATCCAAAATATTTGCAACGGGTTGCAATTATTATTTTATAAATGCAGTTATTGTTAGAATAGTGATGCAATTTTTTGATGTCCAGTACCAGCACATTATTTACATTTTGCATAATTCAGTCAAACGCTGTAGTATTTCATAGAATAGACGTTCTAATATAGTAAAATACGCTTAGCAGTCAACGTGTTAACACTTTCACTGCTGTGATGATCACCGCTGACCGGCGCAAGTGATTTTACTGAAGATCCAAAATATCTGCAATGGGTTGCAATTATTATTGTATAAATGCGGTTATTGTTAGAATAGTGATACAATCCTTTGGTGTCCAATACCAGCACATTATTTATGTTTTGCGTAATTCAGTCAAACGCTGTAGTATTTCATAGTATCGCCGTTCTAATATAGTAAAATACGCTTGGCAGTCAACGTGTTAACACTTTGACTGCCGTGATGGTCACCGCTGACCGACGCAAGATTTACTGAAGATCAAAAATATTTGCAATGGGTTGCAATTATTATTGTATCAATGCAGTTATTGTTAGAATAGTGATGGAATCCTTCCGTGTTCAATATCAGCACATTAGTTCCATTTTGCATAATTCAGTCAAACGGTGTAGTATTTTATAGCACCGCCGTTCTAATACAGTAAAATAGTATATTAATATAGTAGTATAATAATAAACAATAATAATAGTAATAATAATAATAAATATAGTATTAATAATAACTAATAGTAATAATAATTAATATAGTAGTATAATAGTAAAACAGTATAGTATAATACGGTAGTCAACGTGTTAAGCACATTTCGACTTCAACCGGACAAAACCTCTTCCACCGTTACTAACTTCGCAACACGAATATTTCCACTCTACCCCCGACCCGTAACTTTTTGATTCCTGCGCACACCAAATTTTTCTGTTTCAAAATGCATTTTCTAAACGGTTATTTTTAAATATTACATATTTAATTAATAGACGATACGTCATAATACAACGCGTTCAACCTTATGCACGTTCAACAGTATTTTCGTTTACTACTGTTTCCTTACGTCGCCCCATATCTTGCCCGTTTAAGCAAAACTTCAACCTCCAACTTCAACAGCACGAAACCACCGCGAAACCTCTTCCACCATTACTAAGGTCGCAACACAAATATTTCCACTCTATTTACCCGCGACCCGTAACTCCTCGATTCTTCCGTCCGCAGAATTTTCCGCGCAGCCGCTCGCAGCTGGTCTTCTGGAGTCGCTTCTTTCTGACAACGTTGCCGGCGTCTCGCAAAAACGATCGTTTCCCTGATTATTAGATAATGCATGCAAGGAGGAGCCGCGTAGCTCAGCACGCCAGGCCCCGCGGCGTCGTTTCTTTCATTCCTTTTAACTTTCCGTAACGAGCGGAACAACACGCCGCTTCATTATATTTTTTCATGGTAACGAGCTTTCTTCCGCTTTTGAGAGACGTCGGGCGTCGCTCTTCTCTCTCTCTCTCTCTCTCCCTTTCTCTCTTCCTCTCCCTTTCTCTCTCTCTCTGGCTCTGTGTATCCGCAGGAACGTTACGGACAAAGTGGAAAAGGAGTTTGCTCGGTCAGACAAGGCGTACAATCCGCCACTCTCGGGCTCCTGCACGTGCGAACTTTTTAAACGCGTCTCTTTCTGGTCTCTCTCCGCGAGCACGCTCCTCTTTCCGTGTCGTCTGCTTTGCCGGCGTACGGGTCGCGTTGGAGGTGTTTCTTAAATTCGCGCAAAAATGACTTCAAGTCGGCGCGGTTCGCGGTAATTGGGGCGCGAGTGAATTTATACCGAGACGCTTTGCATTTTTGTTGACGGCGATTGCGCATGTTAGCGGAAAATAAATTTGCGGCGGAAATTCAAAGTGGTCCTAGGTGATGTCCGGCGCTGAAGTCGTCATTGTTGTGTGGAATGCGATGAGTCTTAATCAAAATATTTGTGATGCGCACTTGTCACGAGAGGCCTCCTTCGCTACGGATTTTTGTTTGGAAAAGGGAAGGGAAATGAAGGGGTGGTAGAGTGTTGCATTCCTTGGCACCTCGGCATTCCACCGGAGAATTGTAAAGAGATCGGACGTATTATTGTAAAATAAAGATTTCGCAATTTATTGCTTCTCTTAACACTCTGACTGCCAAGCATATTTTGTCACGTTAGAACCGCGATGCGTTGAAATACTATATGTGCAGGTATTGGAGACCAAAGGATCGCATCACTATTCTAGCAATAACTGCATTTATAAAATAATTATTGCTCCGCATTGCGAATATTTTGGATCTTCAGTAAAATCTCTTGCGCTGGTCACCGAAGACGATCACGGCAGTCAAAGTGTTAATTCCAATACACGCGTGGCCGAGTAGACGAAGGCTCGTGCGAAGGAGAAGCCGTTGGGAAGTAAAACACTGTGTTGTAAAACGCATTGGAAATAACCGTGTGGCAATTGTAAACAAGTGTATAGCGGGATCACTCCTGTTTGGTTGAAAATGTTATGATTTATTCATGTGGACTTTAGGGGTATCTAGACTTTTACGTCTTAGCATTGATACACGAGGAATCTTCTGAGTGATCGTTTAAGCGTTAAACTGACATATAGACTGCACGTTCGAAGGTGATCTTTTAGCAATTTTCAATGTTGAAAAAAAAGTAATCTTTATTTCCTGGAACTGTACCCCTTCGGCCATGTCGACCATACTCGTAACTAACTGTGGATACCAAACCAAATTAAGTTAGTGCCCGACATCTTGTACCATTTTCGCGGCTACTACAATATTTATTTTGATTCCGTGTATCCACAAAATAGTCACTTGCGGAGTTCTAAGTACAAAGAAAGCTCGCTGCCGTACGCGTCCGCAGTAAGGGTGGTGTTAAAATATAAACGTCACGGCATAAGCGACCGAAGAATAGCCCCCCACAACTTCCGGACGCATTAGACCGTTCGAGGGTAAAATATCAGACGCGGGGGTGAATAATACATGGGAATTCTGCCATGGAAAAACGTGACACGGTTATTGTCGAGTACGGACTTTCGAAGTGACCCGAACTCATACGGGATCATGTGGAATTTGTGCCGCGAAGCGCAAACGGGATACCCTCTGACGAGGCAAGTTGAAAATTTAGGGTACAATTATTACGCAAAGGTTTTGTTTCGAAAATGACGCGGTTTGAGTGATTTGTATGACGTGCGTGTAAAGTAATTCGGGAAGAAGTAATCGGTTTGTGCAATTAGATACATGTAAAGTTATTCGGGAAAAATTGTGTATACATTTTATATCAGCGCATCGGCTAAAAGTGAAACAGTAGGTAATTGCTTGTAAAGATCAATTTTAGGTGTGTCGAATTTTTAGTATTGGCCGGTTAACATTACATTTATGGGACACGTTAATTTCACGGGTTTCGGATTTCACGAGCAAAATTAGAGAAACCGTTACTACGATTTTCAGATTTTTATTGGTGGAATGACACGTGTTTATATCTAATTTTATTTCCTCCGCAATTTAATCTAAATTTACTTCCTGCTCAACAAATTATTATAATTTATAACGGTATAAATATACCGAATTTTTAAATTCTTAATGCCGTATATCTAAATATTTCCGCGGATAATGTCGCATGCCTCCATAAATTTACTGTTAAATAAAATGTATTTTGTTAAAAATCAGCATTAACTATCCTTGACGAGGGTGTAACGTTGAAAGAATATGAAAGGTGAAGGGACTGACGTCTTGTTTCATCGCTTTTTGATATTAACGTTGTCATGAGATGTGTAACGAAACAGATATTATCTCGATGCACCTTGTTACGAGAAACAAATTTGCCGAGACACTTTGGGCGTGTGTTGTGCATCGCCTCGCATTTGAGACTTATAACGATCCGCGCTTGTTTCTCGGGCCTGTTTGCGTACGGAAACTGAAAGACTGTGTCATGCTTCACCATTATCGTAAATAAATTTAGAGACGGGAAGAAGATCAATAACGAACTTCGCCCGACAAGCGCAAGTTTCGTTACAGTGCATTTTGTAAGACCGTATCATATACATAATCAGGAATTTTTCTACTTTCCGAAACTTCTTTTATATTGTCCCGACTTTAGTTATTCATCTAAAAAACACGCACATCTAAGAATTTTCCTTTCGGCTAGTGATGCTTTAAAGATTAGTTTACTCTAAATTAAAGGCCCCTGTAATTTTCGTGAATTTTCATAGACTTTTTTAATGTTTTCCGCATTAATGCATCCTTCGCGCATCGTCGCACTCTAGCATTCTTCTTCTCCTTCGTGCAAAGTGGAAAAACAAGTGCACGACCAGGCATGACTGGCAAGCCGGCCATACATGTTTATCGACAACATCTTGACCCTTATTTGAGAGCACTCGCTACACTTCAGTCGCTCACCCTTCGTTCCCAAAATGCATACATACATAAATCCGTTGACGACCGATTTTCTTGCAACTTGCATATAAACTATTTTCATATTTCGGAGTCGTAAGTTTCGTTTTTAAAAGTTTGCGTACCTTCATAAAATGTTTGTATTTTGACTGATTCAATTTTACTCTATACTAAAGTTAAGCAGACGCGGTTTTTATTTTGAATATATTAACATTTTTTCCAAATTTTCTTAAAAACTACAGTTTATCATTACATTAAATATCATATCAACATTTTATATATGTACATAGACTTCAGATGGACTCCGCGTTGTTGAGGAAAAGTCTGAGATCTCTTCATTCGGTTGGCTAAATGTTAACACGTAGACTGTCATGGTGGTCACCGGTGACCAGCCGGAAGGATTTCACTAAAAATGAAAAAAATTTGCAATAAAGCGCATTTGCAATTTTGCAAAAGCAATTGAAATTGAAACGGTGTTTCAATACTATGGCCTCCAATGCTGTATTACTTTAATTTTGCATGATTCAAGCATACTCTGCAGTATTCCATCGCGTCGCAGTTCTGACATAATATAGTATATATACAATAACATAGTATTTTGCTATGCTAGAACTGCGATGCGATGGAATACTGCAGAGTATGCTTGAACCATGCAAAATTAAAGTAATACAGCATTGGAGGCCATAGTATTGAAACACCGTTCCAATTTCAATTGCTTTTACAAGATTGCAAACAGGCTTCACTGCGAATTTTTTGCATTTTTATTAAAATCTTTTGCACCGGTCACCAGTGACCACCGTGGCAATCAAAGTGTTAACCCTTTGCGCTCGACGCGCTTTTCTCTCGGGCTGACCAGCAACTCGACAGTAATCCGCCGCGCGCACGCCTATTTCATGAGTTCGTTTCTGTTAACTTAAAATAATTTTAGGCACAATAGGACACTTTAAACTCGTATATTTTAACATTACATACATTTATTTAACTTAATGAAGGATATTTATTAAAGATTACGTTCTATAATTTTTCTTCTTGTGGCATTTTGTAAAACAATCTCCAATGTGCTTCTTGGCTTGTCGGGACATGTGTCACAATAGTACACAGTTTATCGTCTTTGGCCGGACTTTCGTTGGGAACAAACTTTGCAATCCTTTTTTTGTCCCATCAAAATAACATGCAGCTTCCCATTGAGTCGGATCATTTCAGAAGTGCTCTGTGAAGTAGAAGCTGTGCTACGTTGGCTTTTGGCTTTTGGCCACTTTGGCTTTCAGATTCACTATCGATTATTCGGATTTTTCGTCTTCTTACACCTATAACGTCGTCACTATCTTCATCACTTCCGTTTTCATTCTCATGGGCAAGCTGTCTATGTAGTGATGTCATTTCGTTCGTTATTGCCGAAAAATTGAACTCATCTTCACTAGAAGTAATTTCTTCGTCGTGTTCCATACTTATTGGGGTCACTAACTTTGAAAGAAATATTGCGGTTGCCAAGAAGGTTGAATTCGAACTAATGTCGAAGACAGAGTCCAACCCGCGTTTGCAAGTATTTTTGAGATGAGACATTTTATCTCAAAAGTGCGAAGACGGTGATTGGTCCTTTTCGTACCTTTTTTTGAAAGAAGCGAATGTGAAAGAAACGTTGCGACGTCTATCAGCGTTCTATTATTCTCAAGACATAATTCACGCATTGAAATTCGTTTGTGTTTTTGAGATAAGACATCTTTATAGCTATGTAGACACCTCATAAAATGATCTACAAAAGGCCAGGTAGACTTGTCAAGCGATATTCGTTAGGCCAAACACAAATAAACACCGTTACCACTCAATTTACCGCATCGATGCGAGTGGTGCCTGAGAGGCACCGGTCGAGCGCAAAGGGTTAATACACCGTTTACGTCACTAACATTTTGTAATACAATCGACCAAAGAAATAGTATAAGACAAACCAATTTACCTTTCACCCCAGCGTCAACGTTTCATTTTCCTTACGTCAAAGTTTCGGTACAACCGGAGTCTTTTTTGCCCTGAAACGTTATAGCCCAAAGAAATTACGCAAGAGCAGGTTCTGACTTCGGTAGTGAGGGGTAGTAGAGGGTAATAAAGGGGTGGCGGAGGGTGGCAAAGGGATGCACAGCCGGCGGCATTTCGTACCGCGAAAGTGAAATACACGTTAAGCTGCCGGTAGCTGAACCATGGCTCCGAGCAACAGGAACAGACTTAACTCGGAACGTGCGTTTGTGTTCGTTCGCGCGGCAACATTGTGCATACGAACGCGTATGGCCTGTTTCGGGTTATTCTGTTACGGATTTTAATAGCGGGAAATAAGAAAGATGGAGACCGAACGTGCATGCAACCGTGCGGAAGATTATGGGAAAATCGGAAATTGTGTATGGCGGTGGCTTTCATTTGGTAGTCAAGGGGAAACGTGTGAAGATTATTATGCGCTGTAACTTTAACTTGATTGCAAATTCGAGGGTTTTTGCCTACTGTATAACTAACTTTGGCTTAGTTCCGTTGTTCGTGTATTTTTATGTTATATGTTATTTTTATGTTTTCTCCGGAAGATATGCTCTGATTTATTTTGTCTACTGGTTCGATTGGATTTTCAGTTTATTTTATATATGCTGATCAAATTGGATTTTCTGCCTACTTTAAATCCTTCATAGAAGGGAAGGTGTCCAAATTCCATTCAACCAAAAAACAGGTACAAAAGTGATGGACTTTAATGATTACGGGCAAATGTTAATAGAATTAAAACTTTTTAATCCAGCCTGATCGGCGTACATAAAATAGGCAGAAAATCTAGCCGAAACAGTAGACAAAGTATATCAGTGAATCAATCGGCCTCCGTATCGCTACGATTTTTCAATATCTTTATATCTAACACGGAATACCAATCAATCTACCATGCCGTGCTATCCCGAAAACAAAGGCCTGCATCGGCGAATTTGATTCTACACTTTCAGCAACATTTTTTTTTTATCGAAGATCACTGGCTTCCCATTCAATTCTACAGTAGCTAGAACACTATATGTGCTCGTGCACATATGTGCTGCCTATTCATACAACTTCCGACGCGCACGTATTGGTTCGTACTTCAATGCACGGCAGTCTCATATCTTATATCAACGAGTTTTATTCTACACTCTCAACAGATTTTTTTTATCGACAATAACTAGAAGTACATGTCCCATTTTAGCATACGCGTCCTTCGCCCTCACACGACTCTCAACACGAACACATACGTGCATTTATTTATTCGTTCGCCACACCACGTGCAGTCCCATGTCTAACACCGTCAAATTTTATTCTATACTTTCAACAGAATTTTTGTAACCAACAACACGCGTGTTTCACCCTCGCATAACTCTTGACGCATGTGGGTGAGTACACATAGTAGCATATACACGCCATACATACACGGATTAATTTCATTCTATGTTATAAGACGCATTATGAATTGCAATACATTGGAGGGTGAGAGTATTAAAGCTCTCTATCATTCAAAAGCTGTTGCATGTGACATACATGAAGACTATTTGAATAAAATATTATTGAGCAGAATACTATTATAATAGATAACTATGCTGAACTATATTAATACAAGATTAGAATATAAAAGTATTAAAGCTCTCTATCATTCAAAAGTTGTTGCATGTGATATACATGAAAACTATTTGAATAAAATATTATTGAATAGAAAGCTATTATAATAGATAACTATGCTGAGTTATACTACTAGAAGATTAGAATATGTAAAATAGAATATATATATATATATATATATATATATATATATATAAAATGAAATAAAATATTATTGAACAGAAAAGTATTATAATAGATAGCTATGCTGAATTATACTAATAGAAGATTAGAATATGTAAAATAGCATAGTTATCTATTGTAATAGTTTTCTGTTCAATAATATTTTATTCAAATAGTCTTCATGTATATCACATGCAACAACTTTTGAATGATAGAGAGCTTTAATACTCTCACCCTCCAATGTATTGCTATTCATAATGCGTCTCACAGCATATATATTGTTCGGCACCTTATACACACCACTTCCTTTTTTTTATAACGGAAGCGAAAACTTCATAAGACACCGGACACATAAGTATCGGGTTCCCAGCGACTAAAACTCCGCCGGTTGCCACAACTCTACAGCAAAGAATCCTTCCGAAGCCCGGTCGTCACGCGCCACTCCCTCTTTTCGTTTTACTCTTTTCCTCTCTATTTCAGTACACCCCCAGCCAGCTCACAGTTGACAATACTTTGCGCAGAATTGTTTTTATCAATAACGAAGCATCCGCTCCCATTCCGGCATGGCACATTCTACGCCGACGCACACGCGTGCGTCACCCTCGTACAACTCCCGACGCACGTGCAGCAGCCTCGTACATACGGAAAGCTGGGGGTATACGGTTCTCGTACGCGAGAAAGCACTGCACTCCGGTGATGCATTGCCCCGTGAGATTAATGCATCGCGCCGCACAGTTTGTTACAGTGAATAACGACCGGCTGCAATAATGATATTGCCATTAACCTGTCCGCGAAAGTTTCGTTTTCGTGGTCTGATCGTTCTCCCACGTTCAATAGGCCCGACATCAACTGGCGGGGGTTGGACCGGACTTACCGAGGGGGGCAGGGGGGTGGAATTGATTGATGCGCAAATTCGGCACGGTCATTCGCAGCGCGTCACGCTACGTCCGACATCGAAAGACTTTTATAGCGGCGACATGCGGTATAATGGCGGATGAGCCGGAATTTCATTTTCCGGGGATGACGGCTGTATGCGTTGAATTGCCGGCAGGTGCGAGGGATTGCGAATCTAAGAGAGGAGCGAAGTCAAGTTCCGGTGAATGGTTTGTAAGCGGTGGGTGTTGGGTGAAGTAAACATATAGAATGGTTTGGAAGAATTTGGTCGCTAGATTGACTTTAGTGAGTGGAAAGTTGGCGGTGAGCATGATCGGTTCGGGGGAGAGAGGAGTGTTTAGTAGAATGCGCAATTTTTGACACTCCCGATTCTGTATAAATTGGACGATAGATAAGTATACAAATAACAAGCCTCTTGCATAAGTCTCCATACAGTTCCGCTTCTGTCTAAGTTGGACGATAGACAAGTGTACAAATAACAAGCCTCTTCCATAAGTCTCCATACAGTCCCACTTCTGTCTCTATCGGTCAATAAACAAATGGGCACGTACCTGCGACTGCTGCAATATATAAAAAGGCGACAAAAAATATTGACCGTCTACTATCCTAAGGCATCACCATCGAATCACACAAAAATTCCATCCATCTACTTACAGTCCGATTTCCGTTTTTCGGCAGAATGATAATTTCGCGCAAATGCAATTGTACGCCTGGAGAACGGGGCCAAAAGGTGAAGCACCGGAAAGAGGGAGGTGCTGTTCGTTTTGGGGGCTGCTTCATTTGCCACCAGCGAATCAAAAAGAACAAACTTTCAGACAAGACCCATCTATAAGTCATCATACAGTTCCGCTTTTGTCTCTGTCGGACAATCAACAAATGATCAAGTACCTGCGATTTCTGCAATATATAAAAAGGCGACCAAAAATGTTGACTGTCTACTATCCTAAGGCATCACCATCGAATCACACAAAAATTCCATCCATCTACTTACAGTCCGATTTCCGTTTTTCGGCGGGATGATAATTTCGTGCGAATGCACTTGTACGCCTGGAGAACGGGGCCAAAAGGTGAAGCACCGGAAAGAGGGAGATGCCGTGCGCTTTGGGGGCTGCTTCATTTGCCACCAGCGAATCAACAAGACCAAACTTTCAGACAAGACTCTTCCATAAGAGTCCATACAGTCCCGGTTCTGTCTTTGTCGGACAATCAACAAATAATCAAGTACCTGCGATTTCTGCAATATATGAAAAGGCGACCAAAAATCTTGACCGTCTACTATCCTAAGGCATCACCATCGAATCACACAAAAATTCCATCCATCTACTTACAGTCCGATTTCCGTTTTTCGGCGGGATGATAATTTCGTGCGAATGCACTTGTACGCCTGGAGAACGGGACCAAAAGGTGAAGCACCGGAAAGAGGGCTTCATTTGCCACCAGCGAATCAAAAAGAATAAACTTTCAGACGAGATTTCTGCAATACATAAAAAGACTACCAAAAATGTTGACCATCTACTATTCTAAAACGTCACCAACGAATCAATTGAAAACTTTCAAACAAGACTTTCATCCATCTACTTACAGTCCGGTTTCCGTTTTTCGGCGGGATGATAATTTCGTGCGAATGCACTTGTACGCCTGGAGAACGGGGCCAAAAGGTGAAGCACCGGAAAGAGGGAGGTGCTTTGCGCTTTGGGGGCTGGTTCATTTGCCCCGCGCCACGATTTCTCCCGGACAGGTTGCCCACGAGGGTGTCGTAACGCGCAAATGAAGTATTTACCATTCTATTACGACGTGCCGCGGTCCGCCTACATCCCATCTTATTGTCAGTCTCGCTCTATGTCTCGCAACGACGTTCCCCCGTGTTCTTCGCCTTTTCGTTTCTTTCCTGCGCACACACTTTCTCCTACATATCCGCGTACGCGTTCATCCGCTATTCATTTCTTGCACCACATTGCTCGGTGTCTTGGTTTCATCGTGGCTGCACTTATCGTCCATCTTTTTTAGACATCCACACTGCGCATTAGTCTATAATGCAGCTTGCTGCGACGCAAAGATAGGTTGGATCGTCCTCCCTGGTTCTACGTAGGCCAAAGATAAATTCGAATCCGCTTACGTATTCCTTACCTAATCGCACCTCATTGTTCCTGCTTTCCTTTGACCGTTCTATCACCATTTTCCTTCCAACCTGTCCTACTTTCACATTTCCACACTCCTTACCCAAGAGCATTTCTGAATATTGGCAAGCAGATTTTTCAGGAATCTTCGTGGGATTACGGAACAGGCCACATTGCGCTCAAACACAAAATAAATGCATAGTGCAATAAAGGTGTTTTTACTGTCAGGATGCGTCTCGAATGTGCTAATTATTTTCTTTTATATTAATCAGTTTTAATTCAGCCTTATTTACTATCAAGCAATCTACGCCTATTCAGATTCAATATATTTATTTGTGTTCTTTAAAACACTCTACATCTTTCGATGCCTACGAACTTCTTATGCACAAATCTATTTTACAAATATGTGTGATTTAGTTGTGTTAATTCTTAATAATTATTGTTTTCCATTATTATTGCACACGAACAACCCGATTTTTAACTGAAAGCTGTTCTCAACGTTAAATCATATTTCCCATCGCCGTTTACTTTATGCTTCACTATTATTCTCACTTCGTCATCCCTGCCTGTCCTCTTACTATGGTTTTCTCATTTTGTTTTTCCACATCTTGCCTCCATTCATTGTGTTTCTCTGGCCCTCTATTTCTCTTTCTATTCTAAGAAACTCCGCAGCTTACGAATACAGCGTACACGGCCGAAACCAGACCTAACGACGAAAATAGAAATGTGTGTCGGTGCCACCAAATCCACCGTGTTCTGCGCTTTGAAGTGTTTACAAGGGAACATTTTTATTATTGCCGTAAACCATCTCTGCAAATAGCCCGAGAGACACTAATTTCGGCTTCAATACGGGGATTCATTCGAAAGAACGCAGAGCAGGTCTTTACTTAAGCTGGTCGAAACTAACGTTTGAACTAACACTGGCAATATTTCGAAGTTTGCTGGCATATAGTGCGTATCACACGATATTATATCAACTTGCAATCCACTTTTTCCTTTTTGGCGAGAATTCGGATTATTATAATCTGAGTTAACCGTATTGTATTTGCACACGCCTTTCCCGTGTGTGTTCGAATGCAATTCTTAGCAGCAACCCCTGGCGGAAATAAATTTTCTTTTCCACTTTCACGTTATTTTTTCGTTTCACAGCACCCCATTTCGGTTGTGCCGCCAGTTATAAAACGCTCCGTATACACTCGTTCAAACAGAGTTTTCTTAGCAGTATCCTCTGGGGCAAACATATGATATTTTCCACTTTCGCGTTATTTTTCTCGTAGCATCGCATTTCGGTTATACCTCCAGTTACAAAACACTCCGTATATAATTAATGTATACTCAATTTTCTTAGCAAACGAGCCCTGGCGCAAACAAATCTTATTTTCCACTTTCACGTTATTTTCTTCATCACATTTCGATTGCACGGTCAATGACAAAACACTCCGCATGCATTAATTCAAACCCAATTTTCTTAGGAACTACCTCTGGGGCAAAAATATTCTATTTTACACTTTCGCATATTTTTTTCATAGCAGCGCTTCCGTTTGCATCATCAGTTAGAAAACTCTACTTACACACAACCTCACATACGATTTTCTAGGCAACAACCCTCGGATGCAAGTAAATTTTATTTTACACCCCCGCGTTATTTTTCTCGCAGCATCGCATTTCGGCTATACCTCCAGTTACAAAACACTCCGTATATAATTAATGTACATTCAATTTTCTTAGCAAACGAGCCCTGGCGCAAGCAAATCTTATTTTCCAGTTTCACCTTATTTTATTCGTAGCATCGCATTTCGATTGCACGGTCAATTACAAAATACTCCGCATCCATTAATTCAAACCCAATTTTCTTAGCAACAATCTCTGGGGCGAAATATTCTATTTTACACTTTCGCATGATTTTTTTCATAGCATCGCTTCCGTGTGCATCTTCACTTAGAAAACACTCCTTATACACAACCTCACATACAATTTTTTAGACAACAACCCTCAGATGCAAGTCATTTTATTTTACACCCCGCGCTATTTTTCTGGTAGCATCGCATTTCAGCTATACCTCCAGTTACAAAACACTCCGTATATAATTAATGTACATTCAATTTTCTTAGCAAACGAGCCCTGGCGCAAACAAATCTTATATTCCACTTTCACGTTATTTTCTTCATCGCATTTCGATTGCACGGTCAATGACAAAACACTCCGCATGCGTTAATTCAAACCCAATTTTCTTAGGAACTATCTCTGGGGCAAAAATATTCTATTTTATACTTTCTCATATTTTTTTTTCATGGCCTCCGTTTGCATCATCAGTTAGAAAACACTCCTTATACACAACCTCAATACGATTTTCTAGACAACAACCCTCAGATGCAAGTCATTTTATTTTACACCCCGCGCTATTTTTCTGGTAGCATCGCATTTCGGTTGTTTATAATTAGGAAATACCCCGTGTACACTAACACAAATCCAGCTTCCTTGGCGACGAGATTCAGATGCAAATTAATGTTATTTCAGACTTTCGCGTTATTTTTCTCGTAGCATCACATTTCGGTTATACCTCCAGTTACAAAACACTCCGTATATAATTAATGTATACTCAATTTTCTTAGCAAACGAGCCCTGGCGCAAACACATCTTATTTTCCACTTTCACGTTATTTTCTTCATAGCATCGCATTTCGATTGCACGGTCAATTACAAAACACTTCGCATGCATTAATTCAAACCCAATTTTCTTAGGAACTACCTCTGGGGCAAAAATATTCTATTTTATACTTTCTCATATTTTTTTTCATAGCCTCCGTTTGCATCATCAGTTAGAAAACACTCCTTATACACAACCTCACATACGATTTTCTAGGCAACAACCCTCAGATGCAAGTCATTTTATTTTACACCCCGCGCTATTTTTCTGGTAGCATCGCATTTCGGCTGTTTCTAATTAGAAAATACTCCGTGTACACTAACACAAATTCAGCTTCCTTGGCGACGAGATTCGGATGCAAATTAATGTTATTTCAGACTTTCGCGTTATTTTTCTCGTGGCATCGCATTTCGGCTATACCTCCAGTTACAAAACACTCCGTATATAATTTATGTATACTCAATTTTCTTAGCAAACGAACCCTGGCGCAAAACAAATCTTATTTTCCACTTTCACGTTATTTTCTTCATAGCATTGCATTTCGATTGCACGGTCAATTACAAATCACTCCGAATGCATTAATTCAAACCCAATCTTCTTAGCAACTATCTCTGGGGCAAAAATATTCTATTTTACACTTTCGCATGATTTTTTTCATAGCATCGCTTCCGTGTGTATCATCACTTAGAAAACACTCCTTATACACAACCTCACATACGATTTTCTAGGCAACAACCCTCAGATGCAAGTAATTTTATTTTACACCCCGCGCTATTTTTCTCGTAGCATCGCATTTCGGCTATACCTCCAGTTACAAAACACTCCGTATATAATTA
The DNA here is from genome assembly GCA_033815515.1 of Cryptocheilus praepositus. Lineage (NCBI taxonomy): Eukaryota > Metazoa > Arthropoda > Insecta > Hymenoptera > Pompilidae > Cryptocheilus > Cryptocheilus praepositus. The sequence goes on along the minus strand of JAWWQZ010000303.1, from coordinate 6,992,822 downwards.
ATGTACATTCAATTTTCTTAGCAAACGAGCCCTGGCGCAAACAAATCTTATTTTCCACTTTCACGTTATTTTCTTCATAGCATCGCATTTCGATTGCACGGTCAATTACCAAACACTTCGCATGCATTAATTCAAACCCAATTTTCTTAGCAACAATCTCTGGGGCGAAATATTCTATTTTACACTTTCGCATGATTTTTTTCATAGCATCGCTTCCGTGTGCATCATCACTTAGAAAACACTCCTTATACATAACCTCACATACGATTTTCTAGGCAACAACCCTCAGATGCAAGTAATTTTATTTTACACCCTCGCGTTATTTTTCTCGTAGCATCACATTTCGGCTGTTTCTAATTAGGAAATACCCCGTATACACTAACACAAATCCAGCTTCCTTGGCGACGAGCCTGAGATGCAAATGAATGTTATTTCAAACTTTCGCGTTATTTTTCTCGTAGCATCGCATTTCGGCCGTGTGACCTGTTACCGAAGAGCCTGTATACACTTCCCTTCGTGATTATAAAATATAGGAGGCCGCGATGCACCGTCGATAAGCGAAGTGCACCGGTTTATCGTGCTGCCCTGCTGTGCGCAACGAAATCGAGCGGAGCGTGTGCGTTTAACACACGCCAGCGTTAAAAATCCGCTCGTATCCGGTTGCCCGAGAACGCGCACCTACGGCCAGCCGGATATCGCGTGTCATATCGCGTGTCACATCACGTTTTTATAGATGAAATAAATCCGCGGGTCGTCCTGACGGTTCAGCAAACTTGTTCGCGACGTTTCGACGTATTTAAATGTGGCGTATTTTCGGTCTCAGCTTTCGCTGTGGAGACTGACGCTGCCGCTCGATAATGCAGGATTAGTTGCGACAGTTATGTTTGGAATGCTTAATATGAACGACTTAGGAGCTGAATTAAGAACAGGTTTATTTGTCCATATATGTGAGTCTTGAAAGATCGATACACCGGAGGGTCAAGATTATAAGCTTTTTCTTTGAAAGAAAGTGTTATCTGCAAATTAAATTGCGTCCGATTTTTCGTGGAAGAAGGAATATCTGCGGTATGCCACGCAGGATTTAACACTTTGACTGCCATGACGGTCACCGGTGACCGACGCAAGAGATTTTACTGAAGATTCAAAATATTCGCAATGGGTAGCAATTATTATTTTATAAGTGCAGATGTTATTAGAATTGTGATGCGATCCTTTGGTCTCCAATACCTGCACATTATTTACATTTTGCATAATTCAGTCGAACGCTATAGTATTTCATAGCATCGCCGTTCTAATGTAGTAAAACACGCTTGGCAGTCAACGTGTTAAGATAGATACAGAATCCGACCTGATTAGTATATATGAAATGAGCAGGACATTGTATAATGTATAAGCCAATGAATTATAACAACAATACAAAGTATAATTTGAATAATTCAATTTTTGTCGAGACTCTGTATTTTACGCGAAATAAGGCGCTGTTGACTACATCGCGAAGCAACGAAAAGAAACAAAAAGGGGCAAAGATTGCGAGGCATCCATCAGGCGCAAAACGACTAATCTTAAAATTACCAACGTGAAGGCGCGTTGACCAGAAATCGGTCCGGCACGAAGCGTGTTAACGGCACACGATTCTATCGTCGCTTTAACGATCCAGTTACGTTTTGCCGCCGCGACCCCCATTTCCTCCGCGTAAGTTACTCGCGCGCTGAAATACGCGCCTCGGCGGCAATTAAAATTCAACGACAGCCCGCCGCGGGTTTCGATGATCAAAACTCCGTCGGCGGCCAAATTGATTGTAAAACGGGCGTAAAAATATTACGGAGCCGCCTCGCGTGCGTCTGAGCTTCGCGGGGCATTGTGCTTTCATTAATGAATCTATGTTAATGCATGCCGGGGAATGAAGTTCCGCGGAATGGCGCTCGTCGGTGAGTTTCCCTATCTTTAAACGGATCTGCACCGCGCGCCGTGATTAAGACAGCGCGATATTTGATATGCCGGCGCGTAATTAAATTGCTGGCGCCTTTGAATTCGAATCTGCGGGTGTGCGTTTTCGAGAGCGGCGATGGTGGACGTTTTGAGGGATTTTAGTGTTTCGCCTGTGTGGTGAATGTGCATCGATAACTGATAGACGGTGGTATTATGTTGGTTTGTAACGTAGCAGTGATCAGTGCACATCGTATTATGATATATTGTATTTTCTTTTACCGATTCTAAGCTATTCTTTTGCATTTGGTCCAAAAGTACCTCAGTAAGCAAAGTACTCTTCGGAAGCAACGTTTATGGGGGTTTTGAGCGATTTTAGTGTTTCACCTGTGTGGTGTATGCGCATTGATAAGTGATGTATTGTGGTATTACGTTATTTTATTACGTAGCAGTGATCAGTGTACATCGTATTATGACATATTGCATTTTCTTTTACAAATTCTAAACTATTCTTTTGCATTTGGTCCAAAAGTACCTCAATAAGCAAAGTACTCTTTGCAAGCAACTTTTACGGGGGTTTTGAAGGAATTTAGTATTTTGCCTGCATTGTGCACACACATCGACAAATGATGGATTGTGGTATTACGTTATTTTATTACGTAGCGGTGATCAGTGTACATCGTATTATGATATATTGCATTTTCTTTTACAAATTCTAAGCTATACTTTTGCATTTGGTCTAAAAGTACCTCAGTAAGCAAAGTACTCTTCGCGAGCAACGTTTATGGGGGTTCAAGGGAGTTTAGTGTTTTGCCTGCACATCGATAAATTATGGATTGTGGTATTGCGTTATTTTATTACGTAGCAGTGATCAGTTTCCATCGTATTATGATATATTGTATTTTCTTTTACAAATTCGAAGCTATACTTTTGCATTTAGTCTAAAAGCACCTCAGTAAGCAAAGTACTCTTTGCGAGCAACGTTTATGGGGGTTCAAGGGAGTTTAGTGTTTTGCCTGCACATCGATAAATTATGGATTGTGGTATTGCGTTATTTTATTACGTAGCAGTGATCAGTTTCCATCGTATTATGATATATTGTATTTTCTTTTACAAATTCTAAGCTATACTTTTGCATTTGGTCTAAAAGTACCTCAGTAAGCAAAGTACTCTTCGCGAGCAACGTTTATGGGGGTTCAAGGGAGTTTAGTGTTTTGCCTGCACATCGATAAAGTATGGATTGTGGTATTGCGTTATTTTATTACGTAGCAGTGATCAATTTCCATCGTATTATGATGTATTGTATTTTCTTTTACAAATTCTAAGGTATTCTTTTGCATTTGGTCTAAAAGTACCTCAGTAAGCAAAGTACTCTTCGCGAGCAATGTTTATGGGGGTTCAAGGGAGTTTAGTGTTTTGCCTGCACATCGATAAATTATGGATTGTGGTATTGCGTTATTTTATTACGTAGCAGTGATCAGTTTCCATCGTATTATGATGTATTGTATTTTCTGTTACAAATTCTAAGCTATACTTTTGCATTTGGTCTAAAAGTACCTCAGTAAGCAAAGTACTCTTTGCGAGCAACGTTTATGGGGGTTCAAGGGAGTTTAGTGTTTTGCCTGCACATCGATAAATTATGGATTGTGGTATTGCGTTATTGTATTACGTAGCAGTGATCAGTTTCCATCGTATTATGATATATTGTATTTTCTTTTACAAATTCTAAGGTATTCTTTTGCATTTGGTCTAAAAGTACCTCAGTAAGCAAAGTGCTCTTCGCGAGCAACGTTTATGGGGGTTCAAGGGAGTTTAGTGTTTTGCCTGCACATCGATAAATTATGGATTGTGGTATTGCGTTATTTTATTACGTAGCAGTGATCAGTTTCCATCGTATTATGATGTATTGTATTTTCTTTTACAAATTCTAAGGTATTCTTTTGCATTTGGTCTAAAAGTACCTCAATAAGCAAAGTACTCTTCGCAAGCAATGTTTATAGGGGTTTTGAGGGAGTTTAGTATTTTGCCTGCACATCGATAAATTATGGATTGTGGTATTGCGTTATTTTATTATGTAGCAGTGATCAGTTTCCATCGTATTATGACATATTGTATTTTCTTTTACAAATTCTAAGCTATACTTTTGCATTTGGTCTAAAAGTACCTCAGTAAGCAAAGTACTCTTCGCGAGCAACGTTTATGGGGATTCAAGGGAGTTTAGTGTTTTGCCTGCACATCGATAAATTATGGATTGTGGTATTGCGTTATTTTATTAAGTAGCAGTGAACAGTGTACATCGTATTATGATATATTGTATTTTCTTTTACAAATTCTACGCTATACTTTTGCATTTGGTCTAAAAGTACCTCAGTAAGCAAAGTACTCTTCGCGAGCAACGTTTATGGGGGTTCAAGGGAGTTTAGTGTTTTGCCTGCACATCGATAAATTATCAATTGTGGTATTGCGTTATTTTATTACGTAGCAGTGATCAGTATAATTCGTATTATGATATATTGCATTTTTGTTTTACCGGTTGTAATGTATTTTTTTGCGTTTGGGATCAAAGTACCTCAGTCACTTTAATCAACATGTGAGTTTTGGTGAGCGACATTAATGGAGCTTTTGATGGAGTTTAGTGCTTCGCTGGTGTGTTGGACGTGTATCGATAAATTATGGGTTGTGGTATTATGTTATATTACGACGTAACGGCGATTAGTGTAATTAGCTTTCTGATATTACCTATCATAGTACGATGTATCGTGTATTTTTTATTTACCGGTTGTAATTTAAAAATCTTAGTTTGAAAATACTTTAGCTTGAAAGCACTTTATACATAATAATGTTAACAGTACTCATCCACAGTACAAAAGTACATATACCACTTCACCGTCTCCGCTAAAATCAGAATCAACCCATTTCATTCCACATCACATTCTTCGTAATGTTTTCGATAAAACCGCAGCCCTCCAGTGCCTTGTTTCGTTTTCGTTAAAATAGCTCTTCCCCTACACGTTTCAAAGCCACGCACATTTTTTCATCAGGAGTTACAGCATAACGACAATTTAACAATCAAGATACGTCGACACACCCGAAACGCGGCGCCTTCGTCGCACCTGCGCAATTTTTCGTCTACACGCACTTCCATACGGATATTCGTAATAACTCAGCCGCCAGACAAACTGTCCTCCTGTTACGTATCGTGCATGTCACGCGCCATTATTGCTCTGATACTGAAAGAGCACGTTATAAATCGAAAGCGTCGAGCATGAAAGTGCGATGGTTATATCGGCTTGAAAAAGTGGCGGTCGTTTAGGGGTTACGAGCAGTGCGCGCAACCATGGATCACGCCGTGAAAAAAAGCGGCTTGCCTTTCGAACCCGCGAAGGCCCGGGATCCCGAATACGCCGGGCGACGTTTCTTAATGCATAAGTTAGCGCTGAGAAATGATCGAACCGGCGATGCGTAATGTCGTACGACGAGATTGCACAGAAGCCCATGTTGCTTAGATACGAAGGTTTGGGACACGTAACAATTTTCCGTGTTGACATCGGTCAATAGGCAGTGTTGTTTTTGGGCCGAAGTCAATTTTATACGGATATTTCAGGTAATAGAACACACGGTACCTGTTCAACTCCTATCCCCCATGCTTCCAGAATTTTTTTTATCTTGCAGCACAAGTCAGATATCCCCAGCAGCAGCAGTCCTTCTCTAAAACCTGGCAATGCAATTTTCCCCACATTCAAATGCATAACACCACACGGTATACATTAGAGTAAATGAATCAGTTTTAAACAGCATTCACTCAAGAAGTAATGTCATTTCATATAGGTTTGGGACACGTAACAAATTTCCGCGTTGATATCGGTCAATAGGCAGTGTTGTTTTTGGGCCGAAGTCAATTTTATACGGATATTTCAGGTAATAGAACACACGGTACTTGTTCCTCTACTATCCCCCATGCTTCCAGAATTTTTTTACCTCACAGCACAAGTCAGATATCCTCAGCAGCAACAGTCCTTCTTAAAACCTGGCAATGCAATTTTCCCCACATTCAAACGCATAACGCCACACGGTATACATTAGAGTAAATGAATCAGTTTTAAACAGCATTCACTCAAGAAGTAATTTCATTTCATATAGGTTTGGGACACATAACAATTTTCCGCGTTGACATCGGTCAATAGGCAGTGTTGTTTTTGGGCCGAAGTCAATTTTATACAGATATTTCAGGTAATAGAACACACGGTACCTGTTCAACTCCTATCCCCCATGCTTCCAGAATTTTTTTTATCTTGCAGCACAAGTCAGATATCCCCAGCAGCAGCAGTCCTTCTCTAAAACCTGGCAATGCAATTTTCCCCACATTCAAACGCATAACACCACACGGTATACATTAGAGTAAATGAATCAGTTTTAAACAGCATTCACTCAAGAAGTAATTTCATTTCATATAGATTTGGGACACATAACAATTTTCCGCGTTGATATCGGTCAATACGCAGTGTTGTTTTTGGACCGAAGTCAATTTTATACAGATATTTCAGGTAATAGAACACACAGTACTTGTTCCTCTACTATCCCCCATGCTTTCAGAATTTTTTTATTTTGCAGCACAACTCAGATATCCCCAGCAGCAACAGTCCTTCTTAAAACCTGGCAATGCAATTTACCCACATTCAAACGCATAACGCCACACGGTATACATTAGAGTAAATGAATCAGTTTTAACACTTTGCCTGCCACGGTGGTCACCGGTGACCGGTGCAAAAGATTTTACAAAAATTGCAATCTTGTAACAGCAATTGGTATTGGGACAGTGCTTCAATACTTTGGCGTCTAACAACTCTGCGTTACCTTCATTTTGCACGATTTAATCATACTGCGCAGTATTTAATCGCATCGCGGTTCTATCATAGCAAAATACGCGGTGACCGGCGCAAGAAAGTTTTACTAAAAATGCAAAAAATTCGCAATGAAGCCCATTTGCAATCTTGTAAAAGGAATTGATATTGGGACGGTGCTTCAATACTTTGGCTTCTAACAACTCTGCGTTACCTTTATTTTGCACGATTTAATTATACTCTGCAGTATTTCATCGCATCGCGGTTCTAACATAGCAAAATATGCTTGGCAGTCAAAGTGTTAAACAGCATTCACTCAAGGAACAATTTCATTTCATAAAAACGACTAGCACGCAGGGTCGCAATTAGCGAGATAGTTAAATTCATCTTCCGGGAATACAGTCGACGCATACGTCCGATCCATTTGGCACATCAGAAAATTCGTCACGAGTGCCACAATATCAACAGTATTAGTAGTTCCGGTGTATGTATATAATTAACCTGATATAACAGCACTGAATCTGTGCAGGAAGCTTATTCCTTTGAGTAAACGTCAGGTTATAGTTTCACATAAATTAGTCAAGCGGCTACGTCAAAAATAATTGCACTATCAATGCACGGTATAATATTTCGTCGGGCACTGGCCCGAAGTGTTACGTTGCTCGTATAGATCTCTAATAATCGCTTCCGTGGCATCCCTTTTTCACCCCCGTCACCTCCTCATCGCGATCGGAAGTTCGAGGGTAGAAGTAGCTAGCGCCATAGTGTTCATTAAAGGCGAGCGTCACCTCTGCACAAAACTTTAACGAAGATATTGTTACGTCAAAATTCAATTTCCAAGTTTTATTGTAAATTCTTAATACGCTTTCGGACGGACTGCTATACAGCGTCGGACGAACACGGTTCGAGTTTATCGAAGGTAACTTTCGCAAAATGTACGATGCCCGCGAATAAACGCGATGAAAGGGTGCGCTCCTGTCGCATCACTAAATATATTTTATTCCGTCCGAATTCGATGCAAATATTTACTTCTTATTTACCGGATAGAGTCTGTTACTGTCGGCGATCAATCATTCCTGCGCGATTTAATATTCATCTGGAAAAAAGCGGAATGTTTCGTATTTTTAGCCGACGCGATCATGTGGTTATGCGCAATAATGGTCATTTAAAAAATTTGCGAGACGACGACGGAAAGTCGATACCAGCGACGATGCGGCGCACACATATAGATTATGTAATGAAATACTATGAGTAATTGTAGGTGGTCTATTGACATTTTGCGGCCGACGAACATTATGCGGATAGATAAGGGGTTGGACAAGTGAGATAAGCTTTAAGTGTATCATGTTGCGAAACGTTGGAAACGTTTTAAATATGTCTTTTATATATATTCTTTTTTTTCCGCAAATAGCAGTTTAGTAAATATTTAGTTTTCTGTGAGCTCGTCGTGTGCGATTATACCGATTGGTACGTTTAGCTGTCGTAGTTCGTGTAAACGCCTGTATTATTAAATACGTTTCTTCGACCTTCTTATAACATCGTTAGCAGACAGTTTTATTCGTGTAATTATGGATAACTAGTTGACTTCATAAGCTAGCGCAGTTGGAGTACTTTAGTTTACTTTTCTGTGAGGTACGCCTTTGTTACTATATAATTATAACATTTGAATGTTGCGATTCGTACAAACGTTCCTATTATTATACCACATGTTCCTTCAACCTCGTTACAACTTCAAACATGGGGAACAGTAAGCAGTTTTATTGGTTGAGCAATCACTCAACACAGTTTAATGATTTCCTCTACATGTTTCGCCGCCCCTTCGCATCTCCAATAACCGAATAATATACTCTGTTCTCACTTACTCTCAAGCTGAGTCCTACACTACGCTCTCTCCCTCTCCTTCTCACAAACAAACGAAACGCAGATCACATTGTCTTTCGTTTATCTTATTTACATCCCTAGCAACCAACTTATTCGCAAATCTTCATACGCATCTCTAATGTAAACAAATGCCTATTGACACAGTTATTAACACTTTGACTGCCGTGATGGTCACCGCTGACCAGCGCAAGAGATTTTACTGAAGATCCAAAATATTCGCAATGGGTACCAATAATTATTTTATAAATGCAGTTATTGTTACAATAGTGACGCGATACTTTGGTTTTCAATATCTGCACATTATGTGCATTTTACATAATTTAGTCAAACGCTGTAGTATTTTATAGCATCGCCGTTCTAATATAATAAAAGACGCTTGGCAGTCAACGTGTTAACACTTTGACTGCCGTGATGATCACCGCTGACCGGCGCACGAAATTTTACTGAGGATCCAAAATATTCGCAATGAGTACCAATAATTATTTTATGAATGCAGTTATTGTTAGAATAGTGATACGATCCTTTGGTGTCCAATACCAGCACATTATTTACATTTTGCATAATTCAGTCAAAGGCTATAGTATTTTATAGCATCGCTGTTCTAATATAGTAAAATACGCTTGGCAGTCAACGTTTTAACACTCTGACTCCCATGATGGTCACCGGTGACCGGCGCAAGAGATTTTACTGAAGATCCAAAATATTTGCAATGGGTTGCAATTGTTATTTTATAAATGCAGTTATTGTTAGATTAGTGACGCGATACTTTGGTTTTCAATATCTGCACATTATGTGCATTTTACATAATTCAGTCAAACGCTGCAGTATTTTATAGCATGGCCGTTCTAATATAATAAAAGACGCTTGGCAGTCAACGTGTTAACACTTTGACTGCCGTGATGATCACCGCTGACCGGCGCACGAAATTTTACTGAGGATCCAAAATATTCGCAATGGGTACTAATAATTATTTTATGAATGCAGTTATTGTTAGAATAGTGATGCAATCCTTTGGTGTCCAATACCAGCACATTATTTACATTTTGCATAATTCAGTCAAACGCTCTAATATTTCATAGCAAGATGATTCAAGATATTCGCAATAGATCCAAGTTATTCACAATGGGTACCAATAATTATTTTATAAATGCAGTTATCGTTAGGGTAGTGATGCGATCCTTTGGTCTCTAATACCTGCATATTATTTACATTTTGCATAATTCAGTCAAACGCTCTAGTATTTCATAGCATCGCCCTTCTAATACAATAAAATACGCTCGGCAGTCCACGTGTTAAAAGCGAAAACGCAAATCGCTTAGAGCCCCAACACCCACCGCCATCAGTTTCTGATGAGGGCCAAAGTCGGAGGAACAAAAGGCAGGCAGTTTAGCGCGACGGAGAGTATCCAGGAGACGTATCTCGTGCGGAAGCATCGATCATGCTTGCAGCAGCGTTCGGAACGTAGCGTCGAGAGGGTCGATCATAGGTGCGAGTACATATGCATACGGGGTGGCCGCGGTTGACCGGCTTTTGCACAAGGGAAATTTGCATTGAACGACGGATACGCTCAGCCCGGTAGAAGGACGAGGAGTGTATGGCGAGATCGATGCTGTGTCACATGGGTTATTTGTCAGAAAGCGCCAATTTCGGCTCTTACGCTGCGAGATTAGTCAATTGTATTGTTATGGGGGTTCTAATCATTGTGCTGCTGAATAATTCCGGAATACTTTCCCGCGGACGTCAAGTCTGTTCATTGATTACAGAAAGCGCAACGAAGTTGTAAATGCAATTATTGACAAACCTATGTGCGCGTCCAGAGTCGATATCGCTAGCAGTCAACGCGTTAAGAACTTGTTAAAGCCGGCTTCACAGAAATAGCGAAAAGCGAACGTGTAAAAGTAAGCCAAAATTGTAAGCACAATGCATTCCCTTTTCACTAAGCTTTCTTACCGGTCTAGTTTATTACTTCCACACATGCGTCCACAGCACTCAAACACTTACAAATTCGTTAAAGCCGGATTTACAGAAATAACGACAGACGCAACTGTCTGAAACTAAGCCAAAATTGCAAGCATCACCTATCCTCTTTTCTCCGACCATTGCCCCCGACTTTTTTACAAGTTACACGATAATTTCGTTGCAAACGCAACTTCACAATTAGACCAAATGCACGCACATCACGTTGTCATCAAGGCACACAAACGCAGAACTAGACAGAGACGAAGAGCCTATAGACAGCAGACAGTAGACGTTCGTATACATCAAGTTGCATGCATACAGGCGCGTACGACTAATGTGACCTCACACAGCACGGTGTCCAGATTACACAGACGATTTACATTTGCCGCATGCACACATCGAAAATAAATTCACCATCTCGCTATCCGCGCTCGGGATCCTTCGGTAATGCGGTAAAACAAGTGGCACGCACCGAACGTTTCTGATAAGAAAATGACGGACGATGTTCGGTGTGAATGACACAGGCGACGTAGTCTGCACAATTTTGTTCAACGACGTGCCAGTAGGCGGTCGTGCACGTGTAATGCTGTTTTGCGCGAATTTTGCCGATTTTACAGATAGCTAGTGAGAAGAATGAGTGAGCGAGAGGATGCTCGTGCATGTGCATGCGAAATTCTGCGATTAACACGTTGGCTGCCGTTGGGGGTCACCGGTGACCGGCGCAAGAGATTTTACTGAAGATCTAAAATATTCGCAATGAGTAGTAATAATTATTTTATAAATGCAGTTATTGTTAGAATAGTGATGCAATCCTTTGGTGTCCAATGCCAGCACATTATTTACATTTTGCATAATTCAATCAAACGCTGTACTATTTCATAGCATCGCCGTTCTAATATAGTAAAATACGCTTGGCAGTCAACGGGTTAACACTTTGACTGCCGTGATGGTCACCGCTGGCCGGCGCAAGAGATTTTACTGAGGATCCAAAATATTTGCTATGGGTTGCAATTATTATTTTATAAATGCAGTTGTTGGTAGAATAGTGATGCAATTCTTTGGTGTCCAATAGCAGCACATTATTTACATTTTGCATAATTCAGTCAAGCACTGTAGTATTTCATAGCATCACCGTTCTAATATAGTAAAATACGCTTGACAGTCAACGGGTTAACGCTTTGACTGCCGTGATGATCACCGCTGGCCGGCGTAAGAGATTTTACTGAAGATCTAAAATATTCGCAATGGGTAGTAATAATTATTTTATAAATACAGTTATTGTTAGAATAGTGATGCAATCCTTTGGTGTCCAATGCCAGCACATTATTTACATTTTGCATAATTCAATCAAACGCTGTAGTATTTCATAGCATCGCCGTTCTAATATAGTAAAATACTCTTGGCAGTCAACGTGTTAACACTTTCACTGGCGTGATGGTCACCGCTGACTGGCGCAAGTAATTTTACCGAAAATCCAAAATATTTGCAATGGGTTGCAATTATTATTTTATAAATGCAGTTATTGTTAGAATAGTGATGCAATCCTTTGGTGTCCAATACCAGCACATTATTTACATTTTGCATAGTTCAGTCAAGCACTGTAGTATTTCATAGCATCACCGTTCTAATATAGTAAAATACGTTTGGCAGTCAACATGTTAATACTTTGACTGGCGTGATAGTCACCGCTGACCGGCGCAAGTAATTTTACTGAAAATCCAAAATATTTCCAATGGGTTGCAATTATTGTATAAATGCAGTTATTGTTAAAATAGTGATACAATCCTTTGGTGTCCAATGCCAGCACATTCTTTACATTTTGCATAATTCAATCAAACGCTGTAGTATTTCATAGCATCGCCGTTCTAATATAGTAAAATACGCTTGGCAGTCAACGTGTTAACACTCACTGCCGTGATGGTCACCGCTGATCGGCGCAACAGATTTTACTGAAGATCCAAAATATTTGCAATGGGTTGCAATTATTATTTTATAAATGCAGTTGTTGTTAGAATAGTGATGCAATTCTTTGGTGTCCAATACCAGCACATTATTTACATTTTGCATAATTCAGTCAAACGCTGTATTATTTCATAGCAACGCCGTTCTAATGCAGCAAAATACGCATGGCAGACCATCTGTTAAGTATTTTTTTGTGTTTTATTTGTTTTGCAATTATATGAAATAACACTAAGACGGTTAATGCGAAGTCAGTTTAAATTGTGGGAACACGAGTTTCATAGAGTTCGGACTGGTTGGTTAAAAAGGTACTGTGGCGGTCCCTTGTCGAATAAGTCACCAAAGTTAGATTGTTACAAAGTGTCAAAGGATTGAAAGCGGGGTTCACGTTTAGTCACAGGGTCCCGAAATGCAACTATGCAAAACTTGGTCAAGATTGATCAAAGGCTTTACGAGGTAATAGGAAGTATACAAATGCACGATTGTCGACATGTGTATAACGTGAAAGATATTAAAATATAATAAAGAATAATATCATAAAATCGATTGACAAAGTAGTAACAATACGAAAAATGACAAATATTAATATAGACAAACAGAAAATGGTTTTCTGATCTCTATTCTATCTCTGCTCAATGTTTTTTTTTTTTTTTGTTTCTTATATATAACTCCGCAACATACTAGTGTGAAAATTGAACACGTTTATCAAATATCGACATATGCAGTACCAGGTTATTTTATTTAGTTACTTCAAAATAGCTGGCTTTGCATTAAAAGCGTAGCTGCAATGCAAGTGCAATAATTACTGAACGAAAAATACGTGAGTACATTAAAATAAAGTACTACATAATTTGTAACGGTACGGTAAAAATAACGAAATTAGGTTCAACTCTCTATCCCTCGGTTTGAGATCAGAGAATCAGACGCTTATAGACTCTCTAAGCCATGTGGCCAGGATTGACACTTTCGTAATTCAGATAAATGGACGTTTACTGTACTCCTGATTGCAACTTCCGCTTTCCCGTCTCCGCTTGGCAAACGACGTTCATAGACTCGTCATGACTTGTCATTCTGAAACATGAACTACTACGTGGAAAGTGTCTCTCCTATACATAGACGCTGAAATAGGTAGTATTTTTCTATGCCTTAAAAATAAGAGCGACTAAAAAGAAAGATTAAATCTTAAACATAGGAAAACTATATATAATATATTTAGACTAAACGAAAAAGAAAGATATAGTACAGACTAAAATTAAATATGGGAAAGTGAATTACAAATGCTGCATCCCAATTACGTTTTTATTATGTCACGGAAAAGCTTAATGCATCTCCTAATATAATTATGATATTAGTTAATTACAATATCGGTCAATGTTCTCAATGGCCTTTCCAATGTTTCGCTCCTACGAACTAATATACCTAACGAGACTCATCTACGTCGGATGTCGATCAATAATAATTGGCCAGGCTGTTCTTCGTTTCCACTAACACTAATGATCGATTATTGTCAGCGTATTTTCGATTTTAACTATCACGAACGGCACCGCACTCACGGGTTGATTGATACGCCACTTGAGATCAAAGTTAGGACCAAATGGGCTGACAAACGTTGCCATGACAATTGATGTCTGCCTCGAGTATGTCGTCAGAACACTGCGCAAATTGGCAATCCGCTCCATGAAATCTCCATGATCCCGATTACGTTGAGACGCCATGCTGCCATTAAGGAAATGAATAACGCTCTGATTAAGTCTGCGAATCCTCAAGCAAGTTTCCAGGTTGCAGTGGCACCCTAAAAAGGCCACTTCGGAAGAATCGCTCTCTTAGTAAAAAAAATTACTTTGCCCCTGCATTGCATCGGTGGGTAGGTTCTTTGTGTTTCGAAATTTGTGTGGTGATGTATTGGGTTGGAAGGAAAGTTCTGTCGTATTTTAAAGAAAATATTTGAATTGATTTATAAAAATATGTGTTTAATATTAATCATAATACATTTAATGTGTTGTATGATGAATGCCAAACTCTTCTGCAATTTCTCGACTTGTTAAATGTGGATTATTTTCCAACATGGATCGTAAAACATCATTATCGATCTTGGATGATCGTCCAAATCGATCACTTTCTTGGAGGCTCAGATCCCCGAAACGAAATTTGCTAAACCATCTTTGACAAGTACGAACATTTACAATATCTTTTCCAAATACCGCACATAAATTTTTACATGCAACCGATGCGTTGCTCCTTTTTGGAATTCATACAAAATGCAGTGTCGTAAATGCGCTTTATTTACTGACATGTTTTTCACTTTAAATATCACAAGTAAATGATGAACGGTAAAAAAGGACACCTTTTATATTATACAACAGCTATAAAAAACAAAAAAAATCCGAATGACCCACTAGCCAGATGTTTTTTTTATTTACAAGAAAAATTACCTGCCTATTAAAAATACGACAGAACTTTCCCTCCAACCCAATAATTGTATCACTCGAAATCTACGTTAAACTCGAATTTGGGTAAATAGCTTCCAGTTCTTGTTTATCCTGTGTACAAAATTCCACGTGAACGTCAGGAGTGAGACTCGTGATGTTAAACTCAGGACATATATTAGACAACAGGTATTTTTTTATGGAGACTACGGTTAGTACCTATGCAATCTCGACAGACTTTGGAATTCTACGTGCAACCACATTTTGTCTTTAGAAGCATCGTTTATGCTTAAGTAATTTCTGTTAAAGTTTTACTTACATAGGCGCTGTAGTTTTAAAGCTATCATTCGTACTCTGTCATTTAGTATTTATAATATTATTACTTAACACGTTGACTGCCGTGCGTATTTTGCCATATTAGAACGGCAATGCTATAAAATATTACAGCGTTTGACTGAATTGTGCAAAATGTAAATAATGTGCAGATATTGGAGACCAAAGGATCGCATCACTGTTCTACCAACAACTGCATTTATAAAATAATAATTGCTACCCATTGCAAATATTTTGGATCTTCAATAAAATCTTTTGCGCCGGTCACCCGTGACCACCACGGCAGTCAAAGTGTTAATATTATAAGTATAATATTATAATATATAATATATTAAAATATTGTTATATTAATAGATAATAATATTATATATATATATATATATATATATATATATATACTTTATAATATTATTACTTAACACATTGACTGCCGTGCGTATTTTGCTATATCAGAACGGCAATGCTATAAAATATTACAGCGTTTGACTGAATTGTGCAAAATGTAAATAATGTGCAGATATTGGAGACCAAAGGATCGCGTCACTATTCTACCAACAGCTGCATTTATAAAATAATAATTGCTACCCATTGCAAATATTTTGGATCTTCAGTAAAATATTTTGCGCCGGTCACCCGTGACCACCACGGCAGTCAAAGTGTTAATATTATAAGTATAATATTATAATATATAATATATTAAAATATTATTATATTAATAGATAATAATATAATATATATATACTTTATAATATTATTACTTAACACATTGACTGCCGTGCGTATTTTGCTATATTAGAACGGCAATGCTATAAAATATTACAGCGTTTGACTGAATTGTGCAAAATGTAAATAATGTGCAGATATTGGAGACCAAAGGATCGCATCACTATTCTACCAACAACTGCATTTATAAAATAATAATTGCTACCCATTGCAAATATTTTGGATCTTCAGTAAAATATTTTGTACCGGTCACCCGTGACCACCACGGCAGTCAAAGTGTTAATATTATAAGTATAATATTATAATATATTAAAATATTATTATATTAATAGATAATAATATAATATATATATACATATACTTTATAATATTATTACTTAACACGTTGACTGCCGTGCGTATTTTGCTATATTAGAACGGCAATGCTACAAAATATTACAGCGTTTGACTGAATTGTGCAAAATGTAAATAATGTGCAGATATTGGGGACCAAAGGATCGCATCACTATTCTACTAACAACTGCATTTATAAAATAATAATTGCTACCCATTGCAAATATTTTGGATCTTCAATAAAATCTTTTACGCCAGTCACCGGTGACCACCCGGCAGTGAAAGTGTTAATATTATAAGTATAATATTATAATATATAATATATTAAAATATTATTATATTAATATATAATATATTAAATGTATATACTTTATAATATTACTACTTAATATATTGATTATTTACATGCTATTTGCTTTTGCATATTGCATGAAACATATGTGTAAAACACATGTTGGCCCAGGATCTTTCGAACTTATCGGTACCACAAGCAGTTAATCTGATCTACCACATGTTTTACCACGTCTTCATCTAGCGTACGCCCGTTAATACGCGTTATCAACAAGTTAGTCGTTCGTTTCAATCACATGAGTTCTTGCACACCGCAATCAACCCGCCGACAATCGCGACCACCATCATTTCGTCGCCGTAAATGACCGTCCCGGCGTAAGCGTCAGAGAAACAAACATTGCCGCTGACCGTGAAAGAAGGCACGGCCTTAAAATTACAATGCAACGGCACTCCGTCGGTCAGCGCGAGTTGTCCGACGATAATTCACGTTCTCCGGCAAATGCCGTTTCCACGTCTCCGGTAAATGCCGTTTCCACGTCTCCGGCGACCGTGAAATCAATGTTGACGCCTCTAATCGCTATGATCTATGGTCAAACTGCGATTGGCTCGAGCGCACACGTCCCTCTCGGCTCGTTCGCCAAATTCGCCATCGCCAGACAGTTGCCCAGACGCACCTGTGATCCAGATGGGCCGGGTGATGGTGTTTAACACTAAACGTACCGGTACTTTACACTTAGATATTCTTATCATGAGGGGTCATTTGACCCCTTATGAAATAAACGTTCGTTTTCAGAAAGAAATTCCTAATCGATTAAAGCGGGAAATTGAATAATTAGATGGTATAAGAATTTACAGAGAGTCAAATGAGCGATGAAAATAAGAATGAATGTACGATTTTAAAGTAAATTTTGAAAGGGGTCATTTGGCCCCGCTTGGTACGTATAGTGTTAAAATTGCGGCTTGATAATCGACAATGCATAAAGGTATGAAAATAGAGTTGCAAAAATACAAAACTCTTGTTAAAAATTGATAATATTTAAATTTATCGGATTTAATCGGACTGCTTGAAAATTAACAATATTTAAATGAAGATCATTTAATACTAAACGTACCGATACTTTACACTACCTATTCTTACTACGAGGGGTCATTTGACCCCTTATGAAATAAACATTGATATTCATAAAGAAATTCCTCAGTTATTAAAAAGAGAAATTGAATAATCAGATGATATAAGAATTTGCAGAAAGTCAAATGAGCGAAAAAAATAACAATGAATATACGATTTTAAAGTAAATTTTGAAAGGGGTCATTCGACCCTGCTTGGTACGTTTAGTGTTAAGCGCTATCGAAACTTGTTGACGAATTTCGGTCCGCGGAAAATTTCTTTCTGCACCTTCGCCACGCGTTCTGAACTTGTCCGGGTGCTTTAACGTAGGTGCGGATTCTTCGAAGCGGGATATATAAGATTTCGGACTCTGAAACGCTGGTACGTAAATATAATTTGATATGTGAAATGTTAGAGGATGTGTTTCAATGCTGTCGTCATTTATTCAGATTATTAACACTTTAACACTTTGACTGCCATGATGGTCACGCAAGAAATTTTACTGAAGATCCAAAATATTCGCAATCGGTAGCAATTATTATTTTATAAATGCAGTTGTTATTAGAATAGTGATGCGATCCTTTAGTCTTCAATACCTGCATATTATGTACATTTTGCATAATTCAGTCAAAGGCTATAGTATTTTATAGCACCGCCGCTTTAATATAGCAAGATAGGCACGGCAGTCAACGTGTTAACGACCGCTAGCCGATTAATCGACTTTTCGATTCCAACTGCTATTTACCGGTAGCCGATTAATCGGCATTTCAGTAGTCAACGGTTATATTAGATAAAATAAATATCGGATGATATTATGACAATTCTAAGTGACAATAAAATTACACTGCTTTGAAACCAAAGGGTTCTCAACAACACATTCAGTTTTTTTCAGTTATAAAGCTTTACAAATGGGCACTTACAAAGGGTTCACAACAACACATTCAGTATTTTTCAGTTATAAAGCTTCACAAATGGGCACATACACAATTCCAATATCCAATACAGAGTCGGTCGTTAGTGAGTATCATCTTCAGTCAATAGCGATCGGTAAAGTGTTAAGGAATGTGAAGCAGTTTATTGGTTGAAAGTGCTTTCGACTATGAAACTTTATTACTCATGCTTAGAAATCTACAAAAGTGCGTGTGTGTTAGAAAATTTGTTTCCATAAAAATGAATCTTGAAACATATTGAGAATTAAAATAATAAGGTTCTGTAACCAGAAGCATTTTTAACGAAAAAGATAGAAGAAATTTGCTTTTATATTTGGTATTTATTTCAAGTAGGATTCCTTAGAACCTACTTTGGTAATTAACATCGCTTTAAGAACTGCGACTTGCAACTGTGCTTTTCGTCCATTCGCGAGTCATTCATAAGAGAAACGATCCTTTCTACGGATGCATTAGTGCCAGGCAGACATAAAATATATTCAGTAATTATACGAAAGTTCATATGATTCTAATTAATGGTGTGAAACTGTTTGAACAATTCCACCCAACGACTTTCAGTTGAAACATTCCCAGTGTTCCATTCAGTCACTCTCTGCGGTGCAATGTAATTAGAAATGAGTGAATACTCATCAATTACTTCTGTATCTCCATTACAATTAGTGAGTCCCTCTGCAATCAATACACCCTGCTACGCGCTACCTTTTTTTTATTTTTCACGGCTATTTTTTAAATTGTTCCCGTGGATTTCTCTCTTTCTAAAAACGGGACGTTCCAAAAGTGAGCTTGGCGACAACGGGATATGCGTTCCAAAAATTAATAATTCCATTAAACTAATCCTCCATGCTTCACGGACTCTGCTTCGAAGAAATCTAAAATTTGTTTCATGTAATGATGCAATTAACATGATTAGTCTTAAAATACTATAATACTTTACCATCGCCGTTACGGATTTCCTTCTTTACTTACAACGCTCTGCCACGATAACTTTAAACTTAAATAATTTTTAGATCCACTCTAAATTTCGTATCGATAGAACAAGAAGAACGGAGAATGTTAACATACAAATTCGGAGGTACGTGAAAATGTTGAAGTGTTCAACCATAATTTAAATAGAAATCTCCGTTTAGTGAGAAAAGGTCGGAAAACAATATCGCGCTGAACTCGCATATGCCACTGAATCGAATCAAGATATCAAACCTAAATCACACGTACACCGAAAAAAAATTCCACGATAAACAAACTGAAAGACTTGTAAGCACTCGCATTATCTTTTCAAACTAAACTATCCATTTTGAGTAGTGTAGGATTTAGATTCGAGTGACATTATTAAACGGTCTCGGTCACAAAAGTAGTAGCTATAATGTTCCTTGCACTACACTTTATATTAAACGCTGACACTCAAAAGATTGGCCTAAACTCGCTAAACTCGCTTCTCTAATGGACTCGCTCGTATTCTCTAAAGATTTGCTAGAAGATTCGCTAAGACGCTCACTGGTATTCTCGAAAGATTCGCAACGACTCACTTATCTCAACATCGCGCTCGACCCTTTTATTCTGTTTCGTTTCCATGATAATGAATTTTGTTCGAAAACCTTCCTAATAACAAAACAGACTCATGCATTCTTTCTCACTCTCTCATTCTCTCGCTTTCTCTCATACACACACTCTCTCATTGTCCATTCGTAAAAAATCAGACATCCCACAGTAGTGAAAAGATGTAGATCACGTTCTCGTCGCCCTTATATCTTCCTGTAGCGGATGGTTCTTTCTCACTCTCCCACTCTCTCTCTCTTTCTCTCATACGCTCGACCCTTTTATTCTGTTTCGTTTCCATGATAATGAATTTGTTCGAAAACCTTCCTAATAACAAATACATACTCATGCATTCTTCCTCATTCTCCCACTCTCTCTCTTTCTCTCATACGTTCGACTCTTTTATTCTGTTTCGTTTCCATGATAATGAATTTGTTAGAGAACCTTCCTAATAAGAAATACGGACTCATGCATTCTTTCTCACTCTCTCACTCTCTTTTTCTCTCATACGCACACTCTCTCATTGTCCATTCGTAAAAAATCAGACATCCCACAGTAGTGAAAAGATGTAGATCACGTTCTGGTCGCCCTTATATCTTCCTGTAGCGGATGGTTCTTTCTCACTCTCCCACTCTCTCTCTCTTTCTCTCATACGCTCGACTCTTTTATTCTGTTTCGTTTCCATGATACTGAATTTGTTCGAAAACCTTCCTAATAACAAATACAGACTCATGCATTCTTTGTCACTCTCCCACTCTCTCTCTTTCTCTCATACGTTCGACTCTTTTATTCTGTTTCGTTTCCATGATAATGAATTTTGTTCGAAAACCTTCCTAATAACAAAACAGACTCTCTCTCTCTCTCTCTCTCTCTCTCTCTTTTTCTCTCTCTCGCACACTCTCTCATTGTCCATTCGTAAAAAATCAGACATCCCACAGTAGTGAAAAGATGTAGATCACGTTCTCGTCGCCCTTATATCTTCCTGTAGAACGGATGGTTCTTTCTCACTCTCCGAGGGGGCTCTCTCTTTCTCTCATACGCTCGACCCTTTTATTCTGTTTCGTTTCCATGATAATGAATTTGTTCGAAAACCTTCCTAATAACAAATACATACTCATGCATTCTTTCTCATTCTCCCACTCTCTCTCTTTCTCTCATATGTTCGACTCTTTTATTTTGTTTTGTTTCCATGATAATGAATTTATTCAAAAACCTTCCTAATACCCAATACAGACTTATGCATTCTTTCTCACTCTCCCACTCTTTCATTGTCCATTCGTAAAAAATCACACATCCCACAGTAGTGAAAAGATGTAGATCACGTCCTGGTCGCCCTTATATCTTCCTGTAGCGGATGGTCAAAATCGTCGTCGGTCTTCGATTGGTCGCACTACGACGAATCGTCGATTAACGTTCTCATCCGCATACACGTCCGCGTGAGCGCAACCTGGCTCGTTTGAGGGTGCATCCGCTCATCGGGGTGATGACGTTTGATGCTCTCGAGTGACGCGTCCGTGTGCGTGGGTGTGTCGATGCATCAACGTGCGCGAGAGTGTGCGTGTAAATATGTGCGCACGCTCTCCTGCACCAACTCTCTCTCTCTCTCTCTCTCTCTCGCTCTTGCTCTTGCTCTCTCTCACTCGCTCTCTCTTTCGCCGGCAGTTTGGCTGGCAACACAGGAGCCCGCATATCAAATGGTGCGTATCACGGGATACAAGCAATTCCCATCAACCAATATTGTCATGTGGGTAATGAACGGGCGTGCGTTGAATAAACATGCGGCCGAGGGGGCCACTTGGACGTTATACGCGCGTATATGCATGGAAATGACGACCGTTTCCTCAGCCGTGGCGGAAAACGCCTGCGCCGACTTCTTCAGTGCCACTTTGGCGGTGGGTTCCGCGGTTCGTGGACGAATTGTTTTTGGCGGGACTGCTATTCTTCGCCACGCGGTCACTGTTGCTGGTCTGGGATACAGTTTAACACGGTGACTGCCAGGCAAGTTTATAAGAAAATCTACATGAGGCCAGGCGCGCTGCTATATCATACGCGAATTGATTCTCATCGTAGTAGAAGATTATTATAAGTTGAAAAAAATGCCTAAGGATTTCCATCAAATTGAAAATCTGTATTGAAAAATCGTACTGGACATATTGTTTCTTATCGTAGCAGAAAATAAGCATGTTTACATCGAAACGTTTCGGAACATGCATTCAGTTGAAAATCTTTCCTCAAGAACGAAGTATCTAAGAAAGCGTGTGTGCGCCGAAAGTTATTTCTTCTTTTTCAAATATGTTTTCTCTAGTGACGCATGGTTAAAATTTCTTTTATAACAATTTAATTGTGTTATTATATCCTCTGAAATATCTTGCCGAATACCTACTAACTGACTAGATGCTGGATTGTAGAATTACCACCATAATTGGGTACCGGTTTAATACACTAACGATTGAATCATATTCTAAACATCTCTTAACTATACTGGAGAAAACAGGAGTGGAAATGGCGGGATGCTGGATTATAGCATTACCACCATATGTGTGTGCCATATTTGAGTACCGGTCCAATATAATAACGATTGAACTATGTCTATTCTAAAACGTCTCTCAAACACCCTAACGAAAACAGGGTTGAAAATGCGGGGATGATGGTTTCTGGTATTATCTAAAACTTCGTCATGCCACTAGATAAATAAAAGTTCCGGAGGACATGGTTTCGATGTAAGTTGGTATGGATGCTGGATTATAGCATTACCGCCATATATGTGTGCCATATTTGAGTACCGGTCCAATATAATAACGATTGAACTATGTCTATTCTAAAACGTCTCTTAAACACCCTGACGAAAACAGGGTTAGAAGCGCAGGGATGATGGTTTCTGGTATTATCTAAAACTTCATCGTGCCACTAGATAAATAAAAGTTCCGGAGGACATGGTTTCGGTGTAAGTGGGCATGGATGCTGGATTATAGCATTACCACCATATGTGTGTGCCATATTTGAGTACCGATCCAATATAATAACAATTGAACTATGTTCATTCTAAAACGTCTCTCAAACACCCTAACGAAAACAGGGTTGAAAAGCGGGGATGATGGTTTCTGGTATTACCTAAAACTTCGTCGTCCCACTAAATAAACAAAAGTTCCGGAGGACATGGTTTCGGTGTAAGTGGGCATGGATGCTGGATTATAGCATTACCACCATATGTGGTGCCATATTTGAGTACCGGTCCAATATAATAACAATTGAACTATGTTCATTTTAAAACGTCTCTCAAACACCCTAACGAAAACAAGGTTGAAAATGCAGGCATGATGGTTTCTGGTTTTATCTAAAAGTTCGACGTGTCTATAATATATAAAAGTTCCGGAGGACATGGTTTCGGTGTAAGTGGGCATGGATGCTGGATTATAGCATTACCGCCATATGTGTGTGCCATATTTGAGTACCAACCCAATATAATAACGACTGAACTGTGTTCATTCTAAAACGTCTCTTAAGCATCCTGACGAAAACAGAGTTAAAAATGCAGGGATGATGGTTTCTGGTATTATCTAAAACTTCATCGTGCCACTAGATAAATAAAAGTTCCGGAGGACATGGTTTCGGTGTAAGTGGGCATGGAGTCCACGTGTAAACGACACGCAGTAGCGTTGTTCAGAGTCTTAAGATAATGTTGCAACATTACGACCCGCCAGCAAATTGCGGCGAACTGGAAATCGAACGACGATACGATCGCGTAACACGTAGCGACTATTTCTGACACGACAGCGTGAGTTAAGTTTACACCATGCGGACACTGTACCCGCGGCCGTAAGCGTGCTAAATTATTAATGCACGCCGACGCGCTGTTCGATTTTTCCGCCGGTAAACGATAAACGTTTCGTGGCGGACGAGCGTATTGCGGCCGTGAAAAGGTTTCGTGCGTTTCGTGCGCTACGCTCGCCTCGAATGCCGGAATATTTAATGCGAGGTCGTTGTGTGTTGTCGTACACGGTCAGTATTATTTCCTTTGAAGCAAGAAGCGGCGCGATTAAATCGCGAACGCGACCGCTTCGCAGCGCTACGGCTAATAATGTATTTTTCACACAGTTTTACGGCGGTAGGGGATGAATGTTTTGCGGCCGTGAAAACGTTTTATGTGCTTCGCGTACCTTCAGTGCGGGAGAATGGGCAGAGGCGGTTTTGGTCTGCGTTTACGCGGGCAAAAAATTAGATCGCCGTCGAAGGAAATAATGCATTGTGCGTGACCTGATCCCCTCCGGTCGGACATGTTTCTTTAACCGTTTGAGTGCCACGGGTCTTCCTCATTTCCCGGTCGAAACTTGCCAAGCGGCGCGATAGCGCTTGTTATATTCCGTGTCGAAACTTGCCAAGCGGCGCTATAGCGCTTGTTATATTACAGCAATTTTTATATGAATAAAAGCATGTAGACCTATAAAGTGTAACATTACTCCAATTTTATCTTTTTTACCTAAGATTGAAAAGTTACCGTAATGTTGTGCATCGAGAGAAACCGAGCCTGCTGTGATTACGCTGCAGTTTTGAGGACAGACAGAAGAAGCGCGATCGCGCCGCTTGGCACTCAAACGGTTAAGTGTATAAAAGCATCGTTTCGTATAAAACTATAGTTTGCAGAAAACTTTATTGGTATATATGTTACGTAAATTGCGGGTTCGGTTGAACAAGCATCGCAATAAGAAGATGTTTGTCGTTTTTAGGTTAGCATATTTGTTTTCGAACTGTCCGATTGACCAACATTTTTATACATATTAAATGGTACAGAAGTTTGCCATTTTTTGTCGTTGCTTTTACTTTTAATGGATCGGAAAGAAATATTGGTGGTAGTACTAATGTGTTAAATAATATCAAAGGTTTCATACGTAAATTCTACGCGGTAAAGGTACATTTTTAATTTATTTCGCATTTTTAGACGATGAAAGGCTTGTTTCTTTAAGTGTATAAAGGAAAGGATGTTTCTTTAAGTGTATAAAAGCATCGTTTCGTATAAAACTATAGTTTGCAGAAAACTTTATTGGTATATATGTTCCGTAAATTGCGGGTTCGGTTGAACAAGCATCGCAATAAGAAGATGTTTGTCGTTTTTAGGTTAGCATGTTTGTTTTCGAACTGTCCGATTGACCAACATTTTTATACATATTAAATGGTACAGAAGTTTGCCATTTTTTGTCGTTGCTTTTACTTTTAATGGATCGGAAAGAAATATTGGTGATGGTACTAATGTGTTAAATAATATCAAAGGTTTCATACGTAAATTCTACGCGGTAAAGGTACATTTTTAATTTATTTCGCATTTTTAGACGATGAAAGGCTTTCTTTACTTTCGTATAGCCGCCGCAATTACTCACTTGCAACATTTTAATTTATTATCTTTTAATGTAGAAATCGTAACTGTCATTATTTTTATTTATTTACTCGGATGTGGCAATGCAATTTTGTCGTCAACGTATCCTTTTGGTGGCACGTTAATTTCTGCCTACGATTGTAAAATGTGAAACAACGTGGAACAAATAAAAAATTAAACGTTTCGCAAGTGAACAGGCTGTCCGACGGAATGAAATTATTTCACGAAATTGCGCAACTACCGGAGGGCATGCCGGAAGAGAGCCCAATTAAAACATGAAAAAAAGCAAATATGATGCAGCAACAAATTGATATTACAATTCCCTGAATATTATCAAAACAAAAGTTACGAGCACTGTCCACAATGTGCTATAGTCTGTCCTTGCCACCAATTCTAATAATAGCACTCCACTATAACTAACAGTACTGGCACTATAGTATAATTTTCAAATGACGTGGAAACCGTAAAGAATGTCACATCAGTAAAAATAGTGTATCTTCAAGTTTACGGCTGTACGGCACTTGACTCCGTTTATACCATCGACACAAGACGTGCACGGTAGATATAAGATGCATGATGACGCATATTTGGGAACCATACGTTGGGCATATTTATACATGCTGTATTAGAATATGATCCACGACGATACAATACGCAACGATACATGGTTCTTAATGCAAATATGTGCATCCTGGTATATTCGCCGTGGCAATAAAAATATAATAACACACGGTACATGAATGGACGTATTTTACCACGCCATACAACGATACTCTTTATGCAATGGCATATGTACATCATGTTACCGTTGCATCTTTAACCGTGAAAGTACAATGCACGTACTGCCAAATGGCACGACACATGTAAGGGTACATGGTTAAGAGGGTACCTTTCATATCCTGATATACCGACAATGAATTTTCCATCATGTTGCACATAAGGACAGCTCACAACGCTACTTAGGGACGCACACTTGTTACTTCATCTTACCTCTTACATACTATGACAAAAAAATACATAATACATATTGCTAAACAGAATTCTAAGCACAACGGCACACGCTACGTAATACTACACGGCATATGCCGTTCATACATGATATGATGCACATTGCCTTATACTGCGCACGATGTTGAATATGTTTCAAAATGGTACCTTTCACATCTTGATATATTGCATCATACTACACACGATGTTGAATATGTTTCAAAATGGTACCTTTCACATCCTGACATACCGACAATGAAATTTCCATAATACTGCACATAACGACAGTTCACCATGCTACTTAAGGACGCACACTTGTTACTTCATCCTACCTCCTACATACTGTGACACAAAAATACATAATACATGATCCCACACAATATTCCATACACAACGGCACACACTGCGTAATACTACATGATAGCACGATGCAGATTGATTGCTTCATACAGCGCACGATGTTGAATATGTTTCAAAATGGTACCTTTCACATCTTGATATATTGCATCATACTACACACAATGTTGAATATGTTTCAAAATGGTACCTTTCACATCTAGATATACTGCATCATACTGCACACAGTGTTGAATACGTCTCAAAATAGTACATTTCACATCCTGACATACGGACAATAAAATTTCCATAATACTGCACATAACGACAGTTTACCATGCTACTTAAGGACGCACACTTGTTACTTCATCCTACCTCCTACATACTGTGACACAAAAATACATACTACATGCTCCCACACAGTATCCCGTACACAACGGCACACGCTGCGTAATACTACACGGCATATGCCATTCATAGATGATACCATGATGCAGATTGCCTCATACAGCGCACGATGTTGAATATGTTTCAAAATGGTACCTTTCACATCTTGATATAATGTCGAATATGTCTCAAAATAGTACATTTCACATCCTGACATACCGGCAATGAAATTTCCATAATACTGCACATAACGACAATTCACCATGCTACTTAAGAAGCACACTTGTTACTTCATACATACATACTTCCTACATACTGTGACACAAAAATACATGATACATGCTCCCACACAATATCCCATACACAACGGCACACGCTGCGTGACACTACATGATAGCACGATGCACATTGCATCATACTGCACACGATGTCGAATATGTTTCAAAATGGTACCTTTCCCATCTTGATATACTACATCATACTGCACACAATGTTGAATATGTCTCAAAATAGTACATTTCATATCCTGACATACCAACAATGAAATTTCCATAATACTGCACATAACGACAGTTCACCATGCTACTTAAGGATACACACTTGTTACTTCATCCTACTTCCTACATACTGTGACACAAAAATACATATTACATGCTCCCACACAGTATCCCATATACAACGGCACACGCTGCGTAATACTACACGGCATATGCCGCTCATACATGATAGCACGATGCACATTGCATCATAGTGCACACGATGTACCGCCGTACTCGACGTCGTCTGACTCCGTCCGACGTTTCGCTCGTGCCAGTTCGCGGGGTGAGAAAGCTCACCCGTTGAACCCTATTCATAGAGCGCCAAATAGAACGTGCAAGGCGCGCTACGCCAAAGCATTCTGTCTGTAAGCAGTGAATTGTAATGGTCTATCTGCGACGTTTATGGGACTATATAGTCACGGCGACTTCACTTGGTTACCTCGGACGCATCAAATTTCACCTTTGTTATGAGCGAGTCGAGATCGTGTCAAATTTGGAATGCGCGAATTCTTGTGCGTGAGCCATTTTAACCGACAGGTCGCCGGCTAAATGTCACATTTTTGTCTCATTCTGGGCGTGGATGCGCGGGTAGGCTGGGTCTAGAATATTCTCGTGTACTTTCAGCTGGGTGTGTTTGAACATCATAGATTAGGAGAGACTTTGTACAGTGGATAACGGAATTCGTATGAAGTCATGATGGAAGGCTTGATGGAAGGAGTTGAGAAAGACGTGGCTTGGTATGGGGGTAGAACCTTATATCAATATGTCATTGTTAGTTATACAGTAACAATGGTGTAGGGTGAATATGTGTTCCCGTTTAGTTCTCTGAAATGCTTAACGATAAACGAACTTAGTTATAAGAAAAAATACTTAGAAAAATGACAAAAAATAAGCCGAAAATACACGAAAATTCGCGAAAAATGTCAAATGTTTTTTTTTGTTTTGGACCGATACCATTCAATAGAGGGTATTTTGCCCTGAAGATAGACCACTTTCCGCGTGCTGAACTCTTCATAGTTTTCGAGATATGACGATTTTAAGAAAGCGCAAAAAATTTTTTTTCATAATTGCTGATCGCGATTAGTCCCACGCGAAAGTGCGTTCAAAAAGCTTTAAGAAAACCTATATTAGTTATAGGTTCCGATCACTAGTTCAGACGGGACAGCGCCTTGAAGAAATCGAGAAAATCTTAAGGTGCCATTTTTGCGAAAAAATGATGGGTCACCGATTTTGTTGCCCTTTTAACATATCAAAGGGGGTTCAAAATGACTCGGAAAATGCAAGTCGCACCCCGAAATTCGCAATAGTTCCGGAGATATGACCAAAAATGTGTGGTAAAATCGTGAAAAACGGGCTTGGAAGTAGGGCATAAAGTGAAAACTTCAGCGATTGATTTGTCACTCTGCCAAATGAAAGGGAATACTAAGGAACACAAAAAAAACGCAAACCGCGTTCCAAAATTTGCAACAGTTTTCAAGGTATGGCCAAAAATAAGCGAAAAATGTGAAAAATCACCTTCAAAGTGGAGTAAAAAAAAGTTGTTTCAATCAATCTGTCTTTCTAGAAAATGAAAGATAGCGTAAAGCCGTCTACACAAATCACAACTCCCCTGAAAAATTCACAGCAGCTCTGGAAATACAACCAAAAACACGTGAAAAGTAAATGAGGAACACCATTGAAAAAATTACTCTGACAACATGCTATCAAGGAACATACTACGTCACCCTGACAAACCTACACGCGACTCTCATTCTTACTCAATCCCGCCCTACTCCCCACCACACTCTCCCACTTCTTCCAAATTACTTCTTCAATCATCTTTTTCTTTCCAAAAGTCGGTCCTTCTATCCATTGACAACACATTCCTACGTACATGCCCCATCGCAATCAATATCGACTTCCATCTAAACATCCGCGTAATCGTGTCTTCGACCTCCCAGCAACTAATTCCATTACCCGTCCGCACTCGGTGTTCGATAAGAAGTTAAGTAAAAAACGTTCGAGCACTCGTTTCCATAAGCCGCGACGCAAAAAATCGACAGCGATGTACCGTGCCACATTAAAGATCTGATCGATCAACTCGGCTCGGGTTACATCTTGCAGACGCACACATCGAGAGTCTGGATCTTGCTCGACGCTCTCGAACTCCAGGAAATCGAAGAAAGACCGCGTGGAAGTCGGAAAGTGAGCGCGGCGGCGATCGAGAGTGTAAAATTCAATAAATGAATTCATTCAGCGGCCGGCTCGGGTAAACTTGCAGCATATTCCGCTCAAAGAGACTCTGTTTTCGTCAGATCGTGTGCTCGCCGTCGTGAATGCGTGTCCACGGTTATTATGCGCGCGATCGCGCATTCAGTTGGCTTTCGTCTGACTCTGTTAACTCTTCCGTGAGTGTGCCGTGATGTGTTCCGCGGTTGCAGAGTCGATCGATCGAAAATGTGACGTAGCTCCATAACTTCTTCGCGCAGTCCTATCATTATTTTGCGGAGAAAAAGAATTGGTAGGCATTTTAATTTGTGCGCCACAACTATAGTTGACCGGCGTATTTTTTGTGTTGCAAATTTGCATGC
Source organism: Cryptocheilus praepositus (assembly GCA_033815515.1). NCBI lineage: Eukaryota > Metazoa > Arthropoda > Insecta > Hymenoptera > Pompilidae > Cryptocheilus > Cryptocheilus praepositus. The sequence continues at coordinate 6,962,375 of JAWWQZ010000303.1, read as the reverse complement.
GTTTAAACGTATTTTTATGTTCCGAATTTTATTGCCGGAATGTGAATATTTCTTTGATGTAGTTTTTGTTCCCGGCATCTGTGAGTGCGTGGGCGACTTTTTTAAGTAGCGTATCGCGGAAGGCGTCCATAGTCGTGAATAGTAACGGAAGCGTTAACACGTTGATTGCCAAGCGTATTTTACTATATTAGAACGGTGATGCTATGAAATACTACAGCGTTCGACTGAATTGTGCAAAATGTATATAATGTGCAAGTATTTGAGACCAAAGTATCGCATTACTATGCTAACTATAACTGAATTTATAAAATAATTATTGCTACCCATTGCGCATATTTTGGATCTTCAGTAAAATCTCTTGCGTCGGTCAGCGGTGACCATCATGGCAATCAAAGTGTTAAACATAAGTGTGGCTCGTCAATGCAATCTTTACAATATAAAATGACCTTTTTGGTCCGATTTTTTGCACTTTCTGTTCCGAAACTTGCAACATTTTATTGGTAATACTGTTTGCAACATTTATTGCTTTTAACACGTTGACTGGCAAGCGTATTTTACTATATTAGAACGCCGATGCTATGAAATACTACAGCGTTTGACTGAATTATGCAAAATGTAAATAATGTGCAGGTATTGGAGACCAAAGGATCGCATCACTATTTTAACAATAACTGAACTTATAAAATAATTATTGCTACCCATTGCGAATATTTTAGATCTTTAGTACAAAGTGTTAAACAGCAGCACACCCCTTGCAGTACACAAAAACCTAAGCCAACCACCACGTCTCCGTCTATTTTTTTTTCCATCCGCCCTCTCGTCGTGGACGGACCTCCAAAATGAGATAATCGGCCGCCTGCACGTCAAACGTCATCCGCACACGTACGTCACCGACACAAACGCCAGGCGTCTCGGCTGGATGGGCAATCTGCGGTATCTTTGATACCCGGCGCAACAACGTATTAGCCCGACAATTGTCATATTACATGAGACATGACGAAGCCGCGTTTGCCGTGACAACGGTTTATTAATTGGCAATGCCGGAGGTTCGCGCGAATCTTTGCCACTGGAACATTCGGACGTGCGTCCGAATCGACGCGCATTTGCGTATGCAATTTATTCGGCGCGGGGCAAATTGAAAGTGCCGCTGTGTACCTTGACGCAATCAAAATCGGTAATTAAACGCGCACAACGTGGCAAGGGCCCCGGGAAGAGGGCCGCGGAATAAACCGGGAGCACATAGTAATTAATAGCACCGCGTTATGCCGCGCTCTGCAGTTCTTGCACGCTTGCTGCCTTTTGGATCGATTGGCCCTCGCCTCGAATTCGCCGGTTTCGAGCGGTTAGCGCGAATACGCGCGTTCCGATTTTGTTAACAAACTGTAGGATGTGCATAAATGAATAAGAAGAAGCTGTATGATCGCGGATAATACTGTAATACTGTAATACTACAATATAGATGTAATACTGTTTTGAATTTAGGTGAATAATTTAATAAGAGTAAGATACGTGATCACTTAAATATTATAATACAATAATATTGCCTCTATTGTGTGTTAATAACTTAATAATAGCAAATATGATCACAGATGCTTTCAATTGCGTTTGGCGTCGAGACCAATATATAAATCTGCTGTGGCATTCAACTTGTTAACACGTTGACTACCAAGCGTATTTTGCTATGTTAGAACCACGATGCGATGAAATTCGACAGAGTATAATTAAATCGTGCGAAGTAAAGGTAACGCAGAGTTGTTAGAAGCCAAAGTATTGAAGCACCGTTCCAATATCAATTGCTTTTAGAAGATTGCAAATAGGTTTCATTGCAAATTTTTTGCATTTTTAGTCAAATTGTTTGCGCCGGTACCGCGTATTTTGCTATGTTAGAACCGCGATGCGATGAAACACTGCAGGGTATGATTAAATCGTGCAAAATGACGGTAACACAGAGTTGTTAGAAGCCGAAGTATTGAAACCTTTCCAATATCAATTTTTTGTAAAATCTTTTGCACCGATCACCGGTGACCACCGTGCCAGTCAAAGGGTTAAAGCAACATCGACTATAATGATGGAATACATCCGACGCGTAACTTTAAAAAACAGCATTATTTACTAGACATGCATGAGGCATGTCTTGCAATATGTACACATAATCCCAGGAATCCTACCAGGTTGCTCAATAAGTTTTGTCGTTCGATAAGAAAAACACAATGTTATGGTTCAAAATACACTTTATTATTCAGTATAATCTCCCTGAACATTAATGCACTTGCTCCAACGATCCTCCAATCTGTGGATCCCATCCCTGAAGTGAGATTCCGGAAGGTCTGCAAAATACGCTTCAACAGCCGTTAAGACCTCTTCATTTGACGAAAAACGCTTGCCACGCATAAATTTGTTGAGTTCTGGAAACAAATGGAAGTCGCTGGGGGCCAAATCTGGTGAATACTGCGGATGCTCCAACAATTCGAACTTTAATTCATGGATTTTACCCATTGTCAAAATGCTCTTGTGACACGGTGCGTTGTCCTGCTGAAAAAGGATTTTTTTCTTCTGCAAACCGGGTCTTTTTTCACGAATTTTTTGCGATGAAACCTTCAACTGGTCCAAAAGGTTGCAATAATATTCAGAATTAATTGTTTTACCAGTTTGCAAGTAATCCACAAATAAAATTCCTTTCGCATCCCAAAAAACTGATGCCAGAACCTTCTTGGCCGATTTCTGGACACGAAATCGTTTCGAAGCCGAACAACCAGGTTCACACCACTCTTTAGCCTCTTGTTTTGATTTAGGATCATGGTGATAGACCCAAGTCTCATCCATAGTGATGAATCGACGCACAAAATCCACTTTATCCTTTTTAAAACGCTCCAAATGTTGTTGAGAAAGTCGCATTCGAATGTGTTTTTGTTCAATTGTTAGCGAATGCGGCACCCATTGTGCACACAGCTTTTTAAAACTCAAAATTTCATTTAAAATATGACTCACACTGCCTAATGAGCTGTGTAGAGCCTCTACTTAATCCCTCTCAGTCAATCGACGATCTTCCAAAACCATATCGTGTACTTTGGCTACGATTTCTGGTGTTGATGCGGTTTTTGGACGTACTTCACGTGGATCGTCTTCAAGGCTTGTACGACCACGTTTAAATTCAGTAACCCATCTTTCTACTGTTCTAATTGAAGGTGAACGTTCATTATACACTCTTAACATTCGTTCGTGAATTTCTTTTGGTGTTACACCTTCCAAAAATAAGAAATTTATCACTGCACGATATTCAATTTTTTCCATTGTCGAAAATACTGTGACACGGCGACACTAAATGGCTTGTAAACAAAGAATGAATTGACTGATTGAAATGAACCTTCACATACGTTGATAAGAAGAGTGAACCAACAAAACAAAAACAAATTTGGACTAGTAGCAACGCCATCAACAAAACAAAACAAAACTTATTGAACAACCCGGTATATGCCTTGAAATATGTACACATAATTCCACGAACAAGGGTTTATATACCGATACGAATTTTGGGATTCTTGAGAGTACATCCATTAACTTCTATCGAGTGAACAGACGCGAATTTAAAGGCCGTGCTTGAAAGTTTGACAATAAACAATAAGTTGACTGGGCTAAAGGACGGCAGATAACTGAAGACGCTTTGGCGGACGTTTGAAGCGAACGGGTCCAGTTTTAAAATGTTTTAATAACAAACTTTCGCGGGGGTACCTACTGTTTGGACACTGACAAAGCTGTCGCGTAAATAAAGTTACGATGAGCGTCCGTGCTCGGATGAAATTCAGTAATGTGCTACGGCGCGGCGAGTATGCTTAAGCGCCTCTTTAATTTTGCGCAAATGAGTCGGCCGTCCGTTTAATCGATATCATAACCTAGCCTGACTCGTAATTAACGTAATTACGAGCCCACCCCATGTATCCAAATAAATCCATGTTGATCAAATTTCCAATAGCCATCCTGAAATGCTATACCTTCCGGATGGATTACGCACGCTGCCCAGATTTGATATTACGAATTTACTTTGCAACGACCGAATCGGAATTTAGGTACCTATTTCATAATGGAAACGGGTCGGCGAATTAATACCGCCCAGAAAAAAACTGTTTAAAAATTACTGTCTCAGAAACAGTATAACGACGTTATTCGATGTTCTCTGCGCCGTGTTAAACTGAAAAGGAAGTTCATAAAAAATGTTAATTAATTCTGAGGCTCGTATTAGCATATTAGAGTTAAAATTATGCATGAAGCGGCTAAGAGATGCACTTTAATTTGCAGGAGGGTGTTGCTTGGGTAGTGCGACTATTACCAATTATTTATTTTCCAATTATGCCGAAATCGATAAATGTTAATATATCGACCGGCAATATTTGTCAATAATCATGCTCAAGCAGCGACTTGATTAACCTTAGCGATGAGATTTGAATGACCTGATTATCCAATTACCTCCGCATAAATGGGCCATCGTCCAACACTCTCGCTGAGTGCCGTTTCCTCAGTTATGGCCTTCTGCTATCGACCAGTCCTCTGAATCTTCAATGTCAATTACATCGGTAATTAGCTTCGAAATTAATTACCCGACGAACCGATTCTGCGCATCCTGTCACAGCGAGAGAGAGTAGCGTGACGTCCGTGTAGTTCAGAACTTTCGGTGCATCTTGCGGTGGCGTAAACTTCGGTCTGCTTTTCTCTTGAAAACGTTCGTTCATATTTTCGTACTATTATGGAGACGCTATTTATGACAGACTGACAGGGGAGCAAGTTATCACCGTAGTTTTGTTTAAAGGAAAATAAAAATACGAGGGCAGTCCGATAAGTACTTAGCCTACAAAAGAAAAACGAAAATTTTGGAAAATTGACGATTTATTTTTCAACATAATCTCCTTTTAACTCGATACTCTTGATCCAGCGATGAAATCTGGGCATATCCTGCATGAAATATTGGGCATGAGAAAGCTTTCTGCTCGATGGGTGCCGCGTTTACTCACTCCGGATAACAAGCGCATCCGTGAGACCACTTCAGAGCAGTGTTTGACACTGTTTAAGCGCAATCCGAAAGAGTTTCTACGTCGTTTTGTAACTATCCACGAAACGTGGATCCACTGGTACACACCAGAGACCAAGAAACAGTCGAAACAGTGGACTGCACCCGGCGAATGTGCTCCGAAGAAGGCGAAGACTGTCCTATCGGCCGGAAAGGTGATGGCCACCGTTTTCTGGGATTCACAAGGTGTGATCTACATTGACTACCTGGAGAAGGGCAAAACAGTCACAGGGCTGTACTATGCCGAACTATTGAGCCGATTCGACGCCGAATTAAGGAAAAAACGGCCCCATTTGGCGAAGAAAAAAGTGCTCTTTCACCACGATAACGCACCGGCTCACACCTCTGCCCAAGCTACAGCCAAATTGGTTGAATTAGGCTACGAACAACTGCCCCATCTACCGTATTCTCCAGATTTGGCCCCGTGTGATTTCTTTTTCTTCCCAAACTTGAAAAAGTGATTCGCTGGGCGGAAATTTGAGTCGAATGAGGAGGTTATCACCGCTACGGAGGCCTACTTTGCAGATTTCCAGAAAACGTATTTTTCAGACGGGTTGAGGAAGTTGGAGCATCGCTGTATCAAGTGTATCGAGTTAAAAAGAGACTATGTTGAAAAATAAATCGTCAATTTTCCAAAATTTTCGTTTTTGTTTTGTAGGCTAAGTACTTATCGGACTGCCCACGTATGTGATCGATCAGATACACACGTGTCGATAGTTCGTAATAATGTAAAATTATTGATTTCTTTATTCCTCTCTTTTTACCGTTTTTAATATATGCGATTCGTACTTTCACAGTGATTCGACGTTTATTTCATAGATTCGCTCCGTGTATTATCTCTTGTTTTAAATAAAGTTCCGATTCGTAATAGCTGCACAGTGGCAGCACGAACTTATTTAAACAAATATTTTCCAATGAAACTTGCATAACACGTTTATAATACATTTAATGCGTACTTTTACAGTCACTTCTCATTTATTGCACAGTTTCACACGCATTCCTTTGAACACACGCTCTCTCCGGGCTTTGTCGAAGTACATCAGTACCGCCACTTTACTGTTTCCAACGTTATTCAAAACACGCGAAGATAAAGCGACTTCGACACACCGGTTCGTAATAGCTGCACTCGCGGCACGAGTTTATTTTAAAACATATTTCATAATTAAAGCCGCGCAACACATTTGTAATACTTTTGACGTGTACTTTTACTGTAATTTCTTATTTACAGCATAGTTTTACACTCATTCCCTCCTCATTTTAGCGAAGTAGACCGGCACTGGCACTTTACTACTTGCCAACGTCATTCGAATCACGCAAACATTAGCACACATATTCCTTGCTGCGTTTACCAAAAACACACTGGGAGTGTCGCTTTTTCGCATGGCAACATTATTCCAAACACTAAAAACGTTTCGGTACATAAGAGCTGCGTACTCGCAGCACAATCTTATTTAAACAAATACTTTACCATATAATCCCCATACCACGCTCACAGTATATCCGTCATCTACTGTTACACTAATTTCTCATTCATTGCATAGTTTCACGTGCATTCTCTCCTGCTTCTACATTCTTTGCTGCGTTTACCAAAAACACAGTAACAATGTCACTTTTTCGCTTGGCAACATTATTCCAAACACTAAAAGAGTTTCAGTACGTAACAGCTGCACACTCGTAGCATAACCTTACTTAAACAAATACTTTACCATATAATCCCCATAACACACTTTTAATACATCCGTCATCTGCTGTTACACTAATTTCTCATTCGTTGCATAGTTTCACGCGTATTCTCTGCTGCATTTACCAAAAAGACACTAATAATGTCGCTTTTTCGCGTGGCAACATTATTCCAAACACTAAAAGAGTTTCAGTACGTAACAGCTGCGTATTCGCAGCAGAATCTTATTTAAACAAATACTTTACCATATAATCCCCATACCACGCTTCTAATATATCCGTCATCTGCTGTTTCACTAATTTCTCATTCGTTGCATAGTTTCACGCGTATTCTCTGCTGCGTTTACCAAAAAGACAGTAATAATGTCGCTTTTTCGCATGGCAACATTATTCCAAACACTAAAAGAGTTTCAGTACGTAACAGCTGCGTATTCGCAGCACAATCTTATTTAAACAAATACTTTACCATATAATCCCCATACCACGCTTCTAATACATCCCTCATCTACAGTGTAGCCTTTTTACATGACAACATTATTCCAAATACTAAAAGAGATTCGGTACATAACAGCTGGATACTCGCAGCATAACCTTACTTAAACAAATACTTTACCATATAATCCCCATACCACGCTTCTAATACGTCCGTCATCTACTGTTACACTAATTCCTCATTCGTTGCATAGTTTCACGCGCATTCTCTCCTGCCTCTACGAAACCGCTGCCACTTTGGCGCTTACCAACATTCCTCGAACCACGCCAGCATAAATCGACTTCGACGCACCGGTTCGTAATAGCCTCTCTCGCGGGGCGCCGGCAGTCGCCTTTTAATTTGCCGGCTCTGTTTTTGAATCTGGGGAGACACAATACGCGTGGGGCCGCGATTGTCGCTCATACGGCACTCGCGTCTGCCTACCCGTGTAATTAATTAACACGGCTCCGTTAATAATAGTAATGCAATCGCGTCTCCGGCGTGCGCGCCAAACTCAAACCCGCGGCGACAAAGAGTGCACGCCACCGAGGAAGACGACAGAAGCTGATAACAGACGCAGCCAGAGGATTCGGTTAAGAGAGCGAGACTTATATGCGCACACGGCCTGCGTGGGCGGAAAGAGACACGTTGCTGGGGTGGCAGCGATGGGAGGGTTGACGTTACGGGGTGCCGGAGGATACTTCACTCTCCGCCTCTGTACCCTGCTGCCTCTGTGCGCGGAGCTTTCTGTTTCGTCGCAGCACTTGAAACGAAATTCGTGCGCGACGGAACGAGAGAAGCCGAGCGAAGGAGAAGAAGAGGGCGGCGACGGATGGGGAGGACGATGACGGAGAGTCAGTCAAAAGGGCCGCGAGTCTGCGTTTAAATGCGCCGAGGTTTTTGTGCAAGAGTGACAAAAGGGTTGAATGCTGACGAACGGGCGGCGGAGGGGCGGACAACCGCAGTCTGCGAATTGCGGACAGACGCGGCGTCCTGGAGAACTTGTGATGGCGGCGGAAAGGTGCGTCGAGTTGTTTTAATTACTGTTCTCGGCGCGTTGATAGCTATGGGTTTCCTGCCGAACCGGTGTGAGGCCGTGCGGGAATTCGCTCGAATGCGGCTTTCGCCGGCGGGATTGTGAGTTCGGGTTATTACGGGTTGCCGATGATGTTCGGATATTCACGTATGCGGGGCGGTCGGGTATTCGAAATGTGGACGAATTTTGATCGCGGTTTGAGTCGGCATTGTAAAACGTAAGGTAACATTTGTGGCTGGTATGCCAGAGTCACAACTATTACTGAAATGCACGTATAGAATCTCCGTAGAATTCGTGCCGCGCATGATATTTCGCAAAGCTGTACTATCACGTTATTACGGCATATCCTTTGTTCTGCGAAAATGTATACAGAAACCCCCGAACATACAAATGCGCATGATATCTCGCAATTATATATCATCACATCGTCACAGCATTTGTCCTTCTTTTTGCAGAGTTATATACAGAAAGCACCACATGTGTACCGCGCATTATATTTTGCAAATCCGCATTATCTCATTATTACAGCATTTATCCTTAGTTCTGTAGAATCATATACAGAAACCCCCGAACATTTGTACCGCGCATGATATCTCGCAATTATATATCATCACATCGTCACAGCATTTATCCTTCTTTCTTCAGAATTATATACAGAAACCCCCAACATTTATACCGTGCATTATATTTTGCGAATCCGCATTATCTCATTATTACAGAATTTATCGTTAGTTCTGTAGAATCATATACAGAAACCCCCGAACATTTTTACCGCGCATGATATCTCGGAATTATATATCATCACATCGTCACAGCGTTCATCCTTCTTTCTTCAGAGTTATATACAGAAAGCACCAACATTTATACCGCGCATTATATTTTGCAAATCCGCGTCATCTCATGATTGCAGTATTTATCCTTATTTCTGCAGAATCACATACAGAAACCCCCGAACATTTGTACCGTGCATGATATCTCGCAATTATATATCATCACATCGTCACAGCATTTATCCTTCTTTCTTCAGAGTTATATACAGAAAGCACCAACATTTATACGGCGCATTATATTTTTCAAATCCGCTTTATCTCATTATTATAGCATTTATTCTTAGTTCTGTAGAATCATATACAGAAACCCCCGAACATTTGTACTGCGCATGATATCTCGCAATTATAAATCATCACATCGTCACAGCATTTATCCTTCTTTCTTCAGAGTTATATACAGAAACCCCCAACATTTATACTGGGCATTGTATTTTGCAAATCTGCATTATCTCATTATTACAGCATTTATCCTTAGTTCTGCAGAATCATATACAGAAACCCCCGAACATTTGTACCGCGTATGATATCTTGCAATTATATATCATCACGTCGTCACAGCATTTATCATTCTTTCTTCAGAGTTATATACAGACCGCACCAAGATTTATACCGCACATTATATTTTGCAAATCCGCATTATCTCATTATTACAGCATTTATCCTTAGTTCTGCAGAATCATATACAGAAACCCCCGAACATTTGTACCGCGCATGATATCCCGCAATTATATATCATCACATCGGCACAGCATTTATCCTTCTGTCCTCAGATTTATATACAGAAAGCATCAAAATTTATACCGCGCATTATATTTTGCAAATCCGTATTACTTCATTATTACAGCATTTATCCTTAGTTCTGCAGAATCATATACAGAACTCCCCCAACGTTCGTATCGTATACAGAAATACACAAAACCCCCCACCCATCGCATCCCCCCGATATTTTGCGAGTCTATATTATCGCAGCGTTTATCCTCCATTCTTCCAAACACCACCGACACCACTCATATCCACGTTCCATCGCGCGACGAAATCAGAAGCATCTCAGTGCGACGCCGTTTCCTCCCGTCTCCAGCAGCAGTCCCCCGATTTGTTTGGCACCGGTTGCAGAGCAACGCTCGACGGGTCTGGGAGCAAGTCTGCCGGCACGTTTCCGCAAAGAAGACGTCGCGCGTCCCTTAGGTAACCGAATCCCCCGGGATATCGGTTCAGTTTAGCACAGCCCCTACGGCTGGCTGCGCTTATCTCGTTGTCAAACTCGTGACAGTAGACGTCAGACTCCTGGGCTGCTCGTTTCCATTTCAGAGAACCGAGGCTGCGAGCACCGAGATCCTTCCTTTCACCTTTCCTCTTCTCCACGCCCCCGTTTTCCACATCCGCCCCCGTCCTCGGGTCAAATTCTTCCCGCCGTGCCCTAATAAGTAATTCGTACGTCTTTGGCCGCGCTGTTTTCCATTCTTCCGCGGAGTTTATTCGGCAGACGATGCGAAGGAATCCGTAACAATATCGCGCAAGAAAGTTCGACTAATCGAGTTCCGACCCAGTTCTCTCGACCCTGCGGATCGACCTTCCGCCGTGCCGTCGCCCGGATACAAATCGTCCGCTTATCCGTCGTTTCGGTCTCTTCGAAACTGTGGAAGAAGGTCAACAGTCAGGTGTGCATAACGTAGATGTGGAAGTATGCCTTTTTCGGACGGCAAGCATTCATTTTTTAACACATTACCGGTAGAATATTAATCGTCTGCCATGGCAACGAATAATTTGTCATCTATTATTGAGGTATAGGTGTTGGGCGGTACTGAAGCTTTCATATTGTAAGCCGACATAGCCGATGCCGGTGAAGTATTTGTAGTCGAGTGATCGGTGAGAAGTATGTAGGGTGTTCAATCGCTACCGGTCGATAAAAGGTGCCTCGACAAAAGCTTGTTCAACCGTGTGTTGTTGATAAAATTACAAAAACAACAGAAGGCCAGATGTTTCATCACAAATTTGTCCACAGACTTGTCAGTAGGTCTAATATATAGAGATCCTGTCCCAATGCAATCACTTTCAAAGATCCTAAGCCGATTCATCTTAAGCAGAATCTCTCCACATTAGCTCTCGTCACAAGTCTATACGCAAATCCGTAACGCCAAATCTGCCGCTCCTTTCCCATTTTACCAATAACACACCATGTATCAAGTTCCCATCGAGACACTTCTTGGGGCACAAAACACATAGAGTGATGTTTAAAAGCAATGAATGCTTATCCACCGAAAAAGGCATACTTCCACATCTCCGTTATGTCCCCTTCAAAACGAATTCATGCCGAAATTTATTTTCAGCGCAAACGTCCGCGGCCGTTCGATCCGCGAACATTTCCGTCGATGGCCCTCATAAGGTGCCTGTTCACCGGTGTTCGAAGTACTCGGTGTGCGGGGTGCGTTGGGCAGGGTATCTCGAAACGCGGGCGAATGCAAATTGTCCGCGTGGATGTGGGTAACTTTCCAGTACATGCGAATGTGCCGTTCATGCAAAGCGGCTTTATCACTGGGGAATTTTCCTACAGGTACCGAGTACATTGTTACCTCGCCACTGTGTGCGTGCACACGCACGTGACGCTACGCGACTCGCCGCCGTTCCTTAATTGCGACCATCGTTATGGTTGCGGTACGTTTACTTGGCTGATACATTTAATCACTGCCGCGGCTATAGTTGTGGCGCTATTTACCTGTGCACTGTATTTAAAATGATTCTCGATAGGCGCGACCGGTATCACGCGAGTCGAGACGTTACTTATGAAATTGCGATGGAAAACGAGCTGAATCCGTTTTTATCGGATACACACCGCCCATGTACGCCCGTGTGTTTCATACTGGAAATAGGTCTTGCGTATCTCATATCGCAGAGTATCGCGCTTTTCGACGGTATATGCAATTAGGCAGAAGGTTAGCAATAAATATGTGAAAAGTTTTGTTATAGTCACTTAGGAAATTGTGATGGAAAACGAGCTGAATCCATTTTTTGGCGGATACATGCGATGATCATGTACAACTGTGTGTTTCAATGGAAATAGGTCTTGCATCTCTCATGTCGCAGGGTATCAGGCTTTTGATGGAGTATGCAATTAGACAAAAGGTACTAATAAGTTTAAACGCAATAACATCCCTTCTAATCACGCTCCGACTACAATATACTTCGGTTCTTACCAATTTCTGTAACATTGTAAACGGAATATAATAATCATTAACAACACTGTGGAAAGAGAATACAATCTCGATTATTAAACTGCAAAATTTGAAAATTGGTTACAATATTTGCATTGGGCCTTGCCTAATAGGAATAATTACTTATAAAATTATGATGGGAAACAAGCTGGATCGGTTTCTGTCAAATAAATACATTGCCCATATACACCCGCAGTACTTCACATTGGAAATAGGTCTTGCGTATCTCATATCGCAGAGTATCGCGCTTTTCGACGGTATATGCAATTAGGCAGAAGGTTAGCAATAAATATGTGAAAAGTTTTGTTATAGTCACTTAGGAAATTGTGATGGAAAACGAGCTGAATCCGTTTTTTGGCGGATACATGCGATGATCATGTACAACTGTGTGTTTCAATGGAAATAGGTCTTGCATCTCTCATGTCACAGGGTATCAGGATTTTGATGGAGTATGCGATTAGACAAAAGCTAATAATAAGTTTAAACGCAATAACATCCCTTCTAATCATGCTCCGACTACAATATACTTCGGTTCTTACCAATTTCTGTAATATTGTAAACGGAATATAATAATCGTTAACAACACTGTGGCAAGAGAATACAATCTCGATTATTAAACTGCAACATTTGAAAATCGGTTACAACATTGACATTGGACCTTGCCTAGTTAGCAATAATTACTTACAAAATTGTGATGGAAAACAAGCTGGATCGGTTTCTGTAAAATAAATACATTGCCCATATACACCCGCAGTACTTTACATTGGAAATAGGTCTTGCTTATCTTATATCGCAGAGTATCGCGCTTTTCGACGGTATATGCAATTAGGCAGAAGGTTAGCAATAATCATGTGAAAAGTTTTGTTATAGTCACTTAGGAAATTGTGATGGAAAACGAGCTAAATCCGTTTTTTGGCGGATACATGCGGTGGCCGTGTGCACCTGTTTCAATGGAAATAGGTCTTGCATCTCTCATATCGCAGGGTATCAGGCTTTTGATGGAGTATGCAATTAGACAAAAGGTACTAATAAGTTTAAACGCAATAACATCCCTTCTAATCACGCTCCGACTACAATATACTTCGGTTCTTACCAATTTCTGTAACATTGTAAACGGAATATAATAATCGTGGAAAGAGAATAGAATTTCGATTATTAAACTGCAAAATTTGAAAATCGGTTACAACATTGGCATTGGACCTTGCCTAGTTAGCAATAATTACTTACAAAATTGTGATGGAAAACAAGCTGGATCGGTGTCTGTCAAATAAATACATTACCCATATACACCCACAGTGCTTCACATTGGAAATAGGTCTTGCTTATCTTATATCGCAGAACCTCTGGCTTTTCGACGACGCACGCAATCAGGCAGAAGTTAGCAATAAATGTGTGAGAAGTTCTCTAATGGTCACGTGAATCAAGACATTATTTACGAAATCGCGATGGAAATTAAACTGGAAATAGAAATCAATGTATTTTTTGCCAAACGAATACGTTGCCCATATAGACTCGCGGTATTTCAGATTGGAAATGGGTCTTGCCTATCTTACATCGCGAACTGTCAGGCTTTTCGATGGCGTATGCAGCTAGGCAGAAGTTAGGAATAAATATGTGAGAAGTTTTGTTATAGTCACGCGAGCGATGTAGATCGGTTAATGATTGCGGGTTCCGTGGATATTTTTTACGTTACGATAGCACGTGGAAAAGCGGGGAATGATAAGCTAACGTGGAAAGATTACACGGTAATGGCGGTAACGCTTATTGCCGCGAGATCGGTTAATTTTCTCGCGATACGTTGTCAGGTCTTTCATGCACACATTTCAACATTCCGAGATTGCAACTTCGCGCGCTAATTAGCGGACAACTTAGCTTACGCTTTGTGCTACTCCTTTATTGCAACTTCGCGCGCTAATTAGCGGACAACTTAGCTTACGCTTTGCGCTAGTCCTTTCACTTTGGCGATTCAATCAACGTAAAATCCAATTTTATTTCTGTGTACGTTACGTAAATTTTCTAATTGTCCTTAACGATTGACTTAAACTAGATTAACTCTGCAGAAACGACAAGAATTTTCTTCACGATAAAGTCACGAGATCGAAATCTCTTTATGCGTTCATACGCGTTCGTCATTAAATTTTTCGTTTTAGTTCGCGTTGTCCCACTTTCGCATGTCAAGCAGAATAATTAAATTTGTAAATCGTAATGGCCGGACCTTCAGGAAATGGTTTTCTTTGCTGTTGATTCGCGAAACTTCACATTTTCGTGGTTAGGGGAAGTTTCTAATGATATTTTTCTGAGAATCGATAATCATTCTTCTATCGTACAGAATTAAGATGCAGGACGGCACTTCCGCTTGAGAACACACAGCTTTGATCGAAGCCGATATCATTGCGTGACGTGCGTATTGAATCGTCGCAATTTCCTAATGTCCAGCCCTTTTCTTGTTTTGATGAATTTCATGACGATAATCATCTGCACCGCGTGAGATTTATATTTATTTGATTTTGTTTAGTGTCGGGTTTCAGAGATCTACATAATACTCCACGTGCTAATTACTTTATCCTTATTTAACACGTTGGCTGCTGTGGGAGTCACCGGTGACCGGCGCAAGAGATTTGACTGAAGATCGAAAATATTCGCAATGGGTTGCAATTATTATTTTATAAATGCAGTTATTAGAATACTGATGCGATACTTTGGTCTCTAATACCTGCACATTATATACATTTTGCATAATTCAGTCGAACGCTGTAGTATTTCATAGCATCGCCGTTCTAATATAGTAAAATACGCTTGCCAGTCAACGTGTTAACACTTTGACTGCCATGATGGTCACCGGTGACCGGCGCAAGAGATTTGACTGAAGATCGAAAATATTCGCAATGGGTTGCAATTATTATTTTATAAATGCAGTTATTAGAATAGTGATGCGATACTTTGGTCTCTAATACCTGCACATTATATACATTTTGCATAATTCAGTCGAAACGCTGTAGTATTTCATAGCATCGCCGTTCTAATATAGTAAAATACGCTTGCCAGTCAACGTGTTAACACTTTGACTGCCATGATGGTCACCGGTGACCGACGCAAAAGATTTGACTGAAGATCGAAAATATTCGCAATGGGTTGCAATTATTATTTTATAAATGCAGTTATTGTTAGAATAGTGATGCGATTCTTTGGTCTCCAATACTTGCACATTATTTACATTTTGCATAATTCAGTTAAACGCTGTAGTATTTCATAGCATCGCCGTTCTAATACGGCAAAATACGCATGGCAGTCAACGTGTTAAGTACTGCACCCGAACTGCATAGCAGCCGTTCACCTCTTCCTATACGACAAAACTTAAATTCATTAACCCCCAATGAAGGAATATCCCAAATTTTTCGCCTTCACACGAAACTCCGACAAGCTTCGCGAAAACTCGAAACTCCCCCGCACTCGGTTATCGCGCAAAAGTGAGAAGCCGCGGACACGCCTGAAATTGCACACGCGGTGACTGTTTAAATGGCGCAAAGTTTCGGCGAAATCGTTATTGGTAAGTCAAACAGCGAGAGAGGAAAAGCGGAGCGCGCAGAAGTTGGCCGCCGGCCCAACTGGCGTTCGGCTCAAACGGATAGAGATAGATACACGCGGATAGATAGATAGATCTGCCCCGCGAGAAAACGAGAAGTGGACGTCGGAAGGTGCGGGACAGATTTTGCAGAATCCGGGGGAGGTGTATGGCGCGAATAAGAGAGAGAGACTTCGACACCGCGGTTAATTAACTCAGCGATCTACGGGCGCACAATTGACTTGTCAACGACGATTAATGCAATGTCGGCAGATTTATGAGCCACGGAATTTTCTGCGCGCATCTCCACCGTGGAGGCTTGTCACAATTTGACATTGTTACACAGGCTTACACAATTTGACAATCCATTCTGTCAGACGATCGAACGTTCGCCCGCTTTTCGTTGATCGGTCCGGGAGAACGTACAATTTTAGCGTCATTGAAGATGTTATTTTCATTTGTCACTTCTGGATAATTTTAACGTTGCTTGTATATTATCTAATTTCCGGTTGGTGTGACGCTTCTCACGAAAAAATCAAGGCATTATGCGGCCTATTTACGGTCCACATGTTTAAGTATTCGAGTGCAACTAAAATCGTCATCGAATCGCTCTATTTACTTGCTTTACTTACTATCTAATTTTTGTATGCAACTCTACGCGATGCTGTATTTCTTCTTCAGTGACAGGTAACATTTGTTCGTCACGCAAGGCAGCAAGTTAATATTTTCTTCGACGGACAGTAACTCATCCACGAACCATAACTCACTTCTACCATCTTTCGGACTTGAGCTACCGTTTCCTCGTGTCTCACACTACCGGTCTTAAAACGTCCAAGACATCGAATATTCGCCTGCACTTCTTGATCCCACCGCTTAATGCGGTACCAAGAACCCGGGAACACGGCCATTGTTGTCTCTATTCACTCGGCCGGGATTGAGCAGGTAGTCGGGATACCCGTTAGGCCAGGTCTGTCAGACTTCAGGTTCACGGTTACCTGATCGAGGTAACTGGCAGGAAACCTGGCATACAGGCATGTCGCTCGACGTGTCCGAATTATGCCAGCACGAGAAAATGCCAGAGAAATAAACATATTACGCGTTACAGTTGAGTTTATCTGTGCTTCGTACGGATAAGCAAATTGTGCCGAAGTCTAAGTGTCATTGGAATATAAGTGTGAGTGAAATTTGACACGATAAATTGGGTTATAGGATGACATGATGTTCATGAAGGAGAAGATGCAAAAGAATCGTAGTTTATATATATATTTATTTATTTTCAAATTATTATTTAGATTTACAAATAGTAGTTTTTGATTAGAAATAGTAGATTTATAAATGCTACTCTTTGATTACAAATAGTAGATTTACAAATACTAGTTTTTGATTAGAAATAGTAGATTTACAAATACTAGTTTTCGATTACAAATAGTAGATTTACAAATACTACTCTTTGATTACAAATAGTAGATTTACAAATACTACTTTTTGATTACAAATAGTGGCTGTACAAATACTAGTTTTTGTTAACAAATAGTAGATTTACAAATACTACTCTTTGATTACAAATAGTAGATTTACAAATACTACTTTTTGATTACAAATGGTAGATTTACAAATACTACTGTTTGATTACAAGTACTAGATTTACAAATACTACTTTTGATTACAAATAGTAGATTTACAAATACTAGTTTTTGTTAACAAATAGTAGATTTACAAATACTAGTTTTTGATTACAAATAGTAGCTGTACAAATACTACTTTTCGATTACAAATAGTAGCTGTACAAATACTGCTCTTTGATTACAAATAGTAGATTTACAAATATTACTTTTTGATTACAAATGGTAGATTTACAAATACTACTTTTTGATTACAAATACTAGATTTACAAATACTACTTTTTGATTACAATTAGTAGATTTACAAATACTACTCTTTGATTACAAATAGTAGATTTACAAATACTAGTTTTTGTTAACAAATAGTAGATTTACAAGTACTAGTTTTTGTTAACAAATAGTAGCTGTACGAATACTAGTTTTTGTTAACAAATAGTAGATTTACAAATACTACCTTTTGATTACAATTAGTAGATTTACAAATACTACTCTTTGATTACAAATAGTAGATTTACAAATAGTAATTATGTCAATCACTCTTCCACCTTCGCACTTTCCACATCACTTCGTGAGCACTCATTAGAGTTAATCACGTTCTATCGTCAGCATCTTTAGCAGCATTTAAGTAAATTGCAACCCTCAAAATCGACTATTGCCAGAATCCACACTCAACGGTCAACCTCTTCGAAAACGCTCAGCCATCAAAACTGCCTCGGCACTTTTAACCGATTGCCCGTTCTTCCAATCGCATCTCAACCGAACTGCGCATTTCTCACGTAACGTGCATTAGCGCATCCTTGACTGTGCACCAGCGTCCGTAGGCGAGCTCGTGGCAGAAAGACGGACACGGACAGCGTAGCCACTCCAGCGTTGCTCGCCGGTGGTCGTATGTCTTCGTCGTGACTTTACGGTGCCACGAAAAGGCTCCTCGGTCAAACGTTGCGCGCGATAAATCTTAATTCGCACGTTGAAAGCGGCGTTTAGCGTTTCACCGGGTGAGATATGGCTCGAGTCCCTGTATCCTCGCAGCCTTCTTCTTCCCGCGCGATTTCTCTTTCGCCGTCTCGCTTTTACGCGCCAGGGGTGTCGCGGGGGAGGAAATGGGAGGGAAGAATTCTTATGGAAAAGACGCGACCTCGTTTGCGTCTGCTGCGCGACGGAGAGAGTGGGCTCGATTTATTTCCGGTGGGTGGTTAGGCATTGACGGTCGATGCGTCGACGAATGGATGACAACGGGGGTGTGTTTGGTTTGTGACTGCGATTTTTTAGAGTGCAGGCTGCGCGGGGGTGAATGACGTTTCGTTGAAAATATATTCGGGGGAATATTTGAAGATTCGCGAAAGAATAATGCGCCGTATCGGAATTTGAATATGCGTGTATGGGATATTGGTATTGTAGGGACCAGGACGAAGACACAGTGGCGCTTGTAAAGTAAATCGGACTGTGTGTGTGTGTGTGGAATTGTACTAAATTAGAAAATATATTCTACCAGTGTTACAAATAGCTTGGAATAAGAATTACATCGTAGAATGAAAGGGACCACGAGCCACACTACGCACGTCTTTAGTCTATCGCGGTGTGCCCTGAACTGCCTCTTATCTTTCGGAATGCATAACATAGCGCAGCTGCCCTTTCGGCAGAGTGTCACTCATTGATGACGCGTTCGATTCCTACAGTATTAATAGTTTAAATGGTTAAGGATATTACCTTGTCGCAGTAGATTTGCGCCATCGTCGGAGACGACTTTCTACGGATCCTCGATGTAGAAAGGCAAGTTATAGTATAGGTATAGTACGGTACGGAAACGTCAGGATACAGTATTGTATGGATTAATTGGTCAGATACGCAAAAATAATTGCAATATCGTTACTGGTTTAACAATGCATTGTTACATAATTATACTTTATTTTTATTATTGAGTTTTCTCTCGTTTGGGGCAGAATTGATTCAGTTAAATCAATATCTTCGATAATAGCGATAATTCATACAAGTAATCGACGAAAAAATGAACCACCGCAATTTAAATTAAAAATCCGTTCAATAATGCATTGCCCTCACCTAATCATTGCCACCGAACATCGCGCATTCGCGTAACCGCGTGTTCCTAGTTAAACAAATCGCAAATTAGTCAAACAATTCAGTTCATCGCCGCCATATCATTCAACAAGCAATTCCACCGCATCCTTCTGCAAACATTTCAGCGGACCTCTTCCCACCTCACCTCGCGTATCGAACGAATCCGGAAGTAGATCGTCCAGTCACCAGTTCTATCTAGGTCTCCGAAACAGGGCCAACTCCTTAAATTCTGTTCATGACGAGGAAAAGATATGTATACCTCGTCGTGCGCAGAGTAACGATCCGATCCAGTCCCACGGGGGAAACCTCGACCCCACTCGCAAGGTATCCTCGACCCTACATTTTTTAAACGTTGCCCCGAGACCTCTCGCCGTACTTCACTGTGCGACTGACTCTCGGGAACCCCTCGAAGGAGTCTTGTCGCGCACCAACTGCTACGTCACGGGCCACAAGAAGCGTGCATAAACCTGTTCGTGCGTACGCAAAATGCGACGTCTGGACGTCGAGAGGCTACGAGTCGGGAGGCGCACAAAAAAAATATTTGAATAGATGAGAAGATAGTCGAGGGCATTGCCGGATGGCCGTCCTGGGCGAGGCTTAATGCTATGAAAGATGGGTATATTTGTCGGATGAATACAATGATCCCACGCTCTTGCGGGATACGATCGGCTCAGCCTGCGTTTTCTTTGGGCGAGGCTGATCCACGAGCGACATTTTGACGATCGTCATGTTTCGCGACAGTCGATGCGCTCATGGCAGAAAGCTTGGTGGTATTGTCGTAATCAGTGGCAGCTTGTGGCTTGAAAGCGGAATTTCAGTGGGGTTGTAAATTTCGAAACATATGCACGCTGCAAGTACATTGTATGCGTGGCGACATAAAATATCAAAATTATGGTAGAAATGAAAAAAGGTAGACATTCAAAATATGCATTCGGGCTCTGATATGCTCATAGGAACAGACAAGAGAATCGATCAATAGGAGTTGATCATAAAATTAGATATTACAATATAAATAATTCACATATCCAGAAAAGTTTGGACTGTTGCAGTTCTGCGGTATCTACGCACCATCTGCTGCTGATTAATCACTACACACCATCTTTTACTATAAATGCAAAAAATTCGATGATTAATGTAATAGCAGCACTCGCTTTTGCTTCTGCGACAAATGCCTATCGACGTGGTATACATGTCGCTCGCGGCTTTGGAATAAAAGCCGCGCTCTTTATAGCGCAAGTGGTTAACACTTTGACTGCTATGATGGTCACCGGTGACCGACGCAAGAGATTTTACTATAAATGCAAAAAATTCGCCATAAAGCCTAGTAGCAGCTATTGATGTAGTAGCAGCGTCTATGTAAAAGACACGTCGTTTTTGCTTCTGCGACAAATGCCTATCGACGTGGTATACATGTCGCTCGCGGCTTTGGAATAAAAGCATCTCAACGTGCGTGGCACGTCTTTATAGCGCAAGTGGTTAATGTACTGATATACATTATTTTATTACATCGCAAGCTTTTTTCTTGCACCGGCAACCGGCTAATTTTGAAATCTCAACGCGCGCCTGATGTTTGCGCGTGTAACGTAAGACGACGACGTCCTTTATGCACTACGGCCGGCAGGATACGTTCCCGACCGTGCGCAAGGACCCTACTCACGATACTTCGTGCCTGCGTGCCTTCTTTGTTTCCTCAGAGGAATGTTCCGTTCCACACGGCGACGCACGAATCGAACGACACACGGTTTAGTGGTTACGTGGCATCGGGGATATTTATAAATATTTATGCTGACGATAGCCATCGTACGGTAGGCGGGTTTGAGATACGAATTGCTTGTTATACAAGCGGGCGTGCCACAATCGGATTATCTAGGCGATTTCACTCCTCCAACGTCTAAGACGTTACGCGCGGAGGAGACTGTAATTGTTTTTATCAGTGGGCGAGATGAGAAAACGAGAGTTTCCTTTGGATGCCACGCTACTGCACGAATCTCTTTCACTTAAATCGGCGCGCTGCGTAGAACGCACCTGGCGACCGAGGCAGACCTGTGCAGGTATCGAATTCGAACCAGCCGTCGCCGGAAATACGAGTTTTGGGCGAACAAAAAGTAAATTCACGCTAATAGAGCGATACTACGACTTTGTAATATCAACGACCTCGTTGTCTACTAGTTTATGAAGTTTTCCTATACTGAACCGATAGACGATTTTCTTACTGTGGTCTCATACGGACTACATTTGCTCCGCAAACTCGTCTCTTAACACAAACGCTCCTTCGCCCGCTGAACCCATACCGCTCACCCTCCAGTTCGTCCATTGACACTTTCCTTTATGCTGAAAATACTGATGCATTCAATAGCATATCTTCTCGCGTGCGCTTCCCTACCGAACATCGCCGACGACACCGGCGGTGTTCCGACGTACAAACGTACAAGAAATCCTGCCTCGCAGGCGCATGACTCCTGCTTTTCCACGAGGTGGGTCAAAACGGCCGTGTGAAAAGGGCTTTACGTGTGCGAATTGGAGTCACAGACGTACCGACGTCTCCTTCGCTCCCTTTGGGTCTGCACTTTCTCTGTTGTCCCGGGTAGCCGGCACAAAGCATCATTTCTGCGCGGCTTGAAGCCACGGCGTGCAAGGTCTCCCGTTCGTTTCCCTCTCTAACCTCCCTCCTCCGTCTCGCCCCGTCGTGGCCATTCTTTCATGCCATTTCTCTCGTTCGTCGCTCGCCGATCCCTTCCTCGGCCACTGCGGCCTCCTCCTGCTTCTCCTCGCACTCTTGCCGTTCGTGTTCCTTGCGCCCGTGTGCACGTGCAAACACAGGGTGTCCCGAGAATAACGAAACGGAGTGAGTTTGCTGATCGACCGACGCGATATGCATTGTGCATGCCATCCGGGCAATGCGCAAGGTGCAGTAATATCCGCCGGGACCTGAGGTAATAATGAATTTTCGAGCTGCGCTCACGAAATATTTCGGGATGCGACGCTGGCATGGCAGCGTGAAATTTGCGATGGGTGTGCTCAGTAAGGGGAACGTGGGGGGATGGTTGAGATCGGTTTTGCGTGGTACATGGATGGATCATGGTAGTTCGATGCGTCAGAGGCGCGTTGAAGGATACGTTCATTCTTGTAATAATGTCCTTCGCCTTCAATTTACTGTCATTCCTGGCGTTGACAGTTTCCTTAGGGGACTGTTTAAAGCGTATTGCGCGGCTGAATCGATTTGGGCAGAAATCTTTGAAGCGCAATTGTAATGGAGTAATACGATTGTTAACATAGTAATTCAACCGTTAAGGGTGGAAGTCGTTCAAACTGGGTGCACATGGTTCCGTGCATTCGACCAGTGATTATCCCTCATTACGCATCGATTTCCGATTATTGGCAACAGTTTGCCGCAGGTGAAGAAACAACGGTACGCGGGGAAGGATGCAAAAAGCAATGTAATCCTTACATCGATATGCAGAGAGCTGTCGCAGGCTAGAGAAGAGGGGCCGTTATCGACATAATATCGACAACGAGCCTTCAAACGTCTCGCCGACGTTTAGCTCTTTGAAACATCATTTTTCAATATCGACTATCTATCCGCCCCTGCGTTTCTCTCTCTCTCTCTCTCTCTCTCTCTCTCTCTCTCTCTCTCTCGCAGCGACATCATGCGGCGGCGTCACAAAACGCACGCGCGCGCTTTCAATTTCTATGAAACACGAACGACCGTGGCGTTTTCATTGATCTCACGTATGCCGGCAACACCTTCTGATATCACGCAGCCTGATGACAGATAACGAAAACCGTACAGTGAGCCACCCTATGCCAGTAAATTGCATGGAGACGACTATGTCGGTCGGTTGCAATCGCATTGTCGCTAGACAAAGAAGGGTCGACACTACCGTTGGCGCAGTCGGACAAGGACACAAGACAACCAGCATACGCTGACGCAATTTGAAAAATTATAGACTCCTGAGGAGGGAACCCGTTGGGTCCCGAGACGTGTTGAGGTAAGAAATAAAGTCCACGTTTCAGCCATAAAAGGGCGCATGATTTCAAAAACTTGGACTCTGACGGTGACGTATTTCAACACACAAATGCTGTAGCGTCGACCTAGCATGTGCTGTCGCAGACGTAGTGTTCTAGGCAAATCGAAATTACGTGTACTGTTACAGTTTTTTAGATGCGATTGTTAGTCGTTGATTCATTTAATGCTTTCACCACCGCCGGCGTGTGTTATCGCATGCCGGCTATTCTTGATAAAGCAAAGTCACGGCTACGTGACACCAGCCATTAACTGCTGATCAACAAAGGACACCAAACGCCATAGAAGGTGCGCTCACGTGAGAAAGGGTGAGCGTAACACATCGAAGGTATGAGCGCTGCAGAAATTGCAAGATTGATCGCCAGAAAGAAAAAGAAAGAAATGAAAAAGAATCGTGAAGAAACGAGTAAGCGCCATAAAGTCTGGGAAGTAGCGAACGAAGTCGAGTAAAATCGAAATTACGCGTACGTGACAGCGACAGTCAAAGGGCTGCCGACTATTACACTTTTTCAGATGCAGTTGTTAGTCGCTGATATATTTAACGTTTTCCCGACCGCCGGCCCGTACTATCGCATGCGACTACTCTCGATAAAGTGAAGTCGCATGTACGTGACAGCGAGCGTAAGCGTTAAAAAAGGTTGAAGAAAACAAAAAAAAGGATACCTCACGACACAGTACGTGCGCGCACGTGTGAAAGGGCGAAGCCAATACAACCAGCGTAGTTCGCGCAAGCGAGAAGTTGCGAGATCGAAGGAGAAGGAAGGCGAAAGAGAAAGAGGTGGAAAGAAATGAGAAAGAATTGGGAAGAAACGGGCGAGTGGGAGAAAGAGTGCGAAGTAGCGAAGGAAGAGGAGTAAAGCCGCTCGCGCCGAGTCGGCTGTTGCCGGCCGGCTCCTTCCCCTCGGTCGCTCCTCTTCCCCCCACCCCGCCCACTCGCCTTCCCCCTCTCCGCCCTGTAGTTCAGTCTTCCCGCGTCCCTCGGGCTAGCGCGGTCGTCATGTCGTACCCTCGCGTCCCTCCACTCCGCCGCTCGTCCCATCGTCGAGTGGTCGCTTCCATCCTTCCCCACCCGTCCCTCGTCCTACTTCTCCTTCCCCCTCTAATGCCGTGGTCTCGACGTGCCCCCTCTCCTCACACCCTCTCGTGGCGTGCTGTGACTCGTGGCGAAGTTTTAGCGTCGTCTACCTCTACTCGTAGCGTGCCTACAACTCTTAGCCGGATCTATTACGCGCAGTTTTCGTGATCGTGCGACGTTTCGGCACCGAAGTCGTGTTCTTTGCCCTCCTCTCTTTCTCTCTCTCTCGCTCTCTCGCTCCGCCTTACGGACCGCGTGCGGTTTCCCGACACACACGTACGCACACGTACGAGGCGTGCAGCACACGCTTGCCAGAGAAGAGCGCGCG
Organism: Cryptocheilus praepositus; assembly: GCA_033815515.1. Lineage (NCBI taxonomy): Eukaryota > Metazoa > Arthropoda > Insecta > Hymenoptera > Pompilidae > Cryptocheilus > Cryptocheilus praepositus. The sequence goes on along the minus strand of JAWWQZ010000303.1, from coordinate 6,937,402 downwards.
CGCCCACTCGCAATTACGCACGCACGCAACATACACGTCGCTGCTGGCGTACCGCTCTCGTGCAGTGCGAAAACGGTCGTCGTACGAAACTCTCCCGTTGCGCGAAGTTTGCGGAGGCCCGAGAAACGGAGTTGACAAGGAGCCGCTCCCGAGGCTTTTGACGTCGAGAGGAGAAGGAGAGTCGAGAGAGACGTGGTGCGTCGCTGATCGTGGCCGAGGTCGAGTTCGACGAAGGCGGCAATCGTGCGGGTGTGTGTGTGTGTGTACGCTGTCTCCGGTGGCCCTAACCTCCAAAGCGGTGTGTGTGGTACTACTCGTCACTACCAAGGCGAACGCGGCGCTGTGCTGTCTCTCGACGTGCTTCTCCCGTGTGACGTTGCGTACTATTCGATTCCGGCGTTCACTTCGCATCGCGTGTCGTGCGTGTGCAGGACATTTATATTATCGATCAGCATCCCCCGTGGCGCGATCGATCCTCGACGGTTCCGTTGACGCTGCTGCTCAATATCGGAGTTATATCGCAGAGAATAGCCTCTTCTCCGCATTGTGTGGTGCCTAGTTGTGCCGGTGCGCGCAAACCGACAACATCAACACCGACGTCAACACGGACAGCAGCAGCAGCAACCAGCGGCGAACGCAGTGTGCCCGTGCTCCAAACGTCTCGCACAGCCAGCAGCTCACGTCTTCGCGTCCACACGCTCTGCTTGCGCTCCCGTCGATCCTTCGATCCTTCGATCCCAGGACCGTCCTACCGCTCGAACCGGTTAGTACAGCAGCTTTTTACACTAGACCGTGCGCGTCGGTGGCGATTGAACGACGAGTAAACGACGAGTAAACGCACGTCGACGACATCCGCGTCGCCCAGCTTTCGGAGGCGCGCGCAAACCCACGCTCCGCACCGTCGGCCGTGCAGGAGTGCGGAAGGCGCAGGTCCAGCCGACCATTCGGCGTGCCTTTCAAAATCGGAGTATCTTTCGGCGTGCCTTTGCTCTCGCCGCGACACTCGCCGCGAGACTCGCCGCGCACTATTCTGCACATCGGCTGCACACATGCGCCGAGCACACCACCGCCTCGGTGCCCACCGATTTCAAAGTCGCCTCCGCGGATCCTGGGGGCACCTGCGGCCTTCGATCCCGCTCACGATCGCAGGATCATTCGCAATTCGTCGCTCGCCTTTCCTTGCCTCTTCGCCCTTCGTCCGGGAGTTTAATGCCGCCGTTAACTGCGACGGACATTTCGGCGGAATCGGTCGACATTTTGGCCGCGCGAGCAGGATCGCGTTGCTCGGACGCGACTTTCTTTTTGCGCCGCGAGCGCGTCCGTTGGCGTGCACGCCTATTTTCGGCGTGAGATAAAGAATGCATATAGGCTCGTAAGGTTCCGCGCGCGAGTTTTCTGTATACGGCGTGTTATTCTATATGCCGGTGGCATTCCGAGTTACGAGGTAGCTCGTGTACGTGCGCGCTCGCCACGGGCACGTTTACGGTCGCGGCCCTAGCGTTGGGTGCAGAAAAATGGTCGGTAGGAGCGCGCGAGCGTAGTCATACACAGTTATGCGACTTCATCGTAATGTCGTGGAACGAGAAACGACGATTTGCCTCGTTCGTGGAACTGAACGTGCATGCGAGGCGCTCGGCTCTCTCGACCGAGGCCTGCTTCGCTTTTTCAAGATCGTGAGAATGTACTCGGCGTGTAGCGTTTGCTATACGCTGTGCGAGGAAACATCTCTGGGCGCTCGCCGCAGCCCTTTTAAGTCTCGATCGCGGCGACTATACAACCGTTTCAAACTTCCAAGCAGCCTCGCTCTACGGGCTTTGTTTGACCGATACTGTTTACTTTGACACGCACGGTTTCTTTCAAGGTGTATTCTTCTTTGGATCAATACGCAAAGCTTACCCTCTGCTCGTATGATGCATGCGAATGTATTCGCGGCTAGGCGAGCGGTTATATTTACGGCTGACTTCTGCGATTCATGCAAATGTACGCTTCGCGCCGAAATATTACGTTATTTTAAATTCGGTTAATTATTAATCCTCTGAGCCCGAAATACTCCCGGTCGAGGCGAACGCTGAGGCCGGAATACATTTCCGCTGTTGCGATGTCTGACGATTGATTATTAAAAGCGCAAATAAGTTGTGACTGTAATTCTTCGGTTACGCCAAATTATACACAGAAATATTATCTGCTAAAGAACGCACATCGTCTCGTATATTGGTACTTGCGATTGCAGTACGTAAATTAACAAGCGCATGTACGCGTTGATAGTTCGCGCTGGCAACTTTTATCGAGCACATTACACGCGTCCACAGCACTCAAAGGGTTAACGACAAACATTATCGATGCAACTGACAACGATGCAGTCGAAACAGCTTCTGAGATCCCTGCACAGTTCATTTCGTACATTTTCAACGTCGTCGAATTCGCTTTCGGGCAGGTCGCGTTCCCATTCCCTCTCGTTCCCGCAACGATATTATCGTGTTACAACTTCAGCACCCGACCATGTCGGCGATACAGCATTCCGCGCACGTCGCTGCTCCGAAAAAGAAAATCACCGTTTGCCAAAACCTCGCGAAGTACTCTCGTTTTCGCGCAGGTTCCTCGTGCACGTATACGGACGGTGACGCCGTCAATAGAAACTAGGTTTACATTGATAATCAGAGCGCATCTCACTAAACGCATTTTACTACCCCACTCCTGGCCAAAGTACGCAGGGAAGAACCTCTTCGCGCGTTATGATTTCTTCGGAAACAAGATGGAAACAAGATGAAAACTTCAGATAAGCCGTGAGCCACGGTAATTCGACCTGCAATCAAGATTAGCCTGACTTCGACGATTACTGACGTCAAACGAATGACAAAAAATCTGCAAATCTTTTTACTCCAGCTTTTTCTACGGCCGACCGTTAGGGAGACTCAGTGGATATAGCTATTTTTCAACATAACGCGCACTCAGTCGGGAATGCACCCCACTGTTCCCCCTTCGATCACAACGGGCGCAGCTCTTTTCCTTGAAATTCTCAACGAGTCCTGCCCTGGAATAGCATCGCGGGTCACGATATGCCCGTAATTTGAACCGCGCTCCGAATAACAATGACGAAGGAGCACGTGCCCTCGCGCGCGAGTCTAATACTCTCGGCCCGCGAATGGCGAAAATGTATCCTGCGGAACGAAGAATTATTTTCCGGAGTGGCGCGGAGTAGACCCCGGTGTCTGTTTTCACGTCGAGCACGTATAGTCGTCCCTGCCTACGGTGAAGTCATTTTTCCGCGACATTCGTCATCTTATGGCATCAGCGGAGTCGTTCTCTTCCTGCAGCCGTGTCGTCTTTATTTAAAGGATGATTTACCTTCTGGCGTAACGCGCGCGGATGACGACCGAGAGCTGTGAGAGGTGTGTACACACGTGCGCGAGCCTCGATGCAGAATACTTTCGCAATTAGAGAAAAGTCAGGCCATTTAGGTAAATCGTGCTGCGTTTAACCTCAATCCGGACTCCGTCTGCGGGCCGTGCTACGGGAGATTAGAAATGTCAAAAATGGTCTTGCAGCGAAAGTCGCCGGCGAAAAAGAGATCGCGGGATGTGATAGTAGAATTTTGCTGTTTGCGGTCGATTTACGCATATCCGGGACGCACAATCAGCCGGTAGACCCGCATGTAATCGATCAAGGCGATTGACACATGTGCAACATGAAATGTCTGCCTTCGGTTTGTGTTCACATCAGCGTTATAATATATTACGTGATAAATCTAATGATCTATTCTTGCAACATTGAAAGTTTAAACTCTAGAAAAGCTAATTTTTGGTTGACATTATGATTCAGATTTTATTAACAAAATTCCCTCTGAATGTTTGGGAGCAGCTGGTGCCTCATTATCAGAGCTTGGCAATATCGAAGCGCGCATGTCGTATAATATGGACGTGTGCTGAGACTTCAAACAATTTTATTAATTCGGATTTTAAAAAACTTGAACGTACCGATTTTTTGTGGATTAGCAGTCTTCTTCCTCTGCAGCGCAGCTGACAGTTGCCCTCTTATTATTAGAATCGTCATGATTGTTATCGATATCTCCTTATCCCATGATGGGAAAATTAATGTAACGTATACACGTATCTACGTTTGTTAACAATTCCAAGTGATCATCAGCAGCGAAGCAAAGGCCAGCATCCGCTCCGATCGTCCTCTTTTATTGCGCAAAAGAACCCGCCGTTTATTTCCACGTGAACCGCCGCGCGTTTCTCATCCAAGGTATCGGCGTATTGAGGCTCACACATTTAACCAGTTAGCTGTTTCTAATGAATCAAGACGAAATAAAACGCGTAAATAATTATTACAGAATAACTATGTGTAGTATAGTGCAGACAAAGTTCAATAGACATCCTTATCTCAAACAAATCTCTTTCACACATTTATCACGCCAGGACAGTTACTAAAGAGCCCTGTCAGTAACAAAATTAAAAAACAAAACATTTCAATCACACACACACTATGCTTGACAATTATACTCGCCACATCGCTGACTTTCTGCTTCACAATTTAGCAATTACCAAAAAACCCTGACAGTTCTAACATTAAAAAACGAAGCACTTCATCGCAACTCCATTCTATACCGTATCAGCCACACACAGTCAATCTTCGACGAGTACCCTCGCCGCTTACTTCTTGCGACGCGTTCTTTTCCCAGCGATCGTAACAGCTAACCGCTTAATGAATCCGCAGTTCGCCGGGACGGCCGGCTGAGAAAAAAATCTCGTCTCGCCTGAATATCGACCCAGCTCTTCAGCCCTCGTTCCGCGTCTTCTTTCTCTCGGTTCCCACGTGACACGGGGCGAAGAGCGGCAGGTCCGACGTTTTCAGGACGCGCCGTAGCCGCAATTTCTGGGCGCCCTACGTCGAGAGAATGCCGAGAGAATGCCGGGCATGCGCCCGAATGCGCGCCAGGTCCGGCCCGTGCACAGGAACGACCGAATGATCGGCCCAAACGAACGTATCGTCATCGAAAGTTTATTAGACGCCGGGCCGCACTCGGAAAAGCATTGCGTGCGGTCGGCTGTGCGCAACTTGGGGTCGCCGGCAAGAGGTGGGCACGCGAGCGAAAGTTCGCGGGCGCAGAATTCGTGCACGGACGTGTTGCTCCTGACGAGAGCCGAGACTCAACCGCGCCCTTTTCAAATTGATCCTTCACGCGTCCTGGTCGTTACCCTCGCGGCGGTCGTCCAACCACGAGGAACACTAGTTGCGCCGCGATTCAAGGTCACGCCGCTTGTCCCGCACCATCAACCAACTGCGTGGCTGGCGAGGACCCCGCGTGGTGTCTGTTTCCGTTCGAGGCGCGATGGGTTGCGTCGGCGACAGATACGGTTAGGTGGGAACGATATTATGGGTGGATAGGGGTTTAGGCATTTCGATGTTTTCCCTTTGGAAATTTACTTTATTTGACACGTGCCCGACTGCTTCGCGAGGCGTCGACGTTCATACACGCCGCAGCTTTTAGACATTTCTTTCAATATAGGTGTACGGACTCGTAGCACGCATATAGGTCACAGAAGAATTCTTCCCCGATGACTACTTTACGAAAGTGAATATGTTGATAGAAAAAAAGATAATGTTGGATAATTCGAATAGCTAGTAAAGTTTATTATTTGCAATATATACAAAGATGAGTGCTATGTTGCGATAGGAAAGTGGAGCTGGTATCCGAGCTTTCCTGTGTCGTTAATGTAGTGTACGGTTAAGGTGTGATCTCGTCTGGTTAAAATGTGAACTGGTCTATGGTGAATTTTCCTCAGTATATAAGGAGTTTGATGTAGATGTGGCCTACAGTTGATTAGTAGAGTTGGTTTGCGGATTGGTGAATTTTAGTTGGTAGGAGGAAAAATCGCCGGTTGGCGTTTTGGCACTTGCGGCTCTTTTCGGTTGCGGGACAGTCTATTGAGTATGGTTTATTATGGGATTAGCGGACGCGAACCTAAACGACACGACCGTGGTCTGATAAAAATATCCATTAGTTTATGGTCTTCAAGAATTGTTGTCTCTTGAAGGTTCCCTATTGAAGATTCGGAAGGACCGTTAGGTCCGGAACAATAGGATATTTCTCTTCAGGGTATCATCGTTTAATTGTAGGGAGGGAAGATAGGTTATGGGAAGTACGTTTGAAAGCTAAGACTCCTACATGTATCATTTTGTTTTTTCGACCTAGCCTTTGAAAATGGACTTTATTTGGTACGTATTATCCAACCGCGCCTGGACGCGTTGATAATCATTTGCGCCGTAGCCTTCGTGAAGACGTAAGGAAACGTTGAAAGTATAAAATATATTTCTGGACTGATCTCTATTGTACAAACTGTGCCGCAATTTTAACAAAACCAACAATTTGTTCATAACACCATTTCACGCAGTAATTTATTAACGTAACACTTTTAGCAACACTTCGAACGCGCAAACCGTTTATGTGGTTTAATTGCAGGGAGGGAAGATAGGTTATGTTGGAAGGAACGTTTGAGAGTTAAGGCTCCTACATGTATAATTTCATATTTTCGACCTAGCCTTTGAAAATGGACTTTATTTGGTACGGTTGTCCAACCGCGCTTGGACGCGTCGACAATCGTTTGCGCCGCAGCTTTCGTGAAGACGCAAGGAAACGTTGAAAGTATAAAATATATTTCTGGACTGATCTCTACTGTACAAACTATACCGCAATTTTAACAAAACCAAAAACTTGTTCATAACACCATTTCACGCAGTAATTTATTAATGTAGCCCTTTTACCAACACTTCGAACGCGCAAACCGTTTATGTGGTAACAATTTTACCGCCACTCTTTCGGCGATGGCACCTGTCCCCATCCGATCTCCAACGCGCACGCTTTCTCGCGTGGAAAATTTCCCGCGACTTTTCTCCCTCTCCTCGAGTTTCCGTGGTAGCCGCAGACGTTCTTACACGCGCATCACGAAGGTTAGCCGGGCCTCGCGTTTCTCCGCGGCCGAGCCGCTGCATATTTATATTCGTTTGTCGATTTGGATTCTTTCCAGCGTTCCCCTCGGACCGATCACATTAATTATACGGTCTATCTTTGAAAAAGAATGAAGCCGGGCTCTCGCGGATATAGTTTCCACGTCGTTGGCCAACGACTCGTGGGCTTCGAGGAACGAATTCTCGAGACGATTCCGTCACGATCTCGCGAACGTCTCGGCTTCCTCGTCGAGTCTCGAGCCGCTCGCGGTTTAACGGTCGCCCGTAATTATCGAGTCAATAACGAAATTGGCCGCTCAACCGACTTCGGCACGTCGATGAGGTTTCCGCGACGAAACTGTCCAGAGATTTCCGTGTTTCGCGAGGCATGTCGCGAGGCAAAGCCGCTTGGCTGCTCGTACCTGAGACCCCGAGAGTTCCTCGAGAGGTTCGCCATGAAAGAGGCACAGACAGATTCTTTCGCGCTCCTGTAAACGACCACCGGAAACTCTTCGCGAGGGAAAATAAGCATGCACTCTGCATACGTGGCATTGAGGCATCGCTTCGATGGGCAGAGGAACGGAATCGTGTGTTCCGGCGAAGAGGCATTTGCGACGCTCGAACGTCTGGGCGCTTCACCTGTTAAACGCGTTGTACCGATAGACGAAATGAAAAATTTTGTTGCGACAAGCGCTCGTGTTTTACATAATGACGCGATCGTGCACCGGGACAGTAGATAAACAAATTTTGACGAAAAAATATTTTGACTTTAGCTCCTTTGTAAACAGGTTACGTGACGTGCTTTACGCAATCTCTTGAAACGGTGTTGACGGAACGAAATGTTTGGTAAATAGTTCTTACCGGTCGAATCAACGTCCGAGTCCTTTCAAATGCCTGTAATGTCGTGTGTACTTTCGCTTGACCAAAATAATTGTTGGGTGCGTAATTTGACGGACGTGGTTTTGGATGGATTCTAACAAAAGTTATAAATTCGTGAATCGTTTGTTCTGATATAAATTTCATCTACGATGTTTTCTGTTTGATATTTTACGCCTAACTAACTGTCGATCGTGTATTTTTCAGTTCCTCGGAACTACTTCTGACCACTTACAATCGTGGAAATTTAATTTTAAGAAATCGGATAGGGAAACGGACGCTTACATCTATTTTTGGATAAGTCTAGGTCTGGCATTATCGGAAAGGAAAGGAAACGTTTATGATGCTTGTGGATATGGGATGTTAGCGTCAGACAAAAGTGGATTTTAATAATATTTAGGAATCTTTGGCGATGTGTTACTTTGAGCCTTATTGCTAATCGTAGATAATGAAAAACATCCCTTTTTTTATTGAAAATTGGAAATCGCTTGAGAATTTTTATTGGAACTTCTCCACATGTTTCGGGGCATCCAATGTCCTCTCATCATGAATAGATGTTCATTTTTTCAAGCGTTTCCTCGTCCTGTCACGTCACACATCACTTTTATTCAATTTTTGACAAAATTCATGTAGAGAAGTTCCAATAAAAATTCTCAATTGATTTCCAATTTTCAATCAAAAAGGGCTTTTTTCTCATTATCTACGAATATTTAGAAATGCGGCATATCTGTCTTATATTGTCCACGTGTCCCTTTTTTGATGTTCTTAACACTAAACGTACCAAGCGGGGTCAAAATGACCCCTTGCAAAATTTACTCTAAAATCGTACATTCATCCTTATTCCTATCGTTCAATTGACTTTCTGTAAATTCTTATGTCATCTGATTATTCAATTTCTCGGTTTAATAAATTAAGAATTTCTTTCTGAAAATTAACGTTTATTTCATAAAAGGAGTCAAATGATTGCTCATGGTAAGAATAGGTAGGTGTAAAGCACCGGTACGTTTAGTGTTAACAAAAATCACCCCGTATTTTTGTCGTAATTTTATTTAATTACATACAAATGTAACGCAACGCTTATAAGTGACAGGTCAACTACTTAAGGAACTTTCTGGGTTTGTTAAAAGAACGCATGAACTAAAAAAGTACATCAACGTTACCATGTGCAACAGTTTTATCCGCCAATTCCATAACCTGGCCAAATATGTCTTGCCTAAGACGTGCATCTACTCCTTACCATTTCGGTAGCTGCAAACGTTGAGCGGAAGAAGTAGTAGCATGGCACGACGCCTCTTGCATAAAAACGTTCTTTGTTGCGCACCGGCAGCCAGAAGAAGTTGCCTTCCTTTCCATCGACTCACCGCACGTTCCGCTCGCTAAAAGACGCTCTGATCGAATCGTGCGCATCCCTGACCGTGTTTTCCTGGCCGATCGAACGGCCGACATCGTACTTCTAATTCACGTCGCGGGGGATTAATTAATTAAATCGCCCTCGTTGCACCGGGTGATCGATACAGGAAATTAAGTGCCGACGTTAATTTGCGTTCTCTCCGTCTTCTGTCCTTCCTCTCGCTGTCGTTGTACATTCCGTCCGTTCAGCCAGCGGTTCGTCGGGCTTCCATCTTCATCACATTCCGAGCAGCGTGCGGTTATGAGAATGTTCGATGCGGCGCGGCTGAGAAAACGGGCTCCTGGAAACTTTCGTTACGGTGACTGCCGAATTTAGTGCTACGGCCGATGCTGTGAAGTCGAGTTTGGTGAAAGACGATTTTTAACACGTTGACTGCCAAGCGTATTTTGCTATGTTACAACTGCAATGCGATGAAATACTGCAGAGTATGATTAAATCGTGCAAAATGAAGGTAACGCAGAGTTGTTTGAAGCTGTCAAAAAACTGTCGAAGAATTGAAATATTTGAAGTCTTATGTCAGTATTGAACACGACAGCATACAATTAAGTTTCAGTAGAAGGGATTGTGGATGAGATAATAAGTATTTCGCTTAAAAATTAAATGTCCATTTTAGTTAACACGTTGACTGCCAAGCGTATTTTGCTATGTTACAACTGCAATGCGATGAAATACTGCAGAGTATGATTAAATCGTGCAAAATGATGGTAACACAGAGTTGTTAGAAGCTGTCAAAAAACTGTCGAAGAATTGAAATATTTGAAGTCTTATGTCGGTATTGAACACGACAGCATACAATTAAGTTTCAGTTGAAGGGATTGTGGATGAGATAATAAGTATTTCGCTTAAAAATTAAATGTCCATTTTAGTTAATACGTTGACTGCCAAGCGTATTTTGCTATGTTACAACTGCAATGCGATGAAATACTGCAGAGTATGATTAAATCGTGCAAAATGATGGTGACACAGAGTTGTTAGAAGCTGTCAAAAAACTGTCGAAGAATTGAAATATTTGAAGTCTTATGTCGGTATTGAACATGACAGCATACAATTAAGTTTCAGTAGAAGGGATTGTGGATGAGATAATAAGTATTTCGCTTAAAAATTAAATGTCCATTTTAGTTAATACGTTGACTGCCAAGCGTATTTTGCTATGTTACAACTGCAATGCGATGAAATACTGCAGAGTATGATTAAATCGTGCAAAATGATGGTGACACAGAGTTGTTAGAAGCTGTCAAAAAACTGTCGAAGAATTGAAATATTTGAAGTCTTATGTCGGTATTGAACACGACAGCATACAATTAAGTTTCAGTAGAAGGGATTGTGGATGAGATAATAAGTATTTCGCTTAAAAATTAAATGTCCATTTTAGTTAACACGTTGACTGCCAAGCGTATTTTGCTATGTTATAACTGCAATGCGATGAAATACTGCAGAGTATGATTAAATCGTGCAAAATGATGGTGACACAGAGTTGTTAGAAGCTGTCAAAAAACTGTCGAAGAATTGAAATATTTGAAGTCTTATGTCGGTATTGAACACGACAGCATACAATTAAGTTTCAGTAGAAGGGATTGTGGATGAGATAATAAGTATTTCGCTTAAAAATTAAGTGTCCATTTTAGTTAATACGTTGACTGCCAAGCGTATTTTGCTATGTTACAACTGCAATGCGATGAAATACTGCAGAGTATGATTAAATCGTGCAAAATGATGGTAACACAGAGTTGTTAGAAGCTGTCAAAAAACTGTCGAAGAATTGAAATATTTGAAGTCTTATGTCGGTATTGAACACGACAGCATATAATTAAGTTTCAGTAGAAGGGATTGTGGATGAGATAATAAGTATTTCGCTTAAAAATTAAATGTCCGTTTTAGTTAACACGTTGACTGCCAAGCGTATTTTGCTATGTTATAACTGCAATGCGATGAAATACTGCAGAGTATGATTAAATCGTGCAAAATGATGGTGACACAGAGTTGTTAGAAGCTGTCAAAAAGCTGTCGAAGAATTGAAATATTTGAAGTCTTATGTCGGTATTGAACACGACAGCATATAATTAAGTTTCAGTAGAAGGGATTGTGGATGAGATAATAAGTATTTCGCTTAAAAATTAAATGTCCATTTAAGTTAACACGTTGACTGCCCAAGCGTATTTTGCTATGTTACAACTGCAATGCGATGAAATACTGCAGAGTATGATTAAATCGTGCAAAATGATGGTAACACAGAGTTGTTAGAAGCCAAAGTATTGAAGCACCGTTCCAATATCAATTGCTTTTACAACATCGCAAATAGGCTTCATTGCAAATATTTTGCATTTTTAGTCAAATCTTTTGCACCGGTTACCTTTCCAAACGGAATGTTCTTGGCCGAAGCGTAGTAGAAACGTTGAGGACGAAATGTTTCGCTGCTGCGAAGTGGGTTCATTGATTAGGCAAAGGGCTACTGAGATATAATTGTGATTCTTCGGTGACATGAAATGAAACGATGTCAGAATGTTACTTGCAAAAGAATGCACGTGTATTCACGGAAGTATCAATGAACGCATGTGCGGGTTTGTTACATTTTTTACGTCTATAAGAAATTTTTGCAATATTGACGAACATGTATTGACTGCCTTGGACGCATATTTGCAACCGAGACAGTCAAAGGGTTAACTGTTTGGGCGGGATGCAGGTGCGAACCTTTTTGATTCTACCGTTGACTATAGTCATCCATCGAAACTTCACATTATCCCAAAATAACGGACATTATATTGTTCCACTGTTTGAATAACTGGCCATAATGATACGAGGATTCGTAACAGAATCTGTGCGGAAGTATCAAATGTTACGCTTTGTTCGCGCAGAAACATACATTTACGTTTCGACTACGTATAATAGCTGCGTATATCCGACAAGGTCCGCCATAGCGAAAACGTTAATTTTTGGTGATATCACGAGTACATTTTGTATTATGAGAAATTATTCCATACTCCATTCTTCTCAAAAAAGATAAAAAAAATTATTTTATTTTGCTTGAATGCACTGTTTTATTTATTTCGTCTTAACCGTTTGACTGCTAAGTGCCTAAATAGTATGTTGTGCCAAAATTGCAAGGAGCGCGATAGCACCAGTAAACTCAATTTGCTCTATTTGTAAGAAGGGAATTCACGCGCTTTGTATAGCAAACCACTTGTGTAAAAGATCATAAAAAATTATTTGTGTTAATTTGAGTGAATTATAAGTACATTTTGCCAATTTTGTCCACAAAATTAATTAAAACAAATTTAAATGAATGATATTTTTTAAAATTTTTGTTGTTGCAATGTAATGTAAATGAGTTTATTGTATGAAAAGTGTTTTCCATTTTTCCTCATACACGCGCAAATAGTGCCGCAGTTTTGACGTATGTCTGAAAAAATCCGTCAGCAGCCAAACGGTTAATACTTCTGCAGCGCGAGTCAGATACAAGTATTTCTTCTCACTAACCGTACTGAAGTGCAATCGAGCAAAGTCACTCATCATAAAGGTGATAGGTCGCAGGTCCATTGCCCTATCGACGGGCAGTTCCTTGATGCCGTCACATACTGGCTTATATCATCTTCAGCCCTGCCCCTTAGTCCTCCGAAATGATTTCTGTGGTTCAGTCTCCAGCGGTTAGCCGAGCGATAATGTACACGCCGCGCAATAACGAAATTGTTAAGTCACCTCCGCATTTTTCCAGCAGCCCCATCGCCACTAGTCTCTAATAAAGAAGATAATACACCCCGCGGCTTCCATTCGATTCCATCGAAGCGTTTTTTTTCAGCGACAACCGCATTCGCGCCGCGCTCGAAAAATAGACGAGCCCGCCGCGGATTATTTCTATCAGCGGGTCGTGTCGTTTAACCTAGTGTCGGCGAATCGGCTTTATCGGGCTCCCGGTTATTAACGGCAGCGCACTCGCTTCTCGCATTCGTTCCTCCTCGCGCTAAAACGATTTCGCGCAACGCCGTGCCGGTCCGCGACGAAGCGACAATGTGCACCGTGACCGACAATGAATCGATTAACGCACGATGAAATCTACATCGGCGCGCTCTTTTCAGCGTGTAACCGGATTCGGCCGTTCCACCGATGATCGATTAATCGTCGATCCCTCGGCAGCCGCGAACTGACGAGCCCGCGACGTCATCGAGCATTGTTTGTCTCGAGTTCGGAAAACAATTTCGCCCGATAACCGCCGATCCTCGTGTCCAATAATACGAACTTTCGATAATCCGATCACGCCTCTTCATTAATTAGATCGGATTACGGTGATTGCGAACGCCCCAGGCGGGAGATGTGCGACGCGAGCGAAACGAGATTTGCGCGAGTCGCGGACATTTTTCGCCCGTATGCGTCGGCTAACGCGGAGAATAAATTGACGGGGGCAGGGACGATGCAAGGCACCCGATTTTAGTTCTGTTTCTATGTTTTATTTTAGGGAAATTAGCGGTTTGGGGGGAGTGTCGAAAAGTCGGCGGGTTTGGAGGTTCAGAGGGAATAAGAGAATTTTTGTACAATGCCGGTTGGTTAACACTTTGACTGCCGTGATAGTTACAGATGATCGGCGCAAGAGATTTTAATAAAGACCCAAAATATTCGCAATGGGTTGCAATAATTATTTTATAAATGCAGTTATTGTTAGAATAGTGATGCGATCCTTTGGTCTCCAATGCCTGGGCGTTATTTACATTTTGCATAATTCAGTCAAACGCTGTAGTATTTCATATCGTCGCCGTTTTAATCTCCTAATTTTAATTTTACTGAAGGTCCAAAATATTTGCAATGCTTAGCAATAATTATTTTATAAATGCAGTTATTGTTAGAATAGTGATGCGATCCTTTGGTCTCCAATACCTGCACATTATTTCAATTTTGCATAATTCAGTCAAACGCTGTAGTATTTCATATCATCGCCGTTTTAATCTCCGGTGACCGGCGCAAAAGATTTTACTTAATATTTGCAATGCTTAGCAATAATTATTTTATAAATGCAGTTATTGTTAGAATAGTGATGCGATCCTTTGGTCTCCAATGCCTGGGCGTTATTTACATTTTGCATAATTCAGTCAAACGCTGTAGTATTTCATATCATCGCCGTTTTAATCTCCGGTGACCGGCGCAAAAGATTTTACTGAAGGTCCAAAATATTTGCAATGCTTAGCAATAATTATTTTATAAATGCAGTTATTGTTAGAATAGTGATGCGATCCTTTGGTCTCCAATACCTGCACATTATTTCAATTTTGCATAATTCAGTCAAACGCTGTAGTATTTCATAATATCATGTATATCATAGTATCATTCATAGTATATTCATAGTGTATTTCATAGTATCATATATATCATAGTATCATTCATAGTGTTAATGGGCGACGATCGGTTGAAAACGGTGTATTCAAATTACGTTCATCTATAATAACATAGTAATAGCACCTACTGAAATCGGAAGTGATAGCAATAAAATAGTAGTAACACGTACTGATCATGAAAGTAATGAAAGTTTGTCATAAAATGACAACAAAATAATAAAGTAGTACCAATAAAATCCATCGCCCTATAATATACGTATGAAGTGGTAGCAATAAAATAGCAGTGATATGTAGTGATCAAGAAATTAATGAAAGCTTACAATACGAATAATAGTGAAATGTAAAAGTAGTTACAATAAAATTGATTGCTTGCATAATAGGAGGAGCAGCTGCCACACGAAAAGAGATAATAGAAAAGTCACTTTTAGGATCTGCTTGATTAACATTATTACATAATCGTGGATAAACCGTTTAGCATATATCAGGTGATATTGAGTTAGCTTTTTGTGCGCACAAAAGGACTTTGCGCTATTGTTCAGATTTGCTCCCATTGACATCGACAGCCAGCCATCGTCCCGTTACGGTTCTTATTAAGCACCCAACATGCTCTTGTCATATACAGGGTGTCTGAAATATTTCCAGAATAGCGTCATCAGCGTATTCTAAGCATGAAAATAAGAAAAAAAGCTATATGAAAGTCGACAAATAAGGCTTTATTACAAAGTGATAACATAAATTGTAAAACTGCCTAATTCGCTAGATTAATAACAGTCGTGAACATGCACATATAAATAGCCTGTAATACCGGTATCAGCTCGTGAACAACTTTACGCGTGTCATTATAAATTTATAATAAAGCTTTATTGGTCAACTTTCACGTATCATTTATTTCTCATTCTCATTCATAGAATCCGCTGTCAATGTTTGCTGAAAAAAATCTCAGCCACCCTGTATAATCACACGCTAGCAGCGTCAAAGTGCAAATTCCTTTTGTGCGTCGACAGGATCCCAGCACTTGAATCCCTGGATTTTTCCATTGTTCAGCAGGACTCCACTTGGGCGTAGCGCGCAGTCGAAAAATCGCTGCCCGGCCAGGCGACCATGCCATGTGTCGAAAAAGATTTCACTGGCGAGTCAGTCAACCGCCACCCATTCATCTCCCACCCTTATTAACACGTTGGTCGCCCAGCATAAATTCACTGTGTTTCCCACGAAGTTGAAATCGTCAACGCGGTAGTAAATAAGCCGCTGACAACGAATCATTTGTTTTCCGGTACAATTCGAGCTGTTCGAACACAATTAAAATCAGAAAATCGAGGGAATTTTTAGTTGCAAAAGTATCATGTCCTCGAGAGAATAGCTCATGGACCGAAGTATGACACAAATTGGTAGCAAAAGAAGTGTGCAGCACCAATAATTAGGCGAATGTCTATCTTTTGTTGCTATATCGACAGAGAATGCGAAGAAATGTAAAAGGTTCTGATTATTATCAAGACTTCTCTACATTGCCATAGCTTTGTTTAATTTTCTTTGAAGGAAATCGAAAAAAGCGACAATTGTAATGTTATATCTTTTAATTATTAATATTAAATTAATTCCAAGTTTATCTCTTTCATATTTATATAAATATTCTCGATTTCTAATGTCCAGCAAAAAATTAATATTAAGTACCTTACCTACTATTAGAAACTCTTCTAAATATACCGTAACTGGTCCATCGTCCATACTTCGGTGCCGTCGCGCTCAACGCGTTAAATCATTACCTCTCATCCTTACTACTACTAGTAATAAGGTTGAAAATGACATACCACTGAATATAGCCACTTATATACAGCTGCGTGTTGTTCCTATGAAACACCTCAGCTACTATTAAAAACTCTTCTAAATATACCGTAACTCGTCCATCGGCCATATTTGGGTGCCGTCGCGTTTAACGCGTTAACACGTGTAAAAGATTTTACACAGAATGCAAAAAATTCGCAGTGAAGCCTATTTGTAATCTTGTAAAAGCAATTGATATTGAAACGGTGCTTCAATACTTTGGCTTCTAACAACTCGGCGTTACCTTTATTTTGCGTGACTTAATTATACTCTGCAGTATTTCATCGTATCGCGGTTCTAACATAGCAAAGTACTGTATTGCTGAAAGTAGACATATAATCCAAAGTACCGATACGTTACGCGATATACGATTCCCCACCAGTGGCCCCGAAACACGTTAAGTTCCAGTAATAAAGTCAACGTTCCCGACCAGAAAAGGCTTTTATACTCCTTAACACGTTGACTGCCACAGTGGTCACCGGTGACCGGTGCAAAAAATTTTGCACAGAATGCAAAAAATTCGCAATGAAGCCTATTTGCAATCTTGTAGAAGCAATTGATATTCAAACGGTGCTTCGATACTTTGGTTTCTGATAACTCTGCGTTACCTTTACTTTGCATAATTAAATTATACTCTGCAGTATTTCATCGTATCGCGGTTCTAACATAGCAAAGTACTATATTGCTGAAAGTAGACATATAATCCAAAGTACCGATACGTTACGCGATATACGATTCCCCACCAGTGGCCCCGAAACACGTTGAGTTCCAGTAATAAAGTCAACATTCCCGACCAGAAAAGGCCTTTATACTCCTTAATCATTAAACTACGTAAGTGACATTAAGTTCGAAAATAGTCACACAATCTAAACTACCAACACATCCTATCACCATCGACCAACTGTCACGCCCGCGAGCTGTTACCCATACCGCGCCTTTGCGCTTCTTTAGTTAACGACATCAGGTCTATATTGATCACACGCCGCGACCTCAACATTGCCCGTCCGCACTTCATTACGCGCAAATAATTCAGCGCGGCGGAAGGCGCCTCTTCGCGACTTAACTCCTTTTTCCCAACCAGACCATTGATCCTTCCACCCTCGCGCTCATCGGCGCTTCTTTTGCTCGCGACATATTCGAGCTTCTTTGAACCGGCCAGCCCTTCGGCCATTTCCTCTCGGCGGTCCGTATTGACCCGATCGAAAATCGATGCTGCGCTGTCCTCGCAATTCGCTTTGCTCGCAGCCGCACACGTCCGACGTTCTCCGAGCGGCAAAGAAAGCTAAAAATCACGAGCGTCCGACAGCATCGGCGCAAGAAGAGTTACGTGCATCGTACGTCGCGAAAAAAGGCGAAAAAAGGCACGGAAAACACACGCCTGCATCATTATCTCATAGAATTCAATTGTGGCGTGCGCGCGTACCGCGAGGCGGTGAGTTCCTCGCGATGGAATTAATTGAGTATCTCTTCGCTCCCGGGTGGGTGGACTGTAGCGGGATGGCAAAATTACTCGCTTCCTGGTTGAAGAGCCTCGGATTGTTGGCTCGGCGCGACAGCGAGAAGCGCGTTACGCGGGTAATTCGTTCGTCCACGGTGCGGAACCTTTCGGAAATTGATTCTGAGGTGCGCGTCAGATCTGCACGGCGGGAGGTAATGACTTAACACGTTGACTACCAAGTGTACTTTGCTATGTTAGAACTGAGGCACGATTAAATACTGCAGAGTATGATTAAATCGTACAAAATGAAAGTAACATAAGTTGTTAGAAGCCAAAGTATTGAAGCACCGTTTCAATATCAACTGCTTTTACAAGATTCCAAATAGGCTTCACTGCGAATTTTTTGCATTCTGTGTAAAATCTTTTGCACCGGTCACCGGTGACCACTGTTGTAGTCAAAGTGTTAAGGAGTATAAAGGCCGGTTCTGATCAAGAATGTTGATTTTATTACTGGAACTCAACGTGTTTCGGAGCCAATAGTGGCGAATCGTATATCGCGTAACGTGTCGGTACTTTGGATTATATGTCTAATTTCAGCAATATAGTAATTTGGTTAATTATATGATCAAGAAATACAAAACCCTTTCCTGGTAAGAAATGCTGAGTATGGAACTTCATTACTGTAACACAAAATGTTTCGGGACCACCGGTGTTCATGTTCAGAAGTCTACAAAAACGGATGTGTGTTACAAAATTTGTTTCTTCAAAAAATATGTGCAATATAAAGATTTCGACTTATGAATTTTTATTATTTTATTTTTCATATTTTATTTTCCTGCACTTTTCCATCTCGATAGTTTGCGCACCAGTTGCATTCATTTGGAAATTACTTGTCTAGTGGCCCCGAAACATGTTGACTTACAGTAATAAAGTTCTATAGTCAGCATTTCCAGTCAAAAGCGGCTTTATATGCCTTAATCATTTAACTATCGGTTCTTTGAATATCAGATACTTCGCTTCGGATAAATTCGCTGGTTGACACGAAAGCAGAAATCGAAAATGGAATTTTTACCTGGCGTTGCACCTCTCAAGACCCCTTGTAAAAATTTCGTTTTTGTACAAGTTGGATTGGTTCCCATAGATGCGATAATAAAATCCTTGTTCCGCTATACGTTACATGGAAAATCGCTAGCTCTTGAAAATTTTACGATTTTGTCTAGATCTGCGTACTGCTTTTTGACCTGGCGAAGACGGTCGGCCGGGAAAGGTGACTGTTTTATGATCGTTGGCTGCCCATCTTCCCGGGCGAAAAATTTGCTAAGTCGACCGGTGCGCAGCTGTCCCGACGCGTTTCACATATACTGTGTGTCAAAAATACTCATTGAGAAGGCGTGTGCCGAATGTCAGAATTAGAAATTGCCCGGTTTACGAGGAAATAATCTGACCAGACAGTATTTTTCTGCTATCCGTCCAAAATGGCAAGAATTAGCTATGCTTAACAGTATTTTTACGCAGAAACATGTAGGCGTCTGACGTACAGCACTAAAAATCGCGAAACCTGAACAAGAAATTATTTTGGATGCATATTTCTATCATTCCGTTAATAAAACTCAGTAAAAGTTGCTGGAAAGTAACAGTAATCTGTTCTGAAATTTTACTCATGGAATACGAATATCCTAAAAATCTCGTGCATATATCAGAGCAATAGTTATCGACATTCGGAATAAAATTTTCGTGACTTCCGCGTTTGTGCGGCAGCATAAGCAATCAGCAAGAAACCGACTAAGAAATTGCAACTAATGTTCGGGACTGTCATTGCAAATTTATTGTTACCGCGGTTTTTATAGTACTAATTCGGTATCGGTTAGAATAAAAGTTAACGCGAAATCGGTTAGAATAAAAAAATCGCGAAACCTGAACAGGAAATTATTTTGGATGCATATTTCTATCATTCCGTTAATAAAACTCAGTAAAAGTTGCTGGAAAGTAACAGTAATATGTTCTGAAATTTTACTCGTGGAATACGAATATCCTAAAAATCTCGTGCATATATCAGAGCAGTAGTTATCGACATTCGGAATAAAATTTTCGTGACTTCCGCGTTTGTGCGGCAGCATAAGCAATCAGCAAGAAACCGACTAAGAAATTGCAACTAATGTTCGGGACTGTCATTGCAAATTTATTGTTACCGCGGTTTTTATAGTACTAATTCGGTATCGGTTAGAATAAAAGTTAACGCGAAATCGGTTAGAATAAAAAAATCGCGAAACCTGAACAGGAAATTATTTTGGATGCATATTTCTATCATTCCGTTAATAAAACTCAGTAAAAGTTGCTGGAAAGTAACAGTAATATGTTCTGAAATTTTACTCGTGGAATACGAATATCCTAAAAATCTCGTGCATATATCAGAGCAGTAGTTATCGACATTCGGAATAAAATTTTCGTGACTTCCGCGTTTGTGCGGTAGCATAAGCAATCAGCAAGAAACCGACTAAGAAATTGCAACTAATGTTCGGGACTGTCATTGCAAATTTATTGTTACCGCGGTTTTTATAGTACTAATTCGGTATCGGTTAGAATAAAAGTTAACGCGAAATCGGTTAGAATAAAAAAATCGCGAAACCTGAACAGGAAATTATTTTGGATGCATATTTCTATCATTCCGTTAATAAAACTCAGTAAAAGTTGCTGGAAAGTAACAGTAATATGTTCTGAAATTTTACTCGTGGAATACGAATATCCTAAAAATCTCGTGCATATATCAGAGCAGTAGTTATCGACATTCGGAATAAAATTTTCGTGACTTCCGCGTTTGTGCGGCAGCATAAGCAATCAGCAAGAAACCGACTAAGAAATTGCAACTAATGTTCGGGACTGTCATTGCAAATTTATTGTTACCGCGGTTTTTATAGTACTAATTCGGTATCGGTTAGAATAAAAGTTAACACGAAATCGGTTAGAATAAAAAAATCGCGAAACCTGAACAGGAAATTATTTTGGATGCATATTTCTATCATTCCGTTAATAAAACTCAGTAAAAGTTGCTGGAAACTAACGGTAATATGTTCTGTAATTTTACTCGTGGGATTCGAGTATCCTAAAAATCTCGTGCATATATCAGAGCAGTAGTTATCGACATTCGGAATAAAATTTTCGTGACTTCCGCGTTTGTGCGGCAGCATAAGCAATCAGCAAGAAACCGACTAAGAAATTGCAACTAATGTTCGGGACTGTCATTGCAAATTTATTGTTACCGCGGTTTTTAAGGTACTAATTCGGTATCGGTTAGAATAAAAGTTAACGCGAAATCGGTTAGAATAAAAAAATCGCGAAACCTGAACAGGAAATTATTTTGGACGCATATTCGTATCATTCCGTTAATAAAACTCAGTAAAAGTTGCTGGAAAGTAACAGTAATATGTTCTGAAATTTTACTCGTGGAATACGAATATCCTAAAAATCTCGTGCATATATCAGAGCAGTAGTTATCGACATTCGGAATAAAATTTTCGTGACTTCCGCGTTTGTGCGGCAGCGTAAGCAATCAGCAAGAAACCGACTAAGAAATTGCAACTAATGTTCGGGACTGTCATTGCAAATTTATAGTTACCGCGGTTTTTATAGTACTAATTCGGTATCGGTTAGAATAAAAGTTAATGCGAAATCGCCTCAGAACATATAGTATTGGTTAATAAAACTCAGTAAAAGTTGGAGGGAAAGTTCTGTCGTATTTTAAAGAATATCATATTTATCGAATTCATTTATAAAAATATGTGTTTAATATTAATTACAATACATTTAATGTGTTGTATGATGAAATCGGTTAGAATAAAAAAATCTTCTGCATATTTCTATCATTCCGTTAATAAAACTCGACGTTAAATGTGGATTATTTTCCAACATGGATCGTAAAACATCATTATCGATTTTGGATAGTCGTCCAGATCGATCACTTTTCTTCATTGAAATTTATTGTTACCGCTCAGATCCTCGGAACGAAATTTGCTAAACCATCTTTGACAAGTACGAACATTTACAATATATTTTCCAAATACCGCACATAAATTTTCACATGCAACCGATGCGTTGCTTTCTTTTTGTTAATTCATACAAAATGCAGTGTCGTAAATGCACTTTATTTACTGACATGTTTTTCACTTTAAATATCACAAGTAAATGATGAACGGTAAAAAAGGACTCCTTTTATATTATACAGCAGCTGTAAAAAACAAAAAAAAATCCGAATGACTCACTAGCCAGATGTTTTTTTTATTTACAAGAAAAATTACCTGCCTATTAAAAATACGATTGTCGTTGAGAACTTTAGGCCTATTATGGTTGAGTGTGCTTTATTCGGTTCCTTAGACGCTCTACACGTTTCGAGGTTTCCGCCTCAGAACATATAGTAGTATGGTAACAGGCTTGTTTGGGAAGATACCCATCTTCTGCTTGATCTTCTTCAAATAAATTTTGTACCAAATAATTTTAATAAAATTATTGGATTATAAATTATTAATCTTCTAATAAAAATGAATCTTCTAATATAAATTATTAATCTTCTAATAATAATTATTAATTTTTCCAATAAGAATGTATCAAAGGGAGCATATTCGATCATAAAAGGTAAAATTCTGAACACGATCGAGGTAGAATTATGTTTAATTAAATAAATGATTACTTTGACGTCATGAAAATTTCGGTCAAATAAAATAGCGTTGCCATTAACGTATGCCATGTAATAGGCATCGGAGATGAATGAATCGCTAAGTAATTACACGTTTGTTACGTGCGTTGTTGTTAACCTCTTAGCTAATGTGTGCCACTACAGTGGCTTTTGCGTATGTCATCTTTCTGAACGGTATGCAACTACAGTGGCCCAGTTTGTAGTTAGAACTGTGTAATGTATTCATCTACATCTCTCTTTAATGTAATTGCATATTGCAAAGCTATGTTTATGCTGTATTGTAGTTGCATTATTTACGCGCAGTCTGCGTCAAACATTGCCGTACCGTGATATGCGTTTTTCGTGCTTAAACTTTTCTTATGGAAAGTACGAAATTATTCAGTTTTTGCTGCATACACTAATTAAATTTGCGACACCTTGAATCCGTCTCTGCAAATATCTGAATTATTTCAGAATGCGGAGCAGTGCACTCGTTCTTCCTTGATTTCGTGTTGAAAAAAAGGTTACCGTCAAATTTGAGCGTGCCGTCAACTGAGTATTAAAATAAGTAATAAAAATAATTGCAATAAATGTAAAGCAGCGGAGTTATGCTTTCTTACTTCTATCTCGACAGCTGTCATAATTTTTACTTTTACCTTTGAATTTCATTCAAAATCATTTCCATTTAAAATAATGTCAAAACATGCAAAGCAATACGATCGCACTTTTTTAACGCTTTACCGACCGTTATTGACCGAAGATGCCACTCATTAACAACCGACTCTGTTTTGGATATCGCGCCGGAATTACGTATGTGCCCATTTGTAAAGCTTTATAACTGAAAAATACTGAATGTGTTGTTGAGAATCCTTTGGTTTCAAAGCAGTGTAATTTTAGAATTGTCATAATATCATCTGATATTTATTTTATCTAATATAACCGTTGACCACTGGAAAACCGATTAATCGGCTACCGGTAAATAGCAGTTGGAATCAAAAAGTCGATTAACACGTTGACTGCCACGGTGGTCACTGGTGATCGGCGCAAAAAATTTTATTAAAAGTGCAAAAAATTCACAATGAAGCCTATTTGCAATCTTGTAAAAGCAATTGATATCAAAACGGTGCTTCAATACTTTGGTCTCTAACAACTCTGCGTCACCTTCATTTTGCGCGATTTAATCATACTCTGCCGTATTCTATCGCATCGCGGTTCTAAAATAGCAAAATACGCTTGGCAGTCAACGTGTTAATCGGCTAGCGGTCGTTAAAGTGTTAACTTTATGTCGAGGAATGCTGCAGTAATATTTTCGCGCACCAACTGAGTATTGCCATCGAGCGCCGTAGCAATTTTTGACACACAATTTAACCCTTTCGCTACTACGGGCGACTATAGTCGCCCTCCACGATACGCTACTTGTGTACGACGAGCGACTATAGTCGCCCGACCACAGTCCATCTTGGCACATTTATCATGGACCTCTTGTTCCGTGTGTTGCATTTTTTTGTTAGAAAGCATAGCATTGTTGCATGTGTATATTCTCAATCGGCCGTAGCTCTCGTCAGAAATGTTCTTTTCCTAAAAAATTCACAATCGTGACATTTTTACAAATTGTGGAAAAGACCGCCGTAGCGAAAGGGTTAAACTAAACCAGCGCTCAAGACGATTAAATGAATTTGCTTGCTGTGATCTGCGAAGACGCAGTTAAACGACGCACATGCACAACTCGTCTTGTCGCTGAAACTTAAGAAGCAATGTCGCCGGTGGGTGGACACGTCCTGATTACTTCGAGGAGTCGAACGATTCGCTCGCTCGGCAAAACGAGCAAACCTGCGCCCGTTTACGTTCACTTTCTGTCCGGTTGTGGCACGTATCACGCATGATTAGTCATACGCGTGCTTTCCCGGTTCCTGTTAAGACGGAAAGTCTAGCCGACCGGTTATCGTTTCAAACATTATATTCCAGTGAATCATTTGCCCGCGCGGAAAGCCGTGCGACGACACGGTCGGAAAAATTCTGTTTTATTCGGGATATTTACCGTGCCCCGCGAAAAACGAACGCGATGTTAATGGACTTCGTTTTAGCGCGCTCATTCTTGCGTCGCTCCTTCTTGTCTTCCGCGTAACGACTGACGTAATAGATGTTTTGTTATTCAAGACTCGTTGACAAAGTCGCGAACGTAGCGCAACGAAAAAGAGGCGAACGAAAGTTCGCTGCAGTAACGATGCTTACATGTACCATCGTAATAACCTACATTGCAGACGTCGTCAATTATAAAACCTACTCCCGTTCCGCTTCGGAAAACTCGTTATAAACATCGCGAGCACGTCACGGAAAACGCAAACGCAACTTCTGCGGACCGATAGTGCCCGCAATTGGCTGCATGATCTTCGTCTGCGGCTTTATAATAAGCCGAAGCTCCACTCGTCGAGGTCTTCCGTGAAAATTAAGTAACGATCTTACTTATGACTAACTTCGTAAGTCATAACCATCTTAAAGATGTTATTGCGACGATTTAATGAATATTTTACTACTTTCTCTTTAAATACTCCTTTTTATGGCTGAAACGTAGAAATTGTCAACTATTTATGTATATAATAGTGTAGGTTGGATGTGTTCTTATTCTTGCTTAGTCGTATTTTTTTTGCTTATTAGGTTTTTCCTGTATTCGCTGAATAATTTACATCTTGTCAGCCACTTGTGCTGAAATGTTATCTTTCAAGTTGTCCTGAGTTCTCATGTTGTCTTCTAAACTTCATATAGTATTCCCCCGACCCGCCTTGTCTTCGCAAATTTCTTATTGCTGCACATGTTCTAGCTAAACCTGTAACTACCCTATAAATTTACTCTAATTCATTTGAAGAATACCACGAGCTATATTATTACATATTTTTTACATATGAAGCATTTACATGCAGTTGTATAAGTGCAGGGGTTACTATTACAACTTCTGTTACTATTAGTAATTAAACAATTTATTGCTGCTGCAGTACTTATTGCAGTTACTTCACTTGTAGATAAATAACATCTGTAATATTACATACTTTTTCCAGATAAAGTGCTTATAGTTATAGTATTAAGAGATTGCAGTTATATAAGTTTGGGGGTTACTATTACAACTTTCGTTACTGTTAGTAATTAAACACTTTATTGCTGCTGCAATACTTATTGCAGTTACTACACTTGTAGATAAATAACATCTGTAATATTATATACTTTTTCCAGATAAAGTGCTTATAGTTATAGTATTAATATTTATATAATAGTTATAGTATTAATAGCTTGCAGTTATATAAGTGTGGGGGTTACTATTGCAACTTTTATTACTGTTATTAATTAAACAATTTATTGCTGCTGCAATACTTATTGCAGTTACTACACTTGTAGATAAATAACATCTGTAATATTACATACTTTTTCCAGATAAAGTGCTTATAGTTATAGTATTAAGAGATTGCAGTTATATAAGTTTGGGGGTTACTATTACAACTTTCGTTACTGTTAGTAATTAAACACTTTATTGCTGCTGCAATACTTATTGCAGTTACTACAGTTGTAGATAAATAACATCCGTAATATTACATACTTTTCCAGATAAAGTGCTTATAGTTATAGTATTAATATTTATATAATAGTTATAGTGTTAATAGTTTGCAGTTATATAAGTGTGGGGGTTACTATTGCAACTTTTATTACTGTTATTAATTGAACAATTTATTGCTGTTGCAATACTTATTGCAGTTACTACAGTTGTAGATAAATAACATCTGTAATATTACATACTTTTCCCAGATAAAGTGCTTATAGTTTTAGTATTAAGAGATTGCAGTTATATAAGTTTGGGGGTTACTATTACAACTTTCGTTACTGTTAGTAATTAAACACTTTATTGCTGCTGCAATACTTATTGCAGTTACTACAATTCTAGATAAATAACATCCGTAATATTACATACTTTTTCCAGATAAAGTGCTTACAGTTATAGTATTAAGAGATTGCAGTTATATAAGTTTGGGGGTTACTATTACAACTTTCGTTACTGTTAGTAATTAAACACTTTATTGCTGCTGCAATACTTATTGCAATTACTACAGTTGTAGATAAATAACGTCTGCAATATTACATACTTTTTCCAGATAAAATGCTTATAGTTATAGTATTAGTAGCTTCCAGTTATATAATTGTCCGCGTTGTTGGTATCAAATACTTTTCTTACTGTTACAAACTCTTGCAAATACGTGGCAACTTGTCCGTCAGCCATATACGGGTATCGCGTCCAACGTGTCAACTCAGCATCCGCCTAAATACCTTTCAACGCTGCCGATCCTCGGAACACTTTCAAAATTGCCTCATTTCGGAAAGCATCCTGGAAGTTTTCGCCTGCGCAGCGAATTCGCACGTCCTCTAAGCTTCGCCCAGCCTTCAGACATTCTCGAAAAAATGCACCGACACGCCCGCTATCCGCTCCGCCGCTAAAGCCAAAATTGGTCACGTCCGCGTGCCACATATTTCAAGATGCGCCGCGGTGCAACCTACTCAGCTTTTCCATCGGCTTACGCAATAATCCGTCCGTGTGCGCGCGCAACAACAATTTCGTGGCTTTGGCGATTAAGCGACAGGCTTCTTGCCATTGCGGCGTCCTGATTAAAGATTAATCCGTAGCCAGCAGTGCCGCTATCACGCGTGTGCACACGTAAGTGTACACAGGGGACGCACGGAACACCTTGACGCACGTTGGAACATTTGTCTCGACACACGTACACGCACACACGTCGGCGCACAGCTGTTAAGCCGTGCTATATTAACTCCAGGGCGAGTGCACGCTTTTATCAGCTTATCTTTGAAAGCGCCGGGAAAACGTTTGAATTATTAAGCCTCTTCTCTCTGCCTTGAGACGCATCTTGCGGCGGCGAGGCACGTCGGCCGTCGAAAACTGAGCGAGGGGAGAATCGATGGTGGCCGCTTGAAAACGTGGCAGTGCGGGTAATGGGATGATCGATTCTGTATTTCGTCGGTGGAACCGATGTGGGCTTTTGTTAGGAAAGGTAATATTGGGAAAGGTAAAAATGTGTTTTGATGACTACGGGACGGGGTCAGTGGGCTTTATGCTTATTTTACCCCGGTGAACTCAGGAGGAAATTTTGTTACTGAATAAAATGGGTGCAAATACGAATTCGAATGTTTGTCGGTTTGAGACATTTCTGGTCTATTATAAGTAGAGGCAATGGAGAAACGTGAAAAACGGCTGTCCTATTTAGTATTTATAGAGCGTTTGGTCGATCAACTGCGGAGTGAGTTCCAGCAACTGCGAGAACATCCTTATAAAAATATGTTATGATGGCTACGTGACGCGGTCAGTGAGTAACTGAACGCTCTATGCTTATTTTATCCCGTTGCACTCGGCTGTCTTCTTTGAGGGCTCACGCGGAAATTGCATTTTGTTGCTGAAAAAAATATGTGCAAGGACAAGTTTGTTCCCTTGCGCCATTTCCAAACCATTATAAGTAGCAATGAGAAAAAGTTTGTCCCATTTAACACTTTGACTGTCATGATGGTGACCGGCGCAAAAGATTTTTCTAAAAATGCGAAAAATTCGCAATGAAGCCTATTTGCAATCGTGTAAAAGCAATTCATATCAGGACGGTGTTTCAATACTTTGGTTTCTAATAACTCTGCGTTTCCTTTATTTTGCACGATTTAATTATACTCTGCAGTATTTCATCGCATCGCAGTTCTAACATAGCAAAATACGCTTGGCAGTCAAAGTGTTAATATTTACAAAACATTTGATCGATCAACTGCGAAGTCAATTCTATCCCACATTCAGCCGGTAGGGCGAACGACAAATTCCATGTTATCTGCAATGACTGCAACATGTTCGAAAGCACAACCGCTTTGCATTCGCACTCCCTACACAAGCATTATCTAGCGAACTGATAGACGCCAAAGACTGATAATTTTCTCGAGTCTCCACCATTTTCTCTTTGCTGCATCAAGCGCCTACTCGCGAATATGTCGAATTTATAGTTGCCGCGGATTCCGGCAGTTTGTGCCGAAGTTCCGGCGAAAAGCGACGCGGCGCGTGTAACTTTCGAAAAGTTTTTCAGCGGCAGCTCGCCTGCCCGAATGAAGCGCCGTGCCCGCAGGGACGGGCGGAGAACAATGGGCAATTACAGTGAGCAGCAACAGGCCAGTCGGAGCGAGCGTTTTGCTGCAGGCCCCTGGGCCAGGCAGCGTGCACAAAGAAAGAGCACTCTGCCTCTCTGCTTCTCTGTCCCGCCAAACCGCGCTGCCACTTGAACACTCTGAACGTCTCATATCGGAGCCGCACGATTTTAGGTCGATTTAAGGTTGATTCAGACTATACGGTACGGATCGTCACATTCCGACAACGAAACCTACCGGCACCGACACGACAAAAGTTTAAAACACGCGTTTTAATGAAATTATTTACATTTAACCGACACCGACCTGAACATTCTGTCAATGGAACATACTGGCACCGACCGACATTCTCGCGAAGAATATTTTGACGGTACGTGTCGCTACGTATTGGTCATATTGGTCGGTACGTATTACATAAAAAAATATTTCTGCGGATGAAATTGCCTTGCGAGACGATGTATTTTGTTTTTTAGCACAGGTTCAATTAATTTTAATAATTCAAAAAATTTACATTGCGGCATTCTAAAATATTGATAAAACTTGTCGTCATATTTCAGTAAATCATTGAACAATGTCCAATGTTCTCCTTCGAGTTTTCTCTTTTTTAATAATGACGAAGAAGAATCCGAATTGATAAAAATTTTTAAAACGTTTTTCAATTCGGGTTCTTCGTCAAAAATTATTAAAGAGAGCGAAAAATTGTCGCTGGATGAACATTGGACATTGTTCAATGATTTACTGAAATATGACGACAAGTTTTATCAATATTTTAGAATGCCGCAATGTAAATTTTTTGAATTATTAAAATTAATTGAACCTGTGTTACAAAAACAAAGTACATTGTTTCGCGAGGCAATTTCACCGATAGAAAATACTACAATTTGTATC
Organism: Cryptocheilus praepositus; assembly: GCA_033815515.1. Taxonomy (NCBI): domain Eukaryota; kingdom Metazoa; phylum Arthropoda; class Insecta; order Hymenoptera; family Pompilidae; genus Cryptocheilus; species Cryptocheilus praepositus. The sequence continues at coordinate 6,907,871 of JAWWQZ010000303.1, read as the reverse complement.
AGGTAAATATTTTTTTATGTAATTTACAAGTTCACATTGTTAGCATATACTGTTGTTTCGTTTAAATGTGGCATTGGAATTGTCGCGGGAAAATCATAACATGATGGGGATGGAATTGAAGTTGCGGTTATTGAAGGTGAAGGTGATACAGTTTGTATTGTTGAAGACGATAGTGATGGTGCAGGACGTGATATTTTGACTGGATTATGCATAAATGTAAATAAGGTGCATTTTCAATTAATTTTTTTTGGTTCATCTGCTATGTCTTTTTTCTACCGCTTACTAACAATAATCAGCATCATAAAATAATTACCGACACGCATTTAAAATATTTTCGCGATCTTGTCGTGAATGAATCCCGTTGACGGAACGTTCAGGTCATGGCAGTCGAAGTGTTAACCGATGAACAGTTACGGAAGCAGTGTGAATATATGCATTAATTTGTCGTGTCGGTGCCGATACGTTTCGTTGTCGAAACGTGCCGATCCGTGCCGTATAGTCTCAATCGACTTTTTCCCCGCCGAAAGAATCGTCAGCCGTATCGAGCGGACGCGCGTGGGAAGACTCGCCTGTGTTTCGGATGTTTCGAGAGCGCCGTCAGTTGTGAGAGTGGGAGCCGAGTGCGGCTTCTTCGGCCATTGTCTTCGTTCCTTCTCACGCGCGGATAATTGACGGCGAATGCAAATGCGCCTTCGTTAGGACGGCTCGGCCGATAGTCGGCCAAGTCGCTTTTTACGCGACGTCGCGGATCTCGCGGCCAGATACAGCTCGACGCCTTTCGCGCAGCGGTGAATATCTCGTTTCATTCATTATGCCGGAGATATGACCGGGCGAAGGCCGCTTGCTAATTCGCCGGCGAACTTCTTGTCGCTTTGACAGCGGAGATGTATGGGCTCTGGGATGCGACGGCTTCGACGAAGACGTCATGCGACAGTGTTGCGGTCTGGGGTCGAGTTCTTGACGCTTTGCGCAAGATGTGGAGGGGACGCGAAAAGTTGGTTATTGGGCAGGAAGGTGTGTGCAAGGAGGAAATGGTTTTGGATTCTTGTGTGGGAGATTTCAGGGGTATTGCGAGTGAAAGCTGTGAAAAAGGGAAACGGATGCCGGACGCTAATTACCGAAGAAAATGTGTTGTAAGCACAGAATTTGTTTGAATAGTGGTTTTCTTAAGAAACTTCTGATGCATTGCGAGTAAAGGCAATCGAAAAAGAAAAACCACTGCGGCACGTTATTATTGAGAAAAATGTATATAAGCACACAGTTTGCTTGAATAGTTGTTGCCTTAAAATATTTTTGGTGCATTGCGAGTAAAAGCTGTCCTTGAAAATGTTCATAAAATTTCTGGTCAATCAAGTGAGAAGTGAATTCCATTGATTCTGCGAGAAAATTCTTCTGACATACGTGAATATGAGATTGCACATCAAAGACTTAACAATTCTCGTCTCTCACGCGGCGTTACGAACTTTGCGCTGCATGACAAAATATTCGCGCTAACCACCGTTAACGAACGGCAGTCGCACGTTACGCGATTCAGTCACCAGCGCTCGAGCTGCGAACTTTTGTGCCGCGCGCCGCTTAGCATTACACCTAAATACTTTCAAACGGTCACGATCCAGCGCTCGGAACACTTTCGAAATTACGTCATTTCCGAAAACGTCCGCAGCGTGGAAGTTTTCGCCTGTGAACTTCGACGCTTGCGTAGCGGAACGTTTTAGGCAGTGAACATATAATTATATAAGTGTTATTGTCTGATAAATTTCACACGCGCGAGGGAGTCTTAGGCTTTCGGTGAGAAAAGTTTCTGGGTGTTCAGTAATGATTCCTTAAACGTTTTCCATATCCGTTGTATATAATCATAAATTACAATGCATCAATATATATATATATATAATAATCTGCTCCATAACAAATTCCCACATGACCCCTTGCCAGCCTCGGTATTAACACGTTGGCTGCCGTGGGGGTTATCGGTGACCGGCGCAAGAGATTTTACTGAAGATCTAAAATATTTGCAATGGGTTGCAATTATTATTTTATAAATCCAGTTATTGTTAGAATAGTGATGCAATTCTTTGGTGTCCAATACCAGCGCATTATTTACATTTTGCATAATTCAGTCAAAAGCTGTAGTATTTTATAGCATCGCCGTTCTAATATAGTAAAATACGCTTGGCAGTCAACGTGTTAATTTTAATTTCAATTCTGAATAAATTAAAATTATGCCGCAACCAGAAATGGTCATAGAACCGCAAGGTTGATTAAACAGTAAAATATTTACTCGTAGAATAGACGCAATATTTGCAGTGGGTAGTGATTGTTATTTTATAAATGCAGTTGTTGTTAGAACAGTGATGCGATCCTTTGGTCGCCAATACCTGCACGTTATTTACATTTTGCATAATTTAGTCGAACGCTGTAGTATTTTATAACACCGCCGTTCTAATATAGTAAAATACGCTTGGCAGTCAACGTATTAATTTTAATTTCAATTCTGAATAAATTAAAATTATGCCGCAACCAGAAATGGTCATAGAACCGCAAGGTGATTAAACAGTAAAAGATTTACTCGTAGAATAGACGCAATATTCGTAATGGGTAGTAATTATGATTTTATAAATGCAGTTATTGTTAGAATGGTGATGCAATTCTTTGGTGTCCAATACCAGCGCATTATTTACATTTTGCATAATTCAGTCAAAAGCTGTAGTATTTTATAGCATCGCCGTTCTAATATAGTAAAAAATACGCTTGGCAATCAACGTGTTAATGGGCGACGATCGGTTGAAAACCGTGTATTCAAATTATGTTCATCTAATAGCATAGTAATAGCATCTACTGAAATCGTTTTACATTATTTATGTTTTGCATAATTCAGTCAAACGCTGTAGTATTTCATAGCATCGCCGTTCTAATACGGCAAAATACGCACGGCAGTCAACGTGTTAAAAAAACGCATCCAACGCTCGGTACCAACTTTCTCAAAGGCGCATAGTTATTCAATTCCGTTGATATTCATAGGACGGACCTGTTCATTTGACTTCATCACAAAAACGTCACTTTAGGCAGAGGTCTTGCGAAAAAGCAAGTAACTCCGGCGAGTTTTCGGAAGTCTGGGCCTTTTCGTGCAGTCGGCAACTCTTTCAGGCCCCTGCGTTCGTGCATCTTTGCCTCTCGAACGCCGGAGCCCGGCGGGAGGTCAAACTTTTGCGCGCACAATCGATTAACTCGATCAATCGCTCGGGCGTACGAAAGAAACCGGCCGGAATGGCGGGATTTCGCCGGTGGAATGGGAAAAAAGTGAAAGTATGTTGGTGGGTCAAGTGTGCTGAAGGATGCTTGCGCAACCTCCCGTGGTTCTACACCGTCGACGAGCCACGCTCGAACGCGCCGTTTTTATCGCTTTCGTCGTACGCTCAGTCCTCCCGACCTCGCGAATCATCTTCGCTGAATAAGAAGCGCCATGAAATTCTAACGTGCTGGACGCGAAATATGTACGCGCGAATGCCGTTTTTGCCGATCGCCGTGAATGAGTATCGCTACCGTCGTAGAACTTACCTGTGCGGTCTACGGGCAGTTTGCGATGAAGAGGTTCGGTAACATTTTAACGAGCTTCTTCGGGCGGAGACACTCTTGAGATGCGAAGAATTACGTTTTTGCGAATTAGGGGGAACGGCAAACAGTTTAGTCGGAGATCCTAGCTGGGCGGGCCGTGGACCGTTTGCGGTGAAGAAATTCAGTGAGATTCTAACGGTTTTTTTGTGGGTAGAAACGTTGGTCAAATATGGAGAGTTTAGGTTTTGTGAAGTATGGTGTATAAGAAACACTTTCACAGTACGCGAAGTTCGGAAATATGTGAAGGGTTTGAATTTCGTGAGAAGTTGCGGGGGCTTTTGTTCCGTAATGAATCGTTTTGGTGCAGCATCAATGTATTGCGTCATCGTGCAACAGAAATTCCCGCATAACGCAAAAGATATAAACGAGTTTTGTTTTTGTGAATTACAGTGTATAAGTAACACTTTCACAGTATGCAGAATTCGAAAAAGGCGAAGGTTTTGGACTTTGTGAAAAATTGCGGGGGATTTTGTTGCGTAATGAATCGTTTTGGTGCAGCATCAATGTATTGCTATGTCATCGTACACCAGAAATTCCCGCATAACGCAAATGATATAAACGAGTTTCGTTTTTGTGAATTACAGTATATAAGTAAAACTTTCACAGTATGCAGAATTCGAAAAAGGCGAAGGTTTCGAACTTTGTGAAAAATTGCCGGGGCTTTTGTTGCGAAATTAATCGTTTTGGTGCAGCATCAATGTATTGCTATGTCATCGTGCAACAGAAATTTCCGCATAACGCAAAAGATATAAACAAGTTTCGTTTTTGTGAATTACAGTATATAAGTAAAACTTTCACAATACGCACAATTCGAAAATGTGCGGAGGTTTCGGACTTTGTGAAAAATTACCGGGGCTTTTGTTGCGAAATTAATCGTTTTGGTGCAGCATCAATGTATTGCTATGTCATCGTACAACAGAAATTCCCGCATAACGCAAAAGATATAAACGAGTTTCGTTTTTGTGAATTACAGTGTATAAGTACACTTTCACAGTATGCAGAATTCGAAAAAGGCGAAGGTTTCGGACTCTGTGAAAAATTGCCGGGGCTTTTGTTACGAAATTAATTGTTTTGGTGCAGCATCAATGTATTGCTATGACATCGTGCAACAGAAATTCCCGCATAACACAAAAGATATAAACATTGTTCAATTGTGACAAGTTTCGTTTTTGTGAATTACAGTATATAAGTAAAACTTTCACAGTATGCAGAATTCGAAAAAGGCGAAGGTTTCGGACTTTGTGAAAAATTGCCGGGGCTTTTGTTGCGTAATGAATCGTTTTGGTGCAGCATCAATGTATTGCTATGTCATCATCCATCAACACAAATTCCCGCATAACGTAAAAGATATAAATATTGTTCAATTGTGACGAGTTTCGTTTTTGTGAATTACAGCATATAAGTAAAACTTTCACAGTATGCAGAATTCGAAAAAGGCGAAGGTTTCGGACTTTGTGAAAAATTGCCGGGGCTTTTGTTGCGTAATGAATCGTTTTGGTGCAGCATCAATGTATTGCTATGTCATCATCCGTCAACACAAATTCCCGCATAACGTAAAAGATATAAATATTGTTCAATTGTGACGAGTTTCGTTTTTGTGAATTACAGCATATAAGTAAAACTTTCACATTACGCACAGTTCGAAAATGTACGAAGGTTTCGGACTTTGTGAAAAATTCCGGGCGCTTTCGTTGCGTACTGAATAATTTCGATACCAACGTACTGCTTACATATACTTGCATAAGACTCCATACGTACCGATTGACGCATAAAAACCGACGTCATGCATTGACCTCAATGAAAAGTCATTTACGATCGTACCTGCAGGCTGAACGGTGAGACAGAAATTCAAAGCTACGCCTTGCCATGCAAATTTTGCGCAGGCGTAGCTTCGTTCACGCGACTCGCCACGCTCTTGCTCCGATTTCGAAGCTATCAAACCTATTTACCGAGCTGGCTCCCCGCTACCGATGTTAAAATAAATAATCAGACAGTTTTGCTGCTCGACCGACATATCTCCGACGTGAGATCATACGCTATAGACATAGACTCCGCGCGCGAATATTTCTACGTCGTTTTTCAGAACCGATATTTCAGAAAACGTTGAATACGTCTCGCGCATTCGCTGTGTGTCGATGGAAAAGTGTTTCGTCGTAATGTAGCATTTTTATTGTCGTATCGATCGTTGTTTATATACTAGTTCATGAAATCATTTCTTCGGTGATGCGTATTTGCGTTTTTCCAATTTAGGCGAACTACGTTAGAATTATAAAAGGTTTTAAGGCGGCACTGAAGTTTTTGATGACGATAAATGACGCAACCGATTGTGATAAAAATGCATAAAATTTGTACATTTGTAATTTCGTAAAGTCAAGTATAATAATATTAATAAAATGCGAAAATTCGGAAATATTAATGTTTGCCGTTTTATAAATGCAATTAATATTAGGGGAGTGATGCAATCCTTTGGTCATCAGAACCAGCGCATTATTTTAATTTTGCACAATTCAATCATGCTGTGTTGTAATACCTCATTACGATGCTGTTTTAATATGGATAAATTCGCTGCGGCGCTGGCGGCAGAGCCAATAAATTACAAACATTTTTCTTTCCGTTGAGGAAGCATGCAATGACGAAACCGTGGAATAACTTTTTTTTTTTTTTCTTTACTTTCCAAACTTGTGATAATATATTATATTCCACTATATATTATATATTCCTATATACTATACCTATATACTATATATTCGACCAATAGTATATTAATTTCCTAACTTATAATAATATAATATAATAAAAATAAATAATTTATATTTTTATCAGTGACTGGTATTCATCAATAGTAAAGCTTTGCTTTGATTTGATAAAACGATCGATGACACCAAATTCCCACATACACAAAATGTATTGCGATAATTGTTAAAACTACTTTTCAATTAGTGATCCGTATGAATGCTATCGCACATTTTTTTGTACGCCGGAAAGTAAGTCTTCTAATTTTTACGTGCTCCTAAGCGATCCGTTTGAATTAAGTTCAAATCGTCCAAAAAAAAAATGAAACGCCATTCATACATCGTGAACCACCCTTCATTATTAAACGCGACAAGAATGCCGTCAAAAATCATCGCGAGCGCATGCATAGTAGCGACGCTAATTACATGCATCTCTTTCCGCCGATACCCCGCCTAATTCCGGCCGTGAATATTCTAAGCGTCGCAATTACCGCGCTCGCGTCAAATCGGATTTTCGGATTCAGCGCCGCTCGTCGCGCAAACCGACGCGGCATTTATTTCCGCTCGAGCGAGACGACGTGTAAACGCGCTCTCATCAGAGGCAGTCTGCGGTAGACGATGAATTTCGCGTCTCGCCAAATTTCTCCGTGCACCCCTCTCCGTTTACATCCGATATTCGCGTCGATCGGTTCTTCTCTCGACGCGGCTGAGACTAACTGTGGTTTTCGGGCCGTAGGCTTTCTGTGGGTCGGCAGACGATCGTTGCTTCAGATAAATCTTCGGCGTGAAAGCGAATAGACGGGAGTCCGTGTGTTAGCAGATGCTTCGTTAGCTTCGCGGCGAATCGACGGTTTATGTGCACCACACGGAGAAATTGGTTTTTAATATTTCATAAAACGAGACAGAGAGGATGTATGAGAAAAATGTATGCAAACACGATATTTGTTTGAATATTAGTTTTCTCAAGGTACTTCCGATGCGTTACGAGTGGAGGTAATGAAAAAAATGACATAGTGCTGTCTCATTGGAAGTTCATATAATTTTTAGTCAATCGCCTGAGAGGTGAATTTCAGTAGCTATTGCTGCCATTGTAGCACAATATAGTGTGAAATAGGAAAGGGGAAACTTCTAGTAACCACCCCTGACTGATTCTTCCCTGGTTGACTCTTCCAATAATCATTATATTAATAACACCCACCACATCCAGGCTCCGACTGCCGTGCGTTCGCATACTCCTTCATCAAATACCAAAGTTTTAGTGTGTCAAGCGCATAAATATATCAGCATCACTCTGGAATGCGGTCCCCACAGTTGTCCGCTTTTGACTTCAGGAGTACATCGCCGTGATAAGGCCAATAGAAATAAACGTTCAGAGCACCCGTCGTACCGCAACACTGTGCAACACAGAAAAGGCCATTATAAGTGACGGAAAAATAGACGTGCTTGTTAGCAAACCTTCCACTAACCAGTCCCTGACAGACTCTTCCTTGGTTGACTCTTCCAATAATCATTATATTAACAGCACCCACCACATTAACTACAACTACACATCCACGCTTCGACTGCCTTTATCAAATATCAAATATCAAAGTTTCAGTGTGTCAAGCGCATAAATATATCAACGTCGCTCTGCAATGCGGCCCCCACAGTCGTCTGCTTTTAACTTCAGGAGTACATTGCAGTGATAAGGCCAATAGAAATAAACGTTCAGAGCACCCGTCGTACCGCAACACTGTAACACAGAAAAGGCCATTATAAGTGACGGAAAAATAGACGTCGTGCTTGTCAGCGAACCTTCCACTAACCAGCCCCGGACTGATTCTTCCCTGGTTGACTCTCCCAATAACCATTATATTAATAACACCCACCACATTAACTACATCCACGCTCCGACTGCCGTGCTTTCGCATACTCCTTCGTCAAATACCAAAGTTTCAGAGTGTCAAGCACATAAATATATCAACGTCGCCCCGCAATGCGGCCCCACAGTCGTCCGCTTTTGACTTCAGGAGTACATTGCAGTGATAAGACCAATAGAAATAAACGTTCCGAGCACCCGTCATACCGCAACGCTGTGTAACACAGAAAAGGCCATTATAAGTGACGGAAAAATAGACGTGCTGTCAGCGAACCTTCTAGTAACCAGCCCTTGACCGATTCTTCGCTAGTTGTCTCTTCCAATAATCATTATATTAATAACACCCATCATATTAACTACAACTACACATCCAGGCTTCGACTGCCGTTATCAAATATCAAATATCAAAGTTTCAGTGTGTCAAGCGCGTAAATATATCAACGTCGCCCCGCAATACGCCTCCACAGTCGTCCGCTTTTGACTTCAGGACTACATTGCAGTGATAAGGCCAATAGAAATAAACGTTCAGAGCACCCATCGTACCGCAACACTGTAACACAGAAAAGGCCATTATAAGTGACGGAAAAATAGACGTGCTTGTCAGCGAACCTTCCACTAACCCTTGACAGACTTCCATGATGGCCTCTTCCAACAGCCGCCGCATTAACTACATCCACATACCCACGCTTCGTTTGCCACCCGTCCACATACTTCTTCGCCAAATACCAAAGTTTCGGTTTGTCAAGCGCGTAAATAAATAAACGTCGCCCCGCAATGCGGCATCGCGACCCACAGACGTCCGCTTCCGACCTTATTCGCCGCGAACCCGGTCGGCACGGTTTCGTAACACGTGCCACGTTACGTTCCTCTCGCGTTCCTCGTGTTTTCACAGCATCTTCAAGGCCACCGCTTCGAGAAGCCGCTCTCCGTGCCACTCCGCGAGGAAGATTCGTGAAAAGATGCCTTAATGGTCCTTCGGAAACCAGTTTCGCCGGGTCGCCCTCCCTTTCGCTCGCTCTTTCTTTCTTTCTTTCATCCTCCGCTCTCCCCCGCTGCATCCCCTGGCCCTGCCAAACGAGTCCGGTACGTCGCTTTGGATTGTGCACGAGTCCTCCTCGACGCTCTACCTTCTGCCCAACCGTGCATTGTCCTCGCGTAAGCTTGCGAACCTTCGTCAACGGATGCCAGGTGTGTGTGCCGACGCTCACGGAAAATAGGCTAACGCGTTCACGACATTTTTCAAAGCTGCACCCCTGGAGCTGCAGGGGTAGTTTCGTTGTTGCGACGTGTACGGGTCAATTAGCGGGTAGTCGAAGTGAGGCTAAATTTACGGTGAAATTTGTAAGGAAAGTGGTCGTTGGGGGGAGTTGGACTGGTCAATTGGGGTAGCCTGTTTAACGATGGGTCATGGAGAACAATTTAAGAGGGACGTTTCGTCGTTTGACGGGTATTGGTCTATTATTGGAGAAGCTAACGGTTTAAGTAAGCTTGGGATATTGTATTGTGGAGGCGGTTGAAAGAATTGCAGTGTTAAGCACGCAGTGGCTTATTTGTTTACTGATAGTAGGTTGTTTAACACTTTGACTGCCATGCGTGTTTTACTATATTAAAACTGCAACCGGATGAAGTATTATAGAATACGATTAAATTGTGCAAAGTGAAAATAATGCGAAGGTATCGGAGACCAAAGAATTGAATCGCTATCTAATATTAATTGTATTTACAAAATTATAAATGCGACCGATTGGATATGTTTTTAGTTTTTCGTGAGACCTTTTGCGCCGGTCTCCGATGACCACCATGGCAATCAACGTGTTAAGACGTTGACTGCCGTATGTATTTTATTATATTAAAACCGCAACGTGATGCAGTACTACAGAATACGATTGAATTGTGCAAAGTGAAAATAATGCGAAGGTATCGGAGACCAAAGAATTGAATCGCTATCTAATATTAATTGTATTTACAAAATTATAAATGCGACCGATTGGATATGTTTTTAGTTTTTCGTGAGACCTTTTGCGCCGGTCACCGGTGACTACCATGGCAGTCAACGTGTTAATTGTTGCGCGGATAGGTGAGGGTGGGTAGTTTTGGTTAGGAAAATTGGGAGCTCTGATAGGTAAGGACGTGTTTCGCTTTGTGTCTTGCATTTAGGGCAGACCTGACACGCGTGTGCATAATGTCTCTTTTGTATTTAACTAAAGTCACACACACACACCGTTTAATAGGAGTGAAGGAATACAAACATTCTTAATGGTGCAACGAGCCTTTCATGCCTTACGGCGGAGTTGTGTTGCAAACACAGCCACTGAGTGAGATGTGCTACTTTGCAGTATCGTGCTGATTATCTACTTGCATTCATGTTTCTGCAAGTGAATGTATGACGAAAGGAATGAAGCATTTGTTTTCGCAGGTGAATATGTGATGAACACAGCGAAGCATTTGTTTCTGCAAGTGAATGTGTGACGAAGGCAATAAAGCGATGCAACAAACCTGTTTACATTCGAGTTTCTGCAAGTACATATGTAACGAATGCGATAAAGCAATGCAATTTGAATGCTCTTTGCATTCACGCTTCTGCAAGTGAATATGTGACGAATGCTATAAAGCACTACAACACAACTGTTTACATTCACGCCTCGGCAAGTGAATATGTGACGAATGCAATAACGCATTTGTTTCTGGAAGTGAACATGTGACGAACGCACTGCATACGAAAAAGCAATGCAGTAAAACTGTTTGCATTCAGGTGTTTGCAAGTGCAATAAAGCCTCTCAACTGAGTAATTTATTGACGCAAATTTTGGCGATTGTCACCCCTCGACGTCGAATGGTCGACATTCGCTGACTGGCCTCACGTTCAGCGAAAGAATTAACCCTTTGTGGATGGAGAGAGAAATACTAACTCACGTTTATGTGAAATACTACTTCACGTCATTTATTTTCGTCGAACGCATATTTGTGTCTTTCTCCTCTCAGAGGTTTTCACCGGACACAAATATGCCTTCAACATTATTATAATATTGATTCCTTATACAAGACGTAACCGAGTTGTAATTCTTTACTCACGCCGAAGTAAGTAATACAAGAATATATTTTGCCAAAGAATGCACGCGTATTCAATTCATACATTGATAACAGAGATTGTATTGAGCGAGGGGTCGACAAGATTGGCAAGTGTATATATGCGCCCATCGTTCACACCAAAGGATTTCGGTGAACGCATATATGCATCCATAGCACTCAAAGAGTTAACACATTGAGTGGTATTTTGCTATATTAGAACGGCGATACTATGAAATACTACAGCATTTGACTGAATTATGCAAAATGTAACTAGAGTGCAGGTATTGAAGACCAAAGGATCACATCACTATTCTAGCAACAACTGCATTTATAAAATAACTGTTTCTACCTTTTGCAGATATTTTGGATTTTCAGTAAAACCTGTTCCGCCGGTCAGCGGTGACCATAATGGCAGTCAAAGTGTTGACAGGCGAATACAAAATATTTGTGTTTGAAAATGAAAATACTACCCTGCATACACAGAGATTACCTTAGTCGCCTTCATTTTTATCCACTGATCAACTTGCGTCTTGTCAAACTGTCAGCGTAGCCGATCAAATAAGACACGCGGTTAACGAAAATATGCATTTGAGATGCATTAATCGAACGTTACCCCACATTCTTATCACAAAAAAGGTGCCAAGAACGTCACGGTTAATTTCTTCGTCAGCAACACGCTAAACTTCGGACTACTTAATATTAAAAAAATGCACAGAATGTCGCAATACAACAATAAAATAAACAAAAATAATTGTCGCGGTTCAGTAGAACTAACACAAGCAGTCGCTTATTTCTGCTTCGCTCATTCCATTTCGCGGAACGCTCACCGTCGCGTTCTTATCTCGTATTTCTGCAATGGCAATCTCTCGGCAGTGTAGAATTCGACGCTCAATCGCCGTCACGTTATCCTCGTGAAACGACGCAACGATAACAATCGTCGACGCCGACGTCCTGCGCCCGCGAGTCGAAAGATTACATAACGCGGCAGCGCTTAAAAACGCGGTTTATCTAATTTACAATTCGCCGCACAGATTACGCTGGCTATCACCTGGCTGGCGAACGCGAGTGCGCAATTAGGGCGAGTCAGCGTGAGTTTAAGCACGCACGTCGAGCAGAAGAAGCAGCTGTGTTTAGGAAGAGTCGAGGACGCTGAACAAACGTGCGCACTCGACGTGGGAAAACTGGTTGAGTGGCGCATTCTGATTTTTTCATCGGGACGCCGCTCTGATTACATATTCAGGAATCGTCCCGTTTAACCCTTTCGCTACGGCGCACCAGTCCATAATGTGGATTTATGCTTACGCTTAACTCTTTGAGTGCTATGATGGTCACCGCTGACCAACAGAACAGGTTTTACTAAAAATCAAAAATATCTGCATTGGGTAGAAATAGTTATTTTATAAATGCAGTTGTTGCTAGAATAGTGATGCGATCCTTTGGTCTTCAATACCTGCATATTATTTACATTTTGCATAATTCAGTCAAATTCTGCAGTATTTCATAGCATTGCCGTTCTAACATAGTAAAATACGCTTGGCAGTCAATGCATTAAATGATAGCGCATCGTACAACAATCGCAATATACAAAACAACTCGTAATGTCCTCAACTCGCAGGAGCCGCGTCACACGGCAGTCTACCATACATGTCAACGATCCAACCGGCAGTATTACGCGCGTCCCGACGCACAAAAAAAAAGCCGCGCGTCTATTCGCACAGCATCGATACCGTCAACCGTGTCAGACACGGCAGCGGTTTTGTCGCATGGGTAAACGTAGTTGCAGTCAGGCTTGAGAACCGTCGGGACAAAATAACGTATGCACGATGCGTCACCGTCTGGTCTCGCCTCCTCGATGAGAGCCCAGACCACGAGCGACGGCAGTGACGCTGGCGGCCGGATCGAAAATATTTTCCTTCCCGATCAAAATTCACCGGCCGTGCGACGGAAGTCTCCTTAAAGATCGCCGATGCCGCTGGAAGACGTGACCTTAAAAAGTATCGGCTGTCCGACCTGAATGGCCTTGCGTAAATTGGTAATGTGCTCTCGGGCCGTTTTCTGGGCTCGAATGTCTGTCGGGAAAAATGTCGGGGACGGGGGCGGTCTTATTGACAGTGCACCGACGCCGATTAATAATTGCAGCCTGTATCACGGAAAACGGACACGTTCAGTAGTCACGTGCACGTGGGGCGGATCATTGAATGCGGTGGGCTGAAAATATCCGGTGCGTTGGACGGTTCTCTAGGTGCAACGAGTCAAAAATCGCGTTGTTCGCGGTCGAATAGTGCTGCGACGCAAAGATACGCTAGATCCTTCTTTCTACTTTTATGTTAGAGATAAATTCAAATACGCAGACGGAGTTCGTTTTCTAATCGCACCATAGTGTTCCTGCTTTCCTTTGACCATACTACCAGAATCCACAAGAGTTTGATATATGCCCAAAGATAAATTCCAATACGCACGCGGGTTTTGTTTTCTAATCGCACCATAGTGTTCCTGCTTTCTTTTGACCATAGTACTAGAATCTACAAGAATTTGATATATGCCTAGAAAATTCTGCGAACTTCTCGTGAATGCATGCGAAGCATGTGAGTCTCAGTGTACTTTTAGTAACGTTTTATGCAAAATCTAATCCGAATAGAGTAATTCTTTTCGAGTCTACATCATTTTATACTTGATAACGCGCTATTCACTATTTCGTCAAGGAACATGTCTGACTGCAAAGGGTCAACAATGAATTCTCGTTGACGCGACGGGAAAAATTCTTTTGGCTCAACTTTGCACCGAACTTTACTACGGAACTTCACTACGGAAGCTACGCGAATTTCCATGGTGCGTAGAAAGCTCCGAATTTCACGCCAATGCATGTGAGTCTCAGTGTACTTTTATAACGTTTTATACAAAATCTAATCCGAATAGAGTAATTCTTTTCGAGTCCACCATTTTATACTTGATAACGCGCTATTCACTATTTCGTCAAGGAACATGTCTGACTGCAAAGGGTCAACAATGCATTCTCGTTGACGCGACGAGAAAAATTCTTTTGGCTCAACTTTGCACCGAACTTTACTACGGAACTTCACTACGGAATCTACCCGAATTTTCGTGGCGTGTAGAAAGCTCCGAACTTCACGCGAATGCACGCGAAGTACGTAGCCACCTTTTAGTAACGTTTTATGCAAAATTTCATCCGTATACAGTAATTCTTCCCGAAACCACAATGCTTTATCTGCGATAACCATTCATTATTTCGTCAAGAAACACGTCCAACATTAACCCATTGACTGTCAACTACGGGATATCTCGTAGTAAGCGTCTGTACCAAAATTGTTTTTCTTTCAATAAAAATACTGTAAATGCCATACAATTTTACAATTAGAATATTATATCAGTAACTTAATATTATTATATTTTGTAAAACTTTATGTCTTCTTTAAAATAAAACTGTGGCACCCAGGGCAAGACGCGCTAAATTTGCGTGGCAGTCAATGGGTTAAACGGTCAATATATCCCACTCTAGTCGATTCGCCGATAGAAAACTCTTTTGACTCAACTTCACATGAACCTCCCAAAACTTGCGTTATGCCCCGAAAGCTCCTAATTTCACCTGAGCGCATGACAAATCCATGACCATCAGTGTACATTTACAGCAAGCATTCACGCGTTCAAGCCTTAATCTTTTAGATACGACGCGCCACTATAGTGGCTTTCACGGATGTCATCTTTCACGTTAGTTGCAGCAAATATATAGTTGATCAGCCGTTCAGACTAACCACAAAACATTTTCAATCGTATTGTAAATCCAAAAAATCTATAATAGCGTTACGAAATTGTATGGTATGTTCAAAAACCGATATAAGACGAAGTACAAGCTATGTGTGTGAAGATTGTGACGTGGGGCTATGTGTCGTACTATGATTTAAAATATATAATACCCAATTGTATTATTAATTATTAAAGCGAATTGTTAAAATTAGAGTACGTGCAATATATTTTTAAGAAAAATAATAATTTAATCATCAAATACGTCTTTCCAATGTATTCGTGTAGAGAATGCATTGTCTGTCAGATATTGCAGTGCTGTATCGCGTAAAAAAAAATTTTTTTTTAAGCTTAGATCGCGTTGGACTTTGCCGTCCAGGGGAATAGCCACACGCAGAATTCAGCCATACCTAAAAGGTTAAATTCAATTAGTCGCAACACCCGCAATTATCAATACGTGCCTCCGTAATCTGAGTTCGCCGGAATTTTAGCCACGACCACGCATCCCATTCACAAAACACTCCCGTAGTCGCCAGCCTATTTTCGTCCACTTCTTTCTCCAGCGACGTCGATCACGACTGTACTCGGCGTAACTTTATCGGGTCATTCGGCCGTTCGACGCCCGGCGGTTGATTTATTTCGCCAACGCCTAGCATTACGTCGGGTCGCATGAGTTATGTCGCGCGTGCTTCTCCCGTGGCTCTCGTTACGACGGACGCACTGCGTACCGAGCAGGGCATTTCTCTTTTCGTGCGGGTATTCAGCATGCCGGGGACATCGCGCCGTGCGAGACACGCCATTCTTCGATATCTCGTCCACGTGGCGCGCCTGAATGACCTCGTCCGACATTTTGCAACGTCTCCGCACTGCGGAAATAGACAATGGCGGGCCCGACTCTCTCATACGCCATCGCACGCCATCGCACATCATCGCACGCCATCGCACGGACCGAGGCCAATCGGTGCGCGCAAAATGAAGCGGGCGCCTTTCTCACGGAGCACAGTTGCAGGTGCTGCAATTTCAGTGGCTGGGGATGCGCTGCGTGCGGAATATGGCGTGCGATTTTGTGTGTGGCGAACGTAAGCAGTGCAGGAAGGTGAATTAGATAATTGGGGGTGATGTTGAGGGAGGTGAGGACGGATTTTGAATTGTTGAGTTGTGTGTCGGGTGGGACAGACGGAATCGTGATGATGGTGTGTTGGGTTGGTTTGTGTTTGATCTTCGGCGGACGATTGAGGCGTGAGGGTGTAATGGAAATATTCGTAAAAGTTTGCAATTTCGCAATAGTAGTCGAGTTATGAGCAAAGCTAAATTGATAAATAACGAAAAATAAGCCGGAAATACGCGAAAATAGGCAAAAAATGTCAAATTTTTTTTTTGTTTCGGATCGATACCATTCGATAGAGGGTAATTTGCCCTGAAGATAGACCACTTGCAGCGCGCTAAACTCTTCATAGTTTCCGAGATATCATGATTTTAAGGAAATGCAAAAAAATTGTTTTCTAAAATGTTAATTGCGATTAATCTCACGTGGACGTACGTCCAAAGAGCTTTAAGAAAACTTAGTTATAGGTTTTGATCATTAGTTTAGACGGGACAGGGCTTTGAAGAAATCGAGAAAATCTTAAGGTATTCTTGCCATTTTTGCCAAAAAATGATGGGTCACCGATTTTCTTGCCCTTTTAATATATCAAAAGGGGTCCAAAATGACTCGGAAAAATGCAAGGCGCATCCCGAAATTCGCAATAGTTCCGGAGATATCGTCAAAAATATGTCGAAAAATCGTGAAAAAAGAGCCTAAAAATGGGATCAAAAACTAAAACCCTACCGATCAATCTGCAATTGTACCATATGAAAAGGTGTACAAAGAGATTCAGAAAAATTGCAACCGCGCTGAAAAATTCTAAATGGTTTCCACGATGCTGCCGGAAACAGATAAAAAATAAACTACCACACACATGCTTAGGTAATTTGAAGCGAACATTGTTCAACGGAGCGGACTGGTTGACAATTACGAAAATATCGCGGCCCGCAAAGGGTTAAACGTACGAACGGGCGTAGAGCGCTAAATAAGTTCGCTGGGTGAAGGTAAATGGGTGTCGTTGTCCACTTCGGGATCGCTGTTGAACTGTGCCTGCGTCAGAATACACGAGGTCGGGATGAAATATTGAATGCGTGGTCGTTAACGAAAATATAGGCGTGTCGGGGGTTGCGACGTGTCAATTTTTGGACGTAATATCGAGAGGCCGGGAGTAGCACGCTACTGTATACAACGACGCATTGTGCTTTGTTAATTTCGCAGCCGGCGTACGTGATACAAGAACCACTGATGCAGCTTTCGGGGCAGGGTCGTGATGGCAGTACCTAAACAGAAAGCTATCAATGACCAAAGAAACATTTCTGCGTAACTTAACACATTGACTGTTTTACACGTTATTTTTACGTGCTATCACATTAACACTTTGACTGCTACGGTGGTCACCGGTGACCGGCGCAAAAGATTTGACTAAAAATGCAAAAAATTCGTAATGAATTTGTAATCTTGTAAAAGCAATTGATATTAGAACGGTGTTTCAATACGTTGGTTTCAAAGAACTCTGCGTTGCCTTCATTTTGCACGATTTAATAATACTCTGCAGTACTCTATCGCATCGTGGTTCTAATATAGCAAAATACGCAAAAGATTTCATTGAAAATGCAAAAAATTGCAATGCAGCCTGTTTGCAATCTTCTCAAAGCAATTGATATTGAAAGGGTGCTTCAATACTTTGGGTTCTAACAACTCTGCGTTACCTTCATTTTGTACGATTTAATCATACTCTATAGTATTTCATCGCATTGAAGTTCTAACATAGCAAAATATGCTTGGCATTCCACGTGTTAATATTAAAGAGTGATACAATTCTTTGGTCTCGGATACCTTCGCATTGTTTTCATTTTGCACAATTCAATCATATTCTGTACTACTTTATCACGTTACGGTTTTAATATAGTAAAATACGCCTGGCAGTCAACGTGTTACACGTGTTACACATTGATTGCCACGATGGTCATCAGTGACCGGCAAAAAAATGTTTACTATAAATGCAAAAAATTTGCCATGAAGCCTATTTGTAATCTTGTGAAAGCAATTGATATTGGAACGGTGCTTCAATACTTTGGTTTCTAACAACTCTGCGTTACTTTCATTTTGCACGATTTAACACTTTAACTGCCGTGATGGTCACCGGTGACCGGCGCAAGAGATTTGACTGAAGATCCAAAATATTCGCAATGGGTAGCAATAGTTATTTTATAAATGCAGTTATTGTTAGAATAGTGATGCGATCTTTTGGAACGGCGCTTCAATATTTTGCATTTTGCATAGTTCAACTCAAGCACTGTAGTATTTCATAGCACCGCCGTTCTAATACAGCAAAATACGCTTGGCAGTCAACGTGTTAATAATACTCTGTAGTATTTCATCGCATCGCAGTAGTAACACTGCAAAATACGCTTGGGAGTCAACGTGTTAAAAAAAATCAGCTTCCAAAATAAACGTTTCATTTAATCGCATCATTTTCGATCGCACATCTGTATATGAGAATTTCGGCAGACGTTACTTTTATGTGGTATGACATTAACACTTTGTTACGGTGGTCACCGGTGACCGGCGTAAAAGATTTGACTGAAAATGCAAAAAATTCGTAATGAAGCCCATTTGCAATCTTGTAAAAGCAATTGATATTGGAACGGTGCTTTAATACTTTGGTTTCTAACAACTCTGCCTTACCTTCATTTTGAACGATTTAACACTTTGACTGCCGTGATGGTCACCGGTGACCGGCGCAAGAGATTTTACTGAAGATCCAAAATATTCGCAATGGGTAGCAATAGTTATTTTATAAATGCAGATATTGTTAGAATAGTGATGCGATCCTTTGGTCTCCAATACTTGTATATTATTGCATTTTGCATAGTTCAGTCAAGCACTGTAGTATTTCATAGCACCGCCGTTCTAATACAGCAAAATACGCTTGGCAGTCAACGTGTTAATCATACTCTGTAGTATTTCATCGCATCGCAGTAGTAACACTGCAAAATACGCTTGGCAGTCAACGTGGTAAAAAACAGCGGCTTCCAAAATAAACGTTCCATTTAATCGCATCATTTTCGATCGCACATCTGTATATGAGAATTTCGGGAGACGTTACTTTTATGTGGTATGACATTAACACTTTGTCACGGTGGTCACCGGTGACCGGCGCAAAAAATTTGACTAAAAATGCAAAAAATTCTTAATGGAGCCTATTTGTAATCTTGTAAAAGCAATTGCTATTGGAACGGTGCTTCAATACTTTGGTTTTTAACAACTCTGCGTCACCTTAATTTTACACGATTTAATCATATCCCGCAGTATTTCATCGCATCGCGGTTCTAATATAGTAAGATCCGCTATGCAAAATATCTGCCCAGATTTCCACGCGACATCAAGTATTTATTTGTCAGGCCAACGCACGTTACATTCGGATAAAATTGATGCGCACCAATCGGCTACGTCTATGAGCAAATAGCATGCCGTTCTCACCTGCATGACGTGGAAAAGTATCTTCCACCGTGTCATTACATAATTAACCATAACTCTCAATGTCACGTTATAGCCGCGGCGATCGTAAACATAGCTATCAATATTTTCGTCGATGATTCAAAGCGACTTCTGCGTCCGTGTAGATGTTTTATCGGTGCCGATGTACCGGGTGGCGTAATCGGTCTCGCGGTCCTGCAGATGTAACCAGTTCCGTAGCTTGTTCCCATCGCAGGTAAATGCAACGTCGCTCGTGAGGAGCATGTCTATCGTCTAGTCACGATTCACCATTCAGAGAGACATCTAATCGTCGTCTCTCACGCTCCTAATTACTGTCATCGACCGTCAACCTTCTTCTTATCCGCTCAAACACGGCGCGATTTGATTAGAACGCTCGAGAGTCCCCATTTCGGGTTCAAACGTGCCCTGGATGTTGTCGGATTCTAACGATAGGAACGAACATCACGAGGATATGGTGAAATGATGAGTAATGGTGCACTGTGGATACTGTATGGGGTTCGTGCTAATCTGTTCTGGTGTAAATGTTGAATGATGCGTTAGTTTCGAGCAGGTTATTGGTTTTAACTAAAAATAGGCTTATGGTTTGAAATGCAATTTTTTATTCTTAACCTAAATTGGCTTATATTAACTAAAATGGAAATTTAGTTTTTAAGCAAAATGCTTATTATTTCATCCACAATACCTTCTACTGAAACTTTATTCTCAACCTAAATGGGCTTATATTAACTAAAATAGAAATTTAATTTTTAAGCAAAATACTTATTATGTCATCCACAATCCCTTCTAGTGAAACTTAATTGTATGCTGTCGTGTTCAATACCACAATCCCTATTCATATATATATAATTCAATACCACATACCAATTGTATGCTGTCGTGTTCAATATCCACAATCCCTTCTACTAAAACTTTATTCTCAACCTAAATGGGCTTATATTAACTAAAATGGAAATTTAATTTTTAAGCAAAATACTTATTATGTCATCTACAATCCCTTCTACTGAAACTTTATTCTCAACCTAAATGGGCTTATATTAACTAAAATGGAAATTTAATTTTTAAGCAAAATACTTATTATGTCATCCACAATCTCTTCTAGTGAAACTTAATTGTATGCTGCCGTGTTCAATACCACAATCCCGATTCATATATATATATAATTCAATACCCTATAATTCAATACCACATACCAATTGTATGCTGCCGTGTTCAATACCACAATCCCGATTCATATATATATATAATTCAATACCCTATAATTCAATACCACATACCAATTGTATACTGTCGTGTTCAATATCCACAATCCCTTCTAGTGAAACTTTATTCTAAACCTAAATGGGCTTATATTAACTAAAATAAAAATTTAATTTTTAAGCGAAATACTTATTATCTCGTCCACAATCCCTTCTACTAAAACTTAATTGTATGCTGTCGTGTTCAATACTGACATAAGACGTCAAATATTTCAATTCTTCGACAGTTTTTTGACAGGATTCTTTGTTTTGAAGCGAACCTACGTTTGAAGCCAGTCAGTGTCACGGGTACTTAAGAAATTTGTTTTATTTCCATTTCTGTCGAGAGTCGGCCCATCTGTTGATATGCAGATATGACTTGCTCTGTAGAATAAAATGCATACATAATGTTCATTGTATATTCATGTATCGCGATTATCGTTGCTCCGCGTACGAATAAGATGTTTGTTGTGACAAAGTTTTGTGGAATGTAAATGTGTTCCCACGCGCCGGCATTTTCGCTTAGAAGAACTGTCACCGTCTTTAGTGATCATTCAGTTAACTATCATATTCCACGCCAGCGGTATAATCCGTATACCGCAAAAATCGGGAAACTCGATCGTTGTGACAATTGATTGTATCATCGGCGGGCGGCGGAGCTTTCGTGCCAATAATAAAATTTCGCTCTACTGTTATTTTCCACTCCACGGTTAGCCAGTCGTAATACAAGCAAATTTCTCTGACTCACCGCTGACGTAACTTTTTCGCGTTTATTCTTCCTCGCTGTCAGCGTTTATGTTCGACCACGTTGGCTCTCGTCCACGCATTAACAACACTTCGATCGTTAGGGAAAACATCCATCACTTCATTAACAAAGACCGGTCAAATCGTTAAGTAAATTTCTACGCGCGGACAAAAAGTGCAAACGCACACCTCGCCGAGACTTTTATCTTCCCACTACAATCTAACAAGCAACTTTTTGATCAATCAACTCAGATGTGAATTCCAGCAACTGCAGGAACATATTTCTAACAACATGTATAGACAAATTAGATATTGTGCTTGTGTGAGGAAATGAACGAGACTGTATTTTATGTTTGAAAGGAAAAACGCGAGGTGAAAGGCGACAAACAACTTATTGTTGCGATACTTGTTCAACACGGTACTTTGGTGCACATGGTCAACCCAGTGTTAAAATGAATAATAAGGATAATTCTATGTCGACCACTGTCATAAATAGATTTGAGCAGACCGTTAACTAAGCATTGCCACGATACACCGTCACAATGTAGACTTAAAATGATTTTTAACTTTATTTAAAATTATTTCATGTCAAATAATCACAAAACACGCAAAGCAGCGTGATGGAGGTTCTTTCATTTTATGCTGAGAAATGCCATAATAAAATTTTCGCGCGCCGTCAACCGAGCATTGCCTCCGAACGTCATAGCCATTTTATTTAAAAATAATCTTTAATATTAACCTTGCATTTCATTTAAAATCATTTTTGTTTTTAATGATTGCAAACTACGCAAAGCGCGGTGGTCGCGTTCCTTTCATTTTATGCTGAGAAATGCCATAATAAAATTTTCACGCACCGTCAACCGAGCATTGCCACCACCCGCCCTAGCAGTTTTATTTTAAAATTATCTTTAGTATTAACCTTGCATTTCATTTAAAATCATTTATGATTCTAATGATTGCAAAACACGCAAAGCGCGGTGGCCGCGTTCCTTTCATTTTATCCCGAGAAATGCCATAACAACATTTTCGCGCACCGTCAACTAAGCATTGCCTCCAAACGCCATAGCCATTTTATTTTGAAATAATCTTTAATATTAACCTTGCATTTCATTTAAAATCATTTTTGTTTTTAATGATTGCAAACTACGCAAAGCGCGGTGGTCGCGTTCCTTTCATTTTATGCTGAGAAATGCTATAATAAAATGTTCGCACACCGTCAACCGAGCATTGCCTCCGAACGTCATAGCCATTTTATTTAAAAATAATCTTTAATATTAACCTTGTATTTCATTTAAAATAATTTATGATTGTAATGATTGCAAATCACGCAAAGCGCGGTGGTCGCGTTCCTTTCATTTTATCCCGAGAAATGCCATAATAATATTTTCGCGCACCGTCAACTAAGCATTGCCTCCAAACGCCATAGCCATTTTATTTTAAAATAATTTTTAATATTAACCTTGCATTTCATTTAAAATCATTTTTGTTTTTAATGATTGCAAATCACGCAAAGCGCGGTGGTCGTGTTCCTTTCACTTTATCCTGAGAAATGCCATAATAAAATTTTCGCGCACCGTCAACCGAGCATTGCCTCCGAACGCCATAGCCATTTTATTTTAACATAATTTTTAATATTAACCTTGTATTTCATTTGAAATCATTTTTGTTTCTAATGATTGCAAAACACGCAAAGCGCGGTGGTCGCGTTCCTTTAATTTTATCCTGAGAAATGCTATAATAAAATGTTCGCACACCGTCAACCAGGCATTGCCACCGACTACCATAGCCATTTTATTTTAAAATAATCTTTAATATTAACCTTGTATTTCATTTAAAATAATTTATGATTGTAATGATTGCAAAACACGCAAAGCGCGGTGGCCACGTTCCTTTCATTTTATCCCGAGAAATGCCATAATAACATTTTCGCGCACCGTCAACAAAGCATTGCCTCCAAACGCCATAGCCATTTTATTTTAAAATAATTTTTAATATTAACCTTGCATTTCATTTAAAATCATTTTTGTTTTTAATGATTGCAAAACACGCAAAGCGCGGTGGTCGCGTTCCTTTAATTTTATCCTGAGAAATGCTATAATAAAATGTTCGCACACCGTCAACCGGGCATTGCCACCGACCGCCATAGCCATTTTATTTTAAAATAATCTTAAATATTAACCTTGTATTTCATTTAAAATAATTTATGATTGTAATGATTGCAAATCACGCAAAGCGCGGTGGTCGCGTTCCTTTAATTTTATGCTGAGAAATGCCATAATAAAATTTTCGCGCACCGTCAACCGAGCATTGCCTCCGAACGCCATAGCCATTTTATTTTAAAATAATCTTTAATATTAACCTTGCATTTCATTTAAAATCATTTTTGTTTGTAATGATTGCAAACTACGCAAAGCGCGGTGGTCGCGTTCTTTTAATTTTATCCTGAGAAATGCTATAATAAAATGTTCGCGCACCGTCAACCGGGCATTGCCACCGACCGCCATAGCCATTTTATTTTAAAATAATCTTTAATATTAACCTTGTATTTCATTTAAAATAATTTATGATTGTAATGATTGTAAATCACGCAAAGCGCGGTGGTCGCGTTCCTTACACTTTATCCTGAGAAATGCCATAATAAAATTTTCGCGCACCGTCAACCGAGCATTGCCTCCGTACGCCCTAGCCATTTTATTTTAACATAATTTTTAATATTAATCTTGCATTTAATTTAAAATCATTTCGTTTCTAATGTTTGCAAAACACGCAAAGCAAGGTGGTCGCCTTTCTTTCATTTTATCCTGAGAAATGCCATAATACAATTTTCGCGCACCGTCACCCGAACGCCATAGCCATTTTATTTAAAAATAATCTTTAATATTAACCTTGTATTTCATTTAAAATAATTTATGATTGTAATGATTGCAAATCACGCAAAGCGCGGTGGTCGCGTTCCTTTCACTTTATCCTGAGAAATGCCATAAGAACATTTTCGCGCACCGTCAACTGAGCAGTGCCTCCGAACGCCATAGCCATTTTATTTTAACATAATTTTTAATATTAACCTTGTATTTCATTTGATATCATTTTTGTTTCTAATGATTGCAAAACACGCAAAGCAAGGTGGTCGCGTTCCTTTAATTTTATGCTGAGAAATACTGACACCCACCGCTCTACCAATTTTCAAGCCGAAGTTTGCGCGATCGAACCGTTGAGCGAGCAGAGGAATGCAACACAATAGTCAACCTGAGGTCCGCGTCTCGGCGTAGAGTTTTTAAGCGGACCGTTTGAAAGAATCGCAGGGGGAATTACGTAAACGTCGGGTTTCGGGATTTGCAGTTTACATGGCGATCGAATTACGGGCTGGTGGGTTCGTTGGCAGCTCGCCAATTGGGTGCTCGTAGGTATACGAACCTTTTGTGTTTCCTGCCCGGGCCACGAGGGACAGGGTGGAATGAGCGAACGAGTTCGGAGAGGGTTGAGGAAGCAGCTGCAGTTCTCGACATTTTTGTCACAATCAGCAGGCCTCTCGCGGAGTGTACTTTTTCACGGTCGTTGACAAAAGCTGCTCCAGTTATGCGCCGATATATACACGGCCGCGGGTCGTTTCGCTGAAAACTGTTTTGTCAAGCTAAATTTCACGGCGCAACGCTACGATTGCGCGCCTAATGTGCTGTTCAAACGTTATCAGCCCGACGAAGTCGCCTGGGTAAATATATATTCTGCGTTTCGGCGGCTCGCTGGTATAACTACCGGAAATTCGCCTTTGCGCAGGGAGATACTTTGCGTCTGTGCCACGAGTAGCGTGAAATCGGGGGGACCATGTGTAGTGCTTGACATGCACGTTTAGCTTCTTCGAATCGCAATTATTTTCGCTCATAGAAAAGAGGACTAGTAGTAGTACTAGGAGGATAGTAAATTATTCGGTACAGAATTCCTGAATGAGAAATAGGGAGACACTTAGCGTCTATTCTACGAGTAAGTCTTTTACTGTTTAATCTCCTTGCGGTTCTATGACCATTTCTGGTCGCGGCATAATTTTAATTTATTCAGAATTGAAATTAAAATTAACACGTTGACTGTCAAGCGTATTTTACTATATTAGAACGGCGATGCTATGAAATACTACAGCGTTCGACTAAATTATGCAAAATGTAAATAATGAAGACCAAAGGATCGCGTCACTATTCTAATAACAACTGCATTTATAAAATAATAATTACTACCCATTGCGAATATTTAGTATCTTCGGCAAAATTTCTTGCGTCGGTCACCGGTGACCGCCCAACGTGTTAACACTTTGACTGCCAAGCGTATTTTACTATATTAGAATGGCGATGCTATGAAATACTACAGCGTTCGACAGAATTATGCAAAATATAAATAATGTGCAGGTATTGGGGACCAAAGGATCGCATCACTATTCTAACAACAACTGCATTTATAAAATAATAATTGCTACCCATTGCGAATATTTTCGATTTTCGGTAAAATTTCTTGCGTCGGTTACCGGTGACCGCCCAAAGTATTAATGACCGTATGAATTCGTCACTATTTCCCAGACATGGATATGCCCTGCAAATTCCTAATAATTATCAAAATATTTAATATACATATTCTCAAGTAACGGACTACAGTTTGAACATTTTTCTTTTCCTTGAAGAGGACACCCAGCTAATAGTCATCTAAAAGTGGATGCCATGGCAATCAATGTTATAGACAACCTAATTCCATCCGACTCCTGCCACACACACATAAAGTCGTGCTGGTGAAAACATAAAAGAAAGTGATCAGAAACAATAATAGCTACACATTTACATTATTTTCATAATAACTTGACAGATACTTATCGATCGAATACTTTAACACGTTGACTGCCAAGCGTATTTTACTATATTAGAACGGCGATGCTATGAAATACTACAGCGTTCAACTGAATTATGCAAAATGCAAATAGTATGCAGGTATTGGAGACCAAAGAATCGTATCACTATTCTAATAACAACTGCATTTATAAAATAATAACTACTACCCATTGCGAATATTTTCGATCTTCAGTAAAATTTCTTGCGTCGGTCACCGGTGACTACCATGGCAGTCAAAGTGTTAACCGTTTGAGTACGGGAGCATTTTCTTATGCATATGCTAAAAGTCCGGGATGATGCGCGTAGTATTTTTTTTTTTTGGGAAACAATGAAAATGGTTATAATTAACACTAATTGTTATGTAACAAGTAATTATGATAAAAAAAAATTTTTATTCTTACTTATTACAAAAATGTTTTGCTGCACAAATTCCATGAATTCCTTTTTTACATATAGCGCAAATTAGGTTGGATCGTTTAATTCCATTACCATTTTTATTACTGCATACATCACATTGTCGCAAATTTCGCCCAGGCAATTTTTCTAAAGAAAACTTTTTACTTATTGGTGATGCTCCTGTGGCATTTTTGCTTGCTAACTCTATAGTGTCAATAATGTTCGAAGTAAATTGCAGTCTATTTAATTCTTATATTGTTAAAAACCACAACTGAGTTAAATGAATAAAAACTGCTAATATTACTGCAACTGCTCTCAATGATTGCGTAAAGTATACTACCAACAGCAGCGTCTTCGCATTCTCGATACAAAACAAGAGCAGCGCTATTGCGCTGCGCCGTATTTTTGGCATACAAGTGAAGCGCGATAGCGCAGTCAAACGGTTAAATTTAAATGACATATAAAGTCTGCTATAATCAAATTATATAACCAAAATATATTACACATTTTGGCCATCGTCAAAAGCACTTGTCCGTCAAATGAATCCACAAATTTCTGAATCCTTCATCGGTTGCCCAACACCATGTAGGGACGCATCGACCAGTTTGGTCAAGTCGGACTCTTGAATCATAGAAGCTGAGTCAACGCAGCTGCACGTAGGTCGTGTACTCGCAACGTTTCTCTCCGTCTCTCTGTCAGGCAACCCCTTACACTTCGCCGTGCGGTTCCTTGAGCACAGTCGCCGTTGGCTTGCACACGCCATTGCCGAACAATTGCCGTTGTGTCGATGGCTGACTCCGCCCACGCTCGCGTATAATCGCTCACGTCCTCCTATTTGCATACGGCGACTCGCACGAACAAATGTTTGGAGCTTTTGCAACGAGATCTGATGATCCCTAAGATGAAGCATGTGTTGCGGAAGAATGGCTGTTCTATGGTTACTCGAAAGTTTTATATACGCCGCAACAGTCATTGAACTTAGAACCGCGTTGAGAATTTATGGGGTGAGTTAGATCGTAAGGTACGGGTCAAAAGAACGACTAAAAATACGTTGTTATTAAAAGAAGCACATATTAAATAAGAGTTACAATTTGCATGTCACCGGAGGTTTATGCCATAGCAATATACAAAAAGCAGCGTCAATAAAATTACTTTTTTTTTGTTAGCAATGCGGTCTTTACGGAAAAGCAAATTAAATTATGTTAATCGAATCACTTTGTTAGTGACCGTATGTACAATAACAAAACAACATATTAAAACGCAGCGTCAATAAAATTACTTTTTTTTATTAACAATGCGGTCTTTACGGAAAAGCAAATTAAATTATGCTAATCGAATCACTTTGTTAGTGACCGTATGTACAATAACAAAACAACATATTAAACCCCAGCGTCAGTAAAATAAATGTTTTCTGAGCATTCGTTATGATTCCACAAGTTACACGCATCTAAATCCGATCGTCGCAAGAAAGCAAACAATAGAGTACTAACAATACGCCTATTACGGAATAGCAAATGCAGTTAACCAAATTATTTTTTTGTGACCGTACATCACTTTGTTAGTGACCGTATGTACAATAACAAAACAAAATATTAAAACGCAGCGTCAGTAAAATTAATTTTTTTTCTGAGCATTCGTTACGATTCCACAAATTACACACATCTAAATCCGATTGTCCCAAGAAAGCAAACAATAGAATACTAACAATACGCCTATTACGGAATAGCAAATGCAGTTAACCAAATTATTTTCTTGTGACCGTACATACACCAGGCTGATTCAAGCGTGCATTCACGTTGAAAGTGAGTCTGCCTGCGTGAGCGCGGTTTTGACGTACGGCCGGTGTCAGAAAATTTGTCGCTACCGGGCGAGGAAATATCTCTTTCGCAAAAGCCTCGTCGTCGGTCTTTAAATGTTGCGCAGAGCGCACGACCGCGGTATAGCTACTTATCACTCGCTGGCCGTAAAACGGACCGTTAATGTTCGCCGATGCCGGCAGTGCAAATAGTTCGTTTTATTGCCTCATGCGCGAAACGCTGATTGACATTACGAGTGCCCGCGTGTAGTGGTATGCGCGCCGGCCGCTGAAAATAGGCGGATTGTTTGTTAGTGCGCTGCACTTGAAAGATTCCGATGCGGTGATCTATTATGAGACATCAGTGAACGTCACAGAATGGGTACTCGCTTGTTGCCGCGAAGTTATCGGTTCGACGTGTCATCGTCACATGCTTATTGGGAGATTAAGTGTGATGAAAGATGTGCGGTCGAAAATCGAACCGATCGAAACCGAATATATTTTGGAAGTGATGTAAGCCGATTTTTTTTTAACACGTTGACTGCCAAGCGTATTTTGCTATGTTGCTACTGCGATGCGATGAAATACTACAGAGTATGATTAAATCGTGCCAAATGAAGGTAACGCAGAGTTGTTAGAAGCCAAAGTATTGAAGCACCATTTCAATATCAATTGCTTTTAGGAGATTGCAAACAGGCTTCATTACGAATTTTTTGCATTTCCAGTAAAATCTTTTGCGTATTTTGCTCAAGCGTATTTTGCTATGTTAGAACTTCGATGCGATGAAATACTATAGAGTATTATTAAATCGTGCAAAATGCAAAATGCAGAGTTGTTAAAAGCCAAAGTATTGAAGCACCATTTCAATATCAATTGCTTTTAGGAGATTGCAAACAGGCTTCATTACGAATTTTTTGCATTTTTAGTCAAATCTTTTGGACCGGTCATCACATATTTTGCTATGGTAGAACCGGGATGCGATTGAATCGTGCAAAATTAAGGTAACGCAGAGCTGTTAGAAGCCAAAGTATTGAAGCACCATTTCAATATCAATTGCTTTTAGCAAACGAATTTTTTGCATTTTTAGTCAAATCTTTTGGACCGGTCATCACATATTTTGCTATGGTAGAACCGGGATGCGATTAAATACTGCACAGCATGATTGAATCATGCAAAATGAAGGTAACGCAGAGCTGTTAGAAGCCAAAGTATCGAAGCACCGTTCCAATGTCAATTGCTTTTACAAGATTGCGAATAGTCCCGTCACAGATGACCACTGTGGCAGTCAAAGTGTTAATGTGATATCACATAAAAGTAACGTTTCCCGAAAATCTCATATATTCCGTACATGGATCGTAAAAAGCCGAGTTCGCCACGAAACGAACAAATGTTCAGACATATTTTGCGTTCACACACATTTTTCCCGAGTCATAATACGCGCAGTTTGGCACGCGACAGATCTGTGAACATCTTCTGCGTATGCATATATTTTTCTCAATAATAATACGCAATTGCTTCGTGTCTCCTCAGAGACGACAGTCAAGTGCAAAGGGTTAATATTTCGCGTACATTGATTTGCTAAGACGTCTTCATCCACGTACCCTCCTCGCCGTATGAATTTCCAATCTATATGTTAATGTCAGCTGCCTGCGTCGCGCGTACGATGTTTGTACAGTTTGAATGCGATCTGCGTAATAAAATGACGAGGCGCCGAGGGTCGCTTCGGAAAGGGTGGAAAGGTCCAGAAGGATTGAGTCAGTTGTGTGCGTAATTGACTGGTCGTCTGTGAACGGAGTGCCTGTGAAACTCTCCCTAGCACATTGCTACGCGACAGCCCTCTTCTTTCGGCCAGCACGTGTACAAATCCTTGAACTCTGACGAGATATCAGGGCATTAAGTCGCAGATTAAGTTCGCACACTCCCATGACGCGGTGCGATGACTAAGAATACGCTGATGCTTATCTATTCTACGTTCTTAGACGAACGCCCTTCAATAAATTCATGCTTTGTAGCACTGAACCTAGTTTCTAACTAGCTAGCTGTCATTGCGACAATAGTTGACGTGAAGAAATGGCAGTATTTTATGTTATGACGAGTATACGGGTCGTGCGTAAAAAATAGTTGCAAGTTGGTGCCTAAACTGCAATTTTAGTGGAAACGAAAATATACTCGTAAATTTGGAGAGGTTTTGAATATCGGTGCCTAACATGAAATAAATACGAAAACGTAAATAATTATTAGGGAAAATCTGTATATAGTATACAGTAGTATATAGTAAAATCTGCAGTGCAGTTATTTATTATAATAAGACAATATATTTGAACAAACAACTTTTACTTCTTGCGACACAATTTAGATACACACTTTTCACAGGGATCACAACATCGATAATCAGAGAAACGTGTTCGATCAAAAACGTTCCGTAAAAACGCGAGACGCTTAGTTGATCCTCCAATTTCAAAACCGCAGAAAAGCTATGCGTTTTCCAGCTAAACCGTCCTTATTTAGTCCTGTACGCTGATGTACGCGTACCACTCGGTTATGTACCAACTTGTTCTTCACTTGTCGCCTGACAAATGGAATGCTTACGGCCGTTCTTCCCAAACTCACTCGTCCCAGTATGGCCTACTTCGACCGAAGCGTCTCCCGATCTATTGTCTTCAAATACTTCTACGTGCGTTCGTCACTCGATTCCAAAACGGCAGCGTTAATAATTCCCGACGTTTCCCCGCGTTCCCGGCCAATGCAATATCGATTCGCCGAGTGAAAGACTACTTATGCCGATTTAATGAACAGCCCACGTCTTCTTCGGCCACATACATCCACGTCGCTCACGCCATAAGGTTAATGGAATTCGAGCAATACTAATGAAGAGCCTCCGCGCGTACTTACCGCATGTATTTCGCGGCGCGTACTTGTGCAAAATTCGTTTGGCATCGGAACGCGACTCGTGCAACTTCAAAGTAGTTCGTTGCGCACGTTCGGGCGTATTATCATCCAGACATCGAGCAAGAAAATGGATTTGCACAGCTGAACGCTAACGGGTCGCGTTCGAATCTCAGAAGCCTCGTGCCAAATTATTTACTCCGCGCCAGCCCCGCGATTCCGGAGATTGCTTATTTGTCTAATGTATCTGCCGGCCAGGCTCCGATCGAAATGTGATTACGCTCTGTAAGGGATTAAGGGGCACAAGAACGAATGAATCGCCGGATCTCGGAAATAGGAATAAAATAAACTGAAAGTCTACAAATTATCTACCGTAATTGAATGTGTAGGGGTATATTTGTATACGTGTGCACATGCTTTTTAATTATATTTACAATAATTTGCAATATATGTATATTATATATGTATATGGATTTATAATATAGTATTTTGCTATATTAGAATCGTAACGTGATCCCAGTGATCACAAAGGATCGAGTCACTTTTCTGATATCACATTTATATTACAATTATATTTACAATAATTTGCAATATATGTATATTATATATGTATATGTATTTATAATATAGTATTTTGCTATATTAGAACCATAACGTGATCCCAGTGATCACAAAGGATCGAGTCACTTTTCTGATATCACATTTATATTACAATTATATTTACAATAATTTGCAATATATGTATATTATATATGTAATAGTATATTAATATAAAACGGCGGGAGCAAAGTTGTACACCTATTATATGGATTTATAATATAGTATTTTGCTATATTAGAATCGTAACGTGATCCCAGTGATCACAAAGGATCGAGTTACTTTTCTGATATCACATTTATATTACAATTATATTTACAATCATTTGCAATATATGTATATTATATATGTATATGTATTTATAATATAGTATTTTGCTATATTAGAATCGTAACGTGATCCAGTGATCACAAAGGATCGAGTCACTTTTCTGATATCACTTGCACTTGCAAAATTGTAAATGCTGTTGATTACGAATTTCTTTTTAATTGTACATAATATATTATATAATGTACATTTAATATAAAAATATATTATATATGTATACATATATTAATTAAATGTATATGTGTTCCGAAAATCGAAAACTCGCAATGATGGGAAAGAGCGTTCGCATCTTGCGAAAGAGTCGACGCTCGGCCGAGTCGAAAATGGGAGAGCGCGAGACGGAGGCTGATCGCTTTCTAAAAAGATTCTAATCACTTTGTACGAATCCCGGGTAGGAAACGGTGGGTTTCTAAAATTAATGAGGCTGCCGTTGATATTTGTGCCGTTTCTAAAAGCGGCTCGTGGCAGGAGTGTTGAATGACTGTTTATCGTCTGGCGAATTTTTTTTATTGGTTTACGGTATCGTGATGTGAAATAGGCGAGTGCTTTTTTAATATTAACTCAATAATGAAGGAATATATATGGACGTCGTACGATTGAAAATATTTGATATTTGATCGTATATTCGAAGTTAGCAGGAGTGTTAGAGCTACCGATCGAGGAATTCAGTGACTCCAATATGTGTCAGGTACTTATCTCGCTTCGTATTAACGGGCTTGCTTTTCGAAACGCACGGTTCGGATTACCGGGATGGGATTCTTGTCTGGGAAGCCGAGCGCGATCAAGTTTGATCCTCGTTGCGTCATTCGTCATCTTAGAGGTTCTCAGCTGAACGCGCCGGGTGTTCATTTACGCGCGAGACAAAAGAAAGGACAAACGAGAAATGGCAAATAGCAGCAGACAAACGCGTGGAAAAAGATTGCGCGAGGCAGTGTGCGTGAAACCATGAGCAGGCAGGAAATGACAGACCTGCGAAGATGCAGCACGAGCTGATAAGCGTAAATTGCTATGCAAAGAAAAAACGCACTTACGTACGTGCAGTGTCTAACGAGCCGCAAGACGCGAAATAGGTAGACGAACTTGGTAAAACTCGACAACTACTTTTATTGTCTTTTTTTTTTTTACTTTTTTAAAGTGTTTGGAGTGATACGCTGTTTTATGGTTGGTATGTGGAACCTTCATTCGTTGCGATGTGTTTCGGAATGACGCGGTTTTCCAATGGAAGAATCTATAATATGTATAATTGGTTAGTATACAGGTGTATTGTATCCTTATTTTATGGTACGATATGGTATAGCTTTTTCTATGGTATATAGTATGGTTGAAATAAATCTAATTTGTTGCGACGTATTTCGGACCACGAGGGTCCCTGATGCAGTTGCAATATTTGAAATTGTGTGAGTGTACGCTGATTGTATTGTATCCTTATTTAATGGTATGATATGATGTACCATAGAAAAAGGTATTGTATCCTTATTTTATGGTATGATATGGTATACCATAGAAAAAGGTATTGTATCCTTATATTATGGTATGATATGGTATACCATAGAAAAAGGTATTGTATCCTTATATTATGGTATGATATCGTATACCATAGAAAAAGGTATACCATATCATACCATAAAATAAGGATACAATACAATCAGCGTACACTCACACAATTTCAAATATTGCAACTGCACCAGGGACCCTCGAGGTCGGAAATACGTTGCAACAAATTAGATTTATTTCAACCATATTGTATATATTATTATATCAACCATAAAAAGGCCTATCATTTTAAAACCTCCGTAACTACCAGACACCGATAACTCAACATACTTCAGCGCAGCAGCAAACTGACCAGAAATGCGCAAAATCACCGTCGCACACAAATATCACGAAGAACACGCTTCTAGCGACCGCAACGCGAAAATCCGCCAAAGTAGAAACGCAAGCAAAAGCAGACTTGCAAAGCTGCGAATGAGGCGATCGCCCAGTGCCAGCGGCCAAGTAGCAAAAGATACGAACAGACGCGCAAATAGCGTCGGAAAGCGTCTGGGACTCTCGTGTTGGGCATAAAAAGTGTCGCCGGCCAAATTCTGCGGCGCAGTGGAAGGTGGTAAACGTCACGCGAAAAGCTGGAAGCTCGAAGCTCGCTGCGGCAACGAGCGGCAACGTCGCCCGACAATTGGCAATTAGCCGGTACGACCCATTAGGTCAATTGGACCCACGCTTCGAGCCGATTCAGAAGGCGAGTCACGTCTTGCTGTGAAATTACTCGTTGGTATACGCACCGTCGACGCTCTCCTGGACTGGCCCGAATTGCTACGACCTATCGAGCCACAACTAGCGGCGGGACGTGTAGACATTTGCCTACGGACATTCAAACAAGTCGATCACGCGGAAGTTGGAAGCTGAGAAGATTCAGTCGCGGAGGCGTCGTAGATGGAATTTTGGAAGAAATGGAATCTATGACGCATCGAATTTCGCAGCATTTGTGGATTTCACGTTTGAGTCGCGGAGGTGAAGGGCTTAATAGGGGTATTTTATTAAACAAGTGGCATGTATGATTGGGAAGATGCGGTGCCTGCGATTTAAAACACATCTAATTTCGCAGCATCTGAGGATTTCACGTTTGAGTCGCAGAGACTTCGTAGGTGAAATTTTGAAAGAAGAAACGGAATTTATGACGCATCGAATTTCGCAGCATCTGAGGATTTCACGTTTGAGTCGTGAAGGCGAAGGGATTGATAGGGGAATTTTGAAAATATTGGCATGTATGATTAGGCAGATGCAGTGTCTGCAATTTAAAACACATCGAATTTCGCAGCATCTTTGGATTTGACGTTTGAGTCCCGGAGGTGAAGGGCTTAATAGGGGTATTTTATTAAACAAGTGGCATGTATGATTAGGAAGATGCGGTGCCTGCGATTTAAAACACATCTAATTTCGCAGCATCTGAGGATTTCACGTTTGAGTCGCAGAGACTTCGTAGGTGGCATTTTGAAAGAAATGGAATCTATGACGCATCGAATTTCGCAGCATCTGAGGATTTCACGTTTGAGTCGTGAAGGCGAAGGGATTGATAGGGGAATTTTGAAAATATTGGCATGTATGATTGGGCAGATGCTGGGCCTGCGATTTAAAACACATGGAATTTTGCAGTATCTGAAGATTTCACGTTTGAGTCGCGAAGGTGAAGTGCTTAATAGGGGTATTTTATTAAACAAGTGGCATGTATGATTGGGCAAATGCTGGGCCTGCGATTTAAAACACATCTAATTTCGCAGCATCTGAGGATTTCACGTTTGAGTCGCAGAGACTTCGTAGGTGGAATTTTGAAAGAAGAAACGGAATCTATGACGCATCAAATTTCGCAGCATCTGAGGATTTCACGTTTGAATCGTGACGGTGAAGGGCTTGATAGGGGGATTTTTAAAAAATTGGCATGTATGATTGGGCAGATGCGGGGCCTGCGATTTAAAACACATCTAATTTCGCAGCATCTGAGGATTTCACGTTTGAGTCGCGGAGGCGAAGGGCTTAATAGTGGGATTTTAAACAAGTGGTATATATGAGGGGGTAGAGGCGGTGCCTGCGAATTAAAGCACATCGAATTTCGCAGCATCTAAAGATTTCACGTTTGAGTCGCGAAGGTGAAAGGCTTAATATGGGTATTTTATTAAACAAGTGGCATGTATGATTGGGCAAATTTAAAACACATCTAATTTCGCAGCATCTAAGGATTTTACGCTTGAGTCCCAGAGGCGAAGGGATTGATAGGGGGATTTTGAAAAAATTGGCATGTATAATTAGGCAGATGCGGTGCTTGTGATTTAAAGCACATCGAATTTCGCAGCACGTGAGGATTTGACGTTTGGGTCACGAAGGTGAAGGACTTGATTTTTTGAAAAAATCGGCATGTATGATTGGGCAGATGCGGGGCTTGCGACTTAAAACACATCTAGTTTCGCAGCATCTGAAGATTTCGCGGTTGAATCGCGAAGGCGAAAAGCTTAATAGTGGGATTTGAAAAAAATTGTCATGTACCGGGGAGATGTGGTGCCTGCAATTTAAAACACATCGAATTTCGTAGTATATGAAAATTTGAGTCTTGCGTTGCGGATGCGAAAGGTTTGACGGTGGAATTTGGAAGGAATTGGAATCTAGGACTGGGCAGATCTGGTGTCTGCAATTTTCTGAAGACCAGCACTTCGTGGCTTGTGAGAATTTCAGGTTTGAATCACGGAGGCGTAAGGCTTGATGGTGGAATTTTCAAAATTTTCAATATAACACCGACTAGACCTGGTGACTACGCTTATATAAGAGCATATAAAGAGCATTTCGTTGCATGCAAAGATGGGTACGCACGCATTTTCCGTTTCGTCCCAGTCTATAACCTTCTGCGACTCAATCTCAGAGGTCTTTCAGAACAGTTTGACGCTCCGCGAGTTTACCGCCGTAACACAAAAGTGTCGCACTCGCAATCCTTGTCAGTACTACGCCACTCGTCCGCTTCTCTGCAACACACCAAATCTTGCATTACCACGCCACGTGTCTATCTTCTTGTCTTTCCACAACCTCCTCCGTCTTTTCTCGCCTTTCCCTGCTTTGCTTTCCTCACTCCTGCCCGTGACTCACGATGAACGCGCATCAGTGTCATCTTTTGTGCTCCTCAACTCGTCGTGACTATTGATCGTATCTAGAGTCGGACGAATTTCTCGCCGCGGTAGTAGTTTCGGCATACATACGTGCGGATCCACAGTCTGCACTCAGGGTAATTGAGTATATGAAGTCTGTTTCCGTTTCTCTTTACGGCACAGTTCTGTCGTCTTCGCTTGATTAGACGGTAGAGCAGGCTGTAGCGGGCGACTACGTGCGTGTATGCGCCAGCATTAGAGATTCGATACCTTCCATTCTGGTTTCGCAAGCGGTGGCATACCGTAGTAGTCGTTCAGAGTGTTGGGGCGGTCGATGCCGCATCGATTACCTGATTATCGTGCGACTGTGTTACAGGTCGGCCTAAGTGGCCGTGGCTAATGGTTACTTTCACATTTTCAATCGGTACGTATAACTGTCATCGCTCGAATCACCGGGTACGCTTGAATTCGGAATGCAGCTGCGAACGTTACAGGCTTTAGTCGGGGCACGTCGATAACTTCAAGTGCCTGTCGAACAAGAGTTTAATACTTCAGTGGTAGGCATCGCGTGCATTTTCCGCCGCTGGCCGATTTTTGCTAAGTTCGCTGAAAAACCTAGATACTGGCCCAATTGGATGCATCTGGAATTTCAATGCTGCTACATCTTTTATACTTGAACTCGCTGCTATCGGCAGACATTTTCCCTTTGCTTACCTCACGTTACGCGCGTCTTATTTTAATCGCGACGATCGTTAACCGGTTGTTACGAGCTATGTGAAAAGTGTGCACCACAAATGTGTGGCAAAAAGTAAACGGTGACGGGTATGCTCGTCAAAACAGGGTATCGAGTTAAACCCAATAAGGACAGAGTGTCTATGGCTGTTATAATATTGAATTAAGTGGTATGAAATTACTCTTTGATTTTGTTATTTAATTGCTGACAGCATAAGTTGCTTGTGGTGATTAATTAAATAACAGAATATGTATAACACAAATAAAATAATATATAATGTTGTATTTCGTCTTGGGCCCCAAATATACAAAACATTAAAAAGTCGGACTATATCTTGGTTTTCGCAAAAATTGCAATTTAACACTTTGACTGCCACGGTGGTCACAGGTGACCGGTGCAAAAGATTTTACTAAAAATGCAAAAAATTTGCAATGAAGCCCATTTGCAATCTTGTAAAAGCAATTGATATTGTAACGGTCCTTCAATACTTTCGCTTCTCACAACTCTGTGTTATCTCGATTTTGCATGATTTAATTATATTCTGCAGTATTTCATCGCATCGCGGTTCTAATAGCAAAATACGCAAAAGATTTTACTGTAAATGCAAAAAATTGCAATGGAGCCTGTTTGCAATCTTCTAAAAGCAATTGATATTGAAATGATGCTTTAATACTTTCGCTTCTAACAATTCTGCGTCATCTTCATTTTGCATGATTTAATTATATTCTGCAGTATTTCATCGCATCGCGGTTCTAACATAGCAAAATACGCTTGTGCAAAATACGCAAAAGATTTTACTGAAAATGCAAAAAATTGCAATGGAGCCTGTTTGCAATCTTCTAAAAGCAATTGATATTGAAATGGTGCTTCAATACTTTGGCTTCTTACAACTCTGCGTTATCTTTATTTTGCACGATTTAATTATATTCTGTAGTATTTCATCGCATCGCGTTTCTAACATAGCAAAATACGTTTGGCAGTCAACGTGTTAAACAGAAACCTGCAACTTTTTGCGCACGGCAAGTAGACTTCATAACGCAAGGCACTGCCATTTCTTCATGACGAGTATACTCGTCAAAAACGGCTAACTGGTTACCGCGTAATAACCGGTGTCTCCCAGATAATCGTTTAATACCGTGACACGGAGGGACTAAAAAGTTTACACGGTTTATCAGGTTAACCGTGAATCGCTAATCTCGGGCCAATCCGGTAACCGGTTTGCGGCCGAGCAGTTGAAGCTTTTGGCACGGGACTGTACGCCGGCGTATTACACGCATCGAAGCGAGCATGCACGTTCGCAAAACGACATATGGCAGGGCTTCAACAAGTGGCCGCGTAAGAACAAGTACGCGCATTATGTCAGTGGCTTACTTAGAGTCGCTGCTGTAATGAGATTTTTCGTTCCACATAGTCGGCATGACTGATGTCTACATTGTACGTCTGCCGTCGTCTTGAATAATCGAGTGACCCGTTGTTTTCTCCGGCACGATTGCGGAAGATTGCCGATGGGAAAGGCCGCGCAACAGAAATAATGTTCCACATCTTTTTTCATGCCAGAGATAGTTGCTAGTCTCTTGCGCACGTGCAGTGTTCAGCACTGTGACATTTTCGCGAATGGCACCAGAGACAGGAGTTTTCAGACAATCATCTATGCAGGATTTAGATTGGAATGATATATTAAACGGTGTTAGTCACAAAAGTAATGGCTATAATGTTACTCGCACTGCACTCTGTATTAACCCTTTCGTTACGAGCGTCGCCTATAGGCGACATCCGCGCGACGACCTGTGTGTACGAGTGTCGCCTATAGGCGACATCCGCGCGACGACCTGCGTGTACGAGTGTCGCCTATAGGCGACATCCGCGCGACGACCTGTGTGTACGAGTGTCGCCTATAGACGAC
Source organism: Cryptocheilus praepositus (assembly GCA_033815515.1). Taxonomy (NCBI): domain Eukaryota; kingdom Metazoa; phylum Arthropoda; class Insecta; order Hymenoptera; family Pompilidae; genus Cryptocheilus; species Cryptocheilus praepositus. Next base: position 6,868,151 of record JAWWQZ010000303.1, on the reverse strand, counting down.
GTCAGTTTGATACCACTTGACCATGAGCGCTGCAATGTTTTTAGCTTTAGTCATACTGCACATTGATGGCATTTGTCTTCTTCTCTGGTTGATTCGCATTTGTTTAAAACAAGCGAAGTATTAGCATGTAATTTTGTTGGAGAAATCGGGCAAGAATCACGCTTCAGTCTCGTTCAAGTTGCCAGTGAGTAATATTCAACCGTCCTGAAGCAATCCAAGTATAGGTATATTTTGAAACCGAAATATATATATATTTGAAAATATATATATCTGTACGTCGAAACAAGTTTTTTCTTTATTCTATTGGAGAATAAACTGTTTATATTGTACAAAAGTACAATACAAGTTCCTTGAATCATTAGAAGAAATTGGATCGCAGCTGTTAGGTAAGTTTCCAAGGTTTGCAACATTTATTTGAAAATTTTACTTGGGGCTTTGTTTAGTTTATTTTATAAGATCTTTTGTACCTCCTTTTATAGAATGGCACAAAGACGGCCGAAAAGAATTAGATCCTGTAATGGCTTAATTGATTCAAACAGTGACTCAGATAATGAAAATGAAATTAATCTAATACCACACAGAAAGAGAAGAGCTATATGTAGTACTTCCGAATCAGAAGCAGAAGAGAGGGAAGCCCATAACAGTAATTGTGAAGTATGGACGTCGAACACATTCGTCCCTAAAATACACAATTTTACGGTAGCGAATTCAGGAATTAAAAGAAATATTAATAGCTCTGCGAAAATCTTAGATTATTTTCAACTTTTTGTTTCTGAAGAACTCGTAGAGTTAATTGTAAGAAAATCTAATCAATATTGGTCCCGAAAAAATGATAATAACGTAAATATGTCACATGAAACAGTATTAGACGAATTATATTATTTCTTTGCTGTGACATTATTGATGACCCGCAATAAGAAGTTATCATTACCAGAATACTGGAGTAAAGATCAACTTCTATGTAGTGACATTTTTGGAGAAATAATGACGAGGGATCGTTATTTTAAATTATTACAAATGCTGCATTTCGCTGACGATGTTGGCCAAACTAATGATCGTTTGTATAAAATACGAAATGTCATTGAAATATTGCGGAAAGCCTTTAACGAGTCATTTCAGCCTTATCAACACCTATGCATTGACGAAAGTCTGCTTCTGTATAAAGGGCGACTTTCTTTTAAGCAATACATACCATCAAAGAGAAACAGATTTGGTATAAAATCGTTTATTCTGGCGGACTGTAAGACAGGATTCGTGCAAGATTTAATTGTGTACGCCGGATCATCTACCATGGTGGATACTGAAAATCGAGACATTGGAAAATCTGGAGCAATAGTGGAAACCCTTATGAATTCGCATCTGGGAAAGGGCCATACCCTTTATGTAGATAATTGGTATTCGAGTCCCGCTTTATTTAAGTTTTTACATAATAATGGCACAAATGCATGCGGGACTGTAATGAAAAGGAGAAAGGGAATGCCCAAAATTGACAAACGATTGAAAAGGGGAGAGGCTGCATTTAGATCATCCCATAATTTATTAGTTTTAAAGTGAATGGATAAGAGAGAGGTGTACATGCTTTCTACAATGCATACAGCAGAATTTAAGACGGTAATCAGGCACGGAGGAGAAAGAGTTATCCAGAAACCTGTATGCGTGTTAGACTATAATAATTCAATGGGTGCAGTGGATAAAGCTGATATGGTCATAAGCACTGTAAAATCAACCCGGAAATCTTTGAAGTGGTACCGGAAATTTTTCTTTCATTTGATAGACATTTGCGTCTGGAACGCTTATTGTCTGTACAAGCATAAGACGAGACGACCAATATCTATGGCAAAATTTCAATTGCAATTAATTAGGGAAATACTAGGGAAGTACCATCATAGTAGAAATCATCAACATCGAGCGTCGAATAATGATCCACTGAGATTAATACAACGACATTTTCCGTCAGCTTATAAATCAGTAGGGAAAAAACCAAGGAGAAGGTGTGTTGTCTGCCATGCGAACGATAGAAGACGCGAAACTGCGTATGAATGTAAAAATTGTAATGTGGGATTGTGTGTCGACCCTTGCTTCGAGATTTATCACACTGAATTAAATGATTGAAAATTTTAATTTGATATTGTAAAATGTAATTTTGAATTCTTAAATATATTTTTATTGATATAATAATTGGAAAACCTTAAAATATGTTGTTGTGTAACACTTAAAGAAGCGTACGATCCGGAGAATGACAAGTCTGCACAGAAAGATATGAGTCCGAACACCAGTTTACCTAAGCACAACATGCATACTTTCCGGCGCAGTGGTCCGTTCAGTGGCGCTACTTCGGCGGCACGCGGGCCCGTACAGCGGTGACGCTCCTACGGAATACACTGCCGTAACGAAAGGGTTAAACGCTGACAAAGATTCGCCAAAACTCGCTAAACACATTCGCTGATATTCTCTAAAGATTCGGTAAGACGCACACACTGTTACTCTTGAAAGATTCGCAAAGACTCACTTATTTTAACACGTTGGCTGCCGTGTGGGTCACCGGTGACCGGCGCAAGAGATTTTACTGAAGATCCAAAATATTCGCAATGGGTAGTAATAATTATTTTATAAATGCAGTTATTGTTAGAATATCGATGCGGTTCTTTGGTCTTCAATACTTGCACATTATTTACATTTTGCATAATTCAGTCAAATGCTGTAGTATTTCATAGCATCGCCGTTCTAATATAGTAAAATACGTGTTAACACTTTGACTGCCATTATGGTCACCGCTGACCGGCGGAACAGGTTTTACTGAAAATCCAAAATATCTGCAAAAGGTAGAAACAGTTATTTTATAAATGCAGTTGTTGCTAGAATAGTGATGCGGTTCTTTGGTCTTCAACACTTGTACATTATTTACATTTTGCATAATTCGGTCAAATGCTGTAGTATTTCATAACATAGCGGTTCTAATATAGTAAAATACGCTTGGCAGTCAACGTATGCAAATTACGTTCATCTAATAGCATAGTAATAGCATCTACTGAAATACGAAGTGATAGCAATAATATAGCAGTAACACATACTGATCATGAAAGTAATGAAAGTTTGTCATAAAATGACGACAAAATATGAAAGTAGTAACAATAAAATCGGTCGCCCTATAAAATAAATATGAAGTAGTAGCAATGAAATAGCAGTGACACATAGTGATCAAGGAAATAATGAAAGTTTATAATACGAATAATAGTGAAATGTAAAAGTAGTAACAATAAAATTGATTGCTCGCATAATAGGAGAAGCAGCTGCCACGCGAAAAGAGATAATAGAAAAGTCACTTCTAGGATCTGCTTGATTAACATTATTACATAATCGTGGATAAACCGTTTAACATATATCAGGTGATATTGAGTTAGCTTTTTGTGCGCACAAAAGGACTTTGCGCTATTGTTCAGATTTGCTATGTGTTAACACTCGGCATGCGGGCAACGTATTTTTACGTTTTTTGTAGTCTGTCACTGGAGCGCGGGTCACGTAAAAATACGTATTTAGTTGATTTGGTGTTGTTAGTGGATATCCACCACAAATCTACTAAATACGTATAATTACATGAATGTGTGACATTATATGCGTTGCTAGGCAATGCTTTGCATTTTTTTCCCATAAGTTATGATTGTTGAGTTACTCGATCTTTTGCTGAGTTATTTCGTCTTCAATCGAATTCTTAGCTCCAGAATGTGTTTCATCAATTTGAAGCTTGATTTTTTATTATTGATTACAAAATTGATCAAATGAGCCGTTGTGACAAAGATAGTGATGAAGAAATATGCGCGGACAAATTATCGGACTTTTCGTATGATAGTGTGGAAAACTTTAAAAATCGCTTATTTTTATGATTTCGTGAAAATATCGTTTGTTTTTTGTTAAATAATCATACAGTATATATTTAAGTGTGAAATAAAAAAAAATTCGTTCATAAAAACGAAGTAGTTTTCGATTTACAGCGATTTTTCTGAATAACCAAACTTCCGCGCGATTCAAGAAGAAACGCCCGCTGCACGCGAAATTCGGCGGCGAAGTATGCCCGCATGCCAAGTGTTAATATCGCGCTCAACCCTTTTATACTGTTTGGTTTCCATGATAGTAAATTCTTTCGAGAACATTCCTAATAACAAATATAGACTCATGCATTCTCTCTCACTCTCGCTTTCTCTCTCTCACACGTATACTTTCTCATTGCTCGTTCATACAAAATCACACATCCCACAATTAGACCCACGTGACGCGTCAGAGCGCAGAATTCGTCTGACGGATTCAACGCACGGAGTTTACATCCTGACTCACGTTGCGGTTTCGCCCAAGTTGCGGCAACAATACATTTTCTGCGGCGTTCTCAGGAAATTTCGTTTTCAGATAGAAGTAGACGCCTCCGCTCGCCCGCTGCCATCTTCAATTCTTAAATTTGCCTTCCCCGTCCCGGCGCTTCTACGTTTACAACTCCCACGTCGGCCGGAACGATCCGGACAGGTCTGGTTCGCAACTTCGAAACGAAGTAATTTTCGCATCTGCACGCTTCCGCGGCGGGATAGTCGGAGATGCATCGCGCAAATCGATGTTTGCCTGCATCGCCAATATCCGTAAACTCTGAGTGGGGGTTTGCGACGCCGGTCGAATCGGTTGTGTCGGAGTCATCGTACATATATTTGTTAGCGACGTCGCGTGAGAACAGAGTGGTGGCTGGTACGGTTTGACATTGTTGTTAAGACGCGAGCAGAATTTACGGTCGGGTCCTTTAGAGGAAATTGGCTAACGATGACTGATGGCCAGACGTCACTAAGAAGTGGCTCGAATGGCGATTGTTTATAATATATACGTGGTGGGCAAATGGCCTAATGTTAATTACCTCACCGTTTGTATAGGATTGACGCATATGTGTGGTCGGCAAAGATGGGCGTAGGCAAAATGTAAAGTGGTTGCGATATATATACAGTAGACGCCGGTGTAACATGAGTTGATATGAATTTTTTTATATGGCGCGATTCTCATACAAAGCGCTATGTGCGATTTTACCACTTACTGTACTTGACCACGGTATGGCTTTGTAAATGGAGTGCTGCTACTGTTTAGTTGACATGTTTATTGTTCAATCTGTCTACATGTTTCGCACCCTGCGGACGCCTCTCCAGGAGCCTATACAAAGGATGTTACGATAAAAAGAATCTTGAAAACCAGCGCTGAATTTCAACTAAATAATCAGCACGGTTTCGTACAATGCTTAACATATTAATTTAATTATGTGAGAGTCTACTACTATGTATGTAGTATGTGGGGAACCTATAAATCAACGTGATTGTGTAATATATATAATATATATACGTCACATTTTAATATACATTCCATTCAAACTCATCCTCGGCATTGCATTATCTTATAAAAAAAAAAGAGGAAACAACTTTCTCCTATATATTCACGCACGCATGCACACGCAACTACCTTGCAGTAGTAACGTAATACACATTATATTAACACTTTGACTGCTATGGACGCATATATGCGTCCACCGAAATCTATCGGTGTCGACCATGGGCGCATATACGCGTCCGCAATCGTTTCGATTTCTTACATTTTGTCGCTACAATTATCAATGCAACAGACGCATACAGATGCGTTCTTTAGCAAATAATTTTCTTGCATTATTTAATGTGGCGGAAAAGAAGAATTGTCACTAGAACTTAGGTGCGCCTTACATAATCAATCAATAGAATTCACACTAGCAAAAAGTGTTTCGTCTTCAGCAAGCGCTTCGGCCGGAAGCATATAATATTTTTTCGGGGTACGTATAAATCCCAATGATCATCGGTAACCTATATAATACACATACCGTACTATATATATATATTACATACCATACATATAATATAACATATGCACATGTATATGTATATATTATGTACTATACATATTGTAGGATTTTTGATTGGAATGATATATTAAACGGTTTTAAACACAAAAGTAATGGTTATAATGTTTCTCGCACTGCACTCTGTATTAAACGCTAATAAAGGTTCGCTCAAAACTCATTAAACACATTTGCTGATAATCTCTAAATATTCGCTAAGACGCACACACCGTTACTCTTGACACATTCGCAAAGACTCACTTATTTTAACACTTGGCATGCGGGTATACTTCGCCGCCGAATTATGCGTACAGCGGGCGTTTTTTCGTGAATCGTGCGGAAGTTTGATTATTCAGAAAAATCGCAGTAAATCGAAAACTACTTCGTTTTTATGAACGAAACTTCTTTTATTTTACACATAAATATATACTGTGTGATTATTTAAAAAAAAACTATATTTTTACGAAATTATAAAAATAAACGATTTTTAAAATTTCCTATACTATCATACGAAAAATCCGATAATCTGTCAGCGCATATTTCTTTATCACTGTCTTTGTCACAACGGATCATTTTATCAATTTTGTATTAGATTGAAGACGAAATCACATAGCAAAAAACCGAGTAACTCAACAATCATAACTTATGGGAAGAAAAAATGCAAAGCGTTGCCGAGCAACGCAAACAACACGCATATAATGTCACGCATTCATGTAATTATACGTATTTAGTAGATTTGTGGTGGATATCCATTAACCACCACAAATCTACTAAATACGTATTTTTACGTGACCCGCACTCCAGTGACAAACTGCAAAAAACGTAAAAATACGTTGCCCGCATGCCAAGTGTTAATATCGCACTCAACACTTTTATACTATTTAGTTTCGAGAACATTTCTAATAACAAATATAGATACATGCATTCTTTCTCACTCTCTCACTCTCGCTTTCTCTCTCTCATACGCACATTTTCTCATTGTTTGTTCATACAAAATCACACATCATACAATATACATATATTACATTACATACTATATAAAATCATCCCCCACATCAGATAATCACGAAAAAAAAGCAACTGATACTTTTTTCTCATCTCGACCCTCTCTGCATACACGCGTGCATACACGCATGCCACGTCGCACAACGCCAAGAAGGTCACGGTGATTTCCCACTATCCCGAGAGGCCACGTTTGTCGCGTCCAGAGGCTTCACGCAGGAAATTCACGTTTCGCGTTTCCTCCGGCCCCATTGTTCGCGCCGGCAAGGCGGACGGCGGGTTCTCCTGATTATCTCCTCGAGCAATCTCGATCGACGCAAGAGCGCGTGAAGAGAGGAAGTGTGTACGAGTAATAAAAAAGCCGCTGGGGGAAGTAGCGGAGAAAAAGGCCGGGAGAACGAGGGGAGCGCAGGCTGCTTTACTCGCTGCTGCTCACTGCGAGACGAAGACGAGGCAAATGACTCCGGCGGGAAAAGGGTTCAGCGTGTGTGAAGGAACGTTAGAAGAAGCGACAGAGACGCGACGAAGCAGTCACATGCAGTAGGATGCTAGTATAGGATAGTAGCGAAGTCAGATGACAGCAGAAAAGAGATGGGCGTGCGAGGATGAAAATATTAGACTGGCAGCGTGAGAATAGAAGAAAAATGCCGAATGACGGCAAGAAGAAGAGTCGCAAAAACAGGGGGCGTGGTGAAGGATTGAAACAAAATAGAGGAAGCTGCGAAGGGTCGGAGGGTTAAGGCGGGGAATGAAACGGGCGTGAGAAACGAACGGTAGAGGAAAGTGAACGATACGATAAGTAGAACACGCGATGACGAAGTTTGAAGATAAACCGCGGGTTCGGCGAAGGACTGAAGCGGTATAATAAAGGCGCGAAGGGTTGTAAGGGGCAAAAACGTGCCGCAGGCAATTGCGTGCGGTCGTGCGTTAAGAAGAGCGCACGGGCATTAAAAGTGGACGATACAATAAATAGAAGAACCGATGACACGCTCCGGAGGTAAACAGCCGGTTCGGCGAAGGATTGATATAAAATAGATGAAGCCGCAAAGGGTCGACGAGGCTCTACGCCGGAATGAGCCGCACGCTGTGTCTGATAACGCGTTGTTACAGCGAAACACCGAAACCTCGAGAATGTCGACTTTCACCGGTGATTGTCAACATTCACATGGTCGCTTGGTGTAGGTCCGAAATATTTGCTAAATACCCTTATTCCTGACTTACACCGGTAAATGATGACATTCACCATACACTAATTGTCGACACACACCGGAGAGGGTCCGAATGTACAACAATGTAATGAAATATTCGATCTTTCACCGACGTATTTGGTATCTGTTGACATTCACCGGTGAAAGTCGACATTCTCCAATTTCGGTCATTCACGGTAACATATGTTACGGTGAAACACCGAAATCTCGAGAATGTCGACTTTCACCGGTGAATGTCAACATTCACATAGTCGCTTGGTGTATGTCCGAAATATTTGCTAAATACCCTTATTTCTGACTTACACCGGTAAATATTGACATTCGTCATGCACTAATTGTCGACACACACCGGAGAGGGTCTGAATATACAACAATGTAATGAAATATTCGATCTTTCACCGACGTATTTGGTATCTGTTGACATTCACCGGTGAAAGTCGACAGTCTCCAATTTCGGTCATTTACGGTAACATATGTTACGGTGAAACACCCAAATTTGGAGAATGTTGACCTTCATCGGTGAATGTCAACATTCACATAGTCGCTTGGTCCGAAATATTTGCTAAATACCCTTATTTCTGACTTACACCGATAAATGTTGACATTCACCATGCACTAATTGTCGACACACATCGGAGAGGTTGGAATGTACAACAATGTAATGAAATATTCGATCTTTTACCGACGTATTTGGTATCTGTTGACATTCACCGGTGACAGTCGACATTCTCCAATTTCGGTCATTCACGGTAACATATGTTACGGTGAAACACCGAAATCTGGAGAATGTCGACTTTCACCGATGAATGTCAACATTTACATAGCCGCTTGGTGTATGTCCGAAATATTTGCTAAATACCCTTATTTCTGACTTACACCGGTAAATGTTGACATTCACGATGCACTAATTGTCGACACACACCGGAGAGGGTCCGAATGTACAACAATGTAATGAAATATTCGATCTTTCACCGACGTATTTGGTATCTGTTGACATTCACCGGTGAAAGTCGACATTCTCCAATTTCGGTCATTCACGGTAATAGCGTTACGAAAAGCACACGCGCATTAAAACTCGACGACACAATAAATCGAACGACCGATGACGAGCCTCGTATAATAAAGCGGCTTTACCGAAGGATTGAAACAAAGTACAGAAAGCCGCAAAGGGTCGAAGAGGCTCTACGCCGGCATCAACCACACGCTGCGTCTGATAACACGTTACGAAAAGCACACGTGCATTAAAAGCGAACGACACAATAAATCGAACGACCGATGACGAGCTTCGTAGATAAACCCCGAGCACCGGTATCTTCCACACAACGCACAAGGCCAATAACCCATTGAGTGCTGAATACTTCCGGTCAAAGCGCTCGCTGAAGACGAAATACTTTTTACTAGTGTGAACTCTATTGATTGATTATGTAAGGCGCAACTAAGTTCTAATGAAAATATTTAATTTACGCCAAATTAACACTTTGACTATCACGGTGATCACCGGTGATCGACGCAAGAGATTTTAGCGAAGATCCAAAATATTCACAATGGGTAGCAATTATTATTTTATAAATGCTGTTGTTAGAATTGTGATGCAATCCTTTGGTCGCCAACACCTGCACATTATTTACATTTTGCATAATTTAGTCGAACGCTGTAATATTTTATAGCACCGCCGTTCTAATATAGTAAAATACGCTTGGCAATCAACGTGTTAATATTAATTTCAATTCTGAATAAATTAAAATTATACCGCAACCAGAAATGGTCATAGAACCGCTATATGCGTCCATAGTTGCCACCGATAGATTTCGGCGGACGCATATATGCGTCCATAGCCGTCAAAGGGTTAATTCTAACCCGCACAACAGCCGTTGCACAATATTTCGGCGCAACGTTCCATGTGAAAATCCCCATGCGACGAAGGTGGCGCGTGAGAATGAGCACCGTTTGCCAGCGAGAGGAAGTTCACTTTTGCCGGCGAATGTACGCTCGCCACATACCGAGCCGCGATTTGAATTACAAGCGCATCTCATCCCGTCCGGCCGGTTGGCGTCTCGTTAACTATCCGCTATTCTTATGTAATTTTATGCTAAATCCCCGCCACCGTATGCCAGCACTCTCCCTCTCGCTCGCCTTCACCAAACTCGCGCCTCACCCTCGCACTACTTGTTTCCGCGCATCTTCTTCCCGCTGCGCTTCCTCTGCGTTTCCGACTTTTTCTGCCTTTCCACTTTTAGCGCAGCTGCTGCTTTTTGCGACGTTCCACTTCCAACGTTTCCCCGTTGCTGTTCTCGTATTCATCCTGCGCTACTTTGTGTACTTACCCCTCTGAGTGCTATGGACGCATATATGCGTCCGCCGAAATCTGTCGGTGTTGACTATGGGCCCATATATGCGGTTCCCAATCGTTTCGATCTCTTACCTATTGCAGCCACAATTATCAATGTACGAGATTAATACAGACGCATTCTTTATCAAATAATTTTTTTGCGTTATTTAATTTAGCGTAAATGAAGAATTACCATTAGAACTTAGTTACGCCTTACATAATCAATCAATAGAGTTCACACTAGCGAAAAGTATTTCGTCCTCAGCGAGCGTTTCGGCTGGAAGTATTCAGCAGTCAAAGGGTTAAGCGAAGCAATCAATTGGGAAATATTTATTTTACAATAATACGTCTGATCTCTACAATTCTCCGGTGAAATGCTCAGATTCCAGGGAATGCAACACTCTACCACCCCTTCATTCCCTTTCCCTTTTCTAAACAAAAATCCGTAGCGGAGGCCTCTCGTGACAAGTGCGCATCACAAGTATTTTAATTATGACTCATCGCATTCCGCACAACAATGACTACTTCAGTGCCGGACAATCACCTAGGACCCCTTTGAATTTCGCCGCAAATTTATTTTCCGCAAACATGCGCAAGAAAATATGGCTATGGTCGGAGAAACATAAACTACGGCTTCTGAACTTGACAGCGATCAATGTAATGTGGTGACGTAATATTTCGAATACTCTGGTAACCGTCACCGGGGCTGTCTAAAACGGAAGACATTATTACGAGGGCCGATCTTAAGGGTAGTTTTGACACTTTCACGACGGTGGTTTTGTACACAACCGCTTAAAAATGTTTTGATAGCGAATTTTTTTGAAAAGAACATTTCTGTCGTGTGGTACGGGCTGATTGAGAAAAGGCACATTCACAATGCTCTATGCTTTCTTAAAGAAGAGGTACATACGGTAAATGTGTCATGGTAGACTATGGTGGGGCTCTATAATATAATATCTCTAATCGACTCTATTTATAATAACTATAGTCGCTCGTTGTATTATTAGCGTATCTTACATATATAGATAGATATATAGATATATAGATAGCAACATTTTATTACATGAGCGAGTATCATGTCTTTCATACGTAGAAAACGTATTTTATTCTGCACAGTGATGTGGCTTGCAGGCACACTTGGACTTCAATCCTCGCTATTGATGTACAAGAGTGTTAAGCTGCAACAGATCAATAATGTGCATGCAATTAGAAACGATCAAAACACATCGCACTTGCTACTTTGAAATCTTGATGACTTTCTTGTCAAGTCTTCTCGACGTTTCTTCAGCGGTAGCGTGACATAACTGGGAATATTCTGTAATCATTGATTTAGCATATTTAATTGGCGTTTGCATCTAATCAAGGTGTTCGCCGTCGATTGTATCGTTTAAAACTGAACGTTCCAAACAAGAACGAGTTGGAAAAGCTTAATTCTTTGGTGAGAGTGAATAATAGGATGAAAGTATATTTTTGGTTTTTATCTTATTTATAAAGGGTTTCCATCTCAGACATTGAGAATCACTGACACGTGTTCCACCCCCATGAACGCACTTTCCCAGCCGAGAAGCGACATGCCGAATCGCTTTGTTCCCGCAGCAAGACGTCAGCGTGCGAAAAAATGTGACCTTCCGACGTCGAAATTCGCGAAAATGTTACGAGCGCAGGCAGTGATGACAGTAAACGTTGGAATTTACTGCATTGCGATCCTATGCTTCATTTTGGGGGCCTCATATGCCTTTGAGTCATGTATACAGATGACTTATTATGACTTAACGCTCTGTCGGCTCTACTACGGTGACATCTAACATTATTTTGTTTCTTTGTATCCTATAACTAACTTGATGATTTTCAAGACGCTACTTTCCCATCAAATTATTGTTTCTTTACTTATAAGAGAAAAAGAAGAATGTTATGATAATAATTCAGAGGTAACTGAAAGTGAGAACGTATTTGATTTAGAAGTATTCAAACATGAATTATATGGGAAGCTTCAAATAGTGAGAAATGGTTAACAAAAGGGATTGCAATATGTATTCTAAAAGAGAACAAATAGCTAGGAAACGACAGATGAGCGAATATTGCAATACTTGTCCAAGTAAATCCAGAACCCACATTGGAGCTTTTTTCATTAGGTATCGCACTATCTGTTATTATTCGAGGCTAAAGCCTCAAATTTCGGTATTGGAAAAATAACCGGAACGTTAACACGCTGACTGCCAGACGTATTTTGCTCTGTTAGAACCGCGATGCGATGAAATACTGCAGAGTATGATTACATCGTGCAAAATGGTAACTCGTGCAAGTGTTAGAAGCCAAAGTATTGAAGCACCATTCCAATACCAATTGCTTTCACAAGATTGCAAATAGGCTTCATAGCGATTTTTTTTGCATTTATGGTAACATTTTTTGCCGGTCACCGGTGACCACCATGGCAGTCAACGTGTTAACTGTTAACACATTGACTGCCAGGCGTATTTTCCTCCATTAGAACCGTGATGCGATTAAATACTGCAGAATAAGATTAAATCGTGCAAAATGAAGGTAATCCGTGCAAATGTTAAAAGACGAAGTATTGAAGCACCATTCCAATACCAATTGCTTTCACAAGATTCCAAATAGGCTTCATGGCGAATTTTTTTGCATTTATGGTAAAATTTTTTGCCGCTCACCAGTGACGACCGTAGCAGTCAACGTGTTAATCATCCACAGAAGTAAAGAAGTAGCGGGAAGATGCTGTCCTAACAATAAACAACGTGACGCACCCGCGAAATTCGAGGAACGTCGGGTGACGTGCGTTTTTTATTAGGACATTCGCCACAGAGCATGTCAGCGAAGTTCGACGATAACTTCGCACTTCCTCTCCCGAGCTTTCTCCTCCCCCGCGTTCGGCGCAATAAAAACGTCCTCGTCGGTACGAGACGGAGATGTTTCAATTTTTCTCCGTGAACTTTCTTGCCGCCGGGCGATAAGTAAGATCTCTGCCGCGCTCCGGCGTGGTTAAGATAGGAATCGTTTGCGTGCCAAATTGATCGATCGTTTTTCGGGGGGGTTGAAAAGTGACATTTTCGAAGCTGCCAAATCGCGGGCCTGTGGCGGACCGTTCGCGATGACGAGACGCCGCTTTGTCTCGAGGCGTTGAGCGCGCGATGCAAATTTATGTTAACCGTCGCTGCTTTACAGTTACTCCGCTATTGAAGTTCTTTACGTGCTCGCTTTCCTCGGAACAATAGCTGATCGTCGCGGACTGGCGTACGACCTGTTAAGGATTTATCGACGTATGCAGCGCGGACAATCAATAACGGATTTCCGACAGACGCGCGCGCGTCTACGTGTTTCGCATTTAATATCACTCCGCCGCATTGCGAGACGATTGTCCGTATGCAATGCGGCAGAACGTAGTCATTCGCATTCGCCTGCGCGCAAATCGCGGAATCAGTTATCCGTCACGCGAGCGTGTCGGGGGTTTCGCAGGTTTCGGCTTCTGTAGACCTTATGACGCACACGGTGCGTCGCGGTTAAGTGTCATAACGCGCGCTTCAAATCTCATGACGCACTGTGCATGCATACTGAAAATGCAAAAAATTCGGAATGAAGCCAATTTGCAATCTTGTAAAAGCAACTGATATTGGAACGGTGTTTCACTACTTTGGCTTCTAACAACTCTGCGTTACCTGAATTTTGCACGATTTAATTACACTCTGCAGTATTTCAACGCATCGCGATTCTAACATAGCAAAATACGCTGTGACCAGTGCAAAAGATTTTACTAAGAATGCAAACAATTCACAATGAAGCCTATTTGTAATCTTGTAAAGGCAATTGATATTGGAACGGTGCTTCCATAATTTGGCTTCTAACAACTCTGCCTTACCTTTATTTTGCACGATTTAATCATATTCTGCAGTATTTCATAGCATCGCGGTTCTAACATAGCAAAATACACGGTGACCAGTGCAAAATATTTTACTAAGAATGCAAACAATTCACAATGAAGCCTATTTGTAATCTTATAAAGGCAATTGATATTGGAACGCTGTTTCAATACTTTGGCTTCTAACAACTCTGCGTTACCTGAATTTTGCACGATTTAATTACATTCTGCAGTATTTCATCGCATCGCGATTCTAACATAGCAAAATACGCTGTGACCGGTGCAAAAGATTTTACTAAAAATGCAAAAAATTCGCAATGAAGCCTATTTGCAATCTTGTAAAAGCAACTGATATTGGAACGGTGTTTCAATACTTTGGCTTCTAACAACTCTGCGTTACCTGAATTTTGCACGATTTAATTACACTCTGCAGTATTTCAACGCATCGCGATTCTAACATAGCAAAATACGCTGTGACCGGTGCAAAAGATTTTACTAAAAATGCAGAAAATTCGTAATGAAGCCTATTTGCAATCTTGTAAAAGCAATTGATATTGGAACGGTGTTTCAATACTTTGGCTTCTAACAACTCTGCGTTACCTGAATTTTGCACGATTTAATTGCACGCTGCAGTATTTCAACGCATCGCGATTCTAACATAGCAAAGTACGCTGTAACCGGTGCAAAAGATTTTACTAAAAATGCAAAAAATTCGCAATGAAGCCCATTTGCAATTTTGTAAAAGCAATTGATATCAGAACGGTTAGTTGTTGCGGATTTGTTGTGTTTCACTTACAATACAATTATACTCTGCAGTATTTCATTGCATCGCGGTTCTAACATAGTAAAATACGCTTGGCAGTCAAAGTGTTAAAACCTCATGAAACATAAGGGGGGGTCACCGTCGAAGCTTCGTAACATGTATTTGGAACTTCATGACACACACGGTGCGTCACGGTAATAATCTCATAGAATACATTTAAAATCCCATGAAAAACACGATGAGTCACGATCAAAATCTTATGACACGCATTTAAAACCTCATGAAACATAAGGGGGGATCACTGTCGAAACCTCGTCACATGTATTTGGAACTTCATGACACACACGGTGCGTCACGGTAATAATCTCATGGAATACATTTAAAATCCCATGAAACAGACGGTGCGTCTCAATCGAAATTTTTGTGACATGTGTTACTGTTAAAATTTCGTCACATGTATTTGGAACTTCATGACACACACGGTGCGTCACGGTAATAATCTCATAGAATATATTTAAAATCCCATGAAAAACAGGATGCGTCGCGATCAAAATCTTATGACACGCATTTAAAACCTCATGGAACATAAGGGGGGATCACTGTCGAAGCTTCGTAACATGTATTTGGAACTTCATGACACACACGGTGCGTCACGGTAATAATCTCATAGAATACATTTAAAATCCCATGAAAAACACGATGCGTCGCGATCAAAATCTTATGACACGCATTTAAAACCTCATGAAACATAAGGGGGGATCACTGTCGAAACCTCGTCACATGTATTTGGAACTTCATGACACACACGGTGCGTCACGACAATAATCTCATGGAATACATTTAAAATCCCATGAAACAGACGGTGCGTCGCGATCAAAATCTTATGACACGTTTAAAACCTGTTAAACATTTCGTCCGTCACATGTATTTGGAACTTCATGACACACACGGTGCGTCACGACAATAATCTCATGGAATACATTTAAAATCCCATGAAAACGACGGTGCGTCTCAATCGTAATTTTTGTGTCATGTGTTACTGTTAAAATTTCGTCACATGTATTTGGAACTTCATGACACACACGGTGCGTCATGGTAATAATCTCATGGAATACATTTAAAATCCCATGAAACACACAGTGCGTCTCAATCGAAATCTTTGTGACATGTGTTACTGTTAAAATTTCGTCACATGTATTTGGAACTTCATGACACACACGGTGCGTCACGGCAATAATCTCATAGAATACATTTAAAATCCCATGAAACACACGGTATGTCTCAATCGAAATCTTTGTGACATGTGTTAGAAACTTTATGATGCACACGGTGCGTCGCGATCAAAATCTTATGACATGCGTTTAAAACCTCATGAAACACACGGGACGTAACAGCTTAAATCTGATGAAATGTGCATGAAACTTTATGACGCACACGATGCGTCCCGGTCAATATTTTATGATATACTATGATATATTAGTCACGGTCGGAACCTCATGACATGTGTTTGATACTTTATGATGCACCCGGTGTGTCATAGTGAAAATCTCATGATCTGCGTTTAAAACCTCATGACGCACGCGGTGCTCCGGTTATGTCGAGCATAATTAACAGACACAGTTGCATATTTGTTTGTTTGTCACAAAGCGACGATTACTAAAGCACCACCGCTTAAAGCCCATATAGGCATGTGTAGGAACACAAGCAATTGATAGGAACAATTCGGTTCCTTCTAACGTAACCAAAAAGAAAGACGTCGAAATATCATACAGAAGCATCTGGCAGAAAATTGGTGAAAGAAGACAAAAGTAGTAAATTAGAAGTGTTACGAGATGTTCCTCCTGTATGAGGAGCGATAATAGTTACTGTACTGTATGCGATTTAATTAAGAATCACGAAGGTAATAACCATTCCATTCAAACCAGTATAATTACATACAACAGATTTCTTTTTAAATACTACCGCATCTAGTATAAATTTCGGTGCTCTCCCACTATGGTCAAACTGAGAGAGAACCGAATTTAAACATAAAGAAATAAATTAGCTTCTGAACAACCAAGAGTACATATTCTACCATTTGCCATTTACGTATGAATCATACTAATTACTATCTACACATTTGCGTATCTCGAGCCGTGATCGATGTTTTTGCCTCGGATCCCAGACTCGTGCGCCACCACTCCGTTAGTACAATAACAGTATGAAGCTCGCTCGAACAACGAATACACCCGGGTGAAATATCTCTGCATGGGTCAGAACTGACTCCGGCACCGGACTCTGCGCTTCCACCGCGTTCTTGGAGGGTTAATAATGAATCCCGGGCAGGGGAAAAGACGGTGGCCATGAATAAATTGAAACTTCCCTGCCGAAAGCGACTGACCGACCATTCTCTCATTAGCATGCAAATTTTCCGGGCGGGCTTAGGCTCGTTCGCCCTACGCGTAAACTTCCACCCCCGCAGAGCACACGCCTTGCCCCGCTTTTCGGCGTCCTTCTTCCGATCTTCGTTTAATTTCCCCGTTTTACTCCCCCTACCGCGCTTCTTTCGCCGTGTAGCCAGTTCTCGCACCCTATCTGGCGAAGTAAATTTCTGCAGTCGTTTGCTTCGTCGATCCCCGTGTCAGCAGCTCCAATAACAGGCCAGCGCCTCAGAACATCTGAAGAGAGGATTACGCCTGATAACGCACGTACGCGTTACGACGCCACGACTTTTTGTAATTCCATCTGTTGCGGGGGATAACTCGCTGCCTTGCTACTTGTACAGTGCCGATTCCATTCGCGCGGTACGACGCTTATGGGGCGTCGTTTATGTTTGAAGAAACGTGTTTAGTCGCAACACGTGTCGCCTTTCTAATAAAACGTTCAGGTGGCGAGTTTCAAGAAGTAAATGCCGGTGAAAAATTTTGATGCAGCAAAATGATGCAAGGAATTACGTTGTTGGTTAATTAACCCTTTGCGATCGGTGTCCCCGTTACCGGGACATTTCTCAATTGTCGTAGAAGTCGGTGTCCCCGTAGCGGGGACATCTTTAAATCATCGTAGAAGTCGATATCCCGCAGCGGGAACTGTCGAAAATGCAATTTTTCGTTGGTGCATGGAGATGTACGTCATCGACTCATACATACTGTATAAAATAACAAAACCACAGAACAACAAAAAGCTACTGACACACTTAAATTTTGTGAAATGTTTAGTCGATCAGTTCGTAAGATATTTCCGGTACCAAACATTATCTACACCGCAACCTTTAACGTCATTCGTAGACATTAGATTAAATAATCAATTTCATATAATTCGTTCAGGAGGCAAGAAAAACTGCGCAGTATGTTCCGACAGGAAAACTGTGGGAAAAAGACGACAAACACACACGTACTGTGATACTTGTACACGAAAGCCACGACTTCATAACGGTGTTTGTTTCGCGAAATATCATACTTTAGAACATTACAGAGATTAAAAATTTGTATTCTTACATATTACAAGTAGCAATAAACACAACAAATCAGTTTCAACAAATTCTATGTGTTTTAATATCCATATATTGACTTTAAATTCTGTACGGAAAAGTAACTACAAAATGCTAGATATCATCCGACCTGCTGGTTCTCTTAACACTTAGCCGACCGCGCGCGCCTAAACGAACTGTACGGTTTCCACCGCGGATTTTTCACAAGTAACGCGAACTGATATTCACTATTTGCCATCAAAGAAGCCCGAGAATTATTTAAGTGGTCAATTATATCTTACAGTAACACTTTCGTTTAACGATTTCAAATATTGTTTAAACAAAACATGAAATTAAAAGCATATAACAACAATTTTTGGCAGGCTGTTAAAAAAAAGTATGGGCAATAAAGTTTGAAAATTGAAAGCATCAAAGATGACTAAAGATAATTAGCACGACCCAAACATGAAATAAAAAAATAGTAATGCGTTTTAATATATTTTTACAGTGTGGTATCGTTCACAGCATGCCAGTTTATACAGTGGGTTGTGCATTTTTTAATATTTACTTGTCACACCTCATAGCGCTATAACTTTATTTAGTCCCAACGATTGTGTAACTAAGTAAATTTCAGCACTAAATGGGTGGATTTTATTATATACTGTGCTTTATGGAAACAGCTCGTCAGTAATTGTGAACAACTGCAGATAAAGGCAACTGATAATAACAGAAAGAAGGAAACGCGTTGCTAAGATTAAAGTGGGAGATCTCCCCGATTTCTTTTAAAATGGGGAGATCTCCCCAATCGGTCGGCTAAGTGTTAAGAGCAAAATCTACCGACCGCAAAGGGTTAAATTCGTTTCTGGTGCATCGTGCGGTTTTTGTGTGTAGTGCTAAACCAAATGAAAATTGACGCCTGGTTTCTTCGAAAAAAAAAAATGTTTGGACCGCGGGAGGTGTCGAATTTCTAATAAAACGTTCGCGTAGCAAGTTTCAAGAAATAAGCGGCAGTGAATAATTTGGGGTGCGGCAAAATGAAGCAAAAGTTTACGTTGTCAGTTAAGAAAATCGACTATTAGTTGCGTTTTTTTAAATTAACACTTTGACTGCCAAGCGTATTTTGCTATATTAATATAGAACTGCGATGGGATGAAATAATACAGAGTATGATTAAAGCATGCAAAATGAAGGTAACGCAGAATTGTTAGAAGCCAAAGTATTGAAGCACCATTCCAATATCAATTGCTTTTGCAAGATTGCAAATAGGCGTGATGTCAAATTTATTGCGTTTATAGTGGAATATTTTGCGCCGGTCACCGGTGACCACCGTGGCAGTCAACGTGTTAAGAAAAAATATTAGGACGTTCATGTAGCGAGTTTCAAGAAGTAGCTGTCCGCTGAAAGATTGGAGTGCACAGCAGTGAAACGCGGGCTTACGTCATCACTTAAAAAAATCACTTACTGCGCACCGTGACGTTTCTACGTGTAGCACTAAACAAAATGAAAACCGACGGGCGATTGCGTTTCTTCGGAAAAAACACTTGGGACGCGGCAGATGTCGAATTTCTCTGTCCCGCGAATAAACGTATCGAAATCGTCGAATACCGCCGGTTTTTGATGAATTGGAGTGAACGCGCGGCAATGGTGCAGGCTGCGAGCGTTATTCCAATCGGCACCATAGTGGCAGTGCCTTGGAATCCATGATCAAAAATAGATTACTGATAAATGACAGTTCTGCGAACATGCACGCGAGCGGCTTACCATCGTGCGAACCGTAATCCGATTTATTGACGAACGGCGTCGGAGGATATTGAACTGGGTCGGCACTTTTTTACTCCCGCTCTTTGGGGCCTTAGTAATCCTGCGGGACTCCTGTTAACGCGGAAACGAGAACACTTGCCTCCAGTGTGCCAGGTGCGAATCCGCAACGACCGAATTCCGAGCGCATCCGCTGCTGGTTTTGATCGATTCGTTGTGCGTATAATAACTGGGTTACGATATGCATCTTCGTCCGCCGAAAAGCGTGATCTGCGGTTAAAATTTCTGCGCGCTTTCGGAAGTGGTTGTTTGCCAGTGTGTGTCTCTAACCCTTTGAGTGCTATGGACACATATATGCGTCCGCTGAAAAGCGTGTTCTACGGTTAAAATTTCTGCGCGCTTTCGGAAGTGGTTGTTTGGCAGCATGTGTCTCTAACCCTTTGAGTGCTATGGACACATATATGCGTCCGCCGAAATCTATTGGCGTCGACTATGGACGCATATATGCGTCCCCAATCGCTTCGATTTCTTACCTTCTTGCATTATTTAATTTGGCTTAAATGAAGAATTATCATTAGAACTTAGTTGCGCCTTAAATAATCGATCAATAGAATTCACACTAGGGAAAAGTGTTTCGTCGTCAGCCAGCGCTTTGGCCAGAAGTATTCAGCACTCAAAGGGCTAAACGTGGAAGTATGGAGTACAATGGGATGTTAGTTGTTTCCTGGTGCGGTAGAGCTCAACGTTTGGAAGATGAGTTATGATATTTGTGATTATAAAGATACATCATTGGGTCGCGTTTGATATTGTTACAGATTAACTTAGGGGTGGTTTTGAAAATTGTGTTGATTGGTAACAAGCGACGCGAAGAGATTTACTTAAAATAATTATATGAAAGGCAAAGCAGCGCGATCGAGCTTCGTTAATTTTATGTTGGCGAATTCCATGATCAAATTTGAGCTCATCGTCAACTGAGCATTCCCACAGAACCCGTGGCGATTTTGATTAAAATAATTTTTTACTTTAATTTGTAACTATATTGAAAATAATTTTTATTTGAAATAATTTCAAAGAATGCAAAGCAGTGCGGTCGACACACGCCATAAACAAATTTGAGTACTTCGTTAACTGAGCATTCTCACAGAACCCCGTAGCGAATTTCATTCAAAATAATTTTTATTTTGTAAGATATATATATATATGTTGTTGGCGATGACACATCAGGCATGCTCAAGACGCACGTGTGGTTCCGACCGTTTTGGGTGGGCCATGCCTTTTGTTTGGTGCAAGCGATAAGCTTCGACGTACCGTTGCATGGTCAGTCGAAGATTTTCCGTGGCGTACGATAGTCGTGTTACGTAGCCCGGTTTTTCGTTAGATCATTTAGTTTTGTTCCGTTTATTAGTTTATTTCCTTTTAGTACCTTAGTTCCTTAGTTACGTTTCGTTTAGTGTTTTATCTTTAGCCTTTTAATATTCTTTTCTCGTGTTGTTGTGTTTTTTTTTTTTTTAATATAAAATATATACATATTCACATACATTCACTAACAGGACAATCACAGACTTTATCCATCCTGACATTAGCCCAATTGTACCACCACCGCCCAAGCCCTTCTTTCCTCTTCCTGCCTTCCCTTTTTCTTACCTTTATTACCCCCTCTCACAATTTAAAATAATTTCGAAGAATGCAAATCAAATTTTCGCGCACCGTCAACTGAGCATCCCCACCCCTAACGCCATGTAGCTATCGCTACAGGTCAAAAACGCTTAAAATGTTGAAAATGTCTCGAGCGGAACTTTCAGCGTCTTAACGACGGGCTTATTAAATTTCCATAATGTCAATTTCACAGACTTCAATTCATAACGCGTCGTCCATTAATTACGCCGTATCGTATCAGGGACCCGCGCTCAATCATTAAAGCGCGTCAACGATTTGACGAGGAATCCGCATCGTAATTCCGATCGTGCATCGTTCCGCGCCTCCGCGTTAATGGCATCGAGATATAAAAATTGTTATTCTTCTTCGGCGGGCCGCGCCTCCTTTTCTCACACCCCTTTCATTTCTCTCCGGCGGCACGCCGCCGACGGGCAGCATAGAAATTTGAATTATTACTCATTAAGATCTCGTGCCGCGGAGAATAAAAGTCGACTTCCGGCGCTATGGCGACGAAGCGAGAAAGGGCGGATCGAGGGGGCTTCGAGAGGGGTTGCTTCGCGTATTCTGTAAAGCAGGCCGAGGGGGCGGGATAGACGCGATTATAAATTCGCGAGATAATGGCGGCACGGTACTTTTAATTAAAAAGCCGCGCGCTACCTGCTGCCGCGAATTACGTTCATACCGGCGAAACTCACGCCGCCGTTGATAACCATTGTATCTCTCTAACTACGTTTCCAACCTTTATTCGATATTTCACGCGGACCCGCCTGATTCTACGATCGTCGCAAAACTTCTCGGCCCGATATCTTTCGGGGCGCTCCCGTTCTTCAACTTTTCCGCGGCGTTCAGCTGCACGGTGAGAATACGTCAAATTTGACGTGTGCGTAATACGCTTTTGTACGTGGAAGGGTGAAGGAGGAATTAGAAGAGGCTATGGCAAAATTGGTCGTGTGGCAAGTTATGTACGTGTCTTTCATAACACTCGGTTGATTTTTTTGCGGCGTTGAGCCGCATGATCGGAATAGACGCGTGGGAAAAAATGTGTAAAGGTCGAAGAGTGATATCTTTCGGGCGCTCCCGTTCTTCAACTTTTCCGCGGCGTTCAGCTGCCTGGTGAGAATGCGTCAAATTTGACGTGTGCGTAATACGCTTTTGTATGGGGAAGTATGAAGGAGGAATTAGAAGTGACTATCGCAAAATTGGTCGTGTGGGAATTTATGTATATGTCTTTCATAACACTCGGTTGATTTTTTTGCGGCGTTGAGCTGCATGATCGGAATAGGCGTGTGGGAAAAAATGTGTAAAGGTCGAAGAGTGATATCTTTTTGGGCGCTCCCGTTGTTCAACTTTTCCGCGGCGTTCAGCTGCACGGTGGGAATACGTCAAATTTGACGTGTGCGTAATACGCTTTTGTACGTGGAAGGGTGAAGGAGGAATTGGAAGTGGCTATCGCAAAATTGGTCGTGCGGGAAGTTATGTACGTGTCTTTCATAACACACGGTTGATTTTTTGCGGCGTTGAGCTGCATGATCGGAATAGGCGTGTGGGAAAAATGTGTAAAGGTCGAAGAGTGATATCTTTCGGGGCGCTCCCGTTCTTCAACTTTTCCGCGGCGTTCAGCTGCACGGTGAGAATACGTCAAATTTGACGTGTGCGTAATACGCTTTTGTACGTGGAAGTGTGAAGGAGGAATTAGAAGTGACTATCGCAAAATTGGTCGCGTGGGAAGTTATGTATATATGTGCATGTATGTGTCTTTCATAACACTCGTTTGATTTTTTTGCGGCGTTGAGCTGCATGATCGGAATAGACGTGTGGGGAAAAATGTGTAAAGGTCGAAGAGTGATATCTTTCGGGCGCTCCCGTTCTTCAACTTTTCCGCGGCGTTCAGCTGCACGGTGAGAATACGTCAAATTTGACGTGTGCGTAATACGCTTTTGAACATTGAAGTATGAAGGAGGAATTAGAAGTGGCTATCGCAAAATTGGTCGCGTGGGAATTTATGTATATGTCTTTCATAACATTCGGTTGATTTTTTTGCGGCGTTGAGCCGCATGATCGGAATAGGCGCGTGGGAAAAAATGTGTAAAGGTCGAAGAGTGATATCTTTCGGACGCTCCTGTTCTTCAACTTTTCCGCGGCGTTCAGCTGCATGGTGAGAATACGTCAAATTTCACGTGTGCGTAATACGCTTTTGTACGTAGAAGGGTGAAGGAGGAATTAGAAGTGGTTATCGCAAAACTGGTCGTGTGGGAATTTATGTATATGTCTTTCATAACATTCGGTTGATTTTTTTGCGGCGTCGAGCCGCATGATCGGAATAGACGCGTGGGAAAAAATGTGTAAAGGTCGAAGAGTGATATCTTTCGGGGCGCTCCCGTTCTTCAACTTTTCCGCGGCGTTCAGCTGCACGGTGGGAATACGTCAAATTTGATGTGTGCGCAATACGCTTTTGTACGTGGAAGGGTGAAGGAGGAATTGGAAGTGACTATCGCAAAATTGGTCGCGTGGGAATTTATGTATATGTCTTTCATAACACTCGGTTGATTTTTTTGCGGCGTCGAGCCGCATGATCGGAATAGACGCGTGGGGAAAAATGTGTAAAGGTCGAAGAGTGATATCTTTCGGGGCGCTCCCGTTCTTCAACTTTTCCGCGGCGTTCAGCTGCACGGTGGGAATACGTCAAATTTGACGTGTGCGTAATACGCTTTTGTACGTGGAAGGGTGAAGGAGGAATTAGAAGTGACTATCGCAAAATTGGTCGTGTGGGAAGTTATGTATATGTCTTTCATAACACTCGGTTGATTTTTTTGCGGCGTTGAGCTGCATGATCGGAATAGGCGCGTGGGCAAAAATGTGTAAAGGTTGAAGAGTGATATATCTTTCGGGGCGCTCCCGTTCTTCAACTTTTCCGCGGCGTTCAGCTGCACGATGAAAATACGTCAAATTTGACGTGTACGTAATACGCTTTTGTACGTGGAAGGGTGAAGGAGGAATTGGAAGTGGCTATCGCAAAATTGGTCGTGTGGGAAGTTATATATATATGTGCATGTATGAGTCTTTCATAACACTCGTTTGATTTTTTTGCGGTGTTGAGCCGCATGGTCGGAATAGGCGCGTGGGAAAAATGTGTAAAGGTTGAAGAGTGATCGTGCACTTTAAATTTGACATGTGCGTAATGGCTTTTGTATGCGAGAAAAACAGTGTGGAGACAGAAGTGGCTATCGCAAAATTGATGTATCGCGTGTATAGGGAATGCATAGTAACCGCATGTTATTTATATGTGGATATGTGTGTGTAGGAAATGTTTAGGACAGGGTCGGCGGAATGCACAATTATTAAAAGATGTATGTAACATGTTTGTGATATTCGGTTCTTACATACTTATCGGAACATAAATCGATAAAATGCTATAAATGGTGCAATATATTCAAAATAATCAACTCGGTACAACTTTGCTATCCCTTCTACCAACAGTCCTTTCCTAAAACCCGGTAGGTCCCACTTCCAGCATTCAGATTCACAACCCCATAGAGTACCCATCACATTAAATAAATCAGTTTGAGACAGCCTTAACTCAACTGGCTTTATTTCATAAAAACGATCAGCATACAGTGTCGGGATTAGTGATATAATTAAACTCATTTCCTAGGAATACGATCGACGCATAGTCCGCCGCATTCGGTTCTCTTTTGCACATGACAAATTTGTCACGAGTACCACCCTTAACAGCCCAGCTCATCGAACGTCAAATGCGACTCTCAACATAACATTCCGCCGCCTTCGTCCTCTTCCTGTCGAGCCGCACGTCTTGCCAACGTTCATCCGTTTCTTCCCACTATCTCACTGTATCTCGCGACGTCGCGAAAACTTGAACTGTGAAAGTTGGAGCTTCGGGCGGGACAAGTTGGATCGGTAAACTTCTAGCCGGGAGGTTCTCGGGCTCTGGCAGCTTTCGTCGACTTTCTTCGCAGCCTGAGAAGCGCAGCGTTTTGAATCCGTCCGCCTCGACGTCGTCTCGCGTTCCGTTGTTCTGAAACGCCTCAAGTGCACGGAAATTGTCTAGCCGTGAACTCTGCGCGCGACTATTCGGTGGGCGCTTCACCAGCTAAGAGGGCAGAGTGTGAACGCATTTTTTCAAGTTGCTTCCTGCACACTTGTCCTGCTGTTTAGTCGTAGAAGGAGAGAAGAATTTTGGGAGTTGAACTAAAAAATGAGCCGTTTATTTTGAAAGTGGCCTAACTCCGTTTTTCAATATTTTCCGGTTACCATGGTTACATGTATAAATTCATGTTATTTATCAGTAAATGTTATTTATCTCGATTTGAAGATAAATGGAGTTAGGCCACTTTCAAAATAAACGGCACAAATTATGGAAGTTGACCGAAAGAAGACGATCAGGATGTATGTGGGATCTCAAATACAGGGTCCTTTAGTTGGAGAGGAAAGGTCACCTATGATCCTCAATTATTATATTGATGTATCATAGGTGACGAGTTTATTGAATTGTGTTATTTTGGTTGCTTAGTAGTGAGTTGATAATAAGACGTAAAGACGATACGACGTAAAGATGAAACGGTGAAACGATGAAAGATTAGGAAAAAGGACGACAGTGTCTTCATGGTGTTGTTATTGTTTATAAATATTATACTATCTAGTTTCACGTATTAAATTTCTACATGTATATACGAAATTGAAGTTAGTCAAAGGATGTCTGAAAGTCGAAGCAAAGAAAACGATCACCACATATTTTCAAAATTTACGGGAAAAATATACTTATATGGGATTTATCGAGTTAATGGAATAAGTTTTGAAAGTCGGAGCAAAGAACACGATCAGGATATATTTTCAAAGTTTATGGAAAAATATATATTTGTATGCGATTTATAAAGTTACGGAAAGGAAGTTTGGAAGTCGAAGCAAAAAAGACGAACAGGACTCATTTCGAAAATTGATAGCAAAATATATGTTTGTATGGGGTTTATGAGGTTAGTCAAGGAAAGTTCGGAAATCGAAGCAAAGAAAACGATCACGACATATTTTCAAAATTTACGGGAAAACTAGACTTATATAGAGTTTATCGAGTTAGTGAAATAAATGTTGAAAGTCGGAGCAAAGAACACAATCAGGATATATTTTCAAAATTCATGGAAAAATATATATTTGTATGCGGTTGATGAAGTTAGCGAAAGGAAGTTTGGAACTTGAAGTAAAAAAGACGGTCAGGACTTGTTTCCAAAATTGATAGTAAAATATATGTTTGTATGGGGTTTATGAGGTTAGTCAAGGAAAGTTCGGAAGTCGGAGTAAAGACAACAATCAAGATAAGTTTGCGCAATTGATGCAGTAAAAATATACTGCCCGGAACTTATGAAGTTAATAATACGAACTTTCCAACAAAAGATAAGGGTGGTTCGGAGGAATAAATCACGCAGTAATCAAAAAATGTCTGTCACTACGTATTCTGTTACCGTATACGTATACTGTTTTTGCCCATGCTGTCATTTTTGCAGTAGAATAACGTGAATCCGGGCCATCTAATTTTACTATTGCCTGCAGTTGGAATCGAGGCTCTTAACTCGCGAACCAAATAAATCCAACCGATTGCCCTTAACATAATTCACCATCCTAACCATACGCCAGCCTTTCGAATAACCCCATCAATTTTTTCTCCATTAAATCGCTATCTGCCCTCACATTAATAACCGTCCATATTTTCCGCAGAGAGCCTCAGCCTTTCGTTGCCCGCGTGTTTTTTCACGCATAGCCGTTTCAGTAAACTCCGGAATAAATCAATTTAAATAACAAACAGCGCCTATCGATCAAAGCCGCCGTCAATCGATCACGCGCGCCGCGGGCAACCAGCAGAGCAAATCACATTGTCACCCACGCTTTCCCGGTTTAAAGTTAGTCGACGCCGTACGTGTCTACCGTATCTCGTCTGATTAATACCGCCACGTTTCACTGGCAGTGCATATCAGCTTTCTCCACGCCCGTTCTAGTTAGCCGCGCATTACGTACGTACGTTCAGCTCGTTACCTCTTTCTCGCGTGTCCGTGCTCTTTTTATAACCGCGGCGGTGAGCAGAGATTACAGCATTCGCTGTGTTACACGTCGACGACAAGTGTATTGCGGAGACTCGGCGATCTCTGCTTATTGGCCGAAAACTTTCCGATTCCGGCTCAGTGCTTGCGGAATAGGGTTGGATGAGAGATAAGTGAATTTATTACGGGTTGGCTTCTTCTATCTGGGTGGTGAGGAACGGATGTTGCGTTTGGAAGAGAAACCTGAGGATATTCGGTTCTCGGTATTGTTGCTACGGTAAACAAAAGAGTTGAGGATCGGAAGCTGAAACAGCAGCAGTACGAGGAGCGCACGCGAGTTTGCCATGAAATGCGTTATGAGATGGACGGGAAAGGATGTGATAAAAAACAAAGTCGGAAGAAGCTGTTATTGTTCACGTTCAGTGATATGTCGCAAGCGTATAATTGTGAAGTATTAGTAGATTTTTTAATCGCGCAGTACCTGTTTACGTGAAGCTAATCGTTGGGATCGATTGTCACGTTTTAAGAGAATGACGATGAATAGTATGGACGTTTATTAGGTTATTTTGAAGCTGGTCAATTGTGATGTTATGGAAAAATGTTTTTACGGCTTTATGCTACATCCCCCCATTACCAATGAGCATACTTTACCCCACCTCAGCACATGTATTCACAAAAATCGGCTAACTGGCAATACTTCTCCACCAACTGACATTGTTCCGCCACGAAAATGAATTTTATCAGATTCGGCTGTGTCTACACATCGACGAAGTCGTTGCATTTTACAGAAATTCCGACGAACGGCATATAATGCTTATTAGATAATTTCGAAGCTGATCACCACTTCGTCGCATACCTGCACTAACACCCGACATAAAAAAAAAAAAACGTTTTTACCCGTTTACGTTACATCCCCCGTTACCTATGAGCATATTTTAGCTCGCCTCAGCAGATGCATTCACAAAAACCGGCTAACTGGCAACACCACTCCACCAATTGACATTGTTTAACCACGAAAATTAAATTTATACGATTCAGCTATGTCTATATATCGACGAACAGCATATAACGCTGATTAGACAATTTTGAAGCTGATCACCACTTCGTCGCATACCTCCACTAACACCCGACATAAAAAAAAATGTTTTTTCCCGTTTACGTCACATTCCCCGTTACCTATGAGCATATTTTAGCCCGCCTCAGCGTATGCATTCACAAAAACCGGCCAACTGGCAACACCTCTCCACCGACCGAAATTGTTTTACCACGAAAATTAGTTTTATACGATTCAGCCATGTCTACATATCGACGAAGTCGTTTGTTGCGTTTCAAGGAAAATGACGACAAACGTCATATAACGCTTATTAGACGTATTAAACGTCATTAACGCATTTTGAAGCTGATCACCATTTCGTCGCATACCTGCACTAACACCCGACATAAAAAAAAATGTTTTTACCCGTTTACGTCACATCCCCCGTTACCTACAAGCATATTTTAGCTCGCCTCAGCACATGCATTCACAAAAACCGGCTAACTGGCAACACCTCTCCACCAATTGACATTATTTTTCCACGAAAATGAGTTTAATATGATATGGTTGTATCTACACATCGATGAAGTCGTTTGTTGCGATTCAAGGAAATGACAATGAACGGCATATAATGCTTATTAGACAATTTTGAAGCTGATCACCACTTCGTCGCATACCTGCACTAACACCCGACATAAAAAAAAATGTTTTTACCCGTTTACATCACATCCCCCGTTACCTACGAGCATATTTTAGCTCGCCTCAGCACATGCATTCACAAAAACCGGCTAACTGGCAACACCTCTCCACCGACCGACATTGTTCCGCCACCATGCGAAGCTGTATTTTTGCGTCGGCCCCGTCGACGCAAGCTCGCCGTCGCTCACGTCATGCACACAGGTCGCGAGAGGTTGGAAAGCGGGGGTGTCGAGCGGTAACAACGCGACAGGCCCGCATTGTCGGGCACGTGCGAGGGCAGGCGCACGTGCGTTCTATCTGTCCGCGTCCCGTCTCGCGACACGTTTTGTAACAGGTCGCCGGTGTAATATAAAACGCGCGGTGCAAACGTGCGGAACGAAATAATGCGCGCCGCGCACGGGGCGGCACCTGTTACGCGCGTTACGTTTTGCACGGCGAGCGGAACGATCGGCGTCGGGACGTTTTCTCCCGGCGCTTCCGTCTTCCGCCCTCGCGGCTGCTCAGCACGTGTTTCCGCCACGCTGCTTCTTCCCGGGCGCGCCGGATTTTTACTTTTATTGCCCGCGCGTGCCCTGTCGGATGTGCGGACCTGGCGGCGTGCCATGTCGGATGCTTCACGGCGTGGGAGGAGATTCGGTTGTAACGCGGGGTGCAGGCGAGAAGCTAATTGAAGCTATTGCGAATTTCCGAAAGAAACTTTGAAAGTGCTGCGAATTGCAGGGTGCGCGTCGGGGAGTTATTTTTAACACGTTGACTGCCAAACGTACTTTGCTATAATAGAACCGCGATGCGATGAAATATTGCAGTCGTATGATTTTTGCAAAATTTAACCGTTTGAACGCAGACTTGTCAAAACTGCCAAATTATTGAAGCGCCGTTATAAAATCAATTGCTTTTACAAGATAAAATGCAAAATTTTACACTTTATAGGTCTACATGCTTTTATTCATTTAAAAAATTATATAAAAATTGCTTTTATAACGCCGGTCACTCGGGTACTTTTTCGACATGGTAGAATTCGCGTTTTTCGCGATTAACACGATCACGCTGGGAAAGCCGATTTTCATGTTTTATTTACCCATGGTGAGAAATATCACACTTGCGTTAAATATTAAAACTTTCGCTTTCTGTTTATGTTACATATATGGAATAATTCATCTGAAATGAGGAATCATGGCGCACGATATTAAAACTTTTGTTTCTATTTACGTTATATAAATGCAATATTTAAATTTTCAACTATACGGCACATTTTGTTTACCATATATGCAATATTCCACCATGAAATGAGGAACTGTATATTTTTGATGGTGAGCGGCGTCTAAACAAATGTTTTGAGTTCCATGCAGCGCGATCGCGCTCTTCAGATTTCATGTCGAAAAGTCCCACTAGTTTTATTCCGATGCGCTATTGGCGATACCCGCACAATTTTACTGATAATTATTTTTCGCATAGTTACTGTTTTGGTGTGAATCACGTGAGCGAAACATTTTGTCTCCAATTTCCATTACTTTAAATTATACTTATTAAATTATACATCTACTAAATTGTACTTACAGCAAGCGCTATCACGCCGCTTGGTATTTCTTGACAAGATTTTGGTAAAAATCGAAATGAAACATATAGTAAAAATCCGCGTGCAACTTTCTGTTCGTTACAGCACAAAATAGCTGCATCACTGATAATGTACAATACCATATCGGACCTGAATGCCACCTTTAACTTCACTTAGCACATACGGAAATTCAGCGCAGAGTCCACACTACTCAAGGTCCCTAGATACATTTCTTAGAAACTCATCGCTACCGACATCGACGTCGGCTTCATTTGCATGCCCAGCGGTACACGTGGCATCCCATATCAGCTAAGAATACGTTACAATGCCTGGGCGTAAACTCTGACCGCGCTTATCACGGTTTATCGTCTTTCCATGTAAAATCCTCATCGATCTTGACCCTCTTCGCTTTTCTGTTTCAGGTGAGTCTCCTTCCGGCGTCTCCTGAGGGAAGCGTATGATATTTCGCCAGTTCGGTGAGTTAAGAGAGGAACTTCTGGAACATCTCCCCGCCGGTTTCGGGGGGTGGGCAGATATTTTTTGCGTCGGGCATATTTTTCGAGCTGGCCTCGAGGCCCGAGGCGATCGTGCGTCTCTTTCGCGGAAGAAAGTGAGACTACAAAGGGCCGATGGAGGGTACATCGAATCAGAAGTTAACCGCCAATTAAAAGAATTAAACGATATTCAGCCGGTTACACGACCCACAGAAAGGAAACCGACCCTTAAACGTTCCCGCATTTTAGAGGGCTAATTGTTGGTCTTTATTGTCAATTAGTGCACGAGTCGTCTGCGCTGCTATTGTATTTCCTACGCTCCCGCTTTCGTTTCTCAGTTCCTTATGGTGGAGCGGGTCGTTTAACATTTTTATCAAAATTAGCTTGTCAAGTTCAGAATGCAGATGTAACCGCGTCCGTAAAATGCTTCTTTTAAACGTCTGGTTAATCTTGCGGTTACTTGCTTTTGTAATTGTCGTTATACCGAGTTTTATTCGCATAATTGTAACGTTGCGTTTGATGAAAAATTGCGGTTACTTACCTCCTGCAATTGTTGGTGTATCGAATTTTATTCGTATTATTATAACGTTGCGTTGATGAATTGCGGTTATTCGCTTTCTCTCTGCTGTTGTTGATGTACCGAATTTTATTTCTACTGTAACGTTGCGTTGATGACAAATTTCGGTTACTTGCTTTCTTTCTCGAATTATCGTTGGTATACGTAATACTATTCGTATTATTGTAACGTTGCGTTGATGACAAATTTCGGTTACTTGCTTTCTTTCTCGAATTATCGTTGGTATACGTAATACTATTCGTATTATTGTAAAGTTGCGCTGATGAAGAATTGCGGTTACTTGCTTTCTTTCTCGGATTATCGTTGGTATACGTAATACTATTCGTATTATTGTAACGTTGCGTTGATGACAAATTTCGGTTACTTGCTTTCTTTCTCGAATTATCGTTGGTATACGTAATACTATTCGTATTATTGTAACGTTGCGTTGATGACAAATTTCGGTTACTTGCTTTCTTTCTCGAATTATCGTTGGTATACGTAATACTATTCGTATTATTGTAAAGTTGCGCTGATGACAAATTTCGGTTACTTGCTTTCTTTCTCGAATTATCGTTGGTATACGTAATACTATTCGTATTATTGTAACGTTGCGTTGATGACAAATTTCGGTTACTTGCTTTCTTTCTCGAATTATCGTTGGTATACGTAATACTATTCGTATTATTGTAACGTTGCGTTGATGACAAATTTCGGTTACTTGCTTTCTTTCTCGAATTATCGTTGGTATACGTAATACTATTCGTATTATTGTAACGTTGCGTTGATGACAAATTTCGGTTACTTGCTTTCTTTCTCGAATTATCGTTGGTATACGTAATACTATTCGTATTATTGTAACGTTGCGTTGATGACAAATTTCGGTTACTTGCTTTCTTTCTCGAATTATCGTTGGTATACGTAATTTCATTCGTATTATTGTAAAGTTGCCCTGATGACAAATTTCGTATTCGCTCAAGCTTTCTCGAATTATCGTTGGATTGCACGTAATACTTTCGCGTTTATCCGTTTATCGTCCATGACAAATTTCGGTTACTTGCGTTGCAGGTTACGTTAAATTATCGTTGGTATACGTAATACTATCGTATTATTGTAACGTATGCACAGATAGATGACAAATTTCGCGCTTGCTTTCTTTCTCGAATTATCGTTGGTATACGTAATACTATTCGAATTATAGTAACGTAGCGAAGATGACAAATTTCGGTTACTTGCTTTATTTTCGAATTGTCATTAGCATACGTAATACTATTCGTAAAATATTGTAAAATGTATGACAAATTTCGTCCACTTGCTTTCTTTCTCGAATTATCGTTGGTATACATAATCGACTAATTATTGTAACGTTCGTTGATCTCTGAAAATGGAATGTTTCTTTCTCGAAGAAAATCGTTGTATACGTAATACTCGTATTTTGTTACGTTGCGTTGATGACAAATTTCGGTTACTTGCTTTTTCGAATTATCGTTGGTATAAATATATTCGTATTATTGTAACGTTGCGTCGATGACAAATTTCGGTATTATAATCATTTACGAATTATCGTTTCACGTAATAAAAGATTCGTATTATTGTAAATTTGCGCTGATGAAGAATTGCGGTTATTTTCGTTCTTTCTGCAATTGTTGAGTTGATGTACCTAATTTCGTTCGTATTATTGTAATGCCCGAATAATTCGTATATCGCGACATCAAGCTGTCTGCGCTCGCCGAATCTTAAGATTGCACGATCCAATTTGGCGTTTATCCAGTTTATCGTCCACCGGGAAAATGTGTCTTCGCGTTGCAGGTTACGTTAAATACGCGGTCGCATAATAAATTCATCCGGCTGTAATTATGCACAGATAGAACAGAGCAGCGCGCATTAGTATTTTGGCCGGTTGTGCCGGATACGTCACAGTTTTGGTGCCAA
Source organism: Cryptocheilus praepositus (assembly GCA_033815515.1). Classification (NCBI taxonomy): domain Eukaryota; kingdom Metazoa; phylum Arthropoda; class Insecta; order Hymenoptera; family Pompilidae; genus Cryptocheilus; species Cryptocheilus praepositus. The sequence continues at coordinate 6,833,922 of JAWWQZ010000303.1, read as the reverse complement.
GTCACTTGTCAGCATCAAAAGTCCCGGTTATAACGAAGTAGGTGTAATAGAAATGAAAGCACCCAATTATTTTCGCAATTGTCATCATTAGTACGGCGTGCAACTTCGAAAAATATTGTACCAAATGTAAAATATGATTCGTCCACGCTATGCTTTGTATGCAAACCTCTTACATAATCGACTAACTTAACGCATCGTTATCTCTGAAAATGGAATGTTTCTGAAGAAAATCCGTGTTACTTAGTTCTCTAATTTGTTACGTCATTTTGTCCCTTCAATTTTCCCTCAAGCACCTTTTACCCATCATAAACCTCGAATAAATATATTTCCAAAAGGTCGGGGTACTGACCAATAAAAATATTATAATCATTTACGTAAGTATTTTCATCGACGAAAAAGAATTCCGAATTTAATGGTAAATGATTTGGTACAGACTTCTTTTGTACGGTACTTTAAAATTCAACGGTAAATTATTCACTACCGAATTCTTGAATATCAAATTCAAAAATCTTGTCTTGCGCCTGCTTTTACGTTTAGCTTCCTTAAATTACAATCACTTTCACTTCCAAATAGAAAAATGCCGAAAATACCGAAAAAGCCTATCGTGCCGTCCTAACACTTCCGTTCGAAAATGGTTTGGTAACGAATTTTTAAGGGAAAGAACATTTCTGACGAAAGGTACGGCTGACTGAGGATAAGCACATGCTTTCTAGAAAAATGTAATATACGGTAAATTTATTTTGCACCGCGATTTAATTATATTCTCGTCGTCTTTATCGCGTATCGCGTTACAGTAATGAAAATATGCTTCACGTTGAATGCCGCGCTTCAGCAAAATACGCAAAAGATTTTATTGAAAATAGTTTAAAAAATTGGAATGGAGCCTGTTTGCAATCTTAAAAGCAATTGATATTGAAACGGTGCTTCAATACTCTGGCTTCTTACAACTCTGCGTTACCTTCATTTTGCATGATTTAATTATATTCTGCAGTATTTCATCGCATCGCGGTCCTAACATAGCAAAATATGCTTCAGCAAAATATGCTTCAGCAAAATACGCAAAAGATTTTACTGAAAATGCAAAAAATTGGAATGGAGCCAGTTTGCAATCTTAAAAGCAATTGATATTGAAACGGTGCTTCAATACTCTGGCTTCTTACAACTCTGCGTTACCTCCATTTTGCATGATTTAATTATATTCTGTAGTATTTTATCGTATCGCGGTCCTAACATAGCAAAATATGCTTGAGCAAAATACGCAAAAGATTTTACTGAAAATGCAAAAAATTGGAATGGAGCCGGTTTGCAATCTTAAAAGCAATTGATATTGAAATGGTGCTTCAATACTTTGGCTTCTAACAATTCTGCGTTATCTTTATTTTGCATGATTTAATTATATTCTGCAGTATTTCATCGCATCGCGGTCCTAACATAGCAAAATATGCTTCAGAAAAATACGCAAAAGATTTGACTGAAAATGCAAAAAATTGGAATGGAGCCTGTTTGCAATCTTAAAAGCAATTGATATTGAAACGGTGCTTCAATACTCTGGCTTCTAACAACTCTGCGTTACCTTCATTTTGCATGATTTAATCATATTCTGTAGTTTTTCATCGCATCGCGGTCCTAACATAGCAAAATATGCTTCAGCAAAATACGCAAAAGATTTTACTGAAAATGCAAAAAATTGGAATGGAGCCTGTTTGCAATCTTAAAAGCAATTGATATTGAAATGGTGCTTCAATACTTTGGCTTCTAACAATTCTGCGTTATCTTTATTTTGCATGATTTAATTATATTCTGCAGTATTTCATCGCATCGCGGTTCTAACATAGAAAAATACGCTTGGCAGTCAACGTGTTAAAACTCTGACTGCCGTGATGATCACCGGTAAACGGCGCAAGAGATGTTATTGAATATCCAAAATATTCGCAAAGGATAGCAACAATTATTTTATAATTGCAGTTATCATTAGAATAGTGAAATGCGATCTTTTGGTCTCCAATACTTGCACATCATTTACATTTTGCATAATTCAGTCAAACGCCGTAGTATTTCATAGCATCGCCGTTCTAATACAGCAAAATACGCTTGACAGTCAACGTGTTAAAAGCAAAAGCCACATCCGCCTTCATCCCACATGCCTTGAATCACCTCGACCGATCGCACTCTCTCCCATCTTAGCGCATGTCAGCCGACACTTTCTTTTCGCGATAGCTCATTCCGCCGACTGCGCACGGTTATGCAGTTTTAAGCGTATTACGCGAAACGCGGTCATGCTTCTCGACGGCGTCCTCGGTCGCTTGACGATTACGCAAAACGGCAGGATGTCGCGGTGACCGAATGAAAAACAAATGAACAAAGCCGGGTGAGACGAGGGACAAACGGCGCGCACTCGACACGTGACCCTCTTCGTCGTCGCGTCGTCGACGTCGTTGTCGCGGACGTCTCTCATGCTTTTGATATATTTTTAGAAGTAGCACGCTCGCTGACAGCCCCTCGTTAACGCGATTCCCCCTTGCACGCGCGATTCGATACGCCTCATTCCGTCAACGATGACTGAGTGACGCCGGACGTTTTTAACCTCCCGTCCCGTCGCCGCGGAACTAATCAGCTACTGTTCGACGAGGGAAAAAGTCCCGCGGGCTTTTCGGCCCGAAATCAGACGGCGCGGGAAAGTGGGCTAACGAGCTCGAGTTTTCGAAAATGCACACAGATTTTTCGCTGGTGATTCCTGCGGTTTTTTTGTCGGTCGCAGGTTCGGTGCGGCTGATTCGGCGAAAATAAAAGATTTGCGTCGATTCTTTGTGGACGGCGGTGCTCGTGAATTTCGGCTCTTTGTGCAATTCGGTCGTCAGCTTTTTCTTGGCGGGTTCGGTGTGGGTGGTTCAGCGAAAATAATCATTTTTCGTTATTTTTTTCTCTGAAGAGAGAAGTTTCGATGTTTGGGAATTTCATGGTTGTCAAGTCAATTTCAGTTCTTTTGGCTGCAATTCTGTCATCAACTTTTGTTTTATCTTTACGGGTCCGACATGAGTAATTCGATCTTTGCAAATTTAGTGAAAGAGTATAGAATTGACACAAATTCGATCTTTGCAAATTTAGTAAAAGAGTATAGAATTGACACAAATTTGATCTTTGCAAATTTAGTCAAAGGGTATAGAATTGACACAAATTCGATCTTTGCAAATTTAGTAAAAGAGTATAGAATTGACACAAATTCGATCTTTGCAAATTTAGTAAAAGAGTATAGAATTGACACAAATTCGATCTTTGCATATTTAGTAAAAGAGTATAGAATTGACACAAATTTGATCTTTGCAAATTTAGTAAAAGAGTATAGAATTGACACAAATTCGATCTTTGCAAATTTAGTAAAACAGTATAGAATTGACACAAATTTGATCTTTGCAAATTTAGTAAAAGAGTATAGAATTGACACAAATTCGATCTTTGCAAATTTAGTAAAAGAGTATAAAATTGAGATCTTTGCAAATTTAGTAAAAGAGTAGAGAATTGACACAAATTCGATCTTTGCAAATTTAGTAAAAGAGTATAGAATTGACACAAATTCGATCTTTGCAAATTTAGTAAAAGAGTATAGAATTGACACAAATTCGATCTTTGCAAATTTAGTAAAAGAGTATAGAATTCACACAAATTCGATCTTTGCAAATTTAGTAAAAGAGTATAGAATTCACACAAATTCGATCTTTGCAAATTTAGTAAAAGAGTATAGAATTGACACAAATTCGATCTTTGCAAATTTAGTAAAAGAGTATAGAATTGACACAAATTCGATCTTTGCAAATTTAGTAAAAGAGTATAGAATTGACACAAATTCGATCTTTGCAAATTTAGTAAAAGAGTATAGAATTGACACAAATTCGATCTTTGCAAATTTAGTAAAAGAGTATAGAATTGACACAAATTCGATCTTTGCAAATTTAGTAAAAGAGTATAGAATTGACACAAATTTGATCTTTGCAAATTTAGTAAAAGAGTATAGAATTGACACAAATTCGATCTTTGCAAATTTAGTAAAAGAGTATAGAATTGACACAAATTCGATCTTTGCAAATTTAGTAAAAGAGTATAGAATTGACACAAATTCGATCTTTGCAAATTTAGAAAAAGAGTATAGAATTGACACAAATTTGATCTTTGCAAATTTAGTAAAAGAGTATAGAATTGACACAAATACGATCTTTGCAAATTTAGTAAAAGAGTATAGAATTGACACAAATTTTATCTTTGCAAATTTAGTAAAACAGTATAGAATTGACACAAATTCGATCTTTGCAAATTTAGTAAAAGAGCATAGAATTGACACAAATTCCATCTTTGCAAATTTAGTAAAAGAGCATAGAATTGACACAAATTCCATCTTTGCAAATTTAGTAAAAGAGTATAGAATTGACACAAATTCGATCTTTGCAAATTTAGTAAAAGAGTATAGAATTGACACAAATTCGATCTTTGCAAATTTAGTAAAAGAGTATAGAATTGACACAAATTCGATCTTTGCAAATTTAGTAAAAGAGTATAGAATTGACACAAATTCGATCTTTGCAAATTTAGTAAAAGAGTATAGAATTGACACAAATTCGATCTTTGCAAATTTAGTAAAAGAGTAGAGAATTGACACAAATTCGATCTTTGCAAATTTAGTAAAAGAGTATAGAATTGACACAAATTCGATCTTTGCAAATTTAGTAAAAGAGTATACAATTGACACAAATTCGATCTTTGCAAATTTAGTAAAAGAGTATAGAATTGACACAAATTCGATCTTTGCAAATTTAGTAAAAGAGTATAGAATTGACACAAATTCGATCTTTGCAAATTTAGTAAAAGAGTATAGAATTGACACAAATTCGATCTTTGCAAATTTAGTAAAAGAGTATAGAATTGACACAAATTCGATCTTTGCAAATTTAGTAAAAGAGTATAGAATTCACACAAATTCGATCTTTGCAAATTTAGTAAAAGAGTATCGAATTGACACACTTCGCGCGGCGTACTACTCTGTTAATCCTTTGACTACTATAGACGCATATATGCGTTTCCCTATCGTTTTGATTTTTTCCTACGGCGGCCACAATTATCAACGTATGAGATAAATGCGGACGCGTGCTTTATCAAATATACTTCTTGCATTATTTAATTTGGCGTAAATGAAGCATCACCATTAATAATAAATCAATAGAGTTGGAACTATCGAATAATATCTCCTCTGCAACTGCTTCGACTGGGAGGATTCAGCAGTAAAAGAGTTAAAAATAAATAAACCGAACGTATGTTGAAACTAAAACTGAACTGTGCCGATACGTGCGCGTACTCGTGCAGCTGAGAATGTGCCTGATTGGCCGTGTCGTCGAGGGTACCGTTGGCTGGATTTGCCGCTTATCGACGGCGCAGGAGTCCGCGATGATTAAATATTTTGGCGACCAGACGTTTTAATTAGCCGAAGCGGTAGGCTGTGTAATAAAAGCCGCGGCCCGTTATTCTAGTGTTCGTAATCATCGTCGTAATCTAGGGTAGCTATTCCGACACGGCCACCGAATTATCGGCTTGTCGCTGAGCCGAGAATTTCGCGTCCGATTTTTCTGCCCGGCAATGAAGCGATTATTAGTACATTTTAATATTATTTTTAAAAACCCGCACGGCGGATATGCAGTTTCGCAATTAAACCGAATGAAAATTGGTTATAATATTTACATATTCGGAAAGATCGCGCGTTTCGCGCTTAATTCTGCTCTAATTTTGACGCTGTTCAACCAAACAGCGCGCCCAGTCGAACGGTTAATTGCATCGTTGCGAACAATCATGGTCCAGATACTATTGAAAGATATATCGCTTTTTAAACATATGAGTAAATCCGCTTATGCGCGAACATTGCAGGGTGGATAATTGTCGAAACGCGTGGACATTAATTATTGAAAGTAAAACACCTCGTAGTCGTATACTTTGAATGGTGCAATGCGGTAAGCTGACGGAGTGTATTTTTCTGCATATGCAGCATCTGATGAAAGAAATCTTTTTTTAACACTTAGCCATTCTGAATGGACAGATCTCGCTTTGAAGTAAGTCGCTACATGATCGAATGGGGACTGCTATTTAGACAGGGTTGTACCGGAATTATGCGTAAATCGTCAAACCTCTTATGCTTTTGTGAAACATCATTGTCAATGAAACTTGTCACATTAATTGAATGAAAGTTAATAAGAAACATTATATTAGTAATAGGAATGCCAATATATATTTTATATAATTTTCATGTTATCACGCTTCAAAAACAAAATACTAAACTATGTTACCTACTTTTAATTTTATGTTTGAATGATCTAATTTACCGTTAAACTTAGGTTTTACATAAAGAACAAAAATTACATTAACACGTCATTTAAATTGAATTTTATGTCTTTTCATCGACTGTCCCCAACACAGGATTATTATCAAATATGATAATATAAAAATATAAAAATACAAAAATATAAAAATTGATCCGATAATTTTCTTTTGTGCATATTTAAAAAAATAATGTTTTCATTAGTACTTCTGTATTACTATTTTTTTTTAATTAATCGGTGTGTGATTCGTTGTGCTTAGCATTTCGATAAATCGTTTCCGTAGGTTAATCTTTACCCCGCGCCACCGACAGCTTTTATTTAATTTTATGTTTGAATGATCTAATTTACCGTTAAACTTAGGTTTTACATAAAGAACAAAAAATACATTAACACGTCATTTAAATTGAATTTTATGTCTTTTCATCGACTGTCCCCAACACAAGATTATTATCAAATATGATAATGTAAAAATATAAAAATACAAAAATATAAAAATTGACCCGATAATTTTCTTTTGTGCATATTTAAAAAAAATAATGTTATCATTACTCTGTATTACTATTTTTTTTTAATTAATCGGTGTGTGATTCGTTGTGTTTAGCATTTCGATAAATCGTTTCCGTAGGTTAATCTTTACCCCGCGCCACCGACGGCTTTTATTTAATTTTATGTTTGAATGATCTAATTTACCGTTAAACTTAGGTTTTACACAAAGAACAAAAAATACATTAACACGTCAGTTAAATTGAATTTTATGTCTTTTCATCGACTGTCCCCAACACAGGATTATTATCAAATATGATAATATAAAAATATAAAAATACAAAAATATAAAAATTGATCCGATAATTTTCTTTTGTGCATATTCAAAAAAATAATGTTTTCATTAGTACTTCTGTATTACTATTTTTTTTTTAATTAATCGGTGTGTGATTCGTTGTGCTTAGCATTTCGATAAATCGTTTCCGTAGGTTAATCTTTACCCCGCGCCACCGACAGCTTTTATTGCGTGCCGGTGCGCGTTCGCAACAAAGTGTAACGACATGCGGTGCATCGGATCTCTCGTCGCAATTTCTTCTCCGCTTAAAAGACTCGACGACGCGTGCTATGCCGTTGTTTACGAGCACGTATAGCGTTAATGCGCTCAAGTTTTACGTCTATTTTTAAAGAGTGGAGGGTTTTACCCTTTTCGCGCGCGCTGTTTAAAAGGAGCACAGAAGATTTCCGTGTAGCAGTCATATTCTAAGCCATCGATAAACAGGTTATTATTGCTGCTGTTGTGTCGGCGGAAAATTCGGTCTCGTTTGAGAGGGGGGTAATGGTATGATAATTTGATGATAGGTATTATTGTATTAACGATATTTATTTGCGATAACATGGAAAATTTCAACACTGCGGAATTTGTAAAAATTGCCTATAAAAGTAATTGGACTGATATGGTCGGTGAACTTATTGCTATTGATCTCATACGATTGGTGTCTGACTAGTCATCTTCATCTCTACTTGCTATTCTACTGCTATTTACTCCGCTGGTAAAAGATGTTCTACTTATATTGTCGGTAAAAGTATACTGTATTACTACTTTCATCGCCGTTAATATGCTACTCTATTACTACTTTTATTGTCGTCAAACTTCATCTGTACTACTACTGGCCTGTTGTGAAAAACCTACTGCACTACTACTTTACCACTAAAAACTTGTCGACGTTGTAAAAATCGACCATATTACTATTTTCGTCGCTGTCAGCCTTCTGTTACACTACTGGAATCCTGCCATCAAAAACTTACTGCGCTACTATTTTCATTGCAGCCAAAAATTTACCGTATTTTTACACTGATCACAGTATAAAATCTAGTACTACTTTCATCGCCGTCAAACTACTGTTACACTACTGGAATCCTGCCATCAAAAACTTACCGTACTACTACTTTCATTGCTATCAAACTTCTCCGATACTACTACTACCCCTGACTTTAAAATATACTGTACTACTACTTTTATTCCTACCAAAAGTCTACCGTATTTTTACACTGATCACAGTAAAAAATCTACTACTACTTTCATCGCCGTCAAACATCTGTTACATTACTGGAATCCCGCCATGAAAAACTTACTGTACTACTACTTTCATTGCTATCAAACTTCTCCGATACTACTACTATCCCTCACTTTAAAATATACTGTACTACTACTTTTATTCCTACCAAAAGTCTACCGTATTTTTACACTGATCACAGTAACAAATCTAGTACTACTTTCATCGCCGTCAAACTTTTGTTACACTACTGGAATTCTGCCATCGAAAACTTACTGTACTACTACTTTCATTGCTATCAAACTTCTGCTATACTACTACTACCAGCCCTGACTTTAAAATCTGTACTACCACTTTCATTACTGCCAAAAATCTACCGCATTTTCACATTGATTACCGTAAAAAATCTACTATTTTCATCGCCGTCAAACTACTGTTACACTTTTAAAATATCAAACTTCTCCGTACTACTACTTTTAAAATATACTGTACTACTACTTTTATTCCTACCAAAAGTCTACCGTATTTTTACACTGATCACAGTAAAAACTCTACTACTATTTTCATCGCCGTCAAACATCTGTTACATTACTGGAATCCCGCCATGAAAAACTTACTGTACTACTACTTTCATTGCTGTCACACTTCTGCTCTACTACTACTACTGTCTCTGACTTCAAAAATCTACTGTACTACTACTTTCATTGCAGCGAAAAATCTACCGTATTCTTACACTGATCACCGTAAAAAATCTACTACTACTTCTGTTACACTACTAGAATCCTGCCATCAAAAACTTAGTGTACTACTACTTTCATTGCTGTCACACTTCTGCTCTACTACTACTACTGTCTCTGACTTCAAAAATCTACTGACTATTTTCAAAAAATCTGCTTACACTGTACTAAAAAACTACTTTTTCATCGCCGTCAAACTTCTGGTATACTACTGGAATTCTGCCATCAAAAACTTTCTGTACTACTACTTTCATTGCTGTCAAACTTCTGCTACACTACTACTGTGCCTGACTTCAAAAATCTACTGTACTACTACTTTCATTGCAGCGAAAAATCTACCGTACCCTTACACTCGTCACCGTAAAAATTCTACTACTACCTTCATCGCCGTCAAATTTCTGCTGTACTACCACAGACCCCATCGTCAAAAATCCTACTGTACTACTACTTTCATCGCCATCAAAAATGTAACGCATCACTACTTTCATCACCTTCAAAACATTGCTGAACCACCACAGTCCCTGTCGTCAAAAATCTACTCCACTCACCTGGCCACGAAAAACTTGACCGTCTCTCCATTCTCATCGGCAGCAAAAACACTCCTCCTCATCGCGCATCATCGCTATCACCTTCGCCTCTTGCGACAAGCGAGGCGTCCATACACCATATGCCCTATGCCTATGTGCCCATACAGGCAGCCGCGAAGACGCGAGGGCTGCGCGCGATTGGGAAATCGATGGTGCCGTGTCGAGAGTAGTCACGAAATTCTAAATAACTGATTGCACCCTCGGGTATCCGTCGCTGGCGGGGATTCGTTGCTGCCGACCCTGCCCCATTCCTCTGAGCCCACTCGAGCCCGACCCCCTTTCGCTCGGACCGCGTCGAACAAAGAGGAAGTACGCGGGGCCGGCGGCATTACGCATTTACAAAATGAAATTGCGTTCCTCAATCTGCGTGCCCGCGAGTCCCCGATGACTTCTTCATGAGCCGCGCGTTCTCCCGAAACCTATTGCGCCCCTTTTATGCGTTGCCGGCTGCAGGCGGGTGCCAAGCACGAATCCGCATTGTGCCGCCATTGTTGCGTCGCTCTGTGCTCTTTACGCGCTCGCTGCTCTTACTTCGTGGGCCGCGTTATTGTTTAGAAAACAATTGGCGCGGCTGAGAATGCTCGATTTTCATTTGTGCCCCCGCACAGGATCGTGCCAGCGTTGGCGTTGCAGTTGGTCTGACGGATGCCGCCGAGAGATTGGCCGAGGGTTTTTGGGCGTTGATTGCGTTTGGCATGTGAACTATCGAAATCGCACGGTATGGGGAGGGTAGTAGGAAAGTGGTGGTGTTAGGCTAAGCGGGTAAAGGCGAAATGATAAGAAATGTGATGTAAGTATTTCGATGTAATGGATCAACGAATGGCTTCGGGCCAAAGCCGAAGTTTTATTGCTAGATGTGTTGCCGAGGTCCTAATTTGCGATGCCACAGCCAAACTCTAATCCTGCTATTTCACGCATCCTTAATCAAATCCTGTATTCCATAAAATACGTTCCATAAACTTATGAGAAATGATAGCAAAAGAAATTAATCGCAAATGTCTCTCAATACTTGTAGGACATTGCAATAATATTGTTTATATGAAGTTATTACGCACCAGTATTTGCAAAAAAAAAATATTATATGAAGTATCATTTGCTATAATAACATCATGAAAACTGTTAAAAGATTCCCTGTTTTCATTATTATTCTCCTCATGTTCCAATACTTCCGTAATTTTACTTTTACCACTTCTACTTATTCAATAAATGCTATTAAATAATTGTCACAATCTTCGTCAACCGCTTGTAAAAGAGTTCACTTCCACCCGTTTCCAATTTTCAAATTCTATATACCGCACACTCATATACCCCTCTCAACACTTTTTCATCTGTATTACAGGACCACCATTTCTCCATACCTTGCATTTCCAATGAGCGCGTCCACGGAATTACAAACTGTAAAAATTCATCATATTTCTCGCAACTTGCTTATCCCTGCAACGTGAATTACGTAATTTAGGAAAACGCCCCCACAGGTCATAGTTCGCGATATTACGGGGCTCATCCTACACAGCCTTGGCAGTTGACGGATCGCAGCGGCATAAGAAAATATCACAGGGGCTTTGAAAGTGATTCCGGTGCAGGGCCATTTCGAGGCATACACGCTGTGCTCGCATTGCGATAGATCGCGTGGGACTTGGGCGACATCGAGTGCAGTCGTGACCGGGTAATAACATTGCGCAGAACGCGACAAGGACTTTCCGTCCTCGAGGCGGTCACGAGAACCCTCAATGGCGCGGTAAATCGACGATCGATTAGGTCACTCTAATTCGCCGTTAACCCTTCGTGCGCCGTTCAAGTAATTGCTGCGTGGGCGAAGCGAATTTAACTTGCAAACTATAATGATCAAGTTTTAAGTATACGCACTACGTGTTATGCGTGGTATTTTGTGAGAACGAAAACTACATATTATTTGTTGTGTGCTATGAGTATACAAACTCCGTGTGAAATACATGTGTAATATATAACAAACTTCCAAAGTATAAGGTTCAAGTTTTAAGTATACGCACTGCGTGTTATTTGTTGTATTTTGTGAGGACGAAAACTACATATTATTTGTTGTGTGCTATGAGTATACAAACTCCGTGTGAAATACATGTGTAATATATAACAAACTTCCAAAGTATAATGATCAAGTTTTAAGTATACGCACTACGTGTTATGCGTGGTATTTTGTGAGAACGAAAACTACATATTATTTGTTGTGTGCTATGAGTATACAAACTCCGTGTGAAATACATGTGTAATATATAACAAACTTCCAAAGTATAAGGTTCAAGTTTTAAGTATACGCACTGCGTGTTATTTGTTGTATTTTGTGAGGACGAAAACTACATGTTATTTGTTGTGTGCTGTAAGTATACAAGCTTCGTGTGAAATACATATGTAATATATAACTAAATTTGTAAAGTATAAAGTTCAAGTTTTAAGTACACGCACTTCGTGTTACTTATTGTATTTCGTGAGAACGAAAACTACATGTTATTTGTTGTGTGCTATGAGTATACAAACTCCGTGTGAAATACATGTGTAATATATAACGAAACTTCCAAAGTATAAGTTCAAGTTTTAAGTATACCCACTACATGTTTGTGGTACTTTAGGAGGATGCAAACTATATGTTGTTTGTTGTATTTTGCGAAGATGCAAACTACATGTTATTTGTTGTGTCACGTGAGTATACAAACTTCATGTTAAGTATATGTGCAACATATAATTGAACTTCATCCGATACAGTAAACACTTCTTTCCCGTCCAGGAAAACAATCAAATTTCGACGATGGCACCACATATATAAAAAAAAAACCATTTCATATTTTCGACACAGTTTTAGGTGAGAAATCACCCCTTATCGTTTGTACAACGATTTCGACAACACTGTACATTTAATAGCAATGATCCAGCAATTGTCACCGTTTCACTTTCTGCCAGCGCAACCGTTTGAGTCCGATGCAGCATGTTCAGGTTTCATATCGAAAAGTCCCACAACTTTTATCGCGATGCGCTATCAGCGATACACGCTCACTTTTCCTGGTAACAATTCTCCGCATAGTTACTATTTTTTCTGTGACCCAGAGCACTACGCTTTCTCTCTAATTGCCATTACTCGAAATCCTCCTTATTTAAAAACCGCAAGCGCCGTTGCCCGGTTTGGCGTTTTTCGACATAAATTGATGCAAGCGCTATCGCGCCGCTTGGTATTTGTATTTCTTGACCAGATTTTCCGAACTACCTTTGGGACACAAACGGTCAACTTTTATCGCGATGCGCTATCAGCGATACACGCTCACTTTTCCTGATAACAATTCTCCGCATAGTTACTATTTTTTCTGTGACCCAGAGCACTACGCTTTCTCTCTAATTGCCATTACTCGAAATTCTCCTTATTTAAAAACCACAAGCGCCGTTGCCCGGTTTGGCGTTTTTCGACATAAATTGATGCAAGCGCTATCGCGCCGCTTGGTATTTGTATTTCTTGACCAGATTTTCCGAACTACCTCTGGGACACAAACGGTCAACTTTTATCGCGATGCGCTATCAGCGATACACGCTCACTTTTCCTGATAACAATTCTCCGCATAGTTACTATTTTTTCTGTGACCCAGAGCACTACGCTTTCTCTCTAATTGCCATTACTCGAAATTCTCCTTATTTAAAAACCACAAGCGCCGTTGCCCGGTTTGGCGTTTTTCGACAAATTGATGCACGCTATCGCGCCGCTTGGTATTTGTATTTCTTGACCAGATTTTCCGAACTACGTCTGGGACACAAACGGTCAACTTTTATCGCGATGCGCTATCAGCGATACACGCTCAATTTTCCTGATAACGATTCTCCGCATAGTTACTATTTTTTCTGTGACCCAGAGCACTACGCTTTCTCTCTAATTGCCATTACTCGAAATTCTCCTTATTTAAAAAAAAAGTGTGTGTTGCCCGGTTAGGCGTTTTTCGACATAAATTGATGCAAGCGCTATCGCCGCTTGGTATTTGTATTTCTTGACCAGATTTTCCGAACTACCTCTGGGACACAAACGGTCAACTTTTATCGCGATGCGCTATCAGCGATACACGCTCACTTTTCCTGATAACAATTCTCCGCATAGTTACTATTTTTTCTGTGACCCAGCGCACTACGCTTTCTCTCTAATTGCCATTACTCGAAATTCTCCTTATTTAAAAACCACAAGCGCCGTTGCCCGGTTTGGCGTTTTTCGACATAAATTGACGCAAGCGCTATCGTGCCGCTTGGTATTTGTATTTCTTGACCAGACTTTCCGAACTACCTCTGGGACACAAACGGTCAACGCCCAAACACGTACCGCTACCTACACAATCAGCAGTAACTCCACGAGACTGCGACACTAAAGGACCGTTCGATTTGAATCTTTCTTTCGAACGTATCGAACTAGACGTCCCTCGTCGCAGAAGCGCGATTTTTGTCACGCAAGTGCAGATCAGCGTTTACTCGCAGTCACGTTTTACGAGAAGTGTCAAGTTAATTCGGTCAGCGTCATGTCAGACTCGACGTTCGTCGCTTTGCGTGTTCCTTTGGACAGCTACATTGCACGGTTTACGGGAGGTTCGCTTTTTCTAAATACACTTTGACCTTGACGCTCTTCTCGTGTCTCCTTATCGTCCTGGGCACGGGTCCAAGTTTTTTCGAGCTCCAGAGAAATGAAGTTCTGATGTGCGTGGGAGGACGAGATTGGCGACGTGTGTGGGACGTCAGCAGGGACGGAGGGAAAAAAGTGTGTGCGGCCGAGATGAAAAACAAAATAACGCACTTGAAAAGAGTACGGGCCGAACTGTGCAAAAATGCCGATGGAATAAAGCGGGCACGAGGAAGTAAATGTGGAGATACAGAAACAGTGGCTGATAAGAGCACGGAATGCGGAAAGTGAATGGCAGATTCAAGCGAAAGTATCGAAAGTATCGAAAGCGTGAGACAATCGGAGATGTAGGAAGGTAGCACAAAATTGGACGACGTGGAGGCGTGGAATGAATTTTTATAGAATGCAACAAAAACACTTATTAAGCGCAATGCTAAGGTTCTAGTTTCAAATTTATCTGGCCTATCATTTGCCATAGAAAAGTCTACAGATTATATTTTCGTCGTTTTTATGTCTGCTGTTACTGATGCATCTTCGGTTCCTACTATTCTTGTACTATAGCAAAACATTATCAACATCTCCAGTTCATTAACACTTTGCCATGATGGTCACCGGTGACCAACGCAAGAGATTTTACTGAAGACTCAAAATATTCGCAATGGGTAGCAATTATTATTTTATAATGTAGTTGTTATTAAAATAGTGATGCGATCTTTTGGCCTCCAATACCTGCACATTATTTACATTTTGCATTATTCAGTCGAATGCTGTAGTATTTCATAGCATCGCCGTTCTAATATAGTAAAATACGCTTGGCAGTCAACGTGTTAAACATTTTATAATCCACAACCGTATGAACATTTTTAGAGGTGCTGAAAAAATAATAATAATACAACGCCGGAAAATATTAGCCAGAGTCACATGAGAAAGTGAACAATACGTAATGTTTAAATAATGCAGACGAGCAGTTAGTTTGAAGGTAATCTAACCGAATCACGTCGATTGCTGCTTCCACAGCGTTAATGCAAATTATTTTACACATCCTGACAGACAATTTTACTTTAACCCGTTCCGTCTAACGCGTCGATTACTTTTTATTTAACTCAGTAGCGAAAACGTGCGACGAGCAGGGCGACACGAAGGCTGTGATAGCGAAAAAGTCGCCAGAGATCTAAAGAGCAGAAACGCAAACAAAATTTCGCCTGGATTGTAACGAGTTGGAAACGGAGGGAAAAGGCGGGAAAGGGAAAAGGTTGACGTGGTAGACCGGCGGCGAACAGATGGGAATTGGTTAGTTGGGCGGCTGCTGGTGCGTGGAAATGTTCCCCACCTGTTGCCAAACAATTCCCATGGAAACGAAGTTATGGCTACGGGTTTCCCCCGGATAAATACCGCCGTGCCTTGCCCCTACTAACCCTTATCCACGGCAATACGCACGTGCGTCCGCACGTTTTGACCGGTGATAGGCGAAATTTTATGCGCGCCAGATTAATTAGCGAGATTAACCGCTGCGATGTCTGACGTTACTTTCCACATTTTCACTAGAACTAAAGGACAATCCTAATCTAGTTGGCTATACTTCTCCTAACGAAAGTTAGTCTCAGCCTAATATAAAGCAAAATTTTAGTTAAATATCCAAATTTCCCATTAGATTTCTTAAAGCCGAGAGAGCATCTTTAGCGTTAAACTAAACTGACGGCTGTTATATTTAGAAAAACTTCAAGTAAAGTTTAAGTTACTTTTTTAATTTCCATTAAATTTGAAGGACAATCCTAATTTAGTAGGCTATACCTCTTCTAACGGGAGTTAGCGTCAGCCTCATATGAGCTGAAATTTCAGATAAGCCTCTGAATTTTCCATTAGATTTCTTAGAGCCGAGTGGGCCTCTTTAGCGCTAAACTAAACTGATGGCTGTTAAGTTTAGAAAAACTTTGAGTAAAGTTTAAGTCACTTTCTTAACTTTCAGTAGATCTGAAGGACAATCCTAATCTAGTAGGCTATAATGAAAGTTAGCCTCAGCCTAATATAAGCTAAAATTTTCGTTCAGTATCTAAATTCTTCATTAGATTTCTTAGAGTTAGAAAGGCTTTGTTTGAAAGTTCTAAACGAAGGAAACTGAATTGGGTAACAGCGGACTTACTTCTATGGCTTCTAAAATCATCGGATTTGACATCCTTTCATTTCTATGTACATGGGAACTTTATAAGATAAGGTTCAGTATAGAAAAGTGATTTTACCTAAGAAATTAGTACAATGAATTAATGACTCAATGACAGAAACGTATCAAAATGATCAGGAAATTTGTGCTATAATAAGTTCTATAAAGCTTTGATGTCGAGTTTGTATTCACGTACAAGAACATAATTTCCAAATGATTAAATAAACACATTCCATCATTTATATTCTACAAAGTAAACTCCGCTGTTACCTAGTTTATAACTTTGTAACAAAGCATTTCTAACCAAAGTTCAAATAACACTTTCTTTTCATTTCCACTTGTACAACATACTTCCTTGACCAGAAAACTTCGGGTCGCCTGTTTGTGTCTCTGTAATGTAACGTGTGTCTGTGTAATACCTATAATCGACTCTGTTCGTCAACTTTTCCCCTACTATAGTCACAATTACCAATGCATGAGACGTGTACACTTGCGTTCTTTAGCAAACAACGACCCCACATTCCTCAACTTCTTCCACCACACCGTCACATACGCATACAATCAGTACCTTTAAATTACAATTATTCTCACTGACAAAAAGACGAGACCCGCGCGATGAAAGTTGACAGTAACTTCGTTTCTGTTCATTACCCCTTAACACATTGACTGCCAAGCATATTTTGCTATGTTAAAATCGCCATGCGATGAAATACAGCAGAGTATAATTAAATCGTGCAAAATTCAGGTAAGGCAGAGTTGTTAAAAGCCAAAGTATTGAAGCACCGTTCCAACATCAATTGCCTTTACAAGATTACAAATAGGCTGCATTGCGAAGTTTTTGCATTTTTAGTAAAATCTTTTGCACCGGTCACAGCGTATTTTGCTATGTTAGAATCGCGATGCGTTGAAATACTGCAGAGTGTAATTAAATCGTGCAAAATTCAGGTAACGCAGAGTTGTTAGAAGCCAAAGTATTGAAGCACCGTTCCAATATCAATTGCCTTTACAAGATTACAAATAGGCTTCATTGTGAATTGTTTGCATTCTTAATAAAATATTTTGCACTGGTCACCGTGTATTTTGCTATGTTAGAACCGCGATGCAATGAAATACTGCAGAATATGATTAAATCATGCAAAATAAAGGTAAGGCAGAGTTGTTTGCATTCTTAATAAAATATTTTGCACTGGTCACCCTGTATTTTGCTATGTTAGAATCGCGATGCGTTGAAATACAGCAGAGTATAATTAAATCGTGCAAAATGAAGGTAACGCAGAGTTGTTAAAAGCCAGAGTATTGAAGCACCGTTCCAATATCAATTGCCTTTACAAGATTACAAATAGGCTTCATTGTGAATTGTTTGCATTCTTAATAAAATATTTTGCACTGGTCACCGTGTATTTTACTATGTTATAACCGCGATGCAATGAAATACTGCAGAATATGATTAAATCGTGCAAAATAAAGGTAAGGCAGAGTTGTTAGAAGCCAAAGTATTGAAGCACTGTTCCAATATCAATTGCTTTTACAAGATTGCAAATAGGCTTCATTGCGAATTTTTTGGATTTTTAGTAAAATCTTTTGCACCGGTCACAGCGTATTTTGCTATGTTAGAATCGCGATGCGTTGAAATACTGCAGAGTGTAATTAAATCGTGCAAAATTCAGGTAACGCAGAGTTGTTAGAAGCCAAAGTATTGAAACACCGTTCCAATATCAATTGCCTTTACAAGATTATAAATAGGCTTCATTGTGAATTGTTTGCATTCTTAATCAAATATTTTGCACTGGTCACAGCGTATTTTGCTATGTTAGAATCGCGAAGCGTTGAAATACTGCAGAGTGTAATTAAATCGTGCAAAATTCAGGTAACGCAGAGTTGTTAGAAGCCAAAGTATTGAAAGACCGTTCCAATATCAATTGCTTTTACAAGATTACAATTAGGCTTCATTGTGAATTGTTTGCATTCTTAATCAAATATTTTGCACTGGTCACCGTGTATTTTGCTATGTTAGAATCACGATGCAATGAAATACTGCAGAATATGATTAAATCGTGCAAAATAAAGGTAAGGCAGAGTTGTTAGAAGCCAAAGTATTGAAGCACCGTTCCAATATCAATTGCTTTTACAAGATTGCAAATAGGCTTCATTGCGAATTTTTTGCATTTTTGGTCAAATCTTTTGCGCCGGTCAGCGCATATTTTGCTATATTAGAACCGCGATGCGATGAAATACTGCAGGGTATAATTGAATCATGCAAAATAAAGATAACGCAGAGTTGTTAGAAGCCAAAGTATTGAAGCACCGTTTTAATATCAAATGCTTTTACAAAATTGCAAATAGGCTTCATTGTGAATTTTTTACATTTTTAGTAAAATATTTTGCGCTGGTCACCGTGTATTTTGCTATGTTAGAACCGCGATGCAATGAAATACTGCAGAGTGTAATTAAATCCTGCAAAATTCAGGTAACGCAGAGTTGTTAAAAGCCAGAGTATTGAAGCACCGTTCCAATATCAAATGCCTTTACAAGATTACAAATAGGCTTCATTGCGAATTTTTTGCATTTTTAGTAAAATCTTTTACACCGGTCACAGCGTATTTTGCTATGTTAGAATCGCGATGCAATGAAATGCTGCAGAGGTTGATTAAATCGTGCAAAATAAAGGTAAGGCAGAGTTGTTAGAAGCCAAAGTATTGAAACACCGTTCCAATATCAATTGCTTTTACAAGATTGCAAATAGGCTTCATTGCGAATTTTCTGCATTTTTAGTCAAATCTTTTGCACCGGTCACAGCGTATTTTGCTATGTTAGAATCGCGATGCGTTGAAATACTGCAGAGTGTAATTAAATCGTGCAAAATTCAGGTAACGCAGAGTTGTTAGAAGCCAAAGTATTGAAACACCGTTCCAATATCAATTGCCTTTACAAGATTACAAATAGGCTTCATTGTGAATTGTTTGCATTTTTAGTAAAATCTTTTGCACCGGTCACAGCGTATTTTGCTATGTTAGAATCGCGATGCGTTGAAATACTGCAGAGTGTAATTAAATCGTGCAAAACTCAGGTAACGCAGAGTTGTTAAAAGCCAGAGTATTGAAACACCGTTCCAATATCAATTGCTTTTACAAGATTGCAAATAGGCTTCATTGCGAATGTTTTGCATTTTTAGTCAAATCTTTTGCGCCGGTCACTGGTGGCCACCATGGCAGTCTACGTGTTAACGTAAACGCGTCATGCAAAAAACCCAGCGCCGACAGCGTGGCCGGAATATGTAAAATGTGTCTCGTCGCCGAAGAAAGCGTTTCGTCTCGCGCGATTTCTACACTCGTTTCTCCGCGTTCGTCGTCGTCGGCGTCGGTGGAAATGTGCCGGGCGTTAGAATTCAGGAATTTTAATTGGAGACGTCTCTTGTCGTCGCGTCGCGGATCAGAGTAATAATAATGGTGTTAGCGTTGACCTCCTTATCGTCGTCGCGAGAGAAAGTGGTACAACGTAGAAACGAGCGTAAACGTGGATGCTACTGCGAAGCGTTCCGTGTTCATTAACCCCTTTGCGCGGTTCAAATTATTTCCGCTCGTTCCTTCTAGCCGGACCGAATAAATTTTCCCGCGTCTGTATTCGCGTGTGCCGATATGAGTAATTAATGCCGGAGACTTAATCTAATGGACGTCGTTGTGAGCCGTGTGTAATTCGATTCTGTTGATATTTTATTGTGGGTCCTTTGTTGCTGTAACAGTGGAACGAATTAACACGTTGACGGCTAACTACGAAGTTACTTGTAATTTGTTTACTTGTGGTATTTGTGCAACTACGATGAAATTCGTAGTGTATCGATACAATAATATATAATATAGTAATATAATATGATTAAATGAAATTGCTTTGTTTGAAAGTTCTAAACGAAGGAAATTGAAATAGATAACAGTGGACTTACTTCTATGGCCTCTGAAATCACCAGATTTGGCATGTCTTCATTTCTACCTAAAAAATTAGTACAACGAATTAATATAACTTAATTTATTAATAACACTTTCTTTTCATTTTCACTTGTACAACATACACAGTAATTTGTTTACTTGTCGTATTTGTGTAACTACGATGAAATTCGTAGTGTATTAATACAATAATGTATGAGCCGTTTATTTTGAAAGTGGCCTAACTCCATTTGTCTTCAAATATAGGTAAGTAACATTTACTGATAAATAACATGAATTTGTACATGTAACCATGGTAACCGGAAAATATTGAAAAACGGAGTTAGGCCACTTTCAAAATAAACGGCTCATATATTACAGTAATATAATATAATTAAATGAAATTGGATTTTTACACCGGAATGCTGAAAAGTACCGCAGTAGTCAAGGTGTTAATGATGTGCTCATTGCGCTTACGTTTTTATTTTATGAGCGAACTTTGACGCGTTTAGTACGAACTGTTGAGTGTCGCGGAGATTTTTATTGTCCGGGCAAATTCCCTGTTCTGCGGCTCGGTCCCGAAGCATTCACTCGACGATATCGATATTTCGATAACGCGCTTTCATTCGGTCCGTTAGATTTCGTTCTTAACGTTCTTCCAATTTGCCGACATTTGACCTCCTTAGATTTTTATACGTGCTTGGAGGATCGCCAAACTGCGAAGTCAGAAGAAACACGTAATAAGCGGACCTTTTTTTTTGCAACGCGTTCGTGTATTAGCTGAATCTACCGTTACACTTATGTACACCAGATTTGCGTATAGTTTACCTTTTTCTAGCGTGCGCTCGAGTCTACGTTTGCAGTGCATACGAATTATTCCGTGCGAAAGTTCATCTGGGATTGAAATACTGATTTACTTTCTACTCGCATTCTCTGCAGAATTCGTGCAAACTCGCTTTACTTGAGCGGAATATTAGATGTGTTTAATTTCAACCTTATTACAACTAACTTATATTACGAAGGAGTATAAAGCCCTTTTTTGGTTGAAGGTACTTATCTGCAGCAGTAAATTTTATAAAAAGACATTGTATGTATTTTTATGTAATTACAAACTGATGAAACTAAATGTGTATAGTGCTGAACTGGAACAGTGATTAAAACATTCGCTACCCGTACCTTCGGAAAAATATTTACGTTGTTCGAAAGATTTTTCAAAGAAACAAGATTTCATAATTCACGTACGCTTTTTGTTGACTCCTGAAGAAGAGTTCTATGGTCAAACATTTGCAGCCAAAACTTTCTAAAGAGATAATAATCGCACCGGCCACGTAATTTCGAAAAGGTGAAAGTGATGTTGTAAAGTGTTTAGATGTAAGACTGTTTAAAAGAATTGCTACTCGTAACCCCACAAAATATTTACATTGTACAAAAGATTTTTCAGAGAAAGAAAATTTCATAATGCATTTACACTTTTTGTAGAATCTCGAAGAAGAGTTCTATAGTCAAACATTTTTAGGCTGAAAAGCGCTTCGCATTCCTTCATCATTTAGCTTGATCAGAATTTTCTTTCAATCCGAAGACGGAAAGGAAGACGACGCTTCACTTCGCGGACACTTTGTGCAAGGAAATCGTTGTCAAACGAGTCAGGTCCTTGAGCAGCTTTCTTCGATTCGCGCGGTCCGAAAATGTGTTTTAGCTGAGTGTAATGACGTCGGACCGTCTTAATATCCTGACCGTCTCTAAACGACGGTCCGAACGAACAGGTGCCTTGCAGGGGCTTAATAATTTACAACGACAAGGCACACGCCTCCCGTTATTGGCCCATAAAGAAGGCACTGTCACTTCGTGCTTTATATCGCCTTGTTCGCTTTTCCGCCGGTTTGTGGGGTGCCGGAGACTGCGTTATTACAAAGTAAAACACCGCCGAATATAGGAAGACCATGAACCGGTTGACACGTATGAACTGCAAATATCATTACGTCCGACCATGTACACTTTTGTTGTAAGCATCTTTCATGCTGAGCTTTGCTTTTTGCTGCTTTTATGTGCGCCCAAAATATTTCGGGCGACATTTATTCTATGGGAATTACACAGTCACAGCAGTTAATAATCAGTTAGCAGTACAGTCTTGTAATTAAGCGTCTTTCGCGCTGATTCTTGCTTTTTAGGTGTTTTATGTCCGCTCAAATTATTTCGGGCCATATTTATTTTATGGGAATTATACGGTCCTAACAGTTGATATAAGAAGACCATGGACCGGTTGACACGTATGAACTGCAAATATCATTACGTTCGACCGTGTACACTTTTGTTGTAAGCATCTTTCATGCTGAGCTTTGCTTTTTGCTGCTTTTATGTGCGCTCAAAATATTTCGGGCGACATTTATTCTATGGGAATTACACGGCCACAGCAGTTAATATTCAGTTAGCAGTACAGTCTTGTAATTAAGCGTCTTTCGCGCCGATTCTTGCTTTTTAGGTGTTTTACGTCCGCCCAAATTATTTCATGGGAATTATACGATTCTAACAGTTAATATAAGAAGACCATGGACCGGTTGACACGTATGAACTGCAAATATCATTACGTCCGACCGTCTACACTTTTGTTGTAAGCATCTTTCATGCTGAGCCTTCCTTTTTGCTGCTTTTATGTGCGCTCAAAATATTTCGGGCGACATTTATTCTATGGGAATTACACGGTCACGGCAGTTAATATTCAGTTAGCAGTACAGTCTTGTAATTAAGCGTCTTTCATGCTGATTCTTGCTTTTTAGGTGTTTTACGTCCGCCCAAATTATTTCATGGGAATTATACGATTCTAACAGTTAATATAAGAAGACCATGGACCGGTTGACACGTATGAATTGCAAATATCATTACGTCCGACCGCGTACACTTTTGTTGTAAGCATCTTTCATGCTGAGCTTTGCTTTTTACTGCTTTTATGTGCGCTCAAATTATTTCGGGCCATATTTATTCTATGGGAATTATACGGTCCTAACAGTTAACATTTAGTTATTAGTACAGTCTTGTAATAAGCATCCCTCGTGCTGACTTTTGCTTTTTAGTTGTTTTACGTGCGTCTGAAATATTTCATGCGACATTTATTTTGCTGCAAGCATACGGTCATTACACTTAATGCGTCTGTCAGCGTCTTTCGTGCTAAGTTTTGCTCTTTGTTTTACGTGCGTCCAAGATATCTTGTGCGATATTTACGTTTGAATCACGTTTTGTAGATATTTCATTTCGTGTAAAATAAATGTATTATTTTTTTTACATTGTTTTATAACATCATAGTAGTCCTGCCGTGTGTACAAGAAATTCTTTTCTCGTAAACGTCTATAAAAATTGAACTTACACCACTCTCATAACCAATCACTACACAATTTATTTTATTGGCCAATTTTAAATTGAACAAAGTATTGGAATGTTTTAAGATACTAAATATTAGCTGGTTATAAAAACAAAACTTTACATTAAAATAATCATAAATTTTGTGATATATAATTGTCTTTTTTAAACGGGATTATTCCACTTTAAAAACAAACGGTCCATATATATAATATACTCTGTAGTGTACGATATATATTATTACTACGCTAACATTGTTCGGTATATAGTCATTCCAGTTAAAATTTCGAAAACAAACCTTTGCACTACCTCATATATATCGGTTAACTAAAATATAACTGCAATGCTACCTCCGCAAAAAAGTCCGTTCTTTCATTTCTACCGCGAGGACATCTCACTCCTCACGACAGTCAACCATAGAACGAGTCTACACAGAGAAATTCACAACTTCCAAAATACTTCTCCGCATTCACACCGCAGATTATTCCGCGAACACGCCGGCCAACAATACCCGACAATCGTTACCGCGAACTGCTTACAGACAAAACTTCCCGCCGCAATATTTCTCGCGCGGCGGAGTCCGCGAAGAAATATTTTTATTATCCTCGTAAACGGGCCGCGCGAGCGAGGCTCGTAGAAAAACGTCGGCCGAAATTGCCCGCGCGATCGCGTAAATCGGAATCTCGCGTTCGCCCCGATGTAATTTAGCGATGTCGGAGGAACGTGTTAACTGCGCGACAGGCGCGTCTATTAAATGTGCCCTAACACACGCAAGACGCCGAATTATCGTTGGCAGGCTACCAGTTCTTCGTTTAATGCACGAAATCGCCGCCCGTTATGCGATCTTTTTTATCTGACGGCAGACTTTCGGGCGTCGCCTACGCACAACGGGAGGACGTCAGCTGTGGGTCACCGATTTTGGTAAGATTCGGTGCAAATTGTGTTTTGCGTAGTGTATATAGTGAATTTTTTCTAATCGCGTTTTATGTTGACACGATCTGCTTCACGACCTTTTACGGAGGTGAAGGGTGTAAATTGTACGAAGAAAGTGTTCAACGGACTAACAAATAATATATATTCCAAACAAACTTAATAAGGTTCACAAAATTAATAAGAATCACAAAAACAGAAAATATGTTGTACTCGTGATGAGTTTATCGAAAGAGTTCGTGCTGCGTTGTTGTTACTTTGGTGACGGTGCTCGAGCAAGTGAAGTCCAAGATCCTTGCTTCAGTATATGAAAATGTCTTTCTCCCCTCCAGCTCATCTTTTTCCTCGTGCGTTCGTTTGTGGATTTTCCGAAATTCGGAAAGGAAGTGGGGATATGCGGAGATTGGTGCCGTGTGTATGGGATCGGGAGGTATCACGATCGAAACAAAGAACTGCAGGTTCGGCACGTGTGAAGAAAGAGGGATATGACCAGAAAGGACAGGAAGGATTAGGCGATATTTGGTTGAGCGATAAAATTGAACGTGGACGTTGATTACTTTTTCGGGATCTATTGAAATGCGGAGGACAATGGGAGACAAAACGGTGTTGGGCAACGGTGGTTGATGAGCTGGAGGCGAAGCGTCCGGTTTTCGTTCGTCTTGCGAACGAACATATAGGGTGCCGCGCAATTGACGCTTTCTGGAGGATTTTTTTCCTGTCAGACGTCACTTGAAGGAACGCCGCATTTTTCGGTAATCGTGAGTGTTGCCGATCGGCGTTGGTTGTGCGATTAGTATGCTTGCAACCATCTATCATGGGTTTCCAAGCGATACATACATCCCCACATACTCGCATGTGCATAATTATACTCGCGTGCGAATATAGAACTTTTGCAAATTTAAGAAGTTATGACAACTTTAATGCAAGGTACATAACTATTAAATATGATACAATTGCAAGTGTAAATTTAAAATATGATACAATTTTTAATTACTTTTCGGCAAAATACGCGTGTTAAATATATTCTGCATTGGAGTTAATACCAGCGTCTTGCATTGAAAATGTTATATTTTAAATTTGTAGAAGTTGTATACTCTGCCATTGAAGTCAATACCAGCGTCTTGCATTAAAAATGTTATATTTTAAATTTGCAGAAGTTATATACTCTGCCATTGAAGTCAAATACGCGCCATTGCGTGTTAAATATATTCTGCTATTGAAGTCAATACCAGCGTCTTGCATTGAAAATGTTATATTTTAAATTTGCAGAATATTGCAGTTATATACTCTTACACAGCTAGAATTATGTGTATGCGAGTATCCATATATCGTTAGGTAATTACAAGCGTTTCAACTGCACAGCAACAGGATCGGCGATACTCACAATTGCCAAAAGATGCGACGATCGTGTAAATGACGTCTGAAAAGGGAAAAAAATCCTCCACGAAGTCTCGGTCGGTTGTGATGATACAGATAGTACGCGAAACACATTTTGTACAGACACTCCTCTGTCACCCGCATAGAAATTCGTCGACTCATCGCCGCGTTTATTCAGAATCTTAGCGGTTCAAAGCAATATCCAGAATCTGCAATTCTCCGCAATACGCGTTTGGGAACACACCGCCCCATAAGATTCGCGCATCGCGCGGTTCTGCCAGTTTGTCTATAAGCACTCTCTTAATATTAATCAATTCGTTACACGACGCGATAAATAATGCAAAAAGGCGAGTCGTTAACGCGCCTGCCAACATAATCAGCCCCATCAAGATCATTGGCGACGACACGTCAGTTCGGGGGCTCGCCTTGAGTGTCCGTTAATATTAATGTCGTTGGGGAGCAGACAGCCTAGTCCTTATTGGCGCCAACCGCCCCATTGCTTTATTAATCCGGTTACCGCGTCTGCATCGCGGAAATTTGTAGATGGTCATAAATTCAGAGTCCGCTGCCGCGCACCTGCGCACGCACTCCAATCCTGCGCCCCTTTCCTGGCTTAATTGCGCGCGTACGTATAAAACGCTTTATCCGCGACACGTCATTTTATCGATGCTAAATCACGTTTTTATTTATGACCGATTAGGGGGTGTGACCGATATTCGGGGGTCAGTCGGAGTCCGCTATGTCTTCGTAATGTTGCTTTCTGATGGTAACGTGTTGACTTCTTGGACCGCGATTTTTTTTATAGGCATTGTCATACTTTTAATTGTATATGTTGCACAATAGGTAGTCTGAGCTTTTAATACAGCGGGCCTCACCATATATTTTTTATTACCTCAACTTTTTATTTATGACCGATTAGGGGGTGTGAACGATATTCGGGGGTCAGTCGGAGTCCGCTTTGTCTTCGTAATGTTGCTTTCTGATGGTAACGTGTTGACTTCTTGGACCGCGATTTTTTTTATAGGCATTGTTGGAACTACCAAAAGAGAATAGACGGATATGCCTATGCTATACTGGTAATAGGTCGCAAACGACGTTGATCGTAAGCACCGCGTTAGTAAAGATGATATATTGATATTATTAACAGGTACACAACTTTGCTCCCGCCGTTTTTCCCTTTCGTCCAATGCAAAAAACGGCGGGAGCAAAGTTGTACACCTATTATAATATTTTATTAAAGGAAATTCGCGTGATACAAAATAAGGTTTTATAAGCAATTCTCGTGGTGGTGTTCTTATTTTACTGATGTTCTTGTTTTTTTCTGGTTCTTCGTGTATGGGTGTGGGCCTTATAAATGAAAATTGTAATAAGGGTGGTGGAAATGCAGTGAAGGTGATTGGTGGAAGGTAGGTATGGCAGGAGGTGACACTGGGGTTGAAATTCGGAGAATCGGTGGTATGTGGAAGAGGGGGGAATTGACCTGGAATATTAATTAGGAGTGCGAAACGGTTTTTAATCAGTGCTGGTTAATGGTAGGGATTAGGGCTTCGGTCTAGTACTGTGGATTAGGTCTTCGATACGGCAATAAAACTTAATTACTGTGTCGGGGCCTCTTCCTGGGTCCCTTAGGTCGGACCAATTGTCATACTTTTAATTGTATATGTTGCACAATAGGTAGTCTGATCTTTTAATACAGCGGGCCTCATCATATATTTTTTATTACCTCAACTTTTTATTTATGGCCGATTAGGGGGTGTGAACGATATTCGGGGATCAGTCGGAGTCCGTTATGTCTTCGTAATGTTTCTTTCTGATGGTAATGTCTTAACACTGTGACTGCCGTGATGGTCACTGGTGACCGGCCCAAGAGATTTTACTGAACATCCAAAATATTCGCAATAAGTAGCAATAATTATTTTATAAACGCAGTTATTATTAGAATAATGATGCGATCCTTTAGTCTTCAATACCTGCACATTATGTACATTTTGCATAATTCAGTCAAAGGCTATAGTATTTTATAGCATCGCTGCTTTAGTATAGCAAAATACGCACGGTAGTCAACGTGTTAACACAAAATATTCGCAATGGATAACAATAGTTATTTCATAAATGCAGTTATTGTTAGAATAGTGATGCAATACCTGCTTCAATACCTGCACATTATATATATTTTGCATAATTCAGTCAGAGGCTATAGTATTTTATAGCATCGCCGCTTTAATATAGCCAAATACGCACGGTAGTCAACGTGTTAACTTCTTGGACCGCGATTTTTTTATAGGTATTCTCGTACTTTTAATTGTATATGTTGCACAATAGGTAGCTTTTAATACAGCGGGCCTGACCATCTATTTTTTGTTACCTGAAGTTTATATTTATAACTGACCATCTATTTTTTGTTACCTGAAGTTTATATTTATAACTGATATTTAAAAATCATGAAATGGGTAATGTTATTAACGCGTTGAATTGAAATTTCTGCAGACGCCGTTCACACTGAAATATACTTTAAAATATAATCCCCCATTTTGAATGTGAAACCCATAAGTGACACGCGACACGTAGTTTTATCATTAGATCATAATTTCATATTGGCGAATCTGAGAAGCAACTTCGCTTTTTTCAACGATAAAGTCGCTTCGTGTCCCAACACGTTGAACTAACATTATAGCCACCGTTGGCAGTCCAGTCATCGGCAAAATTGATTTTGCCAGCGCGGATTGCTTTAATGCGCAGTTTAAAATGTAATTGTACATTTGGTATGTAAAGCGTGTGAGCGATACGCGCCACGTGTGATTTTAGTGAAAATACGTCACGCTCTGATTTACGAGTATTCAGTGGCGGGTGCGTGTTGGGTTGAATCCGTGAGTCGCGCGGTACTGAAGTTCGATCTTCCTGACGCTGTAATACACCAGCGCTCGGTGCTTTATTATTACACCGCACGGTGCCATTTGGAAGATTAAATTTATTGATCAATATTACGCGCCCGCTCAATTGTATTTTTCGTTAAAAGTCTTTTTCCCGCAGAACCCATTGCGTTGACGCATCTGTGCAAATTCTCGTTAGACCGCAATCATTTTTAGCGGCAGCGGCATATGTTTATCAATCCGGTTTCTTTTCGCTTGACCGCCAAGGGTGGCAAAATCTGCTAATGAAAGACCGCTAACGAACGAGGGTTTATCGGCCAGTGTTTGAACAGGACCCCATCGAAAGGGCCATCACGGGCCTGACTGGTTGAGCTATTTAACGATGCTTCTACCTAACGATCACACGGTGCGTGCGAGAAATACAAATTAATTAATAACGTTCATAGGCTTCGCGGCCAGATCGCTGTTAGTTAATACCCGTTAAATTATCTGTCGGTACTTACGCAAACGTCATTAATTTATGCCGTGTCGCATTGCGTTTGGCCTGGTACCCTACGTTCATGTAACTGATAGTCGTTCAGTACGGAAGTATGGGAGTACAATAATCCCTTCGTGTACGTGGACTCACGTTAACGTAAACTAGTAAAAGTCCAGATGAGAGAAAAGTGAATTCGCGTAAGTAATATTATACAAAGTTATTCTGCAGTGACAGGTTCAATCGGAAGTTTTTGTAGTCGGTATAATATGGCTTAAGAAAAACCTTAAGATGATGGTATTTTTTTCTCAACTCCGGTTTTCCATAGGTATCAAAGCCGACTTTCGTTTTTAGTCGGTAAAACCACAGTTTTTATGTATCCATCTTTTGGGAGATACCGAAACGAGTTCCTTAACACGTCGGCTGCCGTGGGGGTCACCGGCGCAAGAGATTTGACTGAAGATCCAAAATATTCGCAATGGGTAGCAATAATTATTTTATAAATGCAGTGACAGGTTCAATCGGAAGTTTTTTTAGTCGGTATAATATGGCCTAAGAAAAACCTTAAGATGATGGTATTTTTTGTCAACCCCGGTTTTCCATAGGTATCAAAGCCGACTTTAGTTTTTAGTCGGTAAAACCACAGTTTTTATGTATCCATCTTTTGGGAGATATCGAAACGAGTTCCTTAACACGTCGGCTGCCGTGGGGGTCACCGGTGACCGGTGCAAGAGATTTTACTGAAGATCCAAAATATTCGCAATGGGTAGTAATAATTATTTTATAAATGCAGTTATTGTTAGAATAGTGATGCGATTCTTTGGCCTCCAATACTTGCACATTATTTACATCTTGCATAATTCAGTCAAACGCTGCAGTATTTCATAGCATCGCCGTTCTAATACGGCAAAATACGCACGGCAGTCAACGTGTTAACTTTTCTTTACTTCATGATATGCTACTTACATACGACGGGCGACTGTATCAAATAAGGATAACTTAACACTTGGCATGCGGGCATACTTCGCCGCCGAATTTCGCGTGCAGCGGGCGTTTCTTCTTGAATCACGCGGAAGTTCGGTTATTCAGAAAAATCGCAGTAAATCGAAAACTACTTCGTTTTTATGAACGAAACATTTTTTATTTCACACTTAAATATATACTGTATGATTATTTAACAAAAAACAAACGATATTTTCACGAAATCATAAAAATAAGCGGTTTTTAAAGTTTTCCACACTATCATACGAAAAGTCCGATAATTTGTCAGCGCATATTTCTTCATCACTATCTTTGTCACAACGGCTCATTTGATCAATTTTGTAATCAATAATAAAAAAATCAAGCTTCAAATTGATAAAACACGTTCTGGAGCTAAGAATTCGATTGAAGACGAAATAACTCAGCAAAAGATCGAGTAACTCAACAATCATAACTCATGGGAAAAAAAATGCAAAGCGTTGCCTAGCAACGCAAATAACACGCATATAATGTCACACATTCATGTCATTATACGTATTTAGTAGATTTGTGGTGGATATCCACTAACAACACCAAATCAACTAAATACGTATTTTTACGTGACCCGCGCTCCAGTGACAGACTACAAAAAACGTAAAAATACGTTGCCCGCATGCCAAGTGTTAAAGTAATGGCAATTAGATGTCTCATTTGTCAAATGTATCGTACAGACCAAAAACTGTAACTACGCGGAGAATAATTGTCACTAAAATTGAGCGCGTATCGCCAATAGCGCATCGCGATAAAAGTAGTGGCACTTTTCAACATGAAACCTGAACACGCTGCATGGGACTGAAACGTTTAAATTAATGGATCGCTTCGCCGGCGTTACCATAACAAATTTTACCGTTACTTTATATCTGCAACCCGGCGCTCGCATCTTTCCCGTACATTAATCGAGATTAAACTCGCGAAAGGAGCAAAAAGCGGAATGACAGACAGGTCGGAAGCACTTCTTTAATTTGTTCGGTACGAAGGAGCTTTTTAAAGCGATTGCACAGTTCCTTTTCCGCCTCTCTCTTTCTCTTTCTTGCGCCCGCTTACTCCCTATCTCCAGATTGACTTCTACTTTGCGGGAGTTTCTATGGAGGCATACGCAATAGAACGAAACACCTCTACGCGAGGTTACTTCCCTCGGAGGAAAAGTCATTTTCAGCCGTCTCCATTGTCTGCCAAAAACACGACTACCGTATGCCGATCTTTACCGATCTTCGCCACTGCGTGCTTTTTTTTATTTATATTTTCATCTCCTTACTTTGGCGCGTTATCCCGTGCGTCAGTTACTTTGAGCGCTCGAACGCGGCAATCGCAGCTTTTGAAATTGCTTTTCGCGAGGCTGCTTGCTAATTTGGGATCGGTGATGTAGTTAGCGGCTGACGCGTTATGCGTCTTTACGGCATATTATGCTGCTGTGTTTTCAGAGTGAGTTCAGTTAAAAGTTCAGGCGTTATGCGTATCTAGTTTCTTAGATTTTTGAGGTATCGGTATATACTCAAATATTTTAGAAGGTGGCGTATGCGTATTCTGGAGATTTTAGTGGGAATTACTAAAGGAATGTAAGAGGCTATGTATGTACATTCTTAGGATATTGGTGAAAATTACTACAGGATTCTAGTAGGTGACGTATGTAGTGTGTGAAGTGCTTATGCGTTTGATGACACGTTGAGTGATGGCGGATATGTCATTGATGGCAAAAAGCAGTATTAGATATTATGTGCAGAACAATACAATTTATACGAAGCAGCAGAATATTTTACATTTTAATTTTAAATAAATCCTGCGTGTATTATAATTGAAAGTGTAAAGTTATATACTTTTGTGTTTATATTTTATATTTTATATTTTATATTTTATATATATTTTATATTTGTTTATATTTTATTAAATATTTTCATGTTTTTCTTCGCCCATTCAACGATGATACCCCCTGTATTTTATCATTTGTTTAAAAATCTTTTGGTATCAAAACAGCAGCAAGTAGAAATCATCTTTCAATGACCCATCAAGTGAAAATGATCCATCAGCGGAAAACTTCATCATCTGTCTATAAATCCTTTGGTATCGAAATACCATCAAGTGGAAATGATCCATAAGAAGAAAACTATCATCCACGTATAAATTTCCTGCTATCGAAACAGCACAAAGTGAAAGAGACATTTCTGGAATTTCGGTTTTCTTCACGGTGCCAAACACATCCAGCTTTATCCATTGAAGGGTGACGCCTCCGCTATTTACCATCTGTAATTACTTCGAGTCGGTTCCCGTGTTATTTTTTATATATTTTATATG
The DNA here is from genome assembly GCA_033815515.1 of Cryptocheilus praepositus. Classification (NCBI taxonomy): domain Eukaryota; kingdom Metazoa; phylum Arthropoda; class Insecta; order Hymenoptera; family Pompilidae; genus Cryptocheilus; species Cryptocheilus praepositus. The sequence goes on along the minus strand of JAWWQZ010000303.1, from coordinate 6,801,210 downwards.
TGTTTATATTTTATTATATATTTTCATGTTTTTCTTCGCCCATTCAATGATGATACCCCTGCACTTTATCATCTGTTTAAAAATCTTTTGGTATCAAAACAGCAGCAAGTAGAAATTATCTTTCAATGACCCATCAAGTGAAAATGATCCATCAGCGGAAAACTTTATCATCTGTCTATAAATCCTTTGGTATCGAAATACCATCAAGTGGAAATGATCCATAAGAAGAAAACTATCATCCACGTACAAATCTCTTGCTATCGAAACAGCACGAAGTGAAAGAGACATTTCTGGAATTTCGGTTTTCTTCACGGTGCCAAACACATCCAGCTTTATCCATTGAAGGGTGACGCCTCCGCTATTTACCATCTGTAATTACTTGTTTTTCTTCACCCATTCAATGATGATACCCCCTGTATTTTATCATCTGTTTAAAAATCTTTTGGTATCAAAACAGCAGCAAGTAGAAATTATCTTTCAATGACCCATCAATGAAAATGATCCATCAGCAAAACTTTATTATCTGTTTAAAAATCTTTTGGTATCAAAACAGCAGCAAGTAGAAATTATCTTTCAATGATCCATAAGGAGAAAACTATCATTTACCTACAAATTTCTTGCTATCGAAACAGCACGAAGTGAAAGAGACATTTCTGGAATTTCGGTTTTCTTCACGGTGCCAAACACATCCAGCTTTATCCATTGAAGGGTGACGCCTCCGCTATTTACCATCTGTAATTACTTCGAGTCGGTTCCCGTTTCCACGTTCACCCTTTTCTCGCCGTTCCGGACACTCTATCCTCCCTCATTTCCCTCCTCCTCGTCGACATTGTTCCTGTAAGTTGTTTCAGGACCTCCGCGATTAAGTGATTGCAAAACGGATGGGCGGCTATTTTCGTTTCTGTCGTCTGAGCGCGAGTCTCGCAATTACTCTTAATTAACGCACGCTCCTGCTGTCCTCTTCCTTTCCGATGCAGCTCGCTCGATTTTGTCCATTTTGACCATTTGACCACCGCGTCTCAACGGTCATAGGCGCAAAAAGGAACATTTTGTGCAACACTAGTTTCGCGTAGAAATATGTAGGTGACATCCAGAATTCGATAAGTAGAAGTCTGAGTTTATGGAGAAATGTGTGAGTGACATACGGAATCCGTTAATTGGAAACCTGAGGTAAAAGTGAATTTGGTTATATTTTTTTATATTTATGTTCTTTATATTTATTTTTTATATTTATGAATTTGGTTATATTAGTTTATATTTGGTTATTATTTCATCAATAAAAGTCAGCGAAAGTTGCTGGAAAATAATAGTAATAGCTTCTGTAAGTTTGCTCGTGTAGTTTGAAACTCGTCAAATTGATGGTTCTGGTAAATCTAGTATTACCTGGTAATATATAGTTAATCGATAGCGTTGAAAGATGTATAGAAAAATAACTAGTATCATGTGAAAATTGAAACAAATTTTGTTGAGCAGTGAAATTATGTTGTCTGCTTTATACATATTATACGTTATTAGTATTACAAAAATATACCTGGTGTAATCATCAATTTCAGCACATGATTTGTACCCTTATGATAGGAGTTGAACTTTCTGCAGTTAATTAAATACATATTAATTCTCCGGTTACGGCAATATTTCACGGTACTATTAATAAAGAAAAAAAAATCCAGAATAAAATAGCATAACATTTTATACGTTACGCTTTCCAACAGGCACCACATATATATACACACATAATTATCACTTTCGCAGATTTAGCAGATAACGCGCACAACTGCAGAACCCTCTTCCCTTCATTTCCTTATTTTCCACTTTCGTTTTCTATTCCTGCGTCGTATTGTCTTCGGTGCCACAAATTATGCTTCGCCCCCTGATCGTAGTCGTCGGAAGATTGGAAAGGCTTTTTTAAGGGCCGATAAATTGGACTCCCGCGCCGTGACAGACTTTCGATAGCGTCTGGATGCCGCAATAATATCTTGTCGCGTGGACGGGAATTATTGGCCACGGTATATCGACAGGTCCGATATTAGCGCTGCGTGAAACTATTTATCAGGAAGTCTGAGCGTGGCCAACGATAAAATCCGTCCGCCTTTCTTAGTCGCCGGTAAACGTTGTCACGCTTTCGACATTCCGTGCCACGCCCAGGATGCACTGAAAATTTTACTTGGCGAGTCAAAAGATAGTTTTACGTTGCATGTAATCGAGATTGAATTTGAGCAAGTTGGAGGATGTTAGTCGAATGGTTAGTTGATTTTATAAATGAGATGCGGAGTACGTGATCTTTGTTCAATTTTTTATATTGTGCTGTTTCATACTTTTTTCATTTGGCTTTTATGTATTTTTGTTAATTATTTTTTTTTAAATGTATGAGAAACAACGTTTTTGTGATTTTATAAATGAGATGCGGAGTATGTGATCTTTGTTCAGTTTTTTATATTGTGCTGTTCCATACTTCTTTAACACATTGTTGACCGGTCACGAGTTAACTCGTGTTTTCATGGCCAAACGTTGCTGACCGGTCACGAATTAACTCGTGTTTGCATTTGCGCCGGCTATTTTAATTTTTGACACGCAGGGCAATATAGAATATAGCAAAATTTTATTCATTGTGTTCAATCGCGTCTGCATTATTACAAAAAAGTATACTTTTCTTAGTACTGAGGCTTTTATTACAATTCTAGTATTAGAAAGTGTCAAAAACGATGGAACGTGACGGTCATTTTTCAATAAATTTTTATATTAGTGCTGTTTTTAAATTTTTCATTTGAAAATGATTATTGAAAATGAAATAACAAGCGCATAATCTAGCTCTTTAAAAGGAACGCGCAACGAAACAAGATATATGTGATATAACTTTATTGAAGGTTATTTACATCGTTTCACTTCCATGTTCAAGTACGAAATAATTTTATATTTTGCCGAAAATTGTCAGTCAACAATGTGTTAATTCGGTTGTTATGTATTTTTGTTAATTATTTCTCATTGCAAATATGTGAGAAACAACGTTATTGTGATAGTATGTAAATAACTAACTTTATTGGTTGTTTAGTTTATTTATAAGTTTCGACGGTTTCATCTTTAAGCATTAATTCGTTTCTTGACACGTAATTTCGGTGCTCTCATACAAAATGCTCAAGAAACAAGTTAGTTTCTGAAGAGGGATGACCTGTATTCCGGTTTTGAAACGTGTAAAACAAAAACTCTTTTCTCATTTCAACAAACAAACTGAACAACCGATTAAAACGTCTTCAGTTTATAATATATTATTTTAAATAGATCCATGGAAGCTAACTATCGCAGATACGTAGCGTTGAATGCACAAAATGCCTATCCGATAATTAATTCGCGAATTAGTCAAGTGTCACTACTGCGACGGCCTGAATAGAGATGCGGATTTACCAAATAACATTTTCGGCGTTCGCAACGTTCATGCCGCGTATTTTCGGCCGGCTCCATTATTTTCCTATGAACCAAACGAGGCACTAAATCGGATACTAAATTCGTACGACTCGATCGGACAGTAGACGTGCGGTCCATCTATACCGAGGTGACACCTCGTGGTTTCTGGCCGATCGTTAAAACGTCTCACTCGAAATGACTGACCGTAAATCAGGATAGGGCCGATCGAACATTCGTCACGCGGTCGGACGAGCTTTTTCCCTCCGTCCGAATTAAACGATACGCGAGCGGCGATACAAGAATAATTTCGCCCGAAAACGCGAACGGCCGCGTTCGTTATTTTATTATCCGACGCTTCAAAAATTGCGCGCGTGTCACGCCGACGGTCGTTCGCTTCGTATGTTCTTTACTGTGGATTTTCTTACAAGAGAAGGAAATTGATCGAACTACACATTACATGAGAATTTATTTCTGTCGACCGTTTAATCGAATGAACGCAAGCATTTATTATTGGCGATGTCTCGCGAAATGACGAATGGAATTAAATGATTTGAAATGTTGATGTAAAATTCTAAGGAAGACGTTATTTTTAAGTACAGCTTACATATTTATGAATGATTACAGTATTCTGGATTTTGCATCTACATCTATCGGGCCTGACTTCTTGCATGGTCTTTATAGATCATTAAATATGCATTTCGACTCGCACATTACCACTGCCGCAGCAAAACCAAAAATATATGATTTACAAATATTCTCTTGAAAGCAAGGATTTATTTTTTAGTACAGCTTACTCATTTATTACTCATTACAACATCCCGGGTTTTGTAACTACATCTTTCGGTCCCGACCTTTTCATACTCTTCGTAAATCTTTTTCCCTCCGTCCGAATTAAACGATACGCGAGCGGCGATACAAGAATAATTTCGCCCGAAAACGCGAACGGCCGCGTTCGTTATTTTATTATCCGACGCTTCAAAAATTGCGCGCGTGTCATGCTGACGTTCATTTGCTTCGTATGTTCTTTACTGTGGATTTTCTTACAAGAGAAGGAAATTGATCGAACTACACATTACATGAGAATTTATTTCTGTCGACCGTTTAATCGAATGAACGCAAGCATTTATTATTGGCGATGTCTCGCGAAATGACGGATGGAATTAAATGATTTGAAATGTTGATGTAATATTCTAAAGAAGACGTTATTTTTAAGTACAGCTTACTCGTTTATTAATCATTACAGTATCCTAGATTTTGCATCTACATCTTCCGGTCTTTATACATCATTATATAATTTTATAATTTTATATCTTGCATGGTCTTTATACATCATTAAATATCCTTTGGTCACTTTTTCCATAGACTCGCATATTAAAATATACATTCCGCCGCATATTATCACTGCAACAAAACCAAAAATATATAATTTAAATTATTTTTTTATAAACAATAACAACACAATCATTTATTACCACATTATTATTATTACAACATTCCGGCTTTTGTAACTACATCTTTTGGTTTCGATTTTTTCTATAGCCTCCGCAAATCTTAAAATATACATTCCGATCGGCATATTACCACTGCCCTAACAAAACCAAAAATATGTAATATATAAACACCCTCTTGGAAGCAAGGAATAATTTCTAACCACACGTTACACGTGTTCAATTTAATTTACGTTAATTTCTAACCATTCATTACAACGTCCCAAATTTTGGATCTACATCGTTCATTACAAAATATTATAAAAATATGTAGTATATAAACATCTTCTTCAAAAAAGCATCTTAACACTTTATCGACCAATTATTTTTAAGATGCCACCAACGACAGACTCTGTTTAGGATATCGCGCAGGAATTGTGTATGTGCATTACTGCAAAATAATGATGTGTTGTTGAGAATTCCCAGATTTTAATGTCATTTAGAATTGTTATAATATCATCTGATATTTATTTTATCTAATATAACCGTTGACCATTGAAAAGCCGATTAATCGGCTAGCGGTCGTCAAAGTGTTAATCCGATGACCCCGCGAAAGTTTTATTCGACGCGTCTACGGCTTGATACTACAAATCTTTAAAGATGCATTTCCACGTTATCACTAGCACTAGACAAGACGAAAACTTCGTTTTCCGGCATGCCCGATCGGTCCCCAAGACACCAGTGTACTGAAACGTAACGCGTTCGGCTCATGCATTGGTCAGACGGTCTGCATCGTCGGTTCTCGAGTGGGCGCGTAGTCGCGTTCGAATCGAAACGTAAGAAGCGGTAACGTGACGTAAGGCGAGGTTCTCAGGAAGGAAGGGGTGAGGGTGGACTTCCGTCGCTGAAGCCATTCGAACTTCAGGTCGAGTGTCGGTGGCACTTAGACGTGGTTCGTTAGTTCCTGGAGATTGCACCTGCCCGGATTTAGCTAGCGAGTTACCTGCGGCTTCTCGCTCTGCGCGGGACGCGAAGGGAATGAGATACGGAAAGAGAGAAAGAGAGAAAGAGAGGGAGAGGGAGAGAGAGAGAGAGAGAGAGAGCCAGCACGTCGGCCATTACCAGACGATTGCTGGCTCGAGTGCAATTTCGTTTCTGGATGTCGTAGTTAGGCGCCGCAATTTCTAAGGCACCGCTTAAGTGCGCCCTTCTTTTATGCTTCTCGTAGTTTTTTCGTAACACTTTAGCCCTTTATCGATTTCCGTGTCGTTCAATTGCATGCGCAACGTCCGTGCATAACGGAGCTCCGCATTTCAGGATCGACGCAGATTTCTATCTTCCTGGCAGGAATAAGAATGTCGAATGATCTTTTACCATGCTCTCCCCCTTTTATGTTTTCTTGTACATTTTTTCTGATACTAACGTTTTCAGCGATTTTCATACACGTAAGGTCTGTGATTGGTGAATGTTGAACTTTATTCGATTAACGCACGTTTTCCACCGATTACACATGGCCGCGATAGAGAACGAGAAATTATTTAACAAATAGCGGAAAACATTTTTTTTGCCGGTCTGATGCATTGTTTCTTCGTAGAACTGCATTATTTAACGAGAGAAGGTCTTTTTGAATACACGCGAAAACGGTAATAATATTAGTGAAATGAAGTGTTTGCAAACAGACTGATTCAACACTGCGGCGCCGATCACCTTAAATGCAATTTTTATGTAACTAATGACCGGTCACGTTGTCGAAGCTATTTTACTGTCGCAGCTGTCGGAAAAGTTACGTAAAGTTCCGCAGTTTTCTCGCTGCCGGCGGATTTTCAGCGATTTTTCACACATCGTTAACCTCGCGGCTTCGCAAAGAAGGAGAGGAAATTGTTGCGGGTCTTCATGCTTATCGATAGCCGCGGATTCTTCTACATAAAGTATCTCAAAGCTTTTCACAGTACAATACCGGCAGAAACTTATCTTCTGCCGTTTCGTCTTGGCATTAACATTAATGCGAACAGATCTCGCTCTACAAATCACTAAATTGCCCTGCTTCATTATATATGCATATCTCACGTGATTAAAAAACGTAAGACCGGATTAGCATGCAGCATAAATTCTGCATTTGGTACGAGTCTGTCGCGGTTAGCATAGATTATTAACTCACTCAAACACAGTGGCACGTATGTGTACGTTTAGTTTTTTTAAAAGTAGAATTATTTTTTCTGACAAAAAAAAATGAAAATTTATAGGTGAATTCTGTAGGTGAATTTATAGTCAATTCCCAAAAACGGAAATAAAAATTTGATCTTAGGTAACTTTAACGTTTAGCGTCTTTGAATTATAATTATTTTCACTGACACAGAAATAAGAATCGGACAGTGAAACATGCATTATAGCATTCCACAACAGCAAAAAGAAAAATCTTATTCCGTAGCTGCTATAATGTTTAGCGTCTCTAAATTACATTTATTTTCACTGACAAAAAGAGATCAAAATTTGATAAAAATTATTCGCTAAAAAAATTTTCAGCAGCGATTTATGCCAAAACATCTTTTTGTGTTCGACGCCTGCTACTACTTTTCTATCAAAACAAAGGATAAATCTCGTTTTCTTTGTCTCACATCGGTTTTATGATGGAGTTAACCCTATTGCAGGTCCGAACCATTGTGCATGTAACAAAACCAGATATTTTTTTTTCATATATTTTAGTAATTTTACCATACTTTTATTTGATTTCTTGTGCCATTTCAAAGAAAACGTGTTATAAATACGCGGACTTAAATGAATTGTTGCGCATCGAAAATATATATTTGTATAATATCAATATTTTATTTTGTTGTAGTTTTGTACAGTGTTATAATATGTTTAAAACATGTAAATGTGCATTGCGAAAAGGTGATTTATGCGCTTTGTGTAACAAATCACTCCTTTAAGGGATCATAAAGAATTATTTGTGTTAATTTGAGTGAATTATAAATGCTTTTTACGAATTTTATACACAAAATAAATTAAAACAAATTTAACACGTTCACGCCGGGGCCGATTTTCATGTTTTTCGCTGATGAGGCGCAAAAGAGTTCATGCAGCAATTCAAAAACTTTGCCGTACGATTGTTGCTTGTTCAATTATTTAAATTTCAATTATCTAAATTGTAACTATGTTTCAATTTTGTCCATTTACTAAACGAACTATATTTTTTATGGTGAATCATACTCTAAACAAATGTTCACGCGCGATGGGAACAGCAAAATATGCTGGCAGTCAACGTGTTAAAATTTTGAAGGTCCGGTGTGAATCGTAAATAAATGGATATTTTTTTTTATATCTTGTAATTTTATATAAATCTTTGATTTATTTCTTGTGCCATTTCAAGAGAAAACTTCCATTTTTTCAAATACGCGCAAAAAGTTGCGCTGGAATAAGTAATGTCCGAAAAAATGTATCAGCAGGCAAACGGTTAATATCCTCTGATAGGGGACAGCGAAGTGCAAAGGGTTAATAGATTCCAGCTGTGTTACTTGACTCGCAGCGCACTATCGCTTGTCTCACTATCGCGGCATCGAACCATTCTCATACGCCGTTGATGATTTACCGCGTTCGCGCCATGCCGCGCCGATCGGGTATAAATTGATGAAGAAATCGTCCGCCGAAACAATGGCGTCGCCCGCGGAGCCGGCGAACTCTTTATTGTTCACTGATGGCTTTTCCGATGTGCGCCGTCTGCCCGAAACTGCTTCTTCCTCTTCTTCGCCGATGTCACGGCGGGTCCATATGCGCGGAGCCACTCTTACGACCTCCCGAAATTCCATCGTGACTAATGCACGAAACATTTCCGCTCGCCGAATTCCGCCGACTCTCCTTCTTTCTTTCGTTCTCTCCTCTCCCTCGCCTTTCCGACCCACGTCCCCCGCCGTCTTATGAAAATGTCCGCCCCCGGTGAGTTTTCCACGAAACCGTGCGCCGGCCTAGTGAAACACACGGTCGAGTCATCGTTTCGTGAACTTTAATATCCACGTCCCACCCCCCCCGCCCACGCCAACAGCCGCCTGCAATCTTGATACGTCGTTTGAACGTGATTTATGTTCGCCGCGGACGTTATTGTATTTGTTTCCATTACTCTTGATTGTGGCAGCTCGCCCGCGTTTTCAAGGGGAAAGTGAAGTCGATTTTTGCTGCAGCTCCGCTCGTTTGCCTGAATAATGCCCTCGAGAGACGTCGCTTAACGACGTAGGGCTAGTTGTAAGGGCAAATAGTGTGAGAAGAAAAATCAATATGTGTTGCGTGTGTGTGCTGTTTCTGTGGGATACTGTTTTATTACGGCAACAGAATTGTTTGTATGCGTTCTCTTGCTTGTTTTTTTAGGGTGGTTGCAGTGTCGTATTGAGGCTCGTCTATTTGGTGGTTTGCAAAGTTAGTTTATTCTGTTATCACGAGTGTTCACTTAATATGTCGAACTATTGGTGCATTGCAAATCTTTACAATTGGAACGCGTTCATACATTGTAACAAAAACTGTATGAGGAGAAAAATTAATAGTTGTTATATATATGTATATATGTAAGTGCTGAGGAATACTCTTTCATTACGACGATAGAATTGTTTGTATGCGCTCTCTTGCCTGTTTTTTTCGGGTGGTTGCAATTCCGTATTGAGGCTCGTCCATTTGGTGGTTTGCAAAGATAATTTATCCTATTATCACGAGTGTTCACTTAATATGTCAAACTATTGGTGTATTGCAAATCTTTACAACCGGGACGCGTTTGTACATTGTAACAAAAACTGTATGAGGAGAAAAATTAATAGCTGTTACATATATAAGGATGTGTATGTTATATATACATGTAAGTTCTGTGGAACACTGTTTTATTACGGCGACAGAATTGTTTGTATGCGTTCTCTTGCTTGTTTTTTTAGGGTGGTTGCAGTGTCGTATTGAGGCTCGTCTATTTGGTGGCTTGCAAAATTAGTTTATTCTGTTATCACGAGTGTTCACTTAATATGTCAAACTATTGGTGTATTGCAAATCTTTACAACCAGGACGCGTTTGTACATTGTAACAAAAACTGTATGCGGAGAAAAATTAATAGTTGTTATATATATGCATATATGTAAGTTCTGAGGGATACTCTTTCATTACGGCGACAGAATTGGTTGTATGCGCTCTCTTGCCTGTTTTTTTTTCGGGTGGTTGCAATTCCGTATTGAGGCTCGTCTATTTGGTGGTTTGCAAAGATAATTTATCCTATTATCACGAGTGTTCACTTAATATGTCAAACTATTGGTGTATTGCAAATCCTTACAGCTGGAACACGTTCATACATTTTAACAAAAATTGTATGAGAAGAAAAATTAATTGCTGTTATATATATGTATACGTGTAAGTTTTGTGGGATACTCTTTCATTACGGCGGAGAATTGTTTATGTGCTCTTTCTCTTGCCTATCTTTTCCGTGTGGTTGCACTTCCATATTGAGACTCGTTGTATTAAAACGTTAGTAAAATTACTTTATACTATTATAATGAATGTTTATAAAACGCAAAGTCCTGATAAATAGCATGGTTGATAGTACACGATATGTTTAAACGTAATTATGCGCGCCAGGCGACTGTTAGGCTTTGCTCTGGTATTCCAAGAAAAATGATCTAATATTGCACGTTACGTTCGCTGATGTGATTTTAGCGTGAACCTAAACTGTCATTAGCTGAAATTCAAAGAAGAAGAAAAACCCAATAGTGGATTGGTCGATAAAAATAAATGTTTGTCCAAGTGCTTGCCATCAATTTTGGCACTGGGAATTTCTATGGTAAATGCCGTTGCTACGTGGCATTAAGCTTTTCGTTATGGCGGGACTGATAATCAATATGTCATCCCACATGCCATAAGTTTACACTTCCCACGCTGACACACTGACATTTTGGTGGCTGGCAAAGTAGCCTGCTAATATCTTTTTTTTTACCTTTTACGCAGAACGAGATATTTTTAATTTACTTTTTATCTTTAGCATTATAATTGAAGAAAACATTGGCGAGCATTACATTATGTTTTGTGCGGTATTGTAATATGTGAATATCGTTTTGTAGGAAATGGTTACAGACTTTTATTATGGCAAAAGCGTTACCCTCATAAGCCGCAACAATTGAGCCGTTTATATTATTTTGAAAGTGGCCTAACTCCGCTTTTCAATATTTTCCGGTTACCATGGTTACATGTACAAATTCATGTTATTTATCCGTAAATGTTATTTATTTCGATTTAAAGATAACTGGAGTTAGGCCACTTTCAAAATAAACGGCTCAATTGTCTTCGGAAAAGCCTTCTTCTTTGAGAACGTCGCGTTACGTCAGCGTACGATACTTAGTCACTTTTTCGGACCGCTGACACGTCGGATAATGTATGACGTGCTTTGTATCCGTCGCGTGCTGTTCCTGTTCTATTATTTTTTGCCGCTCGCGGATTAAAAAGTGTCACACCATATGCGCACTGCGTAGCTTTGCGCATAAATGACGGAAAACGAATTTCTTCGCGCTATCAAAGATGGCTTAGACGTGCGCTGTGACATTTTTTGCTGCTCGCGGATTAAAGGAAATTACTTCTATTTAGAAGCCGAGGGTGCGCGCGGTGGGTGTTTCCGTCTTCAAGTGATGGGAAATTAATTTTTTAGGGCAGCGACGCTGGTTTAGGCGGGTTGCGTTGCTGTGTCAGGATTTTTTGCCTACCGCGAATTGAAGGATCTAAAATTTGCTGGAGGCTGAGTGCGCGTGCAGTCGGCTTTTTTTTAATGCAGATTATGGAAAATTAATTTCTTTAGGATGTCAAACGTAGTTTAGAACGGCATACGTTAACACGTTAAGCCTTTGTAGCGAGCGCCTGTTTCTAGCAAAATCGATCGTCGCGCTGCCTTTAACTTCATACATTTCTAGCGAACGCGTCCTGTATACAAAGCATACATACGTGCGCTGGTATAATTAGTTTCACAAAGGAACGTGTCAAGAGCAGCTAAAGAATGGAAAAATAAGCGTGCGTTTCTAGATACAGGACATCAAAGCATAAAGGCAGTCGTATCCTTTGCATTAAAATGTACGAAAAATGTGTAACAGCTGTGCAGAAAAATTACGCGGACGTGTCGTCTCATTGAATATCCGCTCATTTATTAAAATGTTACAGTGTACGCTGTTGTTAAAATTACTATGGCGACTGTTTCGATAAATGTAGTCCGATCACTTTCTCTCCACAATATTACACCAAAAAATAAAGCAGACTGCAATCGAAAAATAATTCAACCGCACTCATTTTGTTTCATTCAACGACGTACTTTGCACACTCGTTTCGACCACAAAAGATTTATACGAAGATTAACCCTTTGCACACGGACACGTGTGTCTTCACAAAGTAGTGAATCGTTTTATATAAAATTGTAGAGTTGCTCAAAGAATTACTTCATTCAAATTGCATTATGCATCAAAGTTTATTGCTTTATATTTCACGAAATAAAATTGAAATGATGTATTATAGTATATTCTTTTCGTAGTTGTGAAAATGTTGAAAACCATTATTAACACTTTGACTGCCGTGATGGTCACTGCTGACCGGCGCAAGAGATTTTATTGAAGATCCAAAATATTCGCAATCGGTAGCAATAATTATTTTATAAATGCAGTTATTGTTAGAATAGTGATGCGATTCTTTGGTCTCCAATACGTGCACATTATTTATACTTTGCATAATTCAGTCAAACACTGTAGTATTTCATAGCATCGCCGTTCTAATACAGCAAAATACGCATGGCAGTCGAAATGTTAACACTTTGACTGCCACGGTGGTCTCCGGTGACTGGTGCAAAAGATTTTACTAAGAATGCAAAAAATTCGCAATGAAGCCTATTTGCAATCTTGTAAAAGCAATTATATTGGAACCATGCTTCAATACTTCGGCTTCTAACGCCTCTGCGTTATCTTCCTTTTTGCACGATTTAATCATACTCTGCGGTATTTCATCGCATTGCAGTTCTAAAATAGCAAAATACGCATGGCAGTCAAAGTGTTAATATGGATTGCGAGTTACTTGCACCTAATACAATGCTGCGTGAAAATGTAAAATTCCAATAGCTGGCTCAATAGCTGCGTGCTCGAGAATTTATGGGTGGATAGAAGAATTACGAAAGTTTTGAGGACGATAAGTGTCAGCGGAAAAAACACGATGCTTAAGTAATTAAAGAAAAGACATACACGCTGCGACTAAATGATAATATTCGAATTGGGCAAGCACCCACGGATTCGGAAAATATGTAAGCTAGTAAGGCCTTAACGGAAGGCGTTGAGCGAATTTACGAAAATCGCGCGACGTTGACGCGACATTTTTCCCGGAATCCGGTTAAGACCGGCCACATCGGAAGTCGCGGTTGCCGATGGCTCGTTGTTTGCGATTCCCGGCGGACACCGGCTCGCATATATCCGCAAGCGAAAGAAGATGCTGGAGAGCCAAAGCTGGGTTTAATTCCCGCGGGACGTTTCGTCGTCGACTCGTCGTCGTGTCCCTGGAGATTCCCGCCGAGGGGCTTCCCTGTTCTCTCCATTATATCGCATTTTACCGTACGACGACGCACTGCCTTCCGCCGTCTTCCATTTTGCACGCCGCAGTACGCGTCTTCTTCGTTCTCAGTGTACCGCGGAATGGTACTTAGGATAATTGACGTGTGGAAGTAACGGTTTTCGTTGATAAAGGCGACGAAAGTCGAACGATGGTGTCCAAAGACTATAATACCTCACGAAGATACTACTATAATACATAAACTATAAAGATTACAAAGTGATAACAAGTCGAACGATAGTGTCCAAAGACTATATAATACTATATATTATTGGGTTGGAGGGAAAGTTCTGTCGTATTTTAAAGAAAATATTTGAATTAATTTATAAAAATATGTGTTTAATATTAATCATAATACATTTAATGTGTTGTATGACGAATGCCAAACTCTACTGCAATTTCTCGACTTGTTAAGTGTGGATTATTTTCGAACATGGATCGTAAAACATCATTATCGATCTTGGATGGTCGTCCAGATCGATCACTTTCTTGGAGGCTCAGATCCCCGGAACGAAATTTGCGAAACCACTTTGACAAGTACGAACATTTACAATATCTTTTCCAAATACCGCACATAAATTTTTACATGCAACCGATGCGTTGCTTCCTTTTTGGAATTCATACAAAACGCAGTGTCGTAAATGCACTTTATCTACTGACATGTTTTTCACTTTAAATATCACAAGTAAATGATAAACGGTGAAAAGGGACTCCTTTTATATTATACAGCAGCTAAAAAAAAAAAATCGAATGACTCACTAGCCAGATGTTTTTTTTATTTACAAGAAAAATTACCTGCCTATTAAAAATGCGACAGAACTTTCCCTCCAACCCAATATATACTATATACAGTATTATATAATACTATATATAATACTGCACGAAGATAATACTACTAAAACTATAAAAATTACAACGTGGTAACACACTGTGAATGTGCTGCCAAAGTCATGGTACGTTCGTTCGAAATGATTTGAATAAGGAAATATTTTGCGGCGGCGTATCTTGCGTCGTGCTTCATTATTCAGGGTACAGTTAGAGTATATTCAGAGTATATTCATTAATGCATGACACCAAAGCCCAATGCTGCGACTGCTGCCACAAACACTGCGACTACACATACAACTAAACGCATCGTGTTACCTTGCGACACGTCTAATGGTTGCCGTACAATAATATTGAACAATTCACATCCCCCGTTTAGTGCACATTCGACACTTTTTACGCAGTGCACGCAATGAAAATTGACGCATGTCGGAGCAGGCGACGATCGTTCATGGCCGTAATAGGATTAGAACGCCTCGGTTGTGCTCGATGATTCAACAGGGTAATTAAGCAGGCAGACGCGCCTGTGGGCGGAAAATCGTGAACCTTTGTAGGGGCGTCGATAGAAAAGTAATCCAAGTAATGGGTCTCCGGAACCGGCCCGACGTTCAGCCGTCGTCGTGCCACTGGCTAATTAAGGGACCGTAGAATTATGGACACGTCCGGCGGGAATTTCCATTCATAGAAGGAGAGAACGGTGAACAGGGAATCGTTGTGCTGCCTGAATCGTACGAAGTGCCGCAGTTCGGAATAATGGGAGAGGACGGAATGAAGAGCGACGGGGAGAGGATTTCGGATTACTTCGACATCGGGCGATGCCGTCGAATGATAATGGCAATTTTGCTATCGCAAACTCTTCTATTCGCTCGCCAAAGGGTTTTATGCTTTATGTTCACGGTGGCAAGCGTCACCGTGCAATTCTGCGGGTTTTTCGGACTATGAAAATTATGAACTATAGACCGACGACCTGTTATGTGAGTAATTCTGGTGGAGAAAGATTTTTGCTGTGACGATTCTAATAAGAGTTGTACATTTTTGCCGCGGGTTTGCAACCGGAATTACGACGCGCGAGGAGGTTTGAGATTTGTTATGGGAGGGACAAAGTCTTGAACTATTTTGAGTAACAGGGAGATGTATTCTTATAATACAACATTTTATATACAATAAAATATGTGTCTGCGGTGTTCTATGAATGATGTTTCGTGTCTAATGTTTTTCCGGTAACTGAACTGTCGATCGTGCGCTTCTCAATATAGTGAGTTTGACAATTAGATGCGATGAACATTTATATACAAAACAAAACAAAAAAATAAAATAAAAATAAATATAATATGAATAAAAAATCGGCGCTTGTGCTCGAATTCTTTCAAGTTAACCCTTTGAATGCTATGGACGCATATATGTTTTCCAATCGTTCCGATTTCTTACATACTGCACCCGCAATTATCAATCTCTGCGATGAATAGATGCGTTCTTTATCAAATAAATTTCTTGCACTAATCAATTTTGCGTAACTGAAGAATTACAATTATACCCCAGTTGTGTCTTCCATAATCAATCAAATAGAGTTCACACCAGCAAAAAGTATATCATCGTCAGAAAGCTTTCCGACCAAGAGTGTTCAGCAGTCAAAGGGTTAAATGATATTGCAGCAGTCAAAGACATTGTTAACAAAAAAATCGCAATGAAGCCTATTTGCAATGTTGTAAAAGCAATTGATATTGGAACGGTGCTTCAATACTTCGGCTTCTAACAATTCTGCGTTACCTTTATTTTGCACGATTTAATCTACCTATAGCATCGCGCTTCTAACATAGCAAAATATGCTTGGCAAAATATTAAATAGATACAATTCTTTAAAAATTTTTATTTTGCAAAAGTCATATTCTGCATCATGAATATAGTAAAATACGCATGGCAGTCATTTGCAATGTTGTAAAAAAATGTGATATTTGTATTGAACGCAATGTTTTAAAAGCAATTGATATTGGAACGGTGCTTCAATACTTTGGCTTCTAACAAGTCTGCGTTACCTTCATTTTGCATGATTTAATTATACTCTGTAGTATTTCATCGCGTCGCGGTTCTAACATAGCAAAATATGCTTGGCAGTCCACGTGTTAATATTAAATAGTGATACAATTCTTTAGTCTCCGATACCTTCGCATTATTTTTATTTTGCACAATTCAGTCATATTCTGTAGTACTTTATCACGTTACGGTTTTCATATAGTAAAATACGCATGGCAGTCAACGTGTTACACGTTGTTTGCCACGGTGGTCATCGGTGACCGGCAAAAAAATGTTTACTATAAATGCAAAAAAATTTGTATTGAAGCCTATTTGCAATGTTGTAAAAGCAATTGATATTGGAACGGTGCTTCAATACTTTGGCTTCTAACAAGTCTGTGTTACCTTCATTTTGCACGATTTCATTATACTCTATAGTAATTCATCGCATCGCAGTAGTAACATAGCAAAATACGCTTGGCAGTCAACGTGTTAAAAAGCGTCACCCCATTTGAGGAGCGCCGATCAAGACGATCAATGTGCATTCGTCGCGCGTCAGTTCGACGTCGGGCGTCGCGCGTGCGGGGGTGGTTAGTGCCTCGTCACAGTCGCTTAACCCTAAGTCCTAAGAACCTGAACCATCCCGAGGGTAAACGCCTTAGAGCAGCGGCGGAATTAATTAAATATTGAGCACGGAGACAATCCTGAGCCTCGACAACGGGCTCCCCGTGCAGCATCTCTCTGCCCTCTTCGTTATCCTCCCGAAACTGTCTCCTCTCTCCTGTCTCCAGTCTCTTCTGTCTCCTTCCTTCTAACCCGCCCAAGGCAGCCACGTCTTTCACGGGAAATGAACGTCGCAGCATCGAAGCCGTTCGGGCGGCTCGAGACTCTCCAGCGGAGAATCGAGAATTGAATTGACAATCGGTCATGGCACGCGGCTCCTCGCTCGGCTCTTCACGTACCGCTAATTGACTTTGCACTGTCTCCCGTGAACCGCGGAGCTGATTTGCGAGGAGTGCACGCAACGAGTTCGATGGGTTTCAGGTGGGGCGTGGGTGTTAACACTTAGCCAACCGCGCACGTCTCAGGACTGTATGTTTACTGTTGCGCTTTTTTTTAGCATGGTACGGCGCGTTTTTTGTGACTAGAGCAGAGTGGGCAATGTTAACACCGGCTGTTATTTCGTAATTGAACATGGAAGTAAAACGATGTAAATAACCTTCAATAAAGTTTGTTCATGCAAATAATTCCGCGCAATATTTTTTCGTCTCAGGATATGTAGACAAGAGGTTTTGCTATATCTTGATTCGTGTTTACTGTTGCGTTTTTTATTTTCAATAGTCATTTTCCAAATTGCTACAACTTATTTAAAAATCCCTCGCGCAACTATATAAAGCATTCACGTATAATTTATTGAAAAATGCTTCGTCTTATTCCATCGTGACACTTTCTAATACTAGAATTGAGCAGACCAAGTGATCTTAACACGTTTCAAAAATTAAAATAGCCGAAACACGAGTGCAGCAACGTTTGGCCATGAAAACACGAGTTAACTCGTGACCGGTCAACAGTGTGGTAACACGTTGACTGCTACGGTGGTCACTGGTGACAGGCGTAAAAGGTCTCACGAAAAATTAAAAAAATACTCAATCGGTAGCATTTATAATTTTGTAAATGCAATTAATCTTATATAGTGATTCAATTCTTTCTACTTCATCGCGTTGCAATTTCAATATAGTAAAATACGCATAGCAGTCAAAAGTGTTAACCGTTTAAGTTCGATATAGTGCGATCGCGGTGTTCAGGTTCCATGTAGAAAAGTCCCATTACTTTTATGCAATATTCTATGGACAATACATGCGCAATTTTACTGATGATAATTCTCGTGTAGTTAGTGCATACGAGCATATAAAAATGTGCGTACGAGTTATGTTACTGCGTCGAAAAAGAAGAATTTATTGATTAACTTGTCCTTTAGAGAAACGAATGAGAATACATAGTTTTCATTATTGAAAACTGCAGACCATCAAATTACGTAGTTTCCGAAAAACAGACGCAACTATCCCATCTTTGCCTGCATGGATTCCCAACATAGCAAACTAAAAAAAACGCTAAAAACTTGATACCTCCCCATTAGACCCTACTTTTCCAAACAAAAACCCTCCATAAGTTTATTATAAAATTGCCATCTCTTCTGCTCTAGTTGTTAACACTGTCCTCGTTTCCAATGCAATATTTTCAACATTTCCGTTAGCACACCGCCCTGTCACAAAATCATCAACCAACCGCGTCCTCAAATTGTCCAACTCTCGGATTGTTTTTCACTCCGAAAACAGATTCCTCGCGTTGCATCCTTTGTGTCTTTGCTCATTGATGATTCCACGGCTCGTTTAACCCCGGACTAGCCTTCGAACGTCACCGGGCGTATTCAGGAACGAATTTGCCGGCGTGACGACTGGGCACGAGTTATTGTCATTGTCGTAATCGGTCAATTCGTTCCGCGCTCGCTCTCCCCTCGACCGTTCGTCGCGCAAAATCGAACGTCGCGATGCACGAACTCATCTGCATCGCAATGTCCCGCGTCGCATGCGCGCATTCGCATAAATGCATAACTAATTAAGTATTACGCGCCCAATCCGTCCGTCGTCATGTAACGTCAACGTTGCCGGCGTCGAAGCATTCCGCACGGAGGACAATCAAGAGGCTGCCTGGGGGTTAAATTAATAGTGAACAGCGTTGCATTACCTCAAACTTATCTATATTAGCTTCCTTTCTTTGCGCGAATTGTTATGGTGTACCGTTAGACACCGAGCCTGGATAAAAGAGGCATTTGTGGTCACTCTCCGTTCACACAGGAAATACGACAATAAATGTGTGTACAGCAATGTCAGACAAATGAATTACGTTTTACTACTCAGCCATTGATAATTTTGCACCGGTCGGTTTACGTTTTGCATTTCTCGCTGCTTATTTACATTTTGCATTTCGGACCTTATTGTTCATGTTTTCGATGAGACATCTTCATAGTTAATCGTTTATTGTTATTCTGTTGTAACAATATTCGTATACTACCATAATCTCATATACTACTCATATAAATACTACTCTTTAGCCATTGATCATTTTGCACCGGTCAGTTTACATTTTGTATTTGCGCTGCTTATTTACATTTAGCATTTCGGACCTTATTGTTCACGTTTTCGATGGGACATCTTCATAGTTAGTCGTTTATTGTTATTCTGTTGTTACAATATTCGTATACTACCATAATCTTATATACTACTCATATACTACTCATTAGCCATTGATAATTTTGCACCGGTCAGTTTACGTTTTGCATTTCGCGGTGCTTATTTACATTTTGCATTTCGGACCTTATTGTTCACGTTTTCGATAAGACATCTTTGCATAGTTATTTTGCATTTCGTTTATTTTTATTCTGTTGTTGTTCATGTTTTCACAATATTCATTCATTTTTATTTCGTATACTACCATATTAAATGATCGTCTTGTTCTATAGGCGAGTGAGTAAGTGCATGTTCCGATCTTATCGCGACTGATTCCGAGGATGATAAAAAAGTTGAGATGGCTATTACAACAAACAATTTTACCCTACGCTCGTATGCGTATCGTGTTCCAGAATTTTGCGTGAGCGTGCATACACGCTCTCCGACGCGCAATGGTTAATTGTCACGTTTAACAATATCCAATCGCGCCGATGTCCCGTTTCAATTAACTTCGATCGACTGTCCAGTTTTAATTGAGTCGTCGTCGCGCGTCGGCACAAAGCCGTACTCGTTTTTTTATTAATTTTACACGAGTCGGTGTGGTCAGAACGACGCCGGGCGCGTCCGCTGGAATAAATAAGAGCGTGAGCGAATGTTCGCCGAGTGTCGATGTTCCGCGAACGTTTTGTGCGTTTTGACGATGGCCGACAGCGGATGGGCTCATCGCAGGACGAAAATAATTGTCACGCCCGTTATTCGGGCGCACGTGGCGTAACAGAAAGTTGCGTGCGTCGGAGCGTGTAGCGTGTCGCTTTGCCACGTCGCGTTACGTCCGGTCGCGTCAAATTTCGCGCGTATTTTCCTCAGGACATTTCAACTTATTCTTAACACTTTCACTGTCACGGTGGTTACTGCAAAAAATGCACGGTGACCGGTGCAAAATATTTGACTAAAAATGCAAAAAATTTGCAATGAAACCTATTTGCAATATTCTAAAAGCAATTGATGTTGGAACGGTGCTTCAATACTTTGGCTAAAAACCTGCAAAATCATACTTTGCAGTATTTCATCGCATCGCGGTTCTAACATAGCAAAATACGCTGTGACTGGTACAAAAGATTTGACTAACAATGCAAAATATTCGCAATGAAACCTATTTGCAATATTCTAAAAGCAATTGATATTGGAACGGTGCTTTAATACTTTGGCTTCTAACAATTCTGCGTTACATTCATGTTCCACGATTTAATCGTACTCTGCAGTATTTAATCGCATAAATTCGCAATGAAGCCTATTTGCATTTTTCTAAAAACAATTGATATTGCAACGGTGCTTCAATACACTCTGCGTTACGTTCATTTTGCACGGCAGTCATCACGGTTCTAACGTGTTAATTATGCTCATGTTCAATCTTGCGTTGTATTAAGATGTTCACCGGTCACGAATTAACTTGTGTTTCGCACGAGTTTGCACTTGCGGTAGCTGTTTTAATTTTTGAAACGCAGGGCAATATAGACTATTGCAAAAGTTTTGTTAATCGTCTTCAGTCGTGAAGGTGCTTACAACTACTTGCTTAATTTCGGGATTAATGATACCGGTACTGCATTTATGTTAGAAGAACAAAATACGGGTTCGGCGCTTATGGTTGAAAATTAATCGCGAAACATGTTACATGTATAGTTACAGTAAAGTATAACTACTTCTTCGCAGTTTTTTTCAAGCATGCCATATAAAGCATTAATTTTGATAACTTGACACCATGACTGCCACGCAATATTTCTAACTTGACGAATAAAGAGGTTGAGAATCGTGGGTAAGAGTATATTAAAACGCGCAAATTTTTGTAACAGCGTCTGTTACGCGTATATTCGAAAACGTGTAAAGTTTGACTTTTCCCCTTGAGACACCCAGTACAATGGCTACGTTCCTACCAAAGCCGTACGTTTTTTCGCTTACAGCATACAGCGTAAAGGATTACCCGATCGAAGGCGGTTCGACTGTTTGATCGGGCCACATTAATCGCCGCGGCGGGCGGAAATATCGGCGAGATACGCTTCTGTCATAATCGATCGGAAATTACCGAATGGAATTTGTAGTGTTCGGCTTCGTCTCTCGGCAGATATTGCTCGTGGGTCGGTACGTTATCGAGAATCGACGATCGAACGCTGCATCGTGCGCGCCACGCTTAATTATTCGTTCAACACCAATTTCGCCGATCAATAATTATTTACCGATTTACCGGGCGCTTATGTTTTGTCTACCGGTATTTCTGTGTGCGTTTATATCTGCAGCTCGGCTATATCGAATATTCACTTATATGCGTTCTCTGACTTTATCCATCTGTTCAGCTACTGCCTATCGCCACTTATATGTGCTCTTATCTCTCATCTGGCGAAATGAACTTTGCCCAATCTTCGCAATTCACTCTGCCTATTTGAAGAGCGTTAACAACCGTTAGTTCCATTTGCACAGGGTTCCAAGTGTAACGAGTGCTAGAATCGAAACTTATCTGTAAACAGTTTGGCGCCTAGCAACGTTTGGTCGCGGTATTAAGGAGTCGTTAGCATTTGTTTCCATGATACTTTCGAATTAACTTCTCGTTTGTAAAGTTTCAGCGGTTGCGAGCAATGTCATATGAATACTATATATGTAAAACACACATGCCATGGCAGTGGTATAATTCTAGGATAATCGATTGTAGTTTCTAAGACATTTACATTTATCCAGTCATACCGAATCATTTCGTTTTTTACCATCGCAGAATCGAATTTGTTCAGATTTCATGTAAAAAGTTGTCGCGGCGATCAATAGCGGTGCACTCACATTTGATCAGCGCATTTTTCGGCATAGAATCAAGCATAGTACCGGGAGCTAAAACAAATAAATTTTTTGCAGCGAAAGACCTGGAGACGCGGTTGAATGAAATTCTGAACAATGGTCCATGATGCTGCAAATTAAATTTGCACATACGGTAAATTAATCATTTCGTACGTACAGTACGAAAACTTTAACCTCTCGACAAGGGCGCGTATCTAATAACAAACCGTTGATTTTTAACCACTTGCGCTACGATTTAATTTTCGACTGCCGCGCTCTACAATATAACATGCCGGCGCAAAAGATTTTACTATAAATGCAAAAATTCGCCATAAAGCCTAGTAGCAGCTATTGATGTAGTAGCAGCGTCTATGTAAAAGACACGTCGTTTTTGCTTCTGCGACAAATGCCTATCGACGTGGTATACATGTCGCTGGCGGCTTTAGAATAAAAGCATCTCGACGTGCGTGGCACGTCTTTATAGCGCAAGTGGTTAACATTTTGACTGCCACAATGGTCAGCGGTGACCGGCGCAAAAAATTTTATTCAAAATGCAAAAAATTTGCAATGAAGCCTATTTGCAATCTTGTAAAAGCAATTGATATTGGAACGGTACTTCGATACTTTGGCTTCTAACAACTTTGCCGTAGCTTCATTTTGCACGATTTAATTACATCTGTCCCCGTGCAGGGACATTTCTCAATCGTCATCGCGTAGCGGGGACATTTTTAAATCATTGTAGAAGTCGATATCCCGCAGCGGGAACCTTTGAAAATGCAATTTTTTGTTGGGGCGTGCCGATATGGGTCATCAACTCATACATACTGTATAAAATAATAAAACCACAGAACAACGAAAAGCCATTGACACACTGTTGTGAAATGTTTAATCGATCGATTAGTAGGAAATTTCCGGCACCAAACACTATCTTAGTAAATCACTAAATAATTAATTTCATATAATTCGTTCAGGAATCAAGAAAGACTATGTAGTATTTTTCAACAGGAAAACTGCGGGACAAAGACGACAAATACACACGTACTGTGATACTTGTACACGAAAGCCAGGACTTCATAACGGTGATTGTTTCACGAAAAGCATACTTTAGAACATTACAGAGATTAAAAATCTGTATTCTTACGTATTCCAAGTAGTAATAAACTTGTAAAATCAGTTTCAACAAATTGATGTTTAGTATCCATATATTAACTTTAAATTTTGTACGAAAAAGTAACTGCGAAATGCTAAATATCATCCGACCTGCTGGTACTCTTAAGATCGAAATCTGCCGACCGCAAAGGGTTAATCATATTCCGCAGTATTTCATTGCATCGCGGTTCTAACATAGAAAAATACGCTTGGCAGTCAATGTGTTAAACAACGTAATACACATGCTCGGAATAAGGTGCCTCAAAAATAGTATCTCGCAACCACTGAATGTTGCCTGCAAGACAATTTTGGACTCGTTTGGGACTGGTGTGAATAATCGCCGACCGGCAGATGCCTTTCAGCGAAAGGCGCGAAACGGCCTCGTGAATTTCGAATCGCCGGAGCGTGGCGCAAATTGGCGAGCGATTTTTCATGTATTTTTAATATGGACGAAACTTTACTTTTACGGCCAGGGACGTGGCGTGCGAACGGGGAACGAGAGGGAGAAAGAGAGAAGGCGACGGGAGGTGCAATATTATGGGACGGGGTCGATAATGCTTTCACGAGTAATAATTAAATTCCTTCCGACGTTCGTTTCATCTCGAAAACCGCCCCGCGCAAAAAAGCTCCGCGGGCACGCGCGGAACTTTCTTGCGTGAGATATAAAAGTTCGCGGCTAATGAGATATGCATGGTGTACCATGAGGCGGGTGTTTTCCGAAATATGCCTCCGTTTTTCATGCTTCGACCGTGCCGGAGCCCTTTGTTACGCTGGCGGTTTACTTGCTTTGCGATGTGTTAGTGTTAGTTACTTAAGTTGCGATGTGTTTCATGGCTGCGTCGACCAGAACTGACTTTTAGGTGGTTTGAGCGGTTGGGCGCTGTACCAGACAAAATACGTTCGTTGATACTGATGACCTACCAACATTCGTGGCACAAGCGTTTTGATATTTTAATCACATAAGTTTTGCCCGGTACAGCAGGATCAGACCACACATGCAGTGGCGTGTGAAAGTATTTGAATGCGTGCCAGTGTAAATTCGAACAAGGGAAGTGTGGATCTTACACTTATGTTTTTTGAAGATACTGGTGTTAATCGAACAATATGTAAATTATAATATATGTATTATATACATGTTTATAATAATGTAGAGTTTACGAAGCACTTAGTGTATTAATGTATTGTAAGAGTACGACATATTTAGAGTACTCTACAATAAAACAGTTCATTTGTATAATAAATCCTTCGTAACTTCTACATACATTATTCGATTGACTTGCAATTTTGGATTCACAGTCCTGCTACTCGGGCCTCTTAGTAGTTATACTAATCACCAAAACTTTAATCTCATTTACACATCCCTCTTATTAGAGTTTCCAATCGCCGCGTTCGAACACTTAATCCATCGCACGATTTCAATGCCACACATTTGTAGCCCCTGCCCCTGCCAAATTTCCGTCAACACTCAATTATTCGATGTTGCTAATGTGCTCATTCCTGAAGGAAAAAAAAATAACGAAATGGCCGGATTCCTTTTCCAGCCGAAACATCGAGGGCCAGCGAAAATTGTCACGCATTATTTCCCGTGACATAGTCCGAGAGGCGCTATCGAAATTAATGGCCACCAGTAGCCACTCTTTGAGCGGCGAAAGTTAGTCGTTGTTTTTCGCAACGATTGAAAGGCGAGGAGAGGCAGCGATGAATTAACGAGCTTCGCTAGGCGAGCTATGCTTTTTTGCCGTTGTCATTGTCCGTACCGTCATTACCGTGCCTATAAATAAAATAATCACCGCCCGCGCCCTTTGTTCCGGCGTCGGCGGGTCTTTGTCGCACTCCGTCTGTCTGCGCGGAACGTCATCTGCGGAGGAAGGAATTACTGTCGAGTCGCGACAAGTTTTCTTACCGCCACCGCTAGCGATGGAAAGATCTTATGGCGTAAACGCACGTTGCGGCCATATCACGCATATAGTTTGTCCTGGTGGTAATTTTCCACCGAACCTCCTATTCTTTACCTATCGGTGGGATATTTAACTCATTTCCATTATTTGGCGGAATAATCCACAAACAAAAACTGACCATTATCACAGCGAACCGATAAACCCGCACACAATAATTTTTGTTTTCAGCTTATCAGCAATCGTTAAAGAATTAGTGTCGAAAGAATTACTGTCGAGTCGCGACAAGTTTTCTTACTGCCATCGCTAGCGATGGAAAGATCTTATGGCGTAAACGCACGTTGCGGCCATATCACGCATATAGTTTGTTCTGGTGGTAATTTTCCACCGAACCTCCTATTCTTTACCTATCGGTTGGATATTTAACCCATTTGCATCATTTGGCGGAATAATCCGCAAACAAAACTGACCATTATCACAGCGAAACGATAAATCCGCACACAATAATTTTTGTTTTCAGCTTATCAGCAATGGTTAAAGAATTAGTGACGAGTCGCGACAAGTTTGTTACGGCCACCGCTAGCGATGGAAAGATCTTGTGGCGTAAACGCACGTTGCGGCCATATCACGCATATAGTTTGTCCTGGTGGTAATTTTCCACCGAACCTCCTATTCTTTACCTATCGGTGGGATATTTAATTCAATTGCATCATTTGGCGGAATAATCCGCAAACTGAAACTGACCATTATCACCGCGAGCGGATAAATCCGCACACAATAATTTTTGTTTTCAGTTTATCAGCAGTGGTTAAAGAATTAGTGTCGAGTCGCGACAAGTTTTCTTACGGCCGCCGCTAGCGATGGAAAGATCTTATGGCGTAAACGCACGTTGCGGCCATATCACGCATATAGTTTGTTCTGGTGGTAATTTTCCACCGAACCTCCTATTCTTTACCTATCGGTGGAATATTTATCCCATTTGCATCATTTGGCGGAATAATCCGCAAACAAAAACTGACTATTATCACCGCGAGCGGATAAATCCGCACACAATAATTTTTGTTTTCAGCTTATCAGCAATGGTTAAAGAATTAGTGTCGAGTCGCGACAAGTTTTCTTACCGCCACCGCTAGCGATGGAAAGATCTTACGGCGTGAACGCACGTTGCGGCCATATCACGCATATAGTTTGTTCTGGTGGTAATTTTCCACCGAACCTCCTATTCTTTACCTATCGGTGGGGTATTTAACCCATTTGCATTATTTGGCGGAATAATCCGCAAACAAAAACTGACCATTATCGCCGGGAGCGGATAAATCCGCACACAATAATTTTTGTTTTCAGCTTAACAGCAATCGTTAAAGAGTCTGTACGATAAACAAACAATAAAAATTTTTGTATAAAATATTATTTTTCTTATTTTTCTGATTGTAAATTGAAAATAATAAAATAATAAAAAAAATAATAGATAATAAAATTTAACAAAATTATGTTACCGTAATAAATTACAGTTCGGATTCGGATTCAAGCATAGAATTGCAAATATCCCATAAGCGTAAACGTACCATAGCTCTAATAGATAGTAGTGAAGATGATCAGCCCGATAATATTGAAACTGGAGATTTCATATGGGAAAAACGAAAATGTATGCCAACATTACATGATTTTAGTGCCGTAAGTGGTGTAACCATCAACGTCAATGGAATGTTCAGGCACGATATTTTCGAATTATTTTACAACGTGGAACTAGTCCAAAAATTAGTTCTGGAAAATACGAGGAATATACAATAATTTGAATAACCCCATAACATTATTTCTAAAAGAGTAATAAATAAAGTTTCTAAAAACAGTCTTTCTTGCGCATGCTGGTCTTTATGGGGGCAACGTTTAGCTGCGCAAATGTCGGATTTTGAGTAAGATTGCGAGATTGTGTATGTGTGGCGATGATGCGAAATGGGTTGTACGCAGGGCTTGAGTCCGAGAGAGACGAGACACATAGTATTCTCCGTGAAAAGTGTAAGCCAGTGTAAATAAAGTTTCCTTACAAAACAGATTCGGCTATACCGATCTTTATATTCAGAACACTCTAAAATCTCGGCCGTCTTTATGGGGGATGGGTTTGGCGACTGCGCTAAATAGTGTTTAGCGAGTGGCTTTGAGGCTTCCCGGGTGCTGCGAGCTGCGGTGTGTATGTGTGGCGATGCAGATGACGATCTCGTTTTAGCTAAGAAAGGATGGCGTTGTACGCAAAAACAGCTTGTAACAATGGTATGCTTTCAGAGAAAAAGCAACGTACAGAACAAGGGGTCTACAAGGTAGGATTCAAAATGAAAACGCGGGTGGTAGGATAGATTGATTGAAGAGCAGTTTAGGAACCCTTTTACTACGGTCCATAATTTGGGTGTATGCTTACGCTTAAAAATATTTCGATAACGAATTTTTCTGAAGAAAGGATACGACTGGTTGAAAAGAAGCGCATGCAACATTCATATGTTCTTTAAGAAAAAAAGCAACGTACAGAATAAGGGCTTCACAAAGGGGTAAATGTGCCAAAATGGACTATAATCGCACGTCGTATATAAATTTAAATACCAACCTATCCATAATAACTTAGTTCAACAGTTGCGAGTGTTTCAATTCAGCCGCCCGAAAGCTCTATATAACTCTAACACTATAGCTCTACTATTTACCCCGCATAAGCCTAACCCGCCGCTGTTAATTTGCTTCTCTCCCGAAGTCTTCAAACGCTAGTCGTATTCAGGCCACCTTACACTTCTCGCCCCCATTATTTTCATTCATTTTTCTTCCACCTCACCTTTTACGATCCCCGTCAGCGACACTGACGATTTCCCCCCGTTCACCCGCAAATTTTCCATAAATCTTCCGAAAAAACGCCACAAAGCTCGCTCTCTCCTTCACAACCCGGCGTTCCTCCCTTCCAATAATTCCCGCCGCGCCCTTCTGCATCGCGGCCGTCTATTATCACGAGCGTTACGCGCAACTTCTGCATTGTCGCGTGTCCATCGACAGGGATCGAACGCGAACACCCTTCCCAAAACTCCCTTTGACCGACGACCTCACGGCCACGTGCCGAAGCACGCGGGCACGTACTTTTTACTTATCCCGCGCGATCGATAGTTTGTCGAACACGTACGCCTTCGTTAGTACTTAGCCAACCGTGTACGGCAATTCGAACTGTATGCTTACCACCGCGCGTTTTTTGCAAGTAGCGCAAAGTGATCTTCAATGCTTGAAAAACGGAAAGAAGGTGAAATATTATTTAACGGTTTAATTATATTTGATGGTGATGCTGTGTTGCGTGCAGAAAAAAAACAGGAAATTCAATTTGTTTATGTTAAATTTAAAATTAAGGTAAATTATATAGTTTAAACGTGCAATTAGAAATATGTGAGGTACTTTGATATTTTATTGAAGTGTGATAAGATTCGGAGAAGATAATTTTCTATGGCGTGTTATAAAACTTCCCATTAACTTTAACTGAATTTATGTAACGAGTTTCATTAAAAATTATGTCTTAGAACAGCATAAGAGCCCACAACTAGTGAAATCCACCTCTCACTTCATTGACCAACAACTTTATAAATTTTGAACAAAACATCGGTTTGACATATTTTCCCATTGCTTTTACTTGCACCCTATCGGAAATAACTTATTAGCACAAATATCTCTCTGTAATCATTTTAATATTTTTTTGACGGAAACGAATATATTTCAGTAAAAATATTTTTGCTAATAATACGCAATTTTCATGTTTTCACTTTTTTCGTATCGCTTTCACTTGCATTGCGTCGAAAATATTTAACGCAAAATAATATTAAAACAATATTATCTTTGCATATATTTCTCTCATTAATAACATGTTTTCACGTTTTCTCATTGCCTTTACCCGTATTTGCATATCAAACATCTTAACCCTTTCGTTACTATGGGCGACCTCTTGTTCACTCAGCCGTACCTTCCGTCAAAAATCTTTTCGTCTCAAAAATTCGTTACCAAACCATTTTCAAGCGCAAGCATAAACCCAAATGATGTACAAGACTATCATCGCGAAAGGGTTAAGGAAACAAATGTTCAAACGAACATTGCCTAACCTACATTCTTCCCAATAACCACACGCAATTTCTTCGTATCCCCCAGTAAGGGACAGTCGAGCAAAGGGTTAAACGTGGATCAGGTACCTCATATTCACACACACCCACACACACCCTCGCTCTCGTTTAGGCACGCATCGCTCACTCTCCTTTATCGAACCTCATCCACCGTCTCACGTGCCACCCTTGTGACGAGCTTAGCTCACGTACCTACTCCGCCTCACACTCTCGTTGCAGGGCAAATCGAAACTAGCGAACTACTCGAGGCAATTAGTAATAACTAATTAGCCATCGGGTGGCAGGGTAGGGGTCGTGTCGAGATGAAGCAAGAGGGATGTCGAGGTAAGCCGGGCGGTGTGGCGGAAACTTGCTCGGCCAGGCGGAGGGTGGAAATGCGTGGGCGAGCGGAAATGTATCGCAGCTCTGCTGTCAGAAATCGTAGCAAGCCGCCCGTCAAAATACACGCCGAAGATGTGCGGCGCGGATAATGGCGACAGATCGTTATTCTTAACACTTTAACGACCGCTAGCCGATTAACACGGTGACTGCCAAGAGTATTTTACTATGTTAGAGTCGCGATGCGATGAAATGTTGCAGAAGTTGATTAAATCACGCAAAATGAAGGTAATGCAGAGTTACTAGAAGCCAAAGTATTGAAGCACCGTTCCAATATCAATTGTTTTACAAGATTGCACATAGGCTTTATTGGGAATTTTTTGCATTTTTGCGCCGGTCACCGCCTATTTTGCTATACTAGAACCGCGATGCGATTAAATACTGCAGAGTATGATTCAATCGTGCAAAATGAAGGTAACGCAAAGTTGTTTGAAGCCAAAGTATTGAAGCACCATTCCAATATCACTTGCTTTTACAATATTGCAAATAGGCTTCATTGCGAATTTTTTGCATTTTTAGTAAAATCGTTTGCACCGGTCACCGCGTATTCTGCTATGTTAGAACCGCGATGCGATTAAATACTGTAGAGCATGATTAAATCATGCAAAATGAAGGTAATGCAGAGTTACTAGAAGCCAAAGTATTGAAGCACCGTTCCAATATCAATTGTTTTACAAGATAGCACATAGGCTTTATTGAGAATTTTTTGCATTTTTGCGCCGGTCACCGCCTATTTTGCTATACTAGAACCGCGATGCGATTAAATACTGCAGAGTATGATTCAATCGTGCAAAATGAAGGTAACGCAAAGTTGTTTGAAGCCAAAGTATTGAAGCACCATTCCAATATCACTTGCTTTTACAATATTGCAAATAGGCTTCATTGCGAATTTTTTGCATTTTTAGTCAAATCTTTTGCACCGGTCACCGCGTATTTTGCTATGTTAGAACCGCGATGCGATTAAATACTGCAGAGCATGATTAAATCGTGCAACATGAAGGTATCGCAGTGTTGTTAGAAGCCAAAGTATTGAAGCACCGTTCCAATATCAATTGCTTTGTAAGATTGCAAATAGGTTTCATTGCGAATTTTTCACATTTTCAGTAAAATCTTTTGCGCCGGTCACCGGTGAACCCCGTGGCAGTTAACGTGTTAATCGACTTTTCGGTTCCAACTGCTATTTACCGGTAGCCGATTAATCGGCTTTTCAGTGGTCAACGGTTATATTAGATCAAATTAATATCAGATGATATTATGACAGTTCTAAATGACAATAAAGTTACACTGCTTTGAAACCAAAGTATTCTCAACAACACATTCAGTATTTTTCAGTTATAAAACTTTAAAAATAGGCACATACACAATTCCTGCGCGATATCCAAAATAGAGTCGGTCGTTAGTGAGTGGCATCTTCAGTCAATAGCGGTCGGTAAAATCTTAATTGGCCTTTCTGTTACTCGCTGCGACACTGCGC
Source organism: Cryptocheilus praepositus (assembly GCA_033815515.1). Taxonomy (NCBI): domain Eukaryota; kingdom Metazoa; phylum Arthropoda; class Insecta; order Hymenoptera; family Pompilidae; genus Cryptocheilus; species Cryptocheilus praepositus. The sequence goes on along the minus strand of JAWWQZ010000303.1, from coordinate 6,769,899 downwards.
TGCCGAATGCGTCGGCTGGGGTGTTTGCGGTGTAGGGGGTGAGAATTGCGAACGGAGAGCTCTTCACGTTTTTGCGTGGGAAGACGATGGGTCGAGGCAGAGTGAATCACGGGTTCGCGTTTGTGGTTGCGTGAAAATTGAAAGATGTAATGGTTATGTACCGTAGACTTCCTGTAGTAGACAATTGAAGGTATGTTGACGATCGGTCGTATGTATGCATTTCATGGCGAGCGACTCTGGTCGACGCCTGTACCGAAGAGATTAACACGAGATTTACGGAGAAATACGGCATTGTTCGGAGGAAGATATAAGTATACGGCGGCAATAAATTTGGATGTATGTATATCATTCCATCAACAAAAGTCGATAAAAGTTGTGAGGAAATAATAGTACCGTTTTTGTAATATTGTTCGTCAAATTGATGGGTCCCGTAAATTTAGTGCGAATCGATTTCAATGCAGACAACAACCCATGCTGAACTCCATTAAATTAACACAACTGCCGTGTGTATTTTCCTAGTTTTGTCTCCAGCGCGGGAAATTATCCACATTATAACTGCATCATGATTAAATTTTACACGATACAATTGAATGATGTAAAACTATTATAAGGCGTTAGACGTTAGACGTTAGAGAGCGAAGGGTCGAACCTCTATTCTAATATTAATTGCCTTTATAAAATTATGAGTGTTATTTCTTGAAAATTTTATGCATTTTTATAGAGGTCAGTTGAGTCGGTCACCGGTGACCACCATGGCACTCAACTTTTTAAACGATGAATTCCGGCTCATACTTGCATAATGCATTACACGAGTATCCTGTTGTATGTACATATTCATCACAATATCGGAACTCACGTTATACAATAGTTTACCGTATATTTTTTGCGTACAGGGAATAAGTTGGTCAACACGAATGTCTGGGTTGTCAGGCCTATTATGCTCCAACTTTTTAAACGATGAATTCCGGCTCATACTTGCATAATGCATTACACGAGTATCCTGTTGTATGTACATATTCATCACAATATCGGAACTCACGTAATACAATAGTTTACCGTATATTTTTTGCGTACAGGGAATAAGTTGGTCAACACGAATGTCTGGGTTCTCAGGCCTATTATGCTCCAACTTTTTAAACGATGAATTCCGGCTCATACTTGCATAATGCATTACACGAGTATCCTGTTGTATGTACATATTCATCACAATATCGGAACTCACGTTATACAATAGTTTACCGTATATTTTTTGCGTACAGGGAATAAGTTGGTCAGCACGAATGTCTGGGTTCTCAGGCCTATTATGCGCTACGATTATAAATGGTACGTCCAGCTTCGTCTTACGTTGTCTCGCGTTCGGAAAAATATTATACAATGTAATCTGGTGCGCGCAAAATCAGTCGGCGTCCTAGTTCGGAAGCATTCGTCTTCGTCAATCGATACGGCTTAATCTCAACTCCAGCGTCTTCTCATTGCAATTACACGTCACTCGCTTACGGATGCTCTAACGTACCGTGTTCCTCATCGCCCGACGAAACGGCGCAAATTTAATCGGCTAACCAAACTCCACGGGTGCCTCGGGGACGTCGATCTGATTTCTTAATCGGGTATTCTCCATTCACCGTCCCAGCGGATGCCTGTTGTATTCATGAGGCAACTTCAATTCGAGGTTGGATTAACGGGGACGAGGACGGAAAAAGTATCGATCGACAGAAAATTCTATTTACGATCGAACACGCCTTTCTGGCGGTTAATCCTTTTTCGGAGACAGCGTTGAACACAATTTGTCGTGATCAGGATATTTTAGGTTGTTCCACCGAATTATTTGATACGACTGGTCGACCTTTCGCGCTCGGACATGTTTCTTCATGTTTCGTATAAAATGGTACAGGGTTCCGAAGAATTAGTTTACTTAAATAATGTTTTGCAGAAATATTATATGATGTGATTAATTTCAGCCTTGTTGTAATTTACTTAATGTGGAACTTTGTTACTGTAACTCAACATGCTTCGGCCCCTTCTTCAGGAGTTTATAAAAATCGATGAGTGCTACAAATTTTTTTGTTTTCAAAAATGTATTTACAACGTAAAGACGCAATGAACAATTTCAAAATCCATATAATTATATGTGCATTGTAAATAATAAGGTTGAATAATCAGTATTTTCAACCAAAAAATGGCTTTATATTCCTTAAACGTTCAAGTAAATTGTAATTACAACTTTAATAAGGTTCAAACCAATCACCAACATACACTGCGGATTTGATTAAACAAGTATAGCAATAATAATCTCTTTGTCATCATTCCCTTGGCATCATTCTTTACAAGTAGACAGTAGAGTCTCGTTTATTTCCTGGCGCACGAATAATATGTAATTTTTCATTTTGCCTATTGTCCGAATATGACGTAGAAGAATATTTTCCCAATTGCCGGAATTCGCCTCTCGGTTAATTGATCAGAAACTTCGTACATTTTCAACGGCAAAGTATTTTTCATGCTTTTTAATTGCTTTTACTCGCAACGTATCGGAAATATCTCAATGTAACAAATATTCAAACAAATTTTCTATTTACATATTTTGTAATATGTCATGCCATACGTCTTTTGCAAGGGATTAAACTTTATCAAACGCGGCATTTCTCCGAATTTCGAGTGTCACCCGCCGTCCGAAAGTAACGATATAAAACAGAGTAATGTACGACGTAAGTATCGCATTATATGACATTAAATCGTTTGACGGCACCGTGGAAGTTCCCGCACCGCTTTCCAAACTGTCGCCATCAGCGAAATGTGCCAGCTATAAACGACGGGGGGGCGGAGAGTGAAGGCAAACGTCGAAAGCGCGTCTCCTCGTCCGGCCATCAGCGTCTGATTGACTTATAAAGTAAGCGAAACAGTTTCGTGCCGGTAAAAGCCGCTCCCTTTGGCCGCGGCCAGCGTTTCGCGTCGTCAACGCTGAAAAGTACAAAAGGTCGCTTTGTTGATCGTGCCACTCGCGGCTCGGCTCCTCGTCGAATAGCGAAACTTAGAAGCGGTCTTCCCAATCGAATGCACTGCCATCGACTGCTGACGTTTCTTTGGCGAACGCGTGTCACACGCAGCCTCCCGCCTCTTCGGATCTCGCATGTCGTATCGCTGCCACTGTTCAATATTTTTATAATATCCCCCGCAATATTCACCCTCGCGCGAACGCCGGATATCGTCCCGACGCACGTCGAAAGCGTTTCCATGTATATTTTCGCGGCAGAAGGGAGGCACCGACCGGACGAAAAGACAATGCGTGTGTTTTTATGTACGCGTGTGCACGCGCGCTGCAAATATATGTGTTACGAAAATGTGCAGAACTGAAGAGAAGTCCTCCGAACTCCTCCGTAGTCACTAGTATACGGCCGTGACTTGCGTACTCTGACGTGGTAGTAAGATTTTCGTATTTGTGGGGGTTGTGTCACGGTGGAAAGTAGGTATTCTATTCGACGCCGCTAATGATTCGGCATTCGACGCACGCTTGGTTTATCTCGCTGCTTTTCCGCACTTCTGTTGAGAATCCATGTGACATAAGACAACCCACTTTACTCTCACCAATACAACGCGCATTCCTGCCAGAAGATCTCTTTTCGACTCTACATTGTACATTCATGGATGTAGGCATTTTAATACTTCACGCCGATGATTCGGCACTTCTGATTTACACTTTATGTGGTATCGGAGTAGTATGTGTGACTGCGACAGCAAATGGAATCAATTATATCCGCATTGCTCTCGGGAGTTTTCTGTACAGCTCTACACAGTAGCAAAACTGCACATTTACGGACGGCACATTTTAACACATTGACAGCCGGACCCGCGAAAACGCGGGTTTCTGAGTCTGTCGCTTGAGTGGCAGCCCCACGATGATGTGGAATTTTTATTGCTGGTATACATAATGCATACATATGCCATGTTTCAAGAAATACCACACTTGCCTTAAATATTAAAACTTTTGTTTTCTGTTTACGTTATATATACGTAATAATCGACCATGAAATGAGGAATTGTATTAAAACTGAATAAGAACGACGTTTGGGATTTAAGTGGACGATATGTTGCCGGCGTTCAGGCTTCAAATGTCTCTTAGGTCGCCAGCTGTCAATGTGTTAATATTATTGAATGTATCTTGACTACATTCATGAATACCCCTATTCTAATATTTGACGCCAATGATTCGTTCGACGTTCGACTCATCTCACTTCTTTTCGGTGTCAGCGAATGGTACATCACCGAAACTACATGTGTGACTGCAGCAGCGAATGGAATCAATTATATCCGCATTGCTCTCGGGAGTCTTCTGTACAGCTCTACACAGTAGCAAAACTGCATATTTATGGCCGGTACATTTTAACACTATTGAACGTATCTTGACTACATTCATAAATAGCCGTATTCTAATATTTGACGCCAATGATTCTTCGACGTTCGACTCATCTCCCTTCTTTTCGGTGTCAGCGAAGGGTACATCACCGAAAGTGCATATGTGACTGCGGCAGCGAATGGAATCAATTATATCCGCATTGCTCTCCGGAATCTTCTGTACAACTCTACACAGTAGCAAAACTGCATATTTACAGCCGGTACATTTTAACACTATCGAATGTATCTTGACTACATTTATGAATAGCCGTATTCTAATATTTGACGCCAATGATTCGTTCGACGTTCAACTCGTTCGTTTCCATCATCTCGCTTCTTTTCGGTGTCAGCGAATGGTACAACATCGAAAGTGCATGTGTGACTGCGGCAGCGAATGGAATTAATTATATCCGCATTGCTTTCGGTAGTCTTCTGTACAACTCTACACTGTAGCAGAACTGCATATTTACAGCCGGCACATTTTAACACTATCGAATGCATCTTGACTACATTCATGAATACCCCTATTCTAATATTTGACGCCAATAATTTGTTCGACGTTCGACTCGTTCGTTTCCATCATCTCGCTACTTTTCGGTGTCAGCGAATGATACAACATCGAAAATGCATGTGTGACTGCGGCAGTGAATGGAATTAATTATATCCGCATTGCTTTCGGGAGTCTTCTGTACAACTCTACACTGTAGCAAAATTGCATATTTACAGCCGGCACATTTTAACACTATTGAACGCATCTTGACTACATTCATGAATACTCCTATTCTAATATTTGACGCCAATGATTCGTTCGACGTCCGATTCATCTCCCTTCTTTTCGGTGTCAGCGAATGGTACATCACCGAAAGTGCATGTGCCAGAAGATGTCCCACTTGAACTCCGACCGATTAAAGCCACATTCCTGTCAGGTCTTCTTTCCAGCGCTGCACAGTGTCTTCTTTGCGGAGCGACAAAGAGCCGGAAGCCGATGAAAAGTAAAAGAGAACGACGGAGCGAAAGCACAAACGTGCATGTGTCAGTGCGAGAAAGAGGGCGCGGAATGAGTGGAAGAAAGAAGAGCGATTTCCCGCGGCAGGCCGTGACACGCGCGTGGTAGGCTAGTTGCCAGTGGAAAGGGAGGGAGGGAAAGAGCAGAGAGAAGGTGGAGATGGGGCAAGTGCATTCATCGCATTCATCGCATTCGATCGACTTTCAATTAGTGTCGAGGCCCAATTTTCCACTATCGGGATTGCGCGGCGGGGGTGGGGGAGAAAAACAGGAATCCGCCGACAGAGCTATTCGCCGGCAAATCGGTCGTGCGCGTTGTCCGGGCTCCACGATGGTTAAGTTATATGCGCTTGCCGCGAACGGTTATCAGCGAACGCGTGTCGCACGTCTGCGTGTTTGCGGACCGACTCTTTTTCCGTCTTCAAACGAACTCATTTTCTAGTTAGCTGTTTTTGACAGGTGCACTTATCGTGAAGGAATGGCCATATTTTGTGTTATCACAGATACGCTTGTTATATAAATTAGATTTTTAGTGAAGGCTGAAATGTATTCGTAAATTTTGAGATCTTTCGAATGACGGATTAAAATGCATAAATAACAAAATGTAAATAATTATTATGAGCAAACTCTACATAGTAGAGGGATTGGGTTACATTTATCGGTTAGGATGTCTCGTATTTCTTCGGCGCAGCCATTTATTACAATAAAGCCCTGTGGCAAATGTTAACAAACAACTTTGTCTCAAAATTGACCGACTCTTTTTCCGTCTTCAAACGAACTCGTTTTCTAGTCAGCTGTTTTTGACAGGTGCACTTATCGTGAAGGAATGGCCATATTTTGTGTTATCACGGATACGCTTGTTATATAAATTGGATTTTTAGTGAAGGCTAAAATATATTCATAAATTTTGAGATCTTTCGAATGACGGATTAAAATGCATAAATATTGAAATGTAAATAATTAGTATAAGCAAATTGTACATAGTACATTAATTGGATTACATTTATCGGTTAGGTTCTCTTGTACTTCTCCGGCGCAACCATTTATTACAATAAAACCCTTTGGCAAATGTTAACGAACAACTTTGTCTCAAAATTGACCGACTCTTTTTCTAGTTTGCTATTTTTCACAGGTGCACTTATCATGAAGAAATGGCCATGTTTTGTGTTATCACGGATACGCTTGTTATATAAATTGGATTTTTAGTAAAGGCTAAAATATATTCATAAATTTTGAGATCTTTCGAATGACGGATTAAAATGCATAAATAATGAAATGTAAATAATTATTATAAGCAAATTGTACATAGTACAGGGATTGGATTACATTTATCGGTTAGGATCTCTCGTACTTCTCCGGCGCAACCATTTATTACAATAAAACCCTTTGGCAAATGTTAACGAACAACTTTGTCTCAAAATTGACCGACTCTTTTTCTAGTTAGCTGTTTTTGACAGGTGCACTTATCGTGAAGGAATGGCCATATTTTGTGTTATCACGGATACGCTTGTTATATAAATTAGATTTTTAGTGAAGGCTGAAATATATTCGTAAATTTTGAGATGTTTCGAATGACGGATTAAAATGCATAAATAACAAAATGTAAATAATTATTATGGGCAAACTGTACATAGTACTGGGATTGGATTACATTTATCGGTTAGGCTCTCTTGTACTTCTCCATTTATTACAATAAAACCCTTTGGCAAACGTTAACAAACAACTTTGTCTCAAGCAAATTTTCTTTTCACGCATTCATCACTTCAAGACAGCTGCCAAAAAGGCCCGTTAATAATAAAATGAAAAAAAAAATAAAACATTTTAACACATTGCGTACGGATCACGAGATTTCACGTTTTAACATTAATCGGTACGTTGCTAAAGTAATGAAGCCTTGCAGCAATTTTTGATAGTATAATTATGAAGTAAATAAATGTTAAAATGTTGAAAATGTGCGAACATATCAGTCAGTATTAAAAAAAACCTTGTATATATTGTACTCAACTTTTTAGGACGTTAAAAAATGTGCGGTCTGGATGAGCAAGAACGCCGTACGCAATGTGTTAATACGACTTAATTCTGTATTACAACAGCCACACATAATCTGTATCTGACGAGTGGGCGCGTCGTTGCTTACTACTCGCGACGCATATATGATAGGCATGTTTCACAGAACTAACGCATGTCGTACATGTGTGTATTTACAGAACGACTCTCTTCCCGTCGCCCTTTGCGCGATTATTGGAGCTTGCGCGCGCGCGCACCTGGGCATCGCGAATAATTAAACATCGGCGGATAATTGGAGGGTGCGCTAATTGTAATTAAAGATGAGAGCTCTTTCGCGGGATACGGTCAATTTTCAAATTAATTTGCGTGCCCCGCGATATGGGCTGTTGATCCGTTCATTATGCCGTTCCCGGTGTTTTCTTCTTGCTCTGTCATATCATTCGGTGCGAGCGCGCGCGGTGTGGGTCTTTTTCGAAAGTAATTTGTTTGTCCGGGCGCGCGTTTATTTTTACCCTTGTTTATGGGAAAGCGAATTATCGGCGAAAATAACAAATGTAATTAACGGTTAACGTTGTTTCCGGGAAATCCGCGCTGGAGTTAAACTGATTTTGTGTGAGGTGGGACGTAATTCGCGGTACCACCGCAAACGGAATGACTCGCCAAACAAGAGTAAATTATTGAAAATTGTTTTTCAAATTATCGGAAATTGTTTTTCAAATTACGGAAGCGTATCGTCCGCGCTGAATGCGTTGTGGGTGAAAAATATTTGAGGATTCTTTGCTCTTGACATTTGCTACCCCGACATCTCTGAACTTTAGCCTATTTTTATTTTTAAAAGAAGCCTGATTTTTATTTGTGAATTTTAGGAACGTGCACCGCAACAAGGAATGCGGTCTTACCGTATTGTACTTCATTAAAACTACTTCATTAAAATGTTTCCCGTCTATCATACGATGCTTGCTATCTGCGGTAACTGTTCAGCATTCAGAAAGACTGTTGATCTTCAGCTTATCAATGCATCTAGCACAAAGGCCTTCCGGACGACTCTTCCAACTATCTCGGCTAGTTACATACGACGATTTGTTTGCGAACATTAATGACGCGTTACGTTATCTCTCTTCGTCTATCCCTCACTTTTTCTCTCTCAGGTTCACTCATTTCAGCTCCCTTTTTAACGGGCGCGCGCCGGAAATTCGCGGTATTTCCCAGCTTTCATGTTAAACCACGATAATCATCCGCGCTTTTCGAAACGCGGACTTTGTTTGCGCAATTCTCCGCGATATCGCAGCGAAAAATCATTGATATTTCGGGATTCATTGAGTGAAAAGTACGCCCGACGGAAAAATTTGACGTTCTACCGTAACGAATTGGGGTTTATTAAAAACACTAATACACACTGAAGATACTTTTTACAGTCGATTTTTGCAGTAACTTCGAATAAGCCGTTCATCGATTCGTGCTGTAGCGCCGGAATTTTAACCCCTTGCCGTACTTTAACGAGTCTGACTCGTGATGAGAATTATATATATATCGTGAATATAATACGTGAATATTGTATCAGAAATGTATACAAAAGATAAACAAATCAAACAATTTTTTAAACGTTTTTGGTTCAAATTTATTTGAATTCTGCAAAAGCATTATCGCATGTAGTATATAAGTGTACGGCTACTTCACAGGCAATCGCAAGTTATCGTTTGGACCCAAATTTTTTCGAGTTAAATGACACAGCAAGGGGTTAAACAATGACGGTTTCTGTCTTGCATGTTGTTGGATGCAAAACATCGTCCGGTATGGGAGTGCACTATTACTGTAGTTGAATTAAAATAAAATAATACATTTCCAATAGATAAAAGTTAAAGTTAACACGTTGACTGCCGTGCGTATTTTGCCGTATTAGAACGGCGATGCTATGAAATACTACAGTCTTTGACTGAATTATGCAAAATATAAATAATGTGCAAGTATTGGAGACCAAAGAATCGCATCACTATTCTAACAATAACTGGATGTATAAAATAATTATTACTACCCATTGCGAATATTTTGGATCTTCAGTAAAATCTGTTGCGCCGGTCACCGGTGACCCCCACGGCAGCCAACGTGTTAAAGAAACAATTGTTTCAGTATATGCAGACAGCCATATATGCAGAAATAAAATGGCAAACACAATAGCAATATGTGTTCCAAACGAATACCTTCATACGTGTTGAAACTTAAGATAACTTTACCACAAATTAGCTACTAATTGTTACTAATTTACCACAGTCACAGTCGCCGATACCTGTCATCGAGTCCCTGGATTCAAAACTGTCCCCATTAACATCCTCGCGCACGTTTAAATCCTTACGATAAGACACAATCCTCCAACACGCAATCAAATATTACCGTTTCAACCGATTGCCACTATTTCCCTGCACATCTGCTTACGGCCGAGACCGTCAATTTCCGCTACCCCCTTCATATCACGAATAACCCGTACATCATTATTAATTTGGCACGTCGCCACAAACGCCAGGACTTGTCGCACAATTCCCTTAACTTTGAACTATCCCCATCGGTGGAAGTGGGCGTCCGACATGGGAGTCGAACGTTTCCATCACGATCGTCCGCCGCGATTCCCGTGTACAGTTGCTTACGAAGCTTTACGGAGCGATCGAGAGTTTCAATCTTCGATAGACGGCCGAGACACGCGAGGCCTCGATATTCAGCGGTAGAAGTGATTAAGCCCCCCGAAACGAGAATCCACGACAGGATTGCGGCGCTTAGTTACGAGGACGAACGAGGTTAACCCGGAATTAGGTACTCCAGAGGCCGAGGTTCTGGAGTCAGGAATCTCGGTTATTCTGATTAAGTCTTCGTCCCAGTCAGAGGTATCGCAACGTTGAACGCGAGTTGAAACGTAACTCCAGGCCACTCGCGCGCAGTTCACAACTGATTCGGAAGCTGCCGGGATCCCATGACGGAAATCGCTATAGAGGCGTTATTACGGTTTCCGCGCTGGCCCCGTGAAACCGTGCGGTAGTCTGAGAAGTCGGGATAAATGGACGTGTTGAGGAAAGTCCGAACGGATGACGTCGATGAGCTGACGTGCTTCGATTGAATCAAGCGATACGCTTTTTATTTCTGGACGGACGGTGCGGTAAATGCGTATGTGGCACTTGATACTAGATTTATGGGATCCGGCAATTTGACGGGTTTCGGATGACACGGGCAAAATTACGGAAATTGGTTACTGTTATTTTATGGCGACTTTTGTTTAGTTTTTTTATGGAATGATGTGAATATCTGTTTGAAATTAATTTCCACCTCTGGCTTCTAATTTTCGGGTTTTCTATTTCGTATACTTATATATTTCTCTAATATATATGTCGCATTGTACATAGCAATAAACTTCGGATAACAAGATATATTTAAAACGACTATAAGTGTAACATTTAATAAAAGTGGCCTAGTTCACATTAGCTCGTGTATTTATTTTCTGCATCATAATGTAACTATGTAATCAAAGTTACACTTGGTATAATGTCTGTACGGCGTTTACGAACGGAATTAATGAAAATGAGAGCTTGAACGCATTTCTCTAAACCATTGTAGATCATAAACGAGTGCAATTTTACATACAATTTACTGAAACGCGATTTCGTTACTGAACGACTTTGTAAATTGTGTTCTTTGTTAATGAAAAAAAGTGACCGCAGCGTACTCAACAATCCTACACATAAAACACATTTTGATTTGAAATTCATTAAATCTATTATCATTTGAATTACAGTTACGGTTCACGTTTCTAATAACCGACCACTAATTATACATAATTCATTCTACCCGCTACGCAATTAATGCGTTATATTAAATTTTTAGCGATCTCGAATGCGAAACATAATATAACATCGTTACGCGAGCTAATTTCTCGCATTAAACGTCATTTCCACCAAATCGTTAGCATGGAAAAGCAATAATTACAAAATAACAACCATTCCCATGTAGTCGTTTCGCCATTGTCATTACTCATCTGCACTGAACAGATCCTCTTATCAACACCCCAAGAGTCGCGTTATAGGTTTGTGGAATTATCTTATCACGCGGCAGTGATTTCCAAATTGGGACATGCAAAAAATTGCATAGAAATGTAATTTCTATAACATAACGTATACGAAAAAAAACGTACACATGCAAGTAAATTTTCATAAGGTGACATTAAATTTTATAACCTATTCTTTAACGACCCCCAAATGAGACCTAGATTTGAGCAGTTTCGCGCGAATAAAGAAGTACATCATACATTTTTTTAAAAGAAGCGCAGTAACGTAACGTGTGGAAACCACTATCGTACAATCACATCTTTCAAACAATTATGATTTACCACCTCATAATTTTTCTTTTGGTGTATTGACGAATTTCAGTCACTGGTAATCCAAGACCGAATGAAATTATATTAAATATTGAATGTAATGAAAAAACTGTTCGGACACTCATGCACATGTCCTTATCAAGGGAATAAATTATTTTTAACTAATTCGCATCTTAACACGTTGAGTACCGCGGTGGCCACCGGTGACCGGCGCAAAAGGTTGCATTATAAATGCAAAAAACGGTAAATTAGTCGCATTTGCAATTTTATAAATACCTTTCGCATTAGAATAGCAATTCAAACATTTGGCCTCCAATACCTAGCCATTATATTCATTTTGGGCAATACAACGAGATTCAATGACAGTGTGATTTTAATGTTTTAACGGTTAACTACTAATATAGATACCAATACCCAGCAATAGTAACAGGAAACTATTATATTATTTTGGGCAATACAACGAGATTCTGCTAGTATCATTCATTTTTTTTTTTTTTTATAGCATAATATAAAAGGAGTCCTCTTTTTTTACCGTTCATCATTTAATATAATGAAAAACACGTCAATAGATAAAGTGCATTTACGACACTGCATTTTGTATAAATTCGTCGTTAAAAAATTGATGTGCTATTTGGAAAAGATATGGTAAATGTTCGTACGTCAAAGTAATATAGATGATCCATCAATACAATAATGACTTTTGCGATCCATGTTGGAAAATAATCCAATTTAACAAGTCGAGAAATTGCAGAAAGTATTATCATAAATTAACATTAAACAATAATAAATTAATTCAAATATTTTCTTTAAAATACGACAGAATTTTCCCTCCAACCCAATACAAAAGATTCAATGCAACACTAATATAAAACTTCGTTGTAGCGAAGGGATCAGACGTTGAATTTCCATAAACGTGCACGCGCCTCGAATTTATGTGAGTGCGACGACGGGAGACCGTAAACGAACGAATGAGTGAAAAGGGAGACTGTGATGGTAAAGATGGAGACGCAGACATAGACTTTCCTTTGGGAATCGATTAAACCCCCCCGGCGGACACGGATTCGTTAATTCGGTAAACACAGAGGGTGCATCAGCGGAGCACCGATATTAAACAGGAAGACAGCGCAAACGATAAAGGGGTGCGCGAGTGGGGGAAGAAAGGGGGCGAAAAAGAAAGATGTAGATAAGAAGAGGGAAGAAGGTAGAACGGATGGGCGGAGGGAAGAAAGGAGCAAACGACGGGACGCAGGAGATAGTAATAAGATGAGGTTGTGTCCCGACAGCCGCGGCAAAGCCTGTCTTTCGTAGAATGTAGTGGCGTGCGCCTGCTAGCTCGCTTCCTTATCGAAATTCTTAATTAGAAAATTTTAATTATGTTTTGAGGCTCCGGCTTGAGAAAGGCGCGACGCGCACTAACGTGTGTGCAACTGTACGATGAATATATACAGACGTTGCGTCATGTGAATGTGTTTTCAAAGAACGTTGATTAATAAATAATAAATAATATATAATAAATTGTGACATCAACTGGAACTATATACGTGCACACACTTTCGCAAGTCCGTAAATTGAAAACTGCGCCGACAAAACGTGTGTTTACAAATATATACAGACGTTGCATCATGCGATTTGACGTTGATTAATAAATAATAAATAATATATACTAAATTGTGACATCAACTGGAAACGTATATACATGTGCATGCACATTTTCGCAAATCCGTATTTAATTGAATAAGCGTCTGCGTAGTATTTAACTGCATAAAGATTGTGTGTGATCAACTATGCGTACTTACGTACATGCATATGAATGTATGTGTGAATATGTATATGTTGCGCTAAAACAACACGCCGGCGCACTTCTCTGCGTCGAGCAGATAGTGAATTCCTTGCAACACGGGAGTTCCTCCCCGTGGAGTGTTGAGACAACGAAGGCAATTAAGGCTGTGTCTCGTAAAGATGCTTCAGCGACATTGTTCTGCCTAAGTCTATATTAAAGTTCAGCCGCGCGGAGTTTCGGAAAAAATATTCCTGCAAGCATCGAGTACGAGACATCGATCATGATATTCTTGTCGCAACTAGGTAGACATGATATTTTTATACAGTACTCTAATTGCCGTAAAGAAGGTATACGATAAAAATTGATCGGGGAGAAAAATAAAAATAAGCCAAAACACTATTTCACGCTATCAAACCGGTATTGATCACAAAGCGCCTCCACATGATTTTCTTATAAGATCACACTGCAACTCACTTTTTTCTTGTCGCAACTAGGTAGACGTGATATTTTCATACAGTATTTCGATAAAAAATCATCGCATTCAAATCGGTATTGATCACAAAGCGTCTCCACATGATTTTCCTATAAGATCACACTGCAACTCACTTTTTTCTCGTCGCAAATAGGTAGACGTGATATTTTCATACAGTACTCTAATTGCCGCAAAGAAGGTATACAATAAAAATTGATCGGGGAGACAATTTTCATAAAAATAAGGGAATACACTATTTCACGCCATCAAATCGGTATTGATCACAAAGCGTCTCCAGATGATTTTCCTACAAGATCACACCGCGATTTACTCTTTTCTTGTCGCAACTAGGTAGACGTGATATTTTCATACAGTACTCTAATTGCCGCAAAGAAGGTATACGATAAAAATTAATCGGGAAGACAATTCTCATAAAAATAAGCCAAAACACTATTTCACGCCGTCAAATCGGTATTGATCACAAAGCGTCTCCACAAGATTTTCCTATAAGATCACACTGCGACTCACTTTTTTCTTGTCGCAACTAGGTAGACGTGATATTTTCATACAGTACTCTAATTGCCGCAAAGAAGATATACGATAAAAATTCATCGGGAAGACAATTCTCATAAAAATAACCAAAAACACTATTTCACGCCATTAAATCGGTATTGATCACAAAGCATCTCCACATGATTTTCCTATAAGATCACACTGCGACTCACTTTTTTCTTGTCGCAACTAGGTAGACGTGATATTTTCATACAGTACTCTAATTGCCGCAAAGAAGGAATACGATAAAAATTCATTGGGAAGACAATTCTCATAAAAATAAGCCAAAACACTATTTTACGCCGTCAAATCGGTATTGATCACAAAGCGTCTCCACATGATTTTCTTATAAGATCACACTGCAACTCACTTTTTTCTTGTCGCAACTAGGTAAACGTGATATTTTCATACAGTACTCTAATTGCCGCAAAGAAGGAATACGATAACAATTTATCGGGAAGACAATTTTCATAAAAATAAGCCAAAACATTATTTGAGCCGTTTATTTTGAAAGTGGCCTAACTCCGTTTTTCAATATTTTCCGGTTACCATGACTACATGTACAAATTCATGTTATTTATCTCGATTTGAAGATAAATAGAGTTAGGCCACTTCCAAAATAAACGGCTCATTTCATGCCATCAAATCGGTATTGATCACAACGCGTCTCCACACGATTTTCCTATAAGATCACACCGCGATTTACTTTTTTCTCTGCGCTTCCTCCCGAATACCTGTTACACAATCGCACCACTGTCCTGCGCGGCGTTGACGCAAATTCCAAGCAACCTCGTTCGCCGATTGGTTAGCTTGCCGATAATGATTCGCGTGCCGTACAAAGGGCACATCTCCGTCGGCACCTCTGTCGTCAGTGCCGCTCTTCGTAATTCCATTGGCACCGCCGGCGGGGGTGCCGCTACACGAACTCCATTAACTGTTTAACGAACCGCAATTTATTACGTTATAAACTCGCTCTCGACCGTCGGAAGGGCGGGAGCGAAAGTGTGAGCGGAGGCGAGAACGTGAGTGAGTGAGTGAGTGAGTGAGTGAACGTGAAAGAGGGTGGGTTTGCGATGTTGAGGGGTGAGTTCGATGCTTCGACCAAGATACATTTTACCCGACGCCTCGGCCAAGATATATTTTACTCGACACCGCTTAACGACCGTGGAACGTGTGGATCTTAAAGCGACGCTTTAAACCACGAGACCTTTGCTGTGGAAGTAGAGGGAATGCTCCCACGTTGTCACTCTAGGCGGAATCGAATGGGGACAGTTTGGGAACAATGAGGGACGGGTTTTGTGGGTCAAAATACGACAAGGGGTTAACACTAAACATACCGATACTTTACACTTAGCTATTCTTAGCATGAGGATTAGCATTATTGCAATTAGCATTAGCATGATAGCTATTCGACTCCTTATAAAATAAACGTTGATTTTGAGAAAGAAATTCCTAATTTATTAAACCGAGAAATTGAATAATCAGATAATATAAAAATGTACAGAAAGTCAAATGACCGAAAGAAATAACAATGAATATATGATTTTAAAGTAAATTTTAAAAGGGGTCACTTGACCCCGCTTGGTACGTTTAGTGTTAATCTATAATGACCGGCATGATAGGATTAAATTTTCTGTATACGGTGCGAAAAATCCGCTTTCTATATGGGGATAAGCAGGTCTATAGCAAACACACCCCTGACCCTTTACATTAATTAGTCTTCCCGCTTTCATATTGGCTGAAATTTTTGTATACGGTGCTAAAAATCCGCTTCATACACCACATTAACCCCTTGCCGTACTTTGACGAGTTTGACTCGTGATGAAGATTTCGGGCCAAACATGAATATCACGACTCTGACTCGTTATCAAAATTTATCTATTGTATCAGAAACACATACATGCCAAAATAAAATAAAATAATTTTTTTTAAATTTGCTCCAACTTCGTTCGAATTCCACAAGAGCATCGTCGCATGTAGTTAACATGTTGACTGCCAAGCGTAATTTTGCTATGTTAGAACCGCGATGCGATGAAATACTGCAGAATATAATTAAATCGTGCAAAATGAAGGTAACGCAGAGTTGTTAGAAACCAAAGTATTGAAGCACCGTTCCACCAATATCAATTGCTTTTATAAGATTTGCAAATGAAAAATTATCGTTGAATTTTTTGCAGTTTTACATAATCAATCAATAAAGTTTACACTAGCCAGTCACCGGTGACCACCCTGGTAGTCAACGTGTTAATAAGCGCACCTCTACTTCACAGGCGGTCTCAAGATATCATGTTTCAAGTTTTCGCGAACATTTCTGCGCATCGTTTGGGCCCGAATTCTTCCGAATTAAATGGTACGGCAAGGGGTTCAACTTTGTCCGCGCAAAATATTCGGCTCTTTCCTAACACTGACAAAACTCGACCTCCATCTCCGAGTGCGCATCTTTCACCGGCAAAAGAAGCCCAGCACCTCGACGTCCGCTCAAATCAATTACCCGCGCTCCGCAAAATAAAGCAGTCGCCCGCAAACGCACCCGTTTAAGTTTCCGACAAGTCAGTTCACTTTTCTTTAGCCTATAACCGCGGTCTGCCGCGGAAGGTATATAATCTGCAGAAAGCCGGAGCGGCCGCCACGAAATTGCCCGAGGCAGCCCCGACGTATTCATCCCAGAATTAACAATCCGCATGTAACTCCGCTGCGCCGAGAAAGTGAGAGGATTCCGACTCCTGTTCGTTATCTTACCTCTTATGCCCGAACGACATCCGGACTTCCCACGTTATAACCACCGCGTAACCCACTTGCCGAGCACTAGTCCGTATTTACGGCGTTGGCACGTGGTCCGCTTGCTGCGGCCAATCCGCAATCTGGAAATCCTATCTCGGTTCTCTTCGATTAACCCTTTCGATTGCGAATTTTTCACCCGTTTAACCTATTTTCGTGCGTGTCTCCGAAATTAGCAGCCGAAACAGAAAGTGCGGACTGGGTTCCCACGGAACGACACGCGCTTAACATATTAATTTATTTATCCATCGTTGTAATATTTAATTTCATCCTTTTCCTTTGATCATCCGATGATCTCAGTATCAAAGCCTGAATGCTGTTTGTCAACATAAAGGTGAATGGTAACATTTCTAAGGACTACTGTTTAGAAGATAGAATGTATGCAATTGCGATGATTGCAATGGAAAAAAAATTCTTTAACACTTTGCCACGGTGGTCACCCGTGACCGGGGCAAAAGATTATACTGAAAATGCAAAAAACTCGCAATGAAGCCTATTTGCAATCTTATGAATTTACGATTACGAATTTTTCACCCGTTTAACCTATTTTCGTGTGTGTCTCCGAAATTAGCAACCGAAACAGAATGTGCGGACTGGGTTCCCAAGGAACGACAAGGCGCTTAACATGTTAATTTATTTATACATCGTTATAATATTTAATTTCATCTTTTCTTATGATCATCCGATGATGTCAGTATCAAAGCCTGAATGCTGTTTGTCAACATAAAGGTGAATGGTAACATTTTTAAGAACTACTGCTTAGAAGATAGAATGTATGCAATTGCGATGATTGCAATGGAAAAAAAATTCTTTAACACTTTGACTGCCACGGTGGTCACCCGTGACCGGTGCAAAAGATTATACTAAAAATGCAAAAAACTCGCAATGAAGCTTATTTGCAATCTTACGAATTTACGATTACGAATTTTTCACCCGTTTAACCTATTTTCGTGTGTGTCTCCGAAATTAGCAGCCGAAACAGAAAGTGCGGACTGGGTTCCCAAGGAACGACAACGCGCTTAACATGTTAATTTATTTATACATCGTTATAATATTTAATTTCATCTTTTTCCTATGATCATCCGATGATGTCAGTATCAAAGCCTGAATGCTGTTTGTCAACATAAAGGTGAATGGTAACATTTCTAAGAACTACTGTTTAGAAGATAGAATGTATGCAATTGCGATGATTGCAATGGAGAAAAAATTCTTTAACACTTTGACTGCCACGGTGGTCACCCGTGACCGGTGCAAAAGGTTTTACTAAAAACGCAAAAAACTCGTAATGAAGCTTATTTGCAATCTTACGAATTTACGATTACGAATTTTTCACCCGTTTAACCTATTTTCGTGTGTGTCTCCGAAATTAGCAGCCGAAACAGAAAGTGCGGACTGGGTTCCCAAAAAACTCGGAACGACAACGCGCTTAACATGTTGTGTGTCTCCGAATTTATTTATACATCGTTATAATATTTAATTTCATCTTTTTCCTATGATCATCCGATGATGTCAGTATCAAAGCCTGAATGCTGTTTGTCAACATAAAGGTGAATGGTAACATTTCTAAGAACTACTGTTTAGAAGATAGAATGTATGCAATTGCGATTATTGCAATGGGAAAAAAATTCTTTAACACTTTGACTGCCACGGTGGTCACCCGTGACCGGTGCAAAAGATTATACTAAAAATGCAAAGAACTCGCAATGAAGCCTATTTGCAATCTTGTAAAAGCAATTGACATAGGGACGGTGCTTCAATACTTTGGCTTCTAACAACTCTGCGTTACCTTTATTTTGCACGATTTAATTATACTCTGCAGTATTTTATCGCATCGCGGTTCTAACATAGCAAAATACGCTTGGCAGACAAAGTGTTAACCGTCACGTAAATAATAGAAACCGAAAGAATATATTTAATTTGGATGCAATTTTGAACTGTACCAAACTGTATAATTTATTGCCAGCAAACAATATCTGTACATGTTCATCTTTTATTAATTTCTACCAAATTTGCATGGCTTATCCAAATATATGCACCATATACACAACTTACAGGGTGTATATGAATTTCGAAACTAGCCGCAGCCCCACGATTTGAAACTATGAGCCGCCAATGTCGAAAATATGAAAGACGCGGACGGATTGGAATCATTGGAATGAGTTGCGAAGATTCGTGAATTTTTAGGAGACGGGTTATTGGAAGTTGCGATGAGGGATTGGGCTTTATGGTAATGGCGCGCGACTGAGTGTGATGGATAGAATCGATTTTCGCGGAAAAATATCCGCAGCCGGCGGGGAGGGAGTTTAAACGCGCTGCTAGTGGGACGTTTTATCATACAAAATTGAAAATTTAGTTACAGTGTACCGTCGAGTGTGTGACGCTTTGGCGTTATTAAATTTGCGGGAGCGTAAAGCTCATTATCGCGTTTTAGTTATCATTATCAACTGGACTGGTTAAGCCATTATTACTTAAATATGTCAGCCGGTCACTATTGATGTAAAAGTGGCCTACAATACCTCTGTATTATTTTCGTTTTGCATAATTCAATCATGCTCTGCAGTGTTTTATCACGTCGCAGTTCTATCGTAGCAAAATACACCTGGCTGTCAACATGTTAAGCCTGCTTAGGTATTTGCGCCTGAAGAAAAATGAGTGGCCAACTAATTGTCACTCCGCAGATTTATCCCTTCAATTTTTCCGGGCATGTGAAGTACACATGTGACCGAGTAAAGATTTGTAGGAGGCAATATATATATATATATATAACATCAGCTTTGCGAGTAAAGCATTTGTGGCAATTTGATGTCAGGCGCTTAGATTTCCTTAGTTTCGTAATATGTCACTTAGTTGTACTTTAACTTCGCGGTACATTATATTTTGTGCAACATTAAATATAATTAAATAAAATACATGTAATTACAGCAATTTACACACGGTTATTTAATTTTGTTGTTCCCGCCGTCTGTCATTTCATTCGTTTTGATGCCATACTTCGGCCGCGTACATTAACCGTTTGAGTCCCAGACGGTATTGAAAAAACACTGTCGAAGAATTCCAGACAGCGCAACCGCGCTTTCTCTAAATGGGATCGAAAAGACCCAAGCAGCGCGATAGCGCTTTGTTTATTTCACATCGATGAATCCCAATCGGGATTATGCGTACTGTAAATTTATAAATATTTCAAGTTTTGCACGATAAAAATGATTGAGAAGATAACAATCAAATAAAAATTTTTATTTTGTAATGTATTACTGCATTAATATAATACTATATTACCTATTGTAAAATGTAATATTTACGTTAAAAGGAGCTGTGTGATCTACTTGCGTCAGTAAGTCTGAGCGTTCGACTTCGACAATACGTAACGCACCGTCAGTTGTCAACAATGTTCGAAATGTGCTGGGTTTTCTCGACATAAAATCTGAACAGCGCGATCGCGCTGCTTGGGACTCAAACGGTTAACATAAAAAATAAGTCATCCAGAATACATAGATATAATCACTTACAGTCATCAGTAGTGGGATATCAAAAGGATATACCGCCTTACCGAAGTGTAGCAAATTTTTTAATGTAACATTCCACACGTTCGCTGAACAGTCGCGATTAAACACTTGCTATCAGAAGTGAGAGGAGAAAAATATTTTCTATAGATATAAAAGGCAGACGAGTAAGAAGGTGTGCCACGATTCGCGAATCCGGCAACAGGTACACTTTGGTCTAACGTCGTGAAATCGGTGGTGCGCATAGTGGCGCATGAAATGAGAGGGTAGGAGAGAGTAAGAGAGAAGATAAGGCAAGCAGGATCGAGTTACGGTCGATTAAACTGACGGCACTCTGGCAACGTTCGAACATTAGCTAAAAATGTAAACTGCTCTGACACTATGCGACCTGCCCATTTTTGCTTGCTTGTACGGGCACGTATGTATGTGTATAAATTAACAAGCAATGCACGTGATCGTGTTACTTCTATTCGAAGCATGTGGTAATTTGGTGTTGCCGAGCGGTGTTTATTTTTAACGTTACTAATAACAGTGGATAATAAGATAGAAGGCCATTTTTGGTTGGAAAGTGGACTTTTATCTTATTATTGACTATTATAGATTTAATAGTGTCAATATAATCGCAAAGTACGATAAGCACATCTGACGGTTTGCTTGTATTTTATTCATTGATTGCAATTTTTAAAACAGTCATTCACGATTGGTTATGAAGTAAATAGATTCAATCAACCGCAGGTCGGCTACTTAAAACACACAGCTAATGCATTATCACAATTTCTGTTGCTATCGTAATCAGAACAACTTTCCAACCAAGGTCTTCCTTATTCACGACAATTCAGCCTCGCCACAATAGTCTGGTCTGTTAATAAAAGTGCCACAAATTCTCCTCCATGCGCACACAATAGCATCCCGTTAAGTTTAGAATTCCTTTCATGCCCTAATCTTAAAATATTCTACCTGCGTTTCTCTCCCTTGTCATAGCACCTTCTCTTCTTTCGAACCCACTCCTGCGAATATAACCAAACCATTTTCACAGAACGTAGGTAGTCACAAAACGATACACGTCTGGATTACCGTAGACGCCAAAGCGTTTACGACCCCCAGAACTTAACAATAAAGTTTTATACAAGTATATAAAAGTTTTCCAAACGTCAAAATTTGATTTCACCGATTATTTTCCCGGGAAGAACCACTATGCGTCTTCAAAGATATTCAGATTTTCCCTATCGTACGCATACAACACAATTTTTGTGACAAATTTGAAAACTACCCTTTAAGAGAAGAAGACCTCTAATACAAATTATTCCATTCTGGCCCTGTTTTTTAACCCTTTGACTGCTATAGATAAATATATGCGTCCACCGAAATCCATCGGTGGAAACTATGGGCGCATATATGCGTCCTCAATCATTTCGATTTTTCACCTATTCTAGCCATAATTATCAATGTACGGGATGAATACAGACGTGTTCTTTGTCAAAGAATTTTCTTGTACTACTTAACACTTTAACGATCGCTAGCCGATTAATCGACTTTAGGGGTCCAACTGCTATTTACCGGTCGCTGATTAATCGGCTTTCCAGTGGTCAACGGTTATATTAGATAAAATAAATATCAGATGATATTATGACAATTCTAAATGACAATAACATTACACTGCTTTGAAACCAAAGGATTCTCAGCAACACATTCAGTATTTTTCAGTTGCAAAGCTTTACAAATAGGCACATACACATTTCCTGCGCGATATACAAAACAGAGTCGGTCGTTAGTGAGTGGCATATTCAATCAATAGCGGTGGGTAAAGTGTTAATTTGGCGTAAATGAAGAATTATCATTAGAACTTAGTTACACCTCACATAATCAATGAATAGAGTTCACACCAGCGAAAAGTATTTCGCCCTCAGCGAGCGCTTCGACCGGAAGTACTCAGTAGTCAAAGCGTTAACTAATTCTATGTCAGCCTGACCTAAGAAAGTCGCCGCACAAACGAATTAGCCGCCAGCCATCAGTAAAAGAGATTGCCGAATGTGCTGAAAGCAGCATCCTACCATAAAGACTACCTGCATATGTCACGGCCAGTTTATCGCACTAGCATTAACACGAAATAACGTGTACAATTATCGTTCTGCGCCTTTCGCCAGGGATGCACTTTCTGCGTATCGCTAATACACGTCCGCTGGGAAGCGCAGGAAAGAAAGAGAGAGAAAAAAGACAGGTAATGCGCAGGGATGTCAAGGAGTGACAAGGAACGAGACAAAAAGGGGACAGGATCGATTGCGATGTTGGCGTCGCTGAAAAGAGTGACGACAGAGGGACGGATATTCATATATTATAGACACACGTATGCGCTGGCCGACGACGTACGCTGATTGGAAAGTCGCCGTTGTCGGGAGGGACGCCGTTAATGACGCAGTATCCGTCAGGATTAACCGTCATGATCCTGGCTGGCGATTACATCGATGGCCGAAATTGAGGCGCGAAAGCTGGATATACAGAGCCCGCGCAGTCGCGTGCGTGTAATCAGACCGACACTTCCACGTGTCAACGTGCTTTCGATTTAATAACACGGTGGATCCGCCTGGCTTAATTGGAGATCACGACGGAAGCGTGCGCGCGGTTGGTCTCTCGGGCGAGCGTAATGACGGACGGGAAGGGCTGGTATTGAAGTTGACGAGCGAGGTGCGATGTGTCTTAATCCTTTCGGGACTGCTGGGATACATGTGTCCCAGGCTAGTTTAAAAATGCCAACTGCCCGTCCACTCAAATTCCTTGCATTTTCCTTCATTGTCGGCGAACTTTTATTTATTCATTTGGAGAACGTAATCCTTTGAGGGAATGTCGATTAGATACCTGCGCGGTAACATCGTTTGTAGGTGGATTTTAAGTCAAGTTCAAACGTAGATACTAACTGGTACTGTAATAAAAATTCCTGTATTCCTAATCCCTAATATTAGAATCACAATTTTTCGCTTTGAAAAATTTAGTTTAGCGTCACGTGTCTACGCGGTAATATAATTAGTAGATCGTTCTTCAAGCACAGGTGGCAATTGGCAACATACTCAAATTTCCTGCATTTTGCTTCATTGTTGGCGGACTTTTATTTATTCATTTGGAGAACGTAATCCTTTGACGGAATGTCGATTAGATATCTGCGTGTTAACATCATTGGTAGGTGAATTTTAAGTCAAGTTCAAACGTAGATACTAACTGGTAGTTGTTGACGAGCGAGGGGCGATGTGTCTTAATCCTTTCGGGACTGCTGGGATACATGTGTCCCAGGCTAGTTTAAAAATGCCAACTGCCCATCCACTCAAATTCCTTGCATTTTCCTTCATTGTCGGCGAACTTTTATTCATTTGGAGAACGTAAGCCTTTGACGGAATGTCGATTAGGTATCTGCGTGGTAACATCATTGGTAGGTGGATTTTAAGTCAAGTTCAAACGTAGATGCCAACTGGTAATTGTTGACGAGCGAGGGGCGATGTGTTTTAATCCTTTCGGGACTACTGGGATACATGTGTCCCAGGCAAGTTTAAAAATGCCAACTGCCCGTCCACTCAAATTCCTTGCATTTTCCTTCATTGTCGGCGAACTTTTAGTTATTCATTAGGAGAATGTAATCCTTTGACGGAATGCCGATTAAATATCTGCGTGGTAACATCATTGATAGGTGGATTATAAGTCAAGTTCAAACGCAGATACCAACTGGTAATGTAATAAAAATTCCTGTATTCCTAATCCCTAATATTAGAATCACAAATTCTCGCTTTCAAAAATTTAGTTTAGCGTCACGTCTACGCGGTAATATAGTTAGTAGATCGTTCCTTAAGCGCAGGTGGCAATTGGCGACATACTCAAATTTCCTGCATTTTGCTTCAATGACAATGTTTTTATTAACTGAAAAACGTGATCTAGTACCACAATTTCTCACGGTGTCGATAAGGAGTCCGTTGAAAAATCGAAACTCTCACTCACACCCCGACACGCCCATATCCTTGTTTCACATGTAAAATTTATACACGTACCTCATCATTGCTTACGATAAGCACTAGACCGAATTGTATTCGTTTCGCTCAACCTCAAGTTCCCTACGTAGCCAGTATAAATTCTCTTTTCAACGTATCGGCAGATCCTCTTAGCCGTCGAGATTTTTCGTCTTTCACGGCTGAGTCCATCTTTTCGGATCATACGGAACTCGGTTCGCCAGTACACAACAAACCCAACACGCCGACACACCGGACAGCGTATTTTACGTGAGACCTCAATCCTGCGCGACAAGGCTGCGTTAACAAACGACGCGACAGGCGGATAACTGGGGGAGCGTTTCTGAATAAAATATCCGGGTTATTAAAAAAAAGGAATGAAATCGGGGTTAAAGGGGAGAAAGACGCGGGAAAGGGAGTGAAATAAAAAGGAGGGTGGAAATGAAAGAAGGGCATGAGGGAAGAGGGACACAGGCAGCGGTTATGGATGGAAACAAGGGCCGTCGGGAATGGCGGTCAGACACGTTTCGATTTCTGTATCCCGCTCGCCTCGCACAATGGGCGACTACACGCTCATAGAATATCTCGCGGGCACGTTAAAACGCGTCTTGTATCCTTCGCCTGCCATTACGATAATTGATTACGCTCCGCCGTTCCGTGCTGCGTATTCGCACACTCATCCCTCATTCACTTCTAACAACCACTGAAACCGCATTGCCTGCGTCTCACTTTTTCACCGATGCCACCGCACGCGCGCATCACCGACGCATTGTTTCTATTCAGTCATTTAATTAAACGACTGCGCACTTTCGATCGAATTCTCGACTCGCGGCGTACGAAGGCAAATGTGTTTAAGAAAATGTCGGACCGTCGTCATTTGGTTCTCGTTGAGTTGTGCGTTATTTTCAACCTTATTAACACGTTCACTGCCAAGCGTATTTTGCTATGTTAGAACCGCGATGCGATGAAATACTGCACAGTATGATTAAATCGTGCAAAATGAAGGTAACGCAGAGTTTTTAGAAGCCAAAGTATTGAAGCACCGTTTCAATATCAATTGCTTTTACAAGATTACAAATGGGCATCATGGCGAATTTTTCGCATTTCTAATGAAATCTTTTGCGCCGGTCATTGGTGACCGGATTTTGCTGTATTAGAACGGCGATGCTATGAAGTACTACAGCGTTTGACTGAATTCTGCAAAATATAAATAATGTGCAGGTATCGGAGACCAAAGGATCGCATCACTATTGTAACAATAACTGCATTTATAAAACAATTATTGCTACTCATTGCAACTATTTTGGATCTTCAGAAAAATCTCTTGCGCCGGTCACCGATGACCATCATGGCCCTCAAAGTGTTAATGATTCTGGATAATAAGATAAAACTTTGCATCAAACTGTTACGAAGCATGCCTTCGCAAACAACTGTATTACTACACATTTCTTTCATATAAATAATTATACTGTTATACATTTTTCGTACATAAGAAAGTTGCGTGTGTTATTACTACCAAGAACACGAAAACCCAAACGCCTCCCAATGTTTCGTAGAAACCTTCGCTTCGATATCGTCTCGCATCGTTAAATTAGCTATTTTAAAAGAAAGACACAAAACGTCAAAAAAACGGAAAAGATCTAGAGAAACGGTAGGAGAAACAGAACGCGCAGAACAGAGGGCGAGAAGTCGTGTGCGTGGGAGCGCAGGAGGACGGGAAGGTTGTAACGGCACGACCCACGGCAGCTTAACCGACAAATCCGACGTAAGACCTGTCGCGAAATCTCTATTTCCGCGAACGTCGCGTTTCCACGATGTTTTCGACCCGGGCTGAACCTCCATATTCTACGTTCTCGGCGTTCGGCTTCTTCTCTGAACTCACGCCGCGCGCCTTCCATGTAAATCTTAACGGATTACGGTCATAATTGCCTCAGGTGCCGTGTAATTGAAGAATACGTCGCGCTGCTGCTGCGAAGCAGACGTTCCGCGAGATTGGTACGGCGCTGGCCAGATAAGCGGGGCAACAGCTGTTGAAACAAGTCATCAGAGGAGCGCGCAGTCGGGACAGGGAGATTTTGTTATTGTCGGGTTTCGCGGATTTTCAGTCTGCGTGATCGCAATCACCGTTTGCGTCAGTAACAAAATGCGGTGAACTGGTCGGGACGGTTGTAAGTTCAGCGTGTGGGGGAGAAGTTCGGGTATCGAAGTTTGGTAGCAAATATTTTTGTAAGCACACCAGCGTACTAATGCTTTGTCGCTGAACACGTTGACTGCCATGGTGGTCATCGGTGACCGGCGCAAAAGGTCTCACGAAAAATTAAAAAAATACCCAGTCGGTAGCATTCATAATTTTGTAAATGCAATTAATATTAAATAGTGATTCAATTCTTTGGTCTCCGATACCTTTGCATTATTTTAATTTTGCACAATTCAATCATATTCTATAGTACTTTATCACCTCGTGGTTTTAATACAGTAAAATACGCACGGCAGCAAAAGGTCTCACGAAAAATTCAAAAAATACCCAATCGGTAGCATTTATAATTTTGTAAATGCAATTAATATTAAATAGTGATTCAATTTTTTGGTCCCCGATACCTTTGCATTATTTTAATTTTGCACAATTTAATCATATTCTGTAGTACTTTATCGCGTTGCGGTTTTAATACAGTAAAATACGCACGGCAGTCAAAGGTCTCACGAAAAATTCAAAAAATACCCAATCGGTAGGATTTATAATTTTGTAAATGCAATTAATATTAAGTAGTGATTCAATTCTTTGGTCTCCGATACCTTTGCATTATTTTAATTTTGCACAATTTAATCATATTCTGTAGTACTTTATCACGTTGCGGTTTTAATATAGTAAAATACGCACGGCAGTCAACGTGTTAATAACGCTTAATATTGTATTAGATGATGTGTGCAATTTCAGACAAATTATAATGTAGTCACATGACTGAGGAATATACAGCCATTTTTGCTTGCATATATAATATAGTATTGAACAATGTAAAATAGCATCGATTAACAGTATAACATCGAACCAAGATTTTCAATCAATATAGAATCATTGCGTAATAATTTAGTCTTCAGTCAACCGCGGCACGTTTCAAACGCATGCGCGCGTACACCAGTAAACTCCGATAACACCGATAAGCAAAACGTCGGCTCTGCGTCGCTATACATCTTCGTCTTCAGTAGACATCTAATCCAAGTGTGCGCCGAAATCGGTACACGGCCAACTGTCAAACCGTCACCTAGCGCCTCATCTACGTCTTCCGGCCATAAACATACCGCGCCATCCAAGTCACTCAAGCAAAGCCTCAGCCGATAAACAACTTCAATGGCACATCCACCCACATACGCAAAGAATCCGTGACGTACGCGAAAGCAATAAACAAGCAGCCGTCGACGCTTGCACCTTGTGCAAGCCGGCACCTTCATCGGATCTCGATAATGCACGAAACGTTAGACGTCGGGTAATTACTTACACGATCCGTCATCGGCCCCTTGTGCTCCCGCCTTCGTCAACCCTCTGGTCGTCGAGGTTTGCGTTTTCTTGCGAACTGTTCGTTCCGCTATTAGCTAATGCAAGCGTAATCGCGCGATCTTCGCGAAGTTCCCGGAAACCAGGACGCTTGCTGGGGGGATCAAGGTTGTGCGTATTCAGGAACTCTGGGACCTAGGCGATTCTGGCTAGACCCATGGTAAACCTGACCTCGTGACCCCACGCTGTCGGTCGTCCCATGTAAATCTTAATGGATTAATATCTTAATTGGGTGGCGGCTGTAATTGAAGGACGTATCCGAGGTCTGTGGCCGAAACTGCAGAATGGAAACCGAGTGTCTACAGTGCTAACATCTGTGTCTGTTACTACATCACACGCATTACTACTACAGAGTTGAAAGTATCTATAAAAAATCTGACTAGAGGTTATCCGTTTGATCCCAGGAGTCAGAGAAAAATTTTGTCGATGCATACCAAGCGCTTGCTTGAACTTATGTTAAAAAACGCCAAACGCCATAACACTTCTTGTGGTTATTGAATAAACGTGACGAGAAATAAATGGCAATTAATACTTTGGCTGCCATGATGGTCACCGGTGACCGACGCAAGAAATTTTACTGAAGATCCAAAATATCCGCAGCGGGTAGCAATTATTATTTTATAAATGTAGTTGTTATTAAAATCGTGATTCGATCCTTTGGTCTTCAATACCTGCACATTATTTACATTTTGCATAATTGAATCGAACACTATAGCATTTCATAGCGTTGCCGTTCTAATATAGTAAAATACACTTGGCAGTCAAAGTGTTAAATACGAAATACATTGATTACACGGTTTACATGAAAAACAGAAGCTATGCCGGGAATAAGTTGCAGTACAATTGTGCCCCATTTTGTCATCAGTCCATCGCGATTACCGGAATGGCACTTTTTGCCATGGCATCTGCACAGGACTCAAACGGTTAATGATCAAACTCACTGACTCTTCATCCGACAGTCGCGGAACCTTGTCGTGCAAGCAAATATGTGCTCACACTGCATCGTATTGTGACGTCACACGTGAATCGCCCAGAAACGGATAGGTCAGCTTCGCGAATCTGTTTTGCGAACCCCATGAAACTGGAAAAAGCACGCCGCGTCCAGCTTTGCGAAATACGTGATGATCAGCGACGAAAAACGACGGGGCAAATTTCGGGGCCCGGCATTGCAAAATGTCGAGTCCGGTTTCTGTCCGGTTCGGGGCTTCGAAACGAGTTCGAAATGGTGTTTGCGTATGCGCTTTTCCTGCCCCTGGCGTCGGTTCCTGGCGTCGGTTCGTTCGTACAAGCCGACTGCTCGTTTCTTGCCCATGCGAAAGTTTGACTGCGATTCGCCGGGAGTCTAACTCGGTCCTTTGTCGAACATTTTCGAGACCTCTTTCGGCGTATGGTCCGAGCCAATGGCACGCACGCTTTAGAGAGTGTCGAGGCCTTTGTACGCGCGCGAGGGATTCTTTTGCATATCGGCGAGCGTGTTTTTAGACGTTCGGTTACTTTGAGAGTGACAAACGAAACTCGTGTTGCTACGATAATGCGCGGCGGCGTGTGTATTTCTGCTGAAACGGAATAACTGGTGTCTTACGATACTCGTTCTACGTTCACATATTTTGTGTTGAGGAATTAACACGTTGACTGCCACGGTGGTCACCGGTGACCGGCGCAAAATATTTTACTATAAATGCAAAAATTTCGCCATGGAACCTACTTGCAATCTTGTAAAAGAAGTTTATATTGAAACGGTGCTTCAATAGTTTGGCTTCTAACTAGTCTGCGTTACTTTAATTTTGCACAATTTAATTATACGCTACAGTATTTCATCGCATCGCGGTTCTAACATAGCAAAACACGCTTGGCAGTCAACGTGTTAATAGATTTTCGGAAGAAGTGATCAGAATTAATATTTCGAATTATTTCTATTCGCCATTGACGCTTCGATGATTTTTTCACTACCGAAAATGGGAGCTTTACTTTGAAAAAAATGTCGGCAACGGCATATGTAGTTTTCTTTGATTGTTTATAGCAAAAATATAGAATAATCACCCATAGAATAAAACACATAAGAGTTCTATTTTACCTGCGTTTGATGTTTTGACATGTATACGCATGTAGTCAGATTGACTGTTATTTAACGTGCTCCGTTTCTTATTCTGTTTCAGGTAGGTGAACTAGAAAATAAAATTGATTTGTGTTCACTGAACGAAGGGAAAGTGCGCTTGTGGAGTCTAGACAATATGATGATGGCAAACTTACAACCAGTCGTGCTGCCGCCCATGACCGATTACGGGATGCTGACACCTACCCTCGGAATAAAGGTAAGTCTCAGGACGATCAGAAGGTCGACCGTGGCTGCGGCGTCGCAAAACACTCGTTTCATCATCGAACGTGTCATCTCCGGCGAGTGTGATTGGACGAACCGCAGCAAACGTATTTTTAAACGGTATTTGAATGCTTTTGTTGCAAGTTTGATGTGTGAGAAAAATGTTCTGTGCTCAGACAAGTGTCAAGGTGGCATCTTCTCCCATGCATATTTTAGACTGTTGCATATTTAAACCTTGTATCATACCAAATAATCGAAATATTTGCACTTCCTTTTATGGTGTACATTACACTACGTTTGCTCGGTAAATAAATTTCTAAACAAGTCTGTTTAATATGAGAAATTAAAATATCGGTACTTCACTAGCAATATTAAAAAAGAAAAAACATTTCAAACGTACGAGGTTCATATGAACATTTCATAGCTACGTAACCGGTATGCTGTTTGCTATTCTACTTTAATACGGCAAATCGATTTTTAAATAAAATGACTTAACATGAGAAATTCAAAGGTATGTTAAGATCCAAATAAACACTTCATGGCTACATACACGGTATGCCGTCTGCATTTTGAATGGAGATTGCGTTCAGTCACGTGTTAACATTTTCCGTGCATACGCCATGATGCAGTTCCTTGAGGGTATTAATGCAGGAAAAATAAATATGAAAAGGGCATTCGCGAAGTGATGACACTAATAAAACGTCGTAGGCATTACTCGGCACTCCGTCGTTGGCGAACTAGTCGTCGTCCTGCAGGGAGGACGATAAGGATCGGGTAAATAAGAAGGGACCTCGAGTGATACCGACATAAAAGCTCTATGGCTGACTTGCCTGCGCATCAAGGGACCTGCGTTGGGGCATCTGAGTCTCTTTAATCAATGAATTAAATGTAAACAAGCTCGCTGAGAGACCAGGGACTAAAAAACCTGTGCGAGGTCGAGCATTGAGACAAATGAAATCTTATAAACTGTCCACATTCTAAAATTAATTGTGTCAATACTGTAAGATCTTAACTCTCTGTCATTTGTGTGTAATATGAGCCGTTTATTTTGAAAGTGGCCTAACTCCATCTATCTTCAAATCGAGATAAATAACATTTACTGATAAATAACATGAAATTGTACATGTAACAATGCTAACCGGAAAATATTGAAAAACGGAGTTAGGCCACTTTCAAAATAAACGGCTCATATGTACTCAAATTCAGATATTTTACTGAAGGCGCTACAAAGTTATACAAACATCAATCGCGTTTTTGGATTCATTTTTATCCTTGACATGACATCACCTCCTCCGCTTCCCCAAAACTGCCGTCACTAAGATCCTGGTTCTCATAAACTTCCCTCCCGCGGAATCCGAAGTATTCGGGGATGATCATTTTTTCAGAAATCCCCCCTGATTTTCTTAGTGTAGTCCGACACGTTGTCGCGTCTGCCGACGCAATCTACACGACGCCCCGTGTCCTTTTTGCTCCGCACGAAAAAAGGGACGCGGTTTTAGGGGGCGTCGATAAAAAAATTCGCCCCCAACGCGGTCCTTCAGAGCATATCGGGTATCGCTCTTCATCCCTCCAGGGCTTTTGTGTTTTCCGACTACATCTCTCTTCTCTCTCCCTCTCTCTTTCTATCTCCCCCCTCACTCGCTCCCCTCATCCCTGCGAGCCGCGAGATATTAATTAAAATTCCTCTCGAAATACTTCCGACGGAGGTTTGCCGATGGCCGAGGGGCGGTTGTTGGTTACGGAGGGAGAGTGTCGGTTAGAGGCGCGGGGTTGAGTTCGGTTACCGACGAAGGAAGGGTTGCACGGTATATCTAATTTACTCGCCGATTTTCCGCCTAGCGAATCCGCGGAACGGGATAACAATCGGCTCGCGTCGTTTTGTGATGTTACACGATTCCGTGTATTTCCCATTCGCGTGTATTTTCCGATGGGCGCGCACGTGATGCAGCTTCTTTCATCCTGCGTCATGCCCGTATTCGATACGTCATAGCTTCCGACGGTTTACGTCTTTGTCATAATGCATTGCACATAATGGGGACACGTGACGAAATATTGTTTTCAACTCATTTTCGAACACGCGTCAATGCTAGTGACTCTGATATAGTTAAATAGAAAGTATGCAAAAGCGTACTTAACACATTGACTGCCATGGTGGTCATCGGTGACCGGCGCAAAAGATCTCACGAAAAATTCAAAAAATATCCAATCGGTAGCATCTATAATTTTGTAAATGCAATTAATATTAAATAGTCATTCAATTCTTGGTCTTCGATACCTTCGCATTATTTTCATTTTGCACAATTCAATCATATTCTGTAGTACTTCATCATGGTGCGGTTTTAATATAGTAAAATATGCACGGCAGTCAACGTGTTAAATATTTGAGTCCCAGAGGTAGTTTAGAAAATCTTGACGAGAAATACAAAGTGTCGCACATAGTGCTTGCTTCAATTTACGTTAAAAAATACAGAGAGCAATACTTTCTCAATACTTAATATATTGCATTTATAGATATATTATATATTAACACTTTGACTGCCATGCGTATTTTGCTGTATTAGAACGGCAATGCTATAAAATACTACAGCGTTTGATTGAATTATATTGGAGACCAAACAATCGTATCACTATTCTAACAATAACTGCATTTATAAAAGAATAATTG
Organism: Cryptocheilus praepositus; assembly: GCA_033815515.1. Lineage (NCBI taxonomy): Eukaryota > Metazoa > Arthropoda > Insecta > Hymenoptera > Pompilidae > Cryptocheilus > Cryptocheilus praepositus. The sequence goes on along the minus strand of JAWWQZ010000303.1, from coordinate 6,736,547 downwards.
CTGCCCATTGCGGATATTTTGTATCTTCAGTAAAAGCTCTTGCGCCGGTCAGCAGTGACCATAACGGCAGTTAATACGTTGACTGCCAAGCGTATTTTACTATATTAGAATGGCAATACTATAAAATACTACAACGTTTGATTGAATTATGCAAAATGTAAATAATGTGCAGATATTGGAGACCAAAGAATCGTATCACTATTCTAGCAACAACTGCATTTATAAAATAATAATTGCTATTCCAACAATAACTGCATTTATAAAATAATAATTGCCACGCATTGCGAATCCTGGCAGTTAAAGTGTTACATTATATTTTTCTCTATGCTTACTACCTTTCTCGTCGATCTTCCGTTGTTAACAGCACTTTCGACTTTGTGCTGCTGCTACACCCTCTTCCGATCATGAACTTTTCGTTGTGCATAGCAACAGCACCCCGCATCATCACCTTTTCAATTATCCTACATCCGCGTGTCAATCTAATAGTAAGTCACACACTCGCGCGCCTGACCACGAAACGCACACACCCATTACACCTGTAACCGGCCCATTATTCCGCCAATCTCTTAAAAGCCCGCAAAAACTCCCGATCGACTTCCGCCCCGGTTCGCGCGTCGCTCTGCGAAATTCTTCCGCGGCTGGCCGGTCCGCGGAAATTGCTAAAACGTCAACGTTTGATTTTTCCAGCGCGCCTCCCGACCGTTCGCTCCCCTGAAAATACACGGTCCGCGTTTTCGAGCACACGGCCTCCCCTTAACCGAGTTCGCACGTTCTCCCCGTATCATCCGCGATTCCGCGTATTTTCTTTGCGTTAATCGCGCCGAGTCGGTTGATTCGCGAACCGGATCCAACGACCCTTGGGCGTTCTGACGTCATTCCGCTCGCTCCTCTCGCAACGCGCCCCATTTGGATTCGTTCACCTGTCATGTGCACACGTTCCCTCCCTCCGACCTGCCCAGCTGCGCGTATCAAATTCGCGAAATAATTTCATTACCCCCCCTGCGGGAGCGCGGAATTAATTTTCGGCCGTGTCTCGCGGTCACATTAGCGAATTTCCAAATTGGCCCGTTTACTTGCGCGCCCGCGGACAAATAGGCTGGCGCGACCGTTGTCGCGTCGACCGAAGGGCGAGGGGGGTGGAAAAACGGCGGCTTTTATGCCGAGTGCTCGGGCGAAATGCGTGGGCAGATATCGGGACACGGCTGCTCGCGATGCCGAGGCCTTTCATTGTTTCCGGCGAAAACGTCGGCGCGTTCATCGGGATTGATCGTTTCTTTTTATGACGCGGCACTTTGCGCTTTTCTGTATCCGCAGACGTACTGTTGATTCGGCGGAGTTAGATTGGTACACGGAACTCGCCTTACGGGGTATCGATGGGCGGTGGGTAAACAGCGGACTCATGGTCAGTTCGAAGGCAAGCTGGCGATGATGGAAGTTGTGCAAATATCGGATTGTTTTCAATTTTAAATGAACGGGCGTTAAGTAAACAAGTGCGGCTTGATGGGAAACAGGGAAATGTGTGTATGCATGCTCGGCGAGTTCTGATAGTTAAATGGTAACTTCTAATGACTGCGACCTATTGCAAGCTGTATAATCAACAACAAGATCTCAGCGTTATTTTGATATATCAAAACAAACATAAGACTATCTAATTGTAATGATTTCGCAAGAAAATCAATATATACCAGTTGGATAGGTTTGCAAATAATTTGATACATTACATACACGATTCTAAGAAGAAACAGATATTACACGTATTGTTCATAGTCCTGCCAAATTAATATAACCGAAATTAAAAACATATTTGATTCTTTGGGTGCTGAATATTCCCGGCCGAAACTTTGGCTGACGATAGAATATTTTTTCGCTAGTAGGACTTCTGTTTTTTGTATTTATAAATGATGCAGAAAAATTACTTGCTAACGAACGTTTGTTTATTACCATTTACATGAATATAATTAAACATAAATATGTGAATATAATTAAACACATTTAATTTAACCGCCACCCTCTTTCCCCTGCTATCGATAGACCTAGGCCAAACAATTTTCTACAACGTTCAGTGGTGTATTATTTCTGACCTTATTAATAACACCGAACATTGAACACCACTCCATAAAAAATTAATGACCCTGACATGTGAAGAAGAGACAGGAAAGCGCCTAAAACCGACGATCTCATGACGATGTCTCGACACACGTAGAGTTTCCCAAATAAAAGTTCTCCACGAATCTCCATACCGAAGGAAAAACCAGCTTTGATCCCATTATCCACTATTTCCCACAATACCTCCGTCCGTAGCCGTCAAAGGCTTAATGCAACGAAACCTGCACCAAAGGACAGTCCCATCGTGCGCCTGAGCAGCAATAAACTTCAGCTGCAACGTCCATTTCCGTCTCGTGACCGTTTCCCTGCGCACTTCCAGCGCACGGCGTACTTGTTGCGATTGATCGTCTCTTTTTGCAGCACACGGCCCTTTGTATCGGCACGTGAGTTTATACACGGCAGGAACGAGCGCCGAGGGGCGCGCCGAATGTCCTGGCGCCCCTCGGTGACCTCGTCTCCTCGTTTGCATACGCAAACAGAGAAATTAGGAGCGGACACGTCGTGCTCCACGGTCGATCGCCGGCCGGGAGGGCGAGAGGTCCTTTGCCCTCGGGAGCGGGTTATTGTCGTCTGGAGCAGGTTATTGTCGTCGAAACACGTCGGGACAATCGCCAATATTGCCCGAAATTCGCCCGGTCCTTAGGGCCCCGGGCTGCGCGCGCACCTTTTCCCGACCTCCGTATTTTCGTTTCGATTTGAACCGGTGTTGTTCGAACTCTGACGTTTCGAGGGACGGCTGGTTGTTTCGCGGAAATGCGTTGCTTTGAAGGGGAATGAGAAGACGGGAATGGCGCATAGGGCCGGAGGATAATAAGCGGCATTGTTCTGAATGTGCATTCCGAAATGCTGCACGACAAGGATAGAGTTTGGTGGCTCTATTCTCGTGATGGCTGTTTAGTCAGGGCGTTTTTCAGGATTGAATGTGCAAGTGGGCGACAGCAGGAGTTTGGTGTGGAAATTGCTAAATCGGGTGACATTGGTTGCATTGGTATGGTTGTGTGTTGTGGCAAATTATTACGCACTTAGAAAAGGGGTGAATGAGAAGACTGGAGGAGCGGATAGGACCGAAGGTCAAAGAGTAATGAAGCGGCATTGTTCTGAATGTACATTCCGAAATGCTGCACGGCAATGATAGAGTTTGGTGGGTTTATTCTCATGATAGCTGTTTAGTCAGGGCGTTTTTCAGGATTCAATGTGCAAGTGGGTGATAGCGGGACTTTGGTGTGGAAATTGCTAAATCGGGTGATATTGGTTGCACTGGTACGGTTGTGTGTGTGGTAAATTATTACGCACTTAGAAAAGGGATTAATGAGAAGACTGGAGGAGCGGATAGGACCGAAGGTCAAAGAGTAATGAAACGGCATTGTTCTGAATGTACATTCCGAAATGCTGCACGGCAAGGATAGATTCTGGTGGCTCTATTCTCGTGATGGCTGTTTAGTCTGCGTTTTTCAGGATTCAATGTGCAAGTGGGCGACAGCAGGACTTTGGTGTCGAAATTGTTAAATCGGGTGACATTGGTTGCACTGTTACGGTTGTGTGTTATGGTAAATTATTACGCACTTAGAAAAGGGATGAATGAGAAGACGGGAGTAGAGGATAGGACCAAAGGTCAAAGGGTAATGAGCGACATTGTTCTGAATGTGGGTTCCGAAATGGTGGATGGCACGGGTAGGTGCTAATAGGGTATGGTCGTTGTGTTTAGTAGTTTTTTAGGATTGAATAATACAAGTGGATGAAGGTAGAAGTTTCACATGGAATTTGCTAAATGCTTGTATGTAGTAGGGGAAACTTGTTACTAATAAAACTGTGGAATTTTATAATAATTTTACAAGTCTGTTTTCGAACAGACATCGAATAAATATTATTAATGGAGAAGAACATTGTTTTCCTGCGATATGTCTGCTTTGCGGTACATCGCGAACGCTTCATAATTATCAGGGATAATTACCGTTGTTGTAAAATAAATTAATTTATTAACGATATGTTTTCCCTACGTCATTCTTCGGCACGAAACAAAAAATTCAAAGAACCGCTCTTTCTGCCGCATTAATTCCCATAAATGTCTTGTACGACTTCATTTTGTAATGTACAAACATTTTAACATGATATGCATATTTAACGATTTCCAACCAGTCATTCCAATGAGCGTCTTACAAGGTTCGCTTTTTCTACCGTGCTAGTTCCCACAAATGTCTCGCCTTCATTTCGTTATTCTCGCAAAACAACTTCCGCACACAATGAGCGTATGCTTATAATCATTCCGTTTGCAACCTATATCGTCTCCTTTTTCTAACTACCAATGAACGTCTTATTCTCACAATTGTCTCTTTCACCTTCATTTCGTTATTTTCGCAAACCAACTTCCACATTGCACGATCGCAGTCTCCAAAAATGAAACGTGCCACTGCCCAACCAATCATTCCCTCTACCACCTATATCGTCTTCACGTTGAACCGACGACGCATCAACAAGTATCCTGAAGTCGCGAACTTCCGCGTTATACTCTTCACACGTCGTCTCCGCCCGCAAGATTTACCGAGCGCCGATGCCACGGGCCGCGTTCGACAGGATCGCAGGGCGGAATTTTCTCGCGAAAAATTCGCGGTTCGGGCGTAAAAATTCGCGGCGGATATCGGGGACGTCGCTACACCGGGCTGATTTGAATTTTCCACGGCGCGCGGCTCTTCGGCTTTCCGTGGGGTGCCGAAGGGGTCGAGTGCGGGGCATGGGGCCTGGGGTCTGGGGCTCTTCTTTCCCTGGGGCTTCTTGAGACACGTCGCATTGAATATTCCATAAATAAATCGGTGTTTAATAGAAAATCGGGGAACTCGCAGGCACCTCATCGCTCACTGTCACGCCGCGCCCGCTCTACCGGCAGCTAGTATCTCAATAATATTCAGTTTATAAACTTTGAATGGCTCCCTTATTACGCCCCCGCCGAGGCCTGATTTTCTTCGCCTCTCCTCGCCTTTTCACTCTCCAGCGAGACGCCTGCGATCGGGGATGAGAGAGTGAGAGAGGAGTTTATCTCCGCAGAGAACGTCGCTTGAAGAATCGATTCCTTGGGCCGTATACACGTTATTGCGTTCGGGGCGATTTTCGCTTGCCGATTGATCGATACCGATGCGCCGAAAGCGGTCGACACTGCCGAAGGGTTTTGCCTGAGGTTTTAACACTAAACGTACCGATACTTTACACCTACGTATTCTTACCAAGAGGGGTCATTTGACCCCTTATGAAACAAACGTTGATTTTCAGAAAGAAATTCCTAATTTATTAAAGCGAGAAATTGAATAATCAGATGATATGTAAATTTACAAAAAGTCAAATGATCGAAAGTAATAACAACGAATGTACGATTTTAAAGTAAATTTTGAAAGTCATTTGACCCCACTTGGTACGTTTAGTGTTAAGCTTTTGCAATCGGACGTGTGATGTCACGAAGTAGTGGATTAATTCACTATCAATTGAAATCACGGTCCTATATTTCGCATAAAATTTCTCTAGTATTTTGTGAAATAAAATTGAAAGTTTACGGTTTATAATTTTCTACGTTGGGATCATGTTCGAAACAGTAACCGATATGTATGGCTTGCTGTTAGAATAATTATGACGAACATTTCAATAAATGCAATTTGATGGTTCCGAAAAAGCCGAAAAATAATATAACCGCACTGATGCGCAACATTTTCTTCCCCATGATGACGTGCTTTGTACGCACGTTTAGCCCACAAAATATATCTACGCACCTAAGCCGAAAGACGCGGGGTCGATAGAATGACTTGGCATTGCATTATTTGAAGGCAGAAACGTGAAAAGGCGGGGCAAGGAAAATATAACAGCGGAAATAGGGAAACTATCAATGGATTCCGCAGGAGAAGTAACAAATAACGCCTGGCCCCTTAACAATGAAGCTTTTAACCTCAACGGATGAGTTTGTGTCGGATTGGATTAAATCGGAAATATTACGTTAATAATGGCCCTCGGGGTGTGGAACGAAAAACGTCGATAAAACGTGCGTTATTAAGGTAAAAGTCGCTTTGAAGTGCTAGATCTGCGGTCGTACGAAAAATACGTTTGTTAGGTCACGCATAAATTTTCGACGGCTTTATACTGCCTTTATACCGCTTTTATGCGTGTTCGTATTTGTGAATGAAAAATTAATGATCCTGAAGAGAACAATCGCCGTTATTACCAGCGCGCACGATACGTCTGAGGCTTTAACTTTTTAAATCTGGTTTTCAATTTTGCGCACAAACAGAAAGTCTGCGGGACATTTAACAGTGCTTATAATTCGCAAATTATTCAAATAAGTTAACTAGCCGATTCAGAAAATTTTTTCGCGTAACGCATTGTGCTTCGTATTACGACAAAAAATTTCATCTTCGGCTCGAAAAATATGGGTTTGAACCTCGACATTTCCAAATAGCGCCGCACATTTTTCTCATTCTTCTCCGTGTACCATCCGAAACGCGCATTGTATTAATTCTACACTATCCGTGCGGAACCAGTAATTTTACATTCTATAATAAATTGTATGGTACCTCGCGTCAAACTTCTACAATTCTAATACCAGAACAGACGTTCCCGCACACAACTGTCAATTCCATTATAAAAATTATCTTTGGTGGCTGTTTATATTTTCCAAATGACTTTTCTTTCATCCAAATGTTTAATGGTCACGTGTTTTAGCATTTAGTATGCACGTGAATACTTCACAGAAGATAAACAGGGTTTTAGCATGAAAAGTGCTACACTGAGTAACATTGATTGCATTGATACGATTGCGTTATGTGGCAAACTGTTATTAATAAAACTGTGATAATTTGCAATAATTTTACAAGTCTGTTCTCGAGTGAATAAATACTATTAACGGAAAATATTGTATGCCTGAAAATGTGTCGACTTTGCGGCCCCTCAAAAACGCTTGATAATTATAGCAGGGACAATTGTCGTAATAAAATAAATTAATTTATTTTCAATGTAATTGCCCTACGTTATTCCCCGACATGAAATTAAAGATTCAGAGAGCCGCTTTTTCTGCTGCATTTATTCCCATAAATGTCCCATTTGACTTTAATACGTGGGTTAAAAACATTTTAACACGCACATTCAACAATTTCCGCAATAATCGGTCGCAATCCCTCGATGCATCAACATCCTAACTCAATCGTCAAAAAGATCAATAATTTCCGTCTGCACATCAATTCATTAAAAATTTCCAATATAAACGATCGCCGCTTCCCATAAATCAACGATGGCTACTCAAACGCCAATACGAAAAACATTTTAACATGCACATTCAACAATTTCCGCAATTTTCGCAATAAACGATTTAAAATTTTAACACGCACATTCAACAATTTCCGCAATAAACGACCGCAGTTCCCATAAATCAACGATGCTACTACGCCACCAATAATTTCCGTCTGCACCTCAACATTCCAGAATTTCCACCATAAACGATCAATTCTCCTAAACCGACCATGCTGCTCCATGACCAAACATTTCCTTCAGCAACTCAACATTCCCCAATTTCCGCAATAAACGATCGCAATTCCCATAAATCAACTATACTACTCCGCCATCGAACATTCCCTCTGCAGGTCAACATTCCGCAATTTCCGCAATAAACGATCAATACCACCCATAAAAACATTTCCATAATCGTAACTCACCGCACCGACCCCTTTTCATCTCATCCAGCAAAGAAGAGCGCAGAGATCAAAACATCAGCTTCCCGTTCGATCGTTTCTCCATTCTTTCCTCATGCAGGCCATCTAGGCGCACCGCGCCAGTCTCCATCCAGCCGTTCAAAGCCCCTTTTTTCGTAGCCAGCACATGCGCCCGTTCTATTTTATTAGCCCAGTTACAGAGCGCTCCGAACAATAACCATTGTTAGACGTTTCGCGGCACTTCCAGCGGTCTGCGTTTGTGCGTTCAAGCTTTCCGCTTTGTTTGCTCGTCGAGCGGAGCCCGAGGTGCCGACGGTGGTGGCAGACGGGACAGAAGGGGTCGTTGGGATGGCAGGGGGTGGCGCGAGTTTTTAGCTGGGCAGCCTCTGGCCTCACCCCACGACCACCGGAATCGACCATTACCACCACAGTCGTCCACTGACGCATTCTGCACCTGCAGCCCCTCGCGGATCCTCCGACTACGTCTTGCGTTCGTTCCTGTCTCCTCTGGGAAGGCCGAGGCGGGTCCATTTTAATGCACGCTGCTTTGTAATTACCCGGCGAGCTGGGGGTGCGATTTGCGATTTACGGGGAAATGGAATTTGTCTCTGGTTGTTCGGCTTTTTCGCGTTTGCGTTCGTTGTTTCCGCGATAAAGAGTTAACATGTTCACTGCCGTACGTATTTTGCTGTATTAGAACGGCGATGGTATGAAATACCACAGCGTTTGACTGAATTATGCAAAATGTAAATAATGTGCAGGTATTGTAGATCGAGGGATCGCATCACTATTCTAACAATAACTGCATTTAGAAAATAATTATTCTTCAGTAAAATCTCTTGCGCCGGTCAGCGGTGACCATCATGGCAGTCAAAGTGTTAAGCGTTCGTTATTAAATATTCTATTATTATATGTGGAGTGGTATTCAGGAGAAACACGCTTTGTGCTAATGTGTGATGCGTGCGTCGAATGAATCACGAAAGAAGAGTTGGTGTATTTTGGCGCAAGAATTCGGACGTGTGTCAAAGAGTTGCAAGTATTGTAGAGCTCTATCTATGCGTAATTAAATTGTAGTGATTGGAAAATTGGTCCTTCGCCTACCGTGGTCCTATTCATAATTTGGGTTTATGCTTACACCTGAAAATGGACTGATAACGGATTTATGAGGAAAAGAAAACTATGGCTGATTGACAATAGGCGTTTGTTCCTGTCTCCTCTGAGAAGGCCGAGGCGGGTCCATTTTAATGCACGCTGCTTTGTAATTACCCGGCGAGCTGGGGGTGCGATTTGCGATTTACGTGCAAATGGAATTTGTCTCTGGTTGTTCGGTTTTTTTGCGTTTGCGTTCGTTGTTTCCGCGATAAAGCCTTAAGCGTTCGATATTAAATATTCTATTATTATATGTGGAGTGGTATTCAGGAGAAACACGCTTCGAGCTAATGCGTGTATCTCATATGATGCTTGTGTGGAATGAACCACGGAAGAAGAATCGGGAAATTTTGGCAGAAGAATTCGGACGTGTGTATCTATGCGTAATTAAATTTTAGCGATTGGAAAGTAGGTTCTTCGACTACAGTGGTCTTATTCACAATTTTGGTTTATGCTGACGCCTGAAAATGGTTTGATAACGGATTTTTGAGGAAGAGAACATTTCTGACGAAAACTACGGTTGATTGAGAATAGGCACATGCACAATGCTATGCTTTCTAAAAAAAAAAGAAGCAACATACTCTAAACGTGCCATGGTGGACTGTAGTCGGGCAACTATTGTCGCCTATAGTAACGAAAGGGTTAATTGCAGGAATACTCTCGCTTTTCTTCGCGGCTTCTGTTGCTTTAGTTTGACTCGTGTTTACGCGGTTGGAGTTCGGTTTTGCGGTGGTTGTTTTACAATTGGTGTGCGACGGTAGTGCCGTGCGGTGCACTTGCTTTCGGGCGATTTCGATTATCGATACTTTTACGGCTACGTGGCTGTTCTCCGTTTTTCTCGCTATTGTGGAAAATGCACTGGGTTGTGTACTAGCGATCTCCGTGGGTTAAGTGGAAATTATGACGATGCGACCAAATAATGTTGCTCAAGTGTAGTCGGTTAATGTATATATATATTTATAGGGCAATGATACATATTTATTAAAAGCGGTTTATGAATATTACGCCAATTGCAATGCTATAGAATAAATTCCGTTTTAACGGAATAAAACCCTTTTAAAAATCGGAAAAATCCGTACGTATACGGCATACATCATCTGAAAATTAGAAGCCTGAGCAGGAAGTGAATACGAACATACATTCGTATTATTCCATTAATAACCAGTACTGCCAATCAAAATTAAATGAAATCAAATGAACAATGAGGAAAGTTGCTCGAAAATAATAGTAACATTTTCCACAATTTTGCTCCCGCAAGTTAAAATAAACCGCTGCCACCGCGATTTTTCCGAAAGTTTCAGGACGCACACCGTCGTCAGCACCGTCATTACATATCGTCAGCAATATCGTAAATAGCGAATTTACAATACGAACATACGGTTTCCTCCACAATATCCGCGGAAGCCGACCGCCGTAACCGTAGCGATTCCCTGTAAACGTTCCCTTTGACCGAGCGCGACCCTTATTACGAACCAAAAGCGCGACGCGCCGGACGATGAAAATGCGTCGTGCCGGACAATGAGAGCGGATCAAATTGAATTTCTGACAAACGACGTCAAGAGCTGCCCGGCCAGCGTCAGGCGTCGACGGAGGGAAGAACAGTCGACGTCGGGGCTTCTTTCGTCCAAACAAGGGTTCGAGAATTTGACCGCGGGACCTCGCTCCTCCGACAATGCCATTGTAACTCGTCACTCTTGTTAATTTTCCTCTTTGTATTATCTGTGCCAGCCTCCGCGCTTTTGCTCCGTTCGTCTGTCTCCGGCATAGTGTCCCATCACCTTCCCATGTCGAGACTGGCCACCCTGAGACTCGCTACCGAACGGTGTACCGTTGACGATCTTTCGTGTAATTAAACTAATGGAAACGCGCCACGTGCTTTTGTGCGATGCCAACGCATACGTGTACGGTGTGGCTGTAGGTTATGGGTGTGTGTGTAAATTCGAGGAGATGCAGATTTTCGGAATGTACCCGCAGCCTGTGGAGCAAGAGGTCCTGTGCATTTGCGAACACCTTGGATTATTGCAGATTTGAGGCTTGCGGTCATGATTGTACCAATTGATGGCGGCAGATGCATGCCGCGTCTGGTTTCAATTGTTTCGCAGACGTTACGGTTCGCATCTCCAGAGTATAGTTGATCGGGTAGTATAGCGAATAAAGATGTAGATGCGTCGGAGTAAAGATGCAGACACAGTATCGGAATAAAGATAGAGATATATTGGAGTAAAGATACAAATGGAGTATCGGAGGAATACTATATAGGTACATAGGAGTACAGCTATAAATACAGTACGAAGTAATATCATATTTGCGTAAAGATACAGATGCATCGTACTGAAGGAAAACATACAGTATCTGAGCAATGCTGTGTCGGAGAAAAGCTTCAGAAACCTCCGAGTACATATACAGATACCTCAGAGTAAAGATACAGATACAATATCAGAGCAACTCTGCTCAAATGATGCAGATTGTAACGTTTGCGAAATACTGGCATTCTGCTGAAAAAAGACGCGACAACTATCCAGAAGCCAACAATTTACACCGTGAATTACTATGCTCGTCGTACTTAATGTCAGACTTCCACACGATATACCGTATTTAATTTGGTAACACCTTACGAATGTGTACTCTGTTCTGTTTCATCGCAACTACATACACTGCCTGTAGATGTGTTGATTGTAGATAAAATACTAAAATATAATATTTTTGTGCGCTAATCTGTGTATAGAATGACTTGATATTAACACTTTGACTGCCAAGCGTGAAATACTACGGAGTATAATTAAATCATGCAAAATAAAGGTAACACAAAGTTGTTAGAAGCCAAAGTATCGAAGCACCGTCCCAATATCATTTGCTTTTACAAGATTGCAAATAGGCTTCATTGCGAATTTTTTGCATTTTTAGTGAAATCTTTTGCACCGGTCACCGGTAACCACCGTGGCAGTCAACGTGTTAACTATGAGAATCCGGTCATATATGCGTAAAATTACGTCGAGTTCAAACAGCGTTGTAACGTAATCAGATTCGGCACCAAAGTATGCTTAGCCTCTTCGAAGCACTCCTTGTGACAAACGATGTTAAGGAACATCACGTTTGATTGTACGGTTTTGCTCACTTAGCAGACAGCGAAGAAGTTCGTCGCGTGATAATCCATTTCCAGTCGTCAATCCGTCAGTTTCCCCACCCCCGTCAAGCCATTCTGCTTTCCTGTGCATACACGTCAACACCTACAGCTACGGCGAATTGTTTGGTCAAGCTACCTACTCCGGCGGTCGGTTTACTGACAAACTCATTCAGCGATAGTGGAAGTGATTTCAAGCAAATAGCGTACCTTTAAACTGAATATGTTTACGGATGCCGTGCACGAGTCAACAATCCCTTAGGTCAACAATATATCGCAAATATCCGACGTTTATTCTCACCGGCGGATCGGTAAAAAGCTCCCGCTCGCGCCCGTTCTCAATTAATTTTCAGCAATTTCCGCCGTTGCTGGGAGTATCGAGCGCGCGGCACGCGATATTTCATTGTGCGCCTATTAAAAATTAACGGCGGTATGAATTCGTTGATGGCACGTCGATCGTCAAACGATTCACGAACGCGCTCTCTGCAGCATTTCGTTTTTACGCTTTTATTATCGGCGCCAGATAGAACGTCGTTTACGCTATGAGAGTTCATAACGTTATGTGGCGTTGCCGGTTCCTTCGGTTAGAATACGCGTTGGTTAAGTCCTACATAAGTGAAGAAATTATATTGGGAATAAACGAAACATTATAGTGGATACGGGTCGAATGATTATGTTATAAGTTTTCACAGTCGTTGGATCAGTAAAATGCACCCAGACGTAAATTAACGCGAAACTTATTATTAGATATTACTCAAACGATTTCCGATTTCACCTAAATAGGGCTTTATCCCACTAACCACTATTAAGAAGATTAAAAATAATATATCACGCGAAGTGAATGCTGTCTTATCAGACGTCTTGTATTATGAATAGATTTGAGTACCGTCATAAATGTGTTGTAACGGAAGAGTATTATGGAATATTGATGAACGACGTTTTAAGCACGGTACCTTGCCTGACCCGGTTAATGATCTTTAATAATTATTAAAATGAATATTTTAGTATAACATATGAGCTGGAAATCGATTATTGCTTCCGCAAGAATACTTCAACCGTAAACATCGGTATAATTGTTAATAAGCCAGTTCGATAATCAAAACGCGTATTGCCGACAATAACGCACGCGCGCGCACGCTGAAAAAGCTTCTTTCGCCAACGAAAATAACGGATAATTCGTGCTGTTTGCAGAACTTATATAGGATTAAACGTACCTGGCCGTCGATTATCTTCCGTTACAAATATTGTTCAGCGTTATTCGATGTTCAATTTTACGAACACTCGACGCCGGAAACTAAATATCGAAAGCGGTCCCGTCGCAGTTCATTTTATTGCGCAGAGCGCTGAAACCTTTATCGGTTGTGACAGAGTTTAGTCGCAGTCAAAAGTCCGCCGATAAACCGACCGCTGTGAAAAACGCATGCCTACTATAAATATTAAGAGACGCGCATTCGGTTAATTATTCAAGCGCTATTATCTCATGACGATAAACAGTTTCAAATAAATTACAAGTTACGCATATAGCGTATAATGCGCCATACATTTTGTTTATCATACACTTGACCACTGTTATCCATTATCATTCATGCGTCTAAGCATTACTTAGAAAAAAAAAGCATTGCTAACTAAAGCACTCATAAATGCTTTTTTTCATTCTAGTAATGATACGCAGCTGCATCCAGACATCAATGCCGCGTCTTCTCATTAAATCTCCGTATTTTCAGCATATCATTGACACGGTGCACTAGATATTGACCCAGGATCGATCTAGTTCGGCATAATTGAAGATTCGCGTTTCTCTATTGCTATATTTATATATTGCTATATTCTATATTTCACATCGCCGGAAATGTGCCATGTGGAGAAGATAAAAATTCATTGTTTTTCAAGGCAAGGTAAAATAGCATAACAAAGAGAACGGTACAATAAGTTTCCGAGTTATGTAAAAAAAAAATGGCTTACCGATGCTATAACAACCTTGTATGCATTTTTGCATATTTAACTTTTCCTGCATGAAAATATTTGTAGCATGTTATTTTTATTTTTGTGGTCAAAATGAGAACAAATATGGTGTAACTCGGTCTACAGTTGGCATAAGCTATTTCTGGGCAATGCGGGAACAATCTACATATGAGTGTCATGGGGAAAGTATGAACTACATTTGACTGCTATCGAGAAGTGAGATATTACATTGAACTGAGAAAGTATAGGAAATCGACTATTCCGGAATGTCATAATACTCCTATTAGTACGGGAAGTTATGAATGAGAATAGAAGTTATATCGACAATTGAATAAAATAAAATATGAATAAGCATTGAAAATGATATTATTTTCTGTTACTTGCAATACGTACACGACTTTCCTTGTATTATATTCTTATACAATTCTCATTGTAAATACAATTTAATATATAATATCCTCCGACTTTCCTTGTATTATATTCATATTCTAACACGCAGCGACGAAAACGCAAAATATACATATTCTCATTGTAAATATATTGCGTGATGATCAATCTAACATATAATATATATACGTAATTCCCAATCTAATATATAATATCCCCCGACTTTGCACTCCTGCAATCGATACTGTTTTCAAAACACCTGTCCGGCAATTTTTCCAATGTGAACAATATCCATTTCTCTAATACATTCGCAGCGACGAAAACGCAAAATAAGTTATACAACAAAAATTAAACAAACAAACGTAGTCTGCATCATATCGCGTTCGGTCTCATTTTAACTGGAAAACTCTCACGAACACATCACAAAAATTTTCATATAAAAAATGCAATTAAGCAACCTATATTGCGTGATGATCTGCCAAGTCCCCCGACTACACCGATATTCTAATACTATATACACAATTCTCATTCTAAATACAAGCTAATATAAAATATCGCCCGACTTTGCACTCCTGTGATCTACACTGTTTTCAAAACACCTGTCCGGCAATTTTTCCAATGTGAACAATATCCATTTCTCTAATGCATTCGCAGCGACGGAAACATAAAATAAGTTATACAACAAAAATTAAACAAACAAACGTAGTCTGCATCATATCGCGTTCGGTCTCATTTTAACTGGAAAACTCACGAACAAATCACAAACATTTTCATATAAAAAAAATGCAATTAAGTGATCTATATTGGGTGATGATCTGCCCAGTCCCCCGACTATACCGATATTCTAATACTATATACACAATTCTCATTGTAAATACAAGCTAATATAAAATATCGCCCGACTTTGCACTCCTGCAATCCATCCTGTTTTCAAAATACCTCTCCGACAATTTTTCCAATGTGAACAATACCCATTTCTCTAATGCATTCGCAGCGACGAAAACATAAATAAGTTATACAACAAAAATTAAACAAACAAACGTAGTCTGCATCATATCGCGTTTGGTCTCATTTTAACTGGAAAACTCTCGCGAACGCATCACAAAATTTTGTATATAAAAAAATGCAATTAAGCAACCTATATTGCGTGATGATCTGCCCAGTCCCCCGACTATACCGATATTCTAATACTATATACATAATTCTCATTGTAAATATAATCTAATATATAATATCGCCCAATTTTACACTCCTGCAATCCATGCTGTTTTCAAAACACCTGTCCGACAATTTTTCCAATGTGAACAATACCCATTTCTCTAATGCATTCGCAGCGACGAAAGCATAAAATAAGTTATACAACAAAAATTAAACATACAAATATAGTCTGCATCATATCGCGTTCGGTCTCATTTTTAACTGAAAAACTCTCTCAAACATTTACATCTAAAAAATGCAATTTAGCAACCTATATTGCGTGATGACCTGCCCAGTCGGGGTCTCCCAACAAAGAAACCGCGTTTCACTCTTGACCGTCTGCGATTAAGATAACAGCAGGTAGAACTTTTACATCAGCGTCGAACCACCGAGTGTATCATTGGGAAGGGAGGTCTGATGTGCCATGTAGCGAGGTTTTACTCTACTTATTTTCAACTACCTACATCACCGTGCCCCCTTTTCTCCGCATCCCACGTCTTCTCTTCAGCACCCCGGATAGCCATCGACTTATGCCGCGATCAAGGGTCCCGGATTATCGCGAATAAATGACGTTCGACAGGTCGTTCGGAGGGCGAGTCTGAAAGGAAAGACCAGCTGGGATGCGTCGGGTGAAAAATTAACGTCCACCCCAGCTCCGACGTCGAATGTGTCGTTTCGTTGGAAATTTTTGGAAATTCGTGCGCATTGTAGGCTGTCGAGGGGAGGCGCGATAAAGAAACGCTCGATCATGGCGCCTTTTTCTCGTTCATGATGCGGAATGGAAAGTTGTCGTTAAAGCGCGCATTTATGTCAAATCGCTTTTGAGTGTTTCGGGGGTTGACACTGTGAAATGATGAAATTACGGATTGTAGGTGATCAAAATTTGCGATGCTCTATCGATAACTGCGCGAATTAGTTCATAAAGTGTAAAAAAATAAGTTAAAACTAACTGGCAACTTATATTGAAAAAATAAGGGTTGCGGTCAGTGTTTTTCCATGGATTATGTTACGTGATCAACGTGCGATGTAACATGGATTGAAAAGTTCATGTAAATTTGCGAGATTTGTTGCTCTATCGATAACTGCGCGAATTAGTTCATAAAGTATTAAAAAATAAGTTAAAACTAACTGTGCCATGCAAGTTTTGTAACTAAACACTCTTTCAGTTATATTGAAAAAATAAGGGTTGTGGACACGTGCTTGCAAACTTTTTCCATGGCTTGACACTGTGAAATTATGTTACGTGATCAACGTGCGGATGTACTGAGTGTTCATGGATTGTACGCAACGAAACATGGGAAAAGTTCATGTAAATTTGCGAGATTTGTTGCTCTATCGATAACTGCGCGAATTAGTTCATAAAGTATAAAAAAATGAGTTAAAACTAACTGTGCCCGGCAAGTTTTGCAACTAAACACTCTTTCAGTTATATTGAAAAAATAAGGGTTGTGGACACGTGCTTGCAAACTTTTTCCATGGCTTGACACTGTGAAATTATGTTACGTGATCAACGTGCGGATGTACTGAGTGTTCATGGATTGTACGCAGCGAAACATGGGAAAAGTTCATATAAATTTGCGAGATTTTTCGCTTTGTCGATAACTGCGCGAATTAGTTCATAAAGTACAAAAAAATAAGTTAAAACTAACTGTGCCCGGCAAGTTTTGTAACTAAACACTCTTTCAGTTATATTGAAAAAATAAGGGTTGTGGACACGTGCTTGCAAACTTTTTCCATGGCTTGACACTGTGAAATTATGTTACGTGATCAACGTGCGGATGTACTGAGTGTTCATGGATTGTACGCAGCGAAACATGGGAAAAGTTCATGTAAATTTGCGAGATTTGTTGCTCTATCGATAACTGCGCGAATTAGTTCATAAAGTATAAAAAAATAAGTTAAAACTAACTGTGCCCGGCAAGTTTTGTAACTAAACACTCTTTCAGTTATATTGAAAAAATAAGGGTTGCGGTCACGTGCTTGCAAACTTTTTCCATGGCTTGACTGTGAAATTATGTTACGTGATGAACGTGCGGATGTACTGAGTGTTCATGGATTGTACGCAGCGAAACATGGGAAAAGTTCATGTAAATTTGCGGGATTTATTGCTCTATCGATAACTGCGCGAAATAGTTCATAAAGTATAAAAAAATAAGTTAAAACTAACTGTGCCCGGCAAGTTTTGTAACTAAACACTCTTTCAGTTATATTGAAAAAATAAGGGTTGCGGTCACGTGCTTGCAAACTTTTTCCATGGCTTGACACTGTGAAATTATGTTACGTGATCAACGTGCGGATGTACTGAGTGTTCATGGATTGTACGCAGCGAAACATGGGAAAAGTTCATGTAAATTTGCGAGATTTGTTGCTCTATCGATAACTGCGCGAATTAGTTCATAAAGTACAAAAAAAAATAAGTTAAAACTAACTGTGCGCGGTAAGTTTTGCAACTAAACACTCTTTCAGTTATAATTGAAAAAATAAGGGTTGCGGTCACGTGCTTGCAAACTTTTTCTATGACTTTACACTGTGAAATTATGTTACGTGATCAACGTGCGGATGTACTGAGTGTTCATGGATTGTACGCAGCGAAACATGGGAAAAGTTCATATAAATTTGCGAGATTTTTCGCTTTGTCGATAACTGCGCGAATTAGTTCATAAAGTACAAAAAAATAAGTTAAAACTAACTGTGCGCGGTAAGTTTTGCAACTAAACACTCTTTCAGTTATATTGGAAAAATAAGGGTTGTGGACACGTGCTTGCAAACTTTTTCAGTTATATTGTGAAAAATCAACGTGCGGATGTACTGAGTATGGATTGTACGCAGCGAAACATGGGAAAAGTTCATGTAAATTTGCGGTAACTGTACGCAAGTTTTGTAACTAAACACTCTTTCAGTTATATTGAAAAAATAAGGGTTGCGGTCACGTGCTTGCAAACTTTTTCCATGGCTTGATACTGTGAAATTATGTTACGTGATTAAACGTGCGGATGTACTGAGTGTTCATGGATTGTACGGTGGGAAAAGTTCATGTAAATTTGTTTGTTCCTCTATCGCTGCAAACGTTTTCTATTGACTTATTGAAAAAATAAAAGGTTGTGCAAACTTTTTCCATGGCTTGACACTGAAATTATGTTACGTGATCAACGTGCGGATGTACTGAGTGTTCATGGATTGTACGCAGCGAAACATGGGAAAAGTTCATATAAATTTGCGAGATTTTTCGCTTTGTCGATAACTGCGCGAATTAGTTCATAAAGTACAAAAAAATAAGAAAACTAACTGTTTATTGGTAAGTTTTGTAACTAAACACTCTTTCGATATTGGAAAAACAAGGATTTGTATTGAGACCGTGAGCGGTGTGTGTGTGTGTGTTCATATAAATTTGGGTTTTTCGTCACTGCGCGACATAAAGTTCTAACTGTGCGCGGTAAGTTTTGCAACTAAACACTCTTTCAGTTATATTGGAAAAATAAGGTTGCGGTAACGTACTTACAAACTTTTTCTATGGCTTGACACTGTGAAATTATGTTACGTGATCAAAGTGCGGATGTACTGAGTGTTCATGGATTGTACGCAGCGAAACATGGGAAAAGTTCATGTAAATTTGCGAGATTTGTTGCTCTATCGATAACTGCGCGAATTAGTTCATAAAGTATAAAAAAATAAGTTAAAACTAACTGCCCCCGCAAGTTTTGCAACTAAACACTCTTTCAGTTATATTGAAAAAATAAGGGTTGTGGACACGTGCTTGCAAACTTTTTCCATGGTTTGACACTGTGAAATTATGTTACGTGATCAACGTGCGGATGTACTGTTGGATTGTACGCAGCGAAACATGGGAAAAGTTCATATAAATTTACGAGATTTTTCGCTTTGTCGATATACTGCGCGGTTCATAAAGTACAAAAAATTGTTCGCGCGGTAACGTTTTGTATTTTTTATATAAAAATCTTGTGGACGATTTTTCGTTGTTTTTATGTTACGTGATCAACGTGCGATGTAAGGTTCATGGATTGTACGCACGACTTTCTGTAAATTTGCTTTGACGATAACTGAATGTTCACGATAGGAAAAAATACCAAACGTGATTAAACGTGGTTGTATGTGCATTTTTCGATAACTAAAACGATTTTGCAACTGTTGTTTATTGTTTGCGAAAATGTGACGAAATTTTTACGTGATCAACGTGCGGATGTACTGCAACGCGCGGATTGAAAAACATGGGAAAAGTGTAGTTAATTAACCCTTTATATTGGAAAAATAAGGTTTGTATGATGGTGGACATTTCCATCATAACATTGAATGCCCCAAAATTATATAAAAGAATAAGTTCACTATAATCTATCTTTGCATGATGATGGAAATTTTCATCATATTGTTTTTTGCTAAATTTATGCTACAAATATATACTAAGATTTTTTTAACCATTTTTCCTTTAATTTTGAACATGAATTATAGCACCTTGATTTATTTCACGAATAAAGAAAAAATCATGCAAAGAAGGGTTAAGTATATAACTGGAGTTAGTGGCAAACAAAATGTTTAATTATTTGTTGTTCCCGTGCCGATCAGTAACAAACGTCGAACAAAGTATAGTTAGGAATTTTTTCCCCCACTATTATTATATCAGTAAAAAAAAACGCAAACATGAATGGAATGGAGGATAATACCGAGAAAGTGATTGAGTGTATTGTTATAAAACTAGCGGAAAAATTCTATACCGACTTGCACATAATTTTGTACGTATTTTTTTTCTTAAATATATGTATTACTACAAAAAACTACCTGCAAATTATGTGAAAAGTACTGTCACCCATGTATGGCTGACATGGTGGGCAATGTGTTAAATAGCAGCAGTTGTAAATGTTCTGCACGAGTTTTGTTTAGTACCGAAAAAATCTAGAACATTACTCTTGATTCGTGGCGATAGCCATTAATACTTGTTACATGTAAATCATCATTTTTAAATCATATCAAAATGACATTGCACTATTGAGGAATATGTGCACATTGTCAGTCGCACAAATGTATATTAATGAACAAACGTATGCGGTGTTCGAGGAAAATATATCCCATGCCAGCTTTTATACCTACTGTGTTCTGTTCAAAATTGTGCGTTCGAAAGTTTCGCTGTCTCACGGTGAAACGTACGGGGCGGCTTATGTTGCGTTATTACAGGCAAAATCCGTCTTCCCCATGACATTAGGATCATGTTACTACCGGCATTGTATTCTCAGAGATCGCTGTGTCTCTTTTTGCTTGTGTTATTTCAACCATTTTTCGATGAAATTTACTTAAGGCGCTTCTTTCTTTATAATACTAATTAGCAATATATCGCATTATATTATGTGTATAAGACGGTTTCTATAAGAAAAATATAATAGAATCAATACGTATTGTAATTTCTGCAGGATACATATTTGTGCCGTTTATTTTGAAAGTGGCCTAACTCCATTTATCTTCAAATCGAGAGAAATAACACTTACTGATAAATAACATGAATTTGTACATGTAACCATGGTAACCGGAAAATATTGACAAACGGAGTTAGGCCACTTTCAAAATAAACGGCTCATTTATATGTTAATATACATTTTTATAACTTCTCCGTGTGGTTGCAGTTCGGTATTGAGGCCCATTATGTTAAGACGTTCATAAAATTTCTTTATCCCGTCATAATAAATATTCAATTAACGCGTAAAATTATCGATGTAGTGCGAATTCCTGACAGTTGCCAAATGCGATAGTCGAAAAATGAGTAATTTGGGTAAAAATCAAATTCCATAGCGTTACATAAATGCCACTACATGCCGTCTGATGGGTCACTCGATTGAAAAAATATCAGATCGCTGGCATTTAATAGTATTTCATATCAATGAAACGGTCGCCTCACCGTACGTCAATATTTACGTAGCCGTGATACGGACCTCTCCTGTCCTCCGCTTCTCCGTAAAAAGGAGCTCAGGGGTTAATGATAAGAAGGAGGTGCGGGGGAAAGAATCGTTATTCAAAACTTGGACAGTTCTAAGGGGAGGGCGAAAAAGGACGAAAAAGAGGAGAAAAAGTGATAAATGACTAAAAGCGTGTACATATACGTGTATGTATGCAAACGGGAGAGTCTCGAAATGGAAATTAACGATCGGCCAAGAGACAGGGACGTGAACAGAACGGGTTTAGTTGAGTGTAACGTTTTCGGGGTCACGCCGACAACTTGGATGGAAATCTCTTTTCTTCCGGAGATTTACGGTAACGACCGCACGGGATTTATAAGGGGAAGCTTGTTAACCGTCCGTTGCGATTTCGGGACATCGCTAGGTGTCCGTCGTCTACGAGATAAACTTCTTCGCGCTTACGTTTACTTACACTCTCGCCTTCAGCTCAAAAACGATTTCCGGTTCGCGTCTTTCTTTGACATTCCTTCTTCCGTTGATTTCTTTCGGCAAAAATTGCGCACACTTCGCCGTAACAACCGTGCTTGGGCGCTGCGTAGTGGAGCATATTATATTCGCTTGTTGAAATCTTTTTAATCCGCTGATCCAATTAACTTGTCTGAAGTTTGCAAAGCTTTGGGCTTGTTTAATTTCGCTGCCGCAGAGTCTTACTTTTTTCGCTCTGATACGTTCCGTTAATGCGATCCGGCATTTTGCTATTTCGTGTGTAATGCTGCAAACATGACTACCTGAGAACTCGAAATTTCTGTTGGAAAGAAACTGCTCCGAGAAGATTTCAAGAAACAACCTCAAAGGGAAACGTGGGATGTAAAAATATAATGTTCGCAGCTACACTTCATCAAAACTTCACGAGCACGTTGAAAGTTTCATACTGAATGCCTTTTGCGTACCATATTTCTATATTATGCCGTTTCTGGTATTTTTATTATCTAATTCACATATACTGTTTGCGTGTTATTTCACTCTCCACAAAATATTTGCAATTAAAACCTTTTCCCGGTAATACAGTTTTTTATTATAGCCGTTTTTATATGAAACTTCTTATTCAATCATTTTAAATCGAAACTGGGAAATGTGGCATATTTAATGGAACTTGTGACTCAAATGATCACCTCGGATTACTGTGAAATATTTTAGAAAATCTCCAATCGTGCTATTATCACCAAGCGCATGTAGCAAACTGACTCAAATCTAAGCTATACTTGAACACATGTTTTTCCTTAGAACTGTGTCTATTGATATTTACATAGCAGTCTTCAAGTGCGTGGCATAAGAAAAGATACTTATAAACAATTAAACGAAGCAGTCAACAGATTCATAAAAATTACTAAAAAAAATACGGCTATAATGTAGCAACCGACATATCGGGCATGTGTTCGCTTAACTTTTTTCTTATTTTAACCTACTCTATCTATCCCCGAAGTTACGCCCACGATTTTCAGTATTTTATTTTCCTGATATCACCGATAATAAATATTTTCAGTATTTTACCCGGCAGTGCCGGTAAAATAAAATACCGGACCCGTGGACATAACTTCGGGGATAGATTCAGTAGGCCAGAATAAGAAAAGAAGTACGCGACATAATTTTTTAATACCGTGTCGATCACGGCGTCCAACACAGCGTCGATGCAATCCAAGATAACCGCGTTACAGCACTTTCCCCTTTATTTCCCTATCGTTCATTGGTCAACGATTCACGCAACGACAATTATCGTATTCATTGCCGGGGATTATGAGAGGGGGGCGGTACGTAAAGAGACTGCGAAATAATAACGAAGCTTACGCCACGACAATCCCGGAAAATGGCGGAACGGTAAAAACGGGACCGCACTCGCGCTGGAAATGGAAAATTGAGCCGTCGTACGATTTTAGTGCCGCACGTGTCGGATCCTTCGGGCACTCGTTGCATTCCGCGCCGCCACTACCTTTTCCCGCGGCAGTCTCTAGTGCCCATAACGCCTTTTCGAATTCACATTACTGAAAATGCGAAAGTCCATAACAACGCGCTCTCGTTTTCGCCCGTCCTCCCGCCTTCGCTTCATCCCTCTTTAGTATATTTTCTGATTGCGCGGCCTCCCGCGATCGAGATAACGGCGCATTTATTCGTCGCACACGAGACTTCTCCGCATCGACGGCTGTTAACAGAATTTCCGCACGGCAAGCTAACGTTTTCAAGCGCCGGCTGGATGGCTTTAACCCTTTGACTGCCATGATGGTCACCGGTGACCGACGCAAGAGATTTTGCTCAAGATCCAAGATATTCGCAATGGGTAGCAATAATTATTTTATGAATGTAGTTATTGTTAGATTAGTGATGCGATTTTTCGGTCTTCAATGCCTGCGAATTATTTATATTTTGCATAATTCAGTTAAACGCTGTAGTATTTTATAGCATCGCAGTTCTAATATAGTAAAATACGCTTGGCAGGCAACGTGTTAACACTTTGACTGCCACGATGGTCACCGGTGACCGACGCAAGAGATTTTACTCAAGATCCAAGATATTCGCAATGGGTAGCAATAATTATTTTATAAATGTAGTTATTGTTAGATTAGTGATGCGATCCTTTGGTCTTCAATGCCTGCGAATTATTTACATTTTGCATAATTCAGTCGAACGCTGTAGTATTTCGTAGCATCGCCGTTCTAATACAGCAAAATACGCACGGCAGTCAACGTGTTAACCCTTTGACTCCTGAATACTCCCGGCATAAGCGCTCGCTCAAGCCGAAATACTTTGCGCTAGTGGAAACTCTACCGCGTTATACAAGACGCAAATTAGTTTCAGTTGTAATTCTTTACTTACGTCAATTTAACCCTTTCGCTGTTACTGTGATGTATCTTGACACATTTATCATGGACCTCTTGTTCCGGATGTTGCTTTTTTTTTTTGTTAGAGAGCATAGCATTTTTGCACGTGTCTATTCTCAATCAGCCGTAGCTTTCGTCAGAAATATTCTTTTCCTAAAAATTTCATAATCGTGCCATTTTTAAGAGTGAGCATAAAATCAAATTGTGGAAAAGACCGCCGTAGCGAAAGGGTTAAGTAATGCAAGAACGAATGCAATATATAGAAAGAATATAGATGTAGACTGCAGCGGAATTATTCGTATGACACCGTTGAGCGCTTTGTTACTTCTAAAAAGATATTCTGGTTCTTGTGATCGTGCGGGTATTCCGAGGTAATATCAGCTTGGTTCCTTACGGTCACTACGCTTTAATTTTTCTTTGAATCAAACGGTGGATACAGTAGATGTGAATAGATTAACCTGTTATACAAGACTGCGTGAAAATATAAAACTGGAAGGTTGATATTTTCGGTGGAAGGAGAAATTACGGAAATTTTCGTAACCATAAGTGTGAGCGGAAAAATGATATATAATTAAATACATTGCGTAGGCGGACAAAGAAACGACGTACATATGGTGAGTGAGTGATAATACCTGAATTAAATGAGCACACGGATTCGGAAAATATGTAAACTAGTAAGACCTTAACAATCATTGGTAATCGAAACTGTGTTATATGCATCGGTCTTATGCGTTTAAATTGTGAAGCGTTTTTCGATGTTTAGCCTTTGGACACTGCCGCGCATGTTGCGATTAGAATTAATCGTGCGTTCGTTTGATACCGTAAGACGCGCGTCGTTACCCTAAATTTAATTTGAACCGTTCGTGATTGCAACTATTCTACGCAGCACGAGCGAACAATTTAAGATTTCCTAATTCGATTATCCACGCACAGGGCAGCCGGGATATCGGTCGCTGTAATCGGATCACCCTGTTATGTCACCTTTAAAACCTTTAATTTCCCGATTAACTCCGGAAGACCTATCCGCGTCGTTTCATCGATCGCTGTAATTTCCACGCAATACGGATCCATAGAATCGCCGGGCCCTCTAATTGGTACAGGCGCAGTGTCCTCGAAAAAGCAGTAAAAAAACAAAACAATTTCTTCACCGAAATCCTCTCTCTCTCTCCCTCCCGCCCTCTCAATTCTGTTTCCCGAAACAATTTGGCCGTATGCGCATAATTGTCCGTAATTCGATCGCCTAACGCAGTTTAAACGCAAAAACTCGCCGACCCGACAGTCAAGTCTTTCTCTGTTACGCTTTTGCGCCGTACACGTTTGCAGCAGTCCGCCGTTGCTGGGCGTGCATGTTCAGTGTGCACGCGCGTGTGTACGTGTGCACGGACCGCTGTACTTAATTGAGTGCGCTAATTAAGGGTGCGATTGAACTATACGACTCACGTATCCCTCTCCACGTGTCCGTTCGCGCATTCAACACTGTTCTGCTCATGCTGGAGCCCGATGGCAAAGCCCTGTGCGCACGATCATTGGCCGGGGCGTGCACACGTTCAATTAACAAAAAAATATACAAATAAAGACGCCGGAAGATGTCGAACACGGAGAGACACGATGTTTCGCGATTGAGTTTATCCAAGTTAATCACTGTGTCACCGATGGGTGATGACGTCAATTTTGTGTTTCGACAAAAGTGACAAAAGTATGCTATGAAAGTATGTAGTCTATAAAGACATTTTTTACGTATGGTAATATTGTAAGAGAAAATTTGGTTTAGTGCATAAGTTTAGTATGCCAACATAATAGTACTCTTCGATTTATTTAATTGAATACTGAGGGACCCGATTTTTTATTTGCGCTGACTTTTAATCAAATTAATCGCTATGTCAATGGTGGGCAATGACGTTAATTTTGTGTTTGGGGATCGAAGTGAAGAAACCGTGCTATGAAAGTACGTATGTAGCCTATAAAAACAGTTTTTACGTATGGTAGTATTACAAGATAAATTTTAGTTTCTTGCATGAGTTTAATATACTAGCATAACAGGATTGTAATTTAGTTTAATCAAATTTGTCGTTGTATTAATGATCGGCAAAAACGTAAATTTTATATTTGAATAAAATTTCAATAATATTCTTTCGTTCACTTAATTTAATACTAGATACACAGGACCGGCCATTTTTACGTGTTTCGGTTTTCACGAGCAAAATTACAGAAACCGTCACTATTATTTTACCGCAACTTCAGACTCTTATTAACTCTTAAATACACCATGCGTATTTTACTATATTAAAACTGCAACCGGATGAAGTACTACAAAATACGATTGAATTGTGCAAAGTGAAAATAATGCAAAGGCATCGGAGAGCAAAGAATTGAATCACTATTTAATATTAATCACATTTACAAAATCATAAATGCTACCGATTTGGTATTTTTTGAATTTTTCGTGAGACCTTTTGCTGCCGTGCGTATTTTACTGTATTAAAATCGCGACGTGATAAAGTACTATAGAATATGATTGAATTGTGCAAAATGAAAATAATGCGAAGGTATCGGAGACTAAAGAATTGAACCGCTATCTAATTTTAATTGCATTTACAAAATTATAAGTGCAACCGATTGGGTATTTTTTTAATTTTTCGTGAGACCTTTTGCTGCCGTGCGTATTTTACTGTATTAAAACCGCGACATGATAAAATACCATAGAATATGATTGAATTGTGCAAAATGAAAATAATGCGAAGGTATTGGAGACCAAAGAATTGAATCGCTACCTAATATTAATAAATATAATAACCATTGGGTATTTTTTGAGTTTTCCGTGAGACCTTTTGCGCCGGTCACCGATGATCACCATGGTAGTCAACGTGTTAATGAAACCATACGACTACATTTCCAATTTAATTTCCTCCCCGGACTTCGAACTCTCAAATTCTCGACATCGCATGCCCACATATCGTCGCGTATCTCCTTTCATTCTCCTTAAATCCAGCGTTAATAAACCGCGACCTCATTTTATCGCGTTCCAAAATATCCGTGTCGAAATACAACGTGTATTTGCAGAGTGCGAAAACGGATTCGAAAAATTCGCGTCGGCACACGTTTCTCTGCGCGGCTGGACCACCTTCTGACGTTCGCGACTTATTGTAGGGCACGTGTTCGGGTCGATCGGATTTTCTCTCCGTTGACGCCATCGCACTCGACGAAGTTTGCTTAGCAGCCGGCACGGCGAGCATTAATTTCGTTTTTCATGTATATTTCAGCGGCACTAAGTTACCCTCGGGCATATTACCCTCCATAGGGGCGCGCGCACTGCAACATACGTAGTCGGCCGGAGATTATGAAACTACATATTCAAAAAGCGCATCCCGTAATCCCATTCGACTCGGCGGGACGTGGCGTGTTGTGCTTTTAACGCGGACCGTCGCGTCCGTAAGAGGAGAGATTAAATTCGGCCCTCGAGCTTTCGAATCTAGCGCGCACTTTCTAGATCGAGATTGAGTTTTAGTCTTCGGCGACGAGTCGTTCTGGTAATGCACCCAGCGCTGTGACGAACTTTACATTACGCGCATTCTGCCGGATTACTGTATTTGACGGTCAAAGGTATTTTATCGAAAAATGTGATACGCTGTTACGCGGGCATTGAAATAGAAGAACGTTTAATTAGAGGAATGTATTTGCGAATAACGAAACTGTCGCGCGAAGAAACGTTACCTGCGATTATTTGTCATCGATGTCGAGCGGTTGAAAAAAAAAACATAAATGTGATGGCAGAAAGCGTGTGTCAATATATAAAATTCTGCATACGTGAATTTTATGATTATACCATTATGTGCGCATACGTATATTCGCACGTAACATCACAGCGACTAATATTCGGTACTTTATACACGATGCACACATTCGTAACCGTAAAGCGAGAAAAAAAATATTATCCACGATTATTTATCATCAATTCAAAAAATATCATAAATGTGATGACAGAAACCGTATGTATCAATATATAAAATTCTTCTTCATACATGGATTTTATGATTATACCATTATGTGCGCGTACGTCTATTCGCACGTAACATCGCAGCAATTAACACGTTGACTGCCAAGAGTATTTTACTATATTAGAACGGCGATGCTATGAAATACTACAGCTTTCAACTGAATTATGCAAAATATAAATAATGTGCAGGTATTGGAGGCCAAAGGATCGTATCACTATTCTAACAATAACTGCATTCATAAAATAATACTGGCTTCTCATTGCGAATATTTTGAATCTTCAGTGAAATGTTTTGCGGTGGTCACCGATGACCACCATGGCAGTCAAAGTGTTAATATTCGGTACTTTATACACGATGGACACATTGGTAATCGTAAAGCGAGAAAAAAAATATTATCCGCGATTATTTATCATCAATTCAAAAAATAACATAAATGTGAGAAACCGTGTGTATCAATATATAAAATTCCTCTTCATACATGGATTGTATGATTATATCAGTATGTGCGCGTACGTATATTCGCACGTAACATCACAGCGACTAATATTCGGTACTTTATACACGATGCACACATTCGTAACCGTAAACGCGAAAAAAATATTATCCGCGATTATTTATCATCAATTCAAAATATAACATAAAGGTGATGACAGAAACCGTGTGTATCAATATATAAAATTCTTCTTCATACATGGATTTTATGATTATACCATTATGTGCGCGCACGTCTATTCGCACGTAACATCGCAGCAATTAACACGTTGACTGCCAGGAGTATTTTACTATATTAGAACGGCGATGCTATGAAATACTGCAGCTTTCAACTGAATTATGCAAAATGTAAATAATGTGCAAGTATTGGAGGCCAAAGGATCGTATCACTATTCTAACAATAACTGCATTCATAAAATAATACTTGCTACTCATTGCGAATATTTTGTCACCGATGACCACCATGGCAGTCAAAGTGTTAATATTCGGTACTTTATACACGATGGACACATTAGTAACCGTAAAGCGAGAAAAAAATATTATCCGCGATTATTTATCATCAATTCAAAAAATAACGTAAATGTGAGAAACCGTGTGTATCAATATATAAATTTCTTTTTCATACATGGATTTTATGATTATACCATTATGTGCGCGTACGTATATTCGCACATAACATCGCAGCAATTAAAATTCGGTACTTTATACACGATGGACACATTGGTAACCGTAAAGCGAGAAAAAAAATATTATCCGCGATTATTTATCATCAATTCAAAATATAACATAAATGTGATGACAGAAACCGTGTGTATCAATATATAAAATTCTTCTTCACACATGGATTTTATGATTATACCATTATGTGCGCGTACGTATATTCGCACGTAACATCACCGCGACTAATATTCGGTACTTTATACACGATGCACACATTGGTAACCGTAAAGCGAGAAAAAAAATATTATCCGCGATTATTTATCATCAATTCAAAAAATATCATAAATGTGATGACAGAAACCGTGTGTATGAATATATAAAATTCTTCTTCATACATGGATTTTATGATTATACCATTATGTCCGCGTACATTTATTCGCACGTAACATCGCAGCAATTAATCTTCAATACTACATACACGTGGCACAGATTGATAATAGTACACATCACGTACTCGACTCGATACCAAATATCACATCACCGTCTTCATCCTTTTGGCACGGGAAGCGAACGAGAGAGGCAGAGAGAGACCGCGTAGTGTTGCAAAGTTAGGGAACGAGTTCTGCCGTGTCCGGAAGAAGGGTCGCTTTTCGTTCACGTAACCCGAGGCTTTAATACCTTTTTCACTTCATAAATTTAATCGGCTTCGGGTTTATTGGATTTAGGGTTTGGTCGGGGTTTAATCTCTTTTTCTTGCTCTCCCTCCTTCACTCTCGCTCTCGGTTTTGCTCTCTGTCTTGGTCTCGCGCGGGCACTCTCCACTTTTATCGCTCGTCCAATGCTCCACTCTCGGCAGTCGCTCGTATTTCGTGTCCCTCATGGTTCGAGAGTGATCGACCTTCATACGGGCTCGCTACCTTGCGTCTATACACGAGCGGCTTATTACGTAAGGAATTTTTATGGCGCCTAACAAAGAATATTGGAAGGGCCCCGTGCGCTTCAATTGTTTGCTTAGGTTTTTGTCTCAAACATATAGCTCCGCGATCTAACAATTCTGCACTTTTTGTAGTTTACGAATGTATAAGCTGACCATAAAGCGTACTTTTCTGCTTGGGTTATTTTTATTAGGCCGAACGATGTGACATAGATTGGCTAAAATGGAAAATTAAGCGGAAACAGTAGAAAGAGTCGTCATAGGGATTACGCGAAAGTGAAATAAATTAAATATTGTAACATATGGCTGACAAAAACTCTTTACAAATGGGAGTTTAACACGTCGACTGCCACGGTGGTCACCAGTGACCGGCGCAAAAGATTTTACAAAAAATGCAAAAAATTCAGAATGAAGTCTACTTACAATCTTGTAAAAGCAATTGATATTGGAACGGTGCTTCAATACTTTGGCTTCTAACAACTATGCGTTATCTTCATTTTGCACTATTTAATTATACTCTGCAATATTTCATTGCATCGCGGTTCTAACATAGCAAAATACGCTGTAACCGGTGTAAAAGATTTGACTAAAAATGCAAAAAATTCACAATGAAACCTATTGCAATCTTCGAAAAGCAATTGATACTGGAACGGTGCTTCAATACTTTGGCTTCCGACAACTCTGCGTTACCTTCATTTTGCACGATTTAATAATACACTGCAGTATTTAATCGCATCGCGGTTCTAACATAGCAAAATACGCTGTGACCAATGCAAAATATTGACTAAAAATGCAAAAAATTTGCGGTGAAGCCTATTTGCAATCTTCGAAAAGCAATTGATACTGGAACGGTGCTTCAATACTTTGGCTGCTAACAACTATGCGTTATCTTCATTTTGCACGATTTAATTATACTCTGCAGTATTTCATCGCATCGCGGTTCTAACATAGCAAAATACACTGTGACCAATGCAAAAAATTGACTAAAAATGCAAAAAATTTGCGATGAAGCCTATTTGCAATCTTCTAAAAGCAATTGACACTGGAACGGTGCTTCAATACTTTGGCTTCCGACAACTCTGCATTACCTTCATTTTGCACGATTTAATCGTAGTTTGCAGTATTTAATCGCATCGCGGTTCCAATCTAGCAAAATACACTGTGACCAATGCAAAATATTGACTAAAAATGCAAAAAATTTGCGATGACGCCTATTTGCAATCTTCGAAAAGTAATTAATACTGGAACGGTGCTTCAATACTTTGGCTTCTAACAACTATGCGTTATCTTCATTTTGCACGATTTAATCATACTTTGCAGTATTTCATCGCTTCGCGGTTCTAACGTAGCAAAATACGCTGTAACCGGTGTACTAAAAATGCAAAAAATTCACAATGAAACCTTTTGCAATCTTCATCAATTGATACATCGGTTTCCGACAACTCTGTTCTATTTTGCACATTTAAAATACGTATTTCATCGCATCGCGGTTCTAACATAGCAAAATACACTGTGACCAATGCAAAATATTGACTAAAAATGCAAAAAATTTGCGGTGAAGCCTATTTGCAATCTTCTAAAAGTAATTGACATTGGAACGGTGCTTCAAAACTTTGGCTTCTAACAACTATGCGTTATCTTCATTTTGCACAATTTAATCGTAGTTTGCAGTATTTAATCGCATCACGGTTCTAATCTAGCAAAATACTTTTGACAGTCAACGTGTTAACTTTGTAAGAGATTTCGAATGTGGCCTCAGTGATTGTGCGTTCTCGCAACTTATTTTTACGCATGACTGGTACACGCTTTATAACACAAAA
This sequence comes from Cryptocheilus praepositus, assembly GCA_033815515.1. NCBI lineage: Eukaryota > Metazoa > Arthropoda > Insecta > Hymenoptera > Pompilidae > Cryptocheilus > Cryptocheilus praepositus. Next base: position 6,704,276 of record JAWWQZ010000303.1, on the reverse strand, counting down.
TACTGTTATTTCTTTATGCGTATACTCGTCATAACACAAAATATTGTCATTACTTCATGACGAGTATACTCGCGAAAAGGAGCTAACTGTTTAAGTAAAGTCTCAGCGATGTCAGTCTCGGCAGACCGAATTATAATTTTCCCTGCGACTTGTCCTTCCACTCGCCCCATCGCCGAGGGTTTCGCCGGGAAAGAACCGGCTGTCAGCCCTCTCAAATGTTGGACATTCCTTTCTGGCGAATGAAGAAAGCGCGCGTCGCCGACATTTCGCGAGCGCGCACTTTTTGACGTCGCGACGCTAAATTACGACGAGCGCGGAATTCGACGCATTTCATATCGGGTACGCATTCACCTGTCGAGCAGAACGCGTGCCGTCACTGTGTGGCGGAATCTGAGCTGCCCCGAAAAGCCTGACATCTTAATGAAATACCTTGATTTTCTCCGGAGGAGCAGCCCTTCGCCCACGCAAATTGCACTGATCGTTGCGACACGTGATGCAACTCACCCCCGCGCCAATTTGCTTTCCAAAACTAATTATCTCATCGCGCGAAGTGTCCGTTTTTACAGAGCAATTTATTTGCGCGATGTATTTATTCGCGGATCGTTTATTTTCAGTTTTTAATGTCCGATCGGCGTTGGGATTTAATCTTTGTTTTTTTAATCGTCCAAAAAGTTCGACGAAATTATCGATGAAGTTTTTACCGCCGGTTCCCCGGCCGGTTGTCTAATTGAATCCGGGTCGTTTGAGTGGGGCTTCTGTCGTGATTCGAGAGATCGTCGGACTCGAGAATCGACGCGGATCTGTCGGTTAGATTGAATTCTTGGTGCGCTTCTTAATCTGCCTCGCGAAAATTAAGCAAACGACGAGGAGAAGGGTTCGTCGCGCACCCTTCATCCTGATCGGTTTACATTGGCCAGGCGACGGTTATTTCGTCGCGGGGCGCGAAAACGAACGAATCACCCTCTTCTGAGTCTACAAGAATGTCGCGCAATTACCGGGACATCGCGTTGCGATTCTATTTTAGGATTCGTTTTGGCACGATTAATGCCACTAAAATACCACCTTGATAAAAAAGTTTTAGGACCGGACGCCGTATGGCGCTCTCAGTCACTCGATTGACATTTTTTTTTTGTTAGGTTGCCACATCTGTCGTTAACACATTGACTGCCAAGCCTATTTTGCTATGTTACTACAGTGATGCGATGAAATACTGCAGAATATGATTAAGTAGTGTAAAATGAAGGTAACGCAGAGTTGTGGGAAGCCAAAGTATTGAAGCACCGTTCCAATATCAATTGCTGTTACAAGATTGCAAATAGGCTAAATTACGAATTTTTTTCATTTTCAGTCAAATCTTTTGCGCCGGTCACCGGTGACCACCATGGCAGAAAACGTGTTAACGTTCCCACCAAATTTCAGCGTCATAGCTTGACATTTGTAAAAGTTATACCGTGTTGAGTACATCTACTTTGTGCGTGTTTTCGATTTTTTATATATTTGAAAATGGCATCAACTTTGGATCAACAAATTTGCATAAAATTTTGCGTGAAAAAACGGATTTAACGGTCCGCAGACCTTGGAAATGTTGGAGAAGTGTTTCGGCAACGATGCTCTTTCGAAATCAAACGTTTTTCGGTGGCACGAACGCTTCCGAAGAAACCACGTTGTTTTCAATCGAAAAAGAAGGTGATGCTCACGGTTTTCATTCATTACAATGGTATTGTGCATCATGAATTCTTGCCAGAGCAACAGACAGTCAACAAACTGTATTATTTGGACGTTATGAGACGTTTGCGTCAAGCAATTCGCCAAAAAAGACCGAATTTGAGGACAAATAACTCGTGGATTTTGCACGACGATAACGCACCGTCGCACAATGCGATCCTTATTCGCGAGTTTTTTACCAAAAATAATACGAATACTATTCACCAGCCTCCGAAATCACCTGATTTAGCTCCCTGCAACTTTTTTCTGTTTAACCGACTTAAAAAACCGCTTCGCGGAACGCGTTACAGCACTCGGAAGGATCTTATGGAAAAATCGAAGACGGTTCTGATGGACATACCAAAAATTGAATACCAGCGATGTTTCGATAATTGGATCAAGCGCTGGTATAAGTGCGTTACAGTCGATGGGGAGTACTTTGAAGGGGACAATATCAATTATAACGGATAAACTTGTATTTTCGATTTTATGAATAAAGTCCTAAAACTTTTTGATCAAGGTGGTATGCACAAATTTACCCGAATTACTTCATATTATTTTGCGTCGCGAATCCACCGATAACTTTCGCTAAGCACACCTCCGCACGCACTACCGCCTTTGGCTTTCGGTTGAACTTTCCACCGAGTACCCTGAATTTCTCGCTCCCCTCGCACCGTCGTCGCCAGGTACCTTTTTGTTGATTCGTCCGCGCAAACAACTTTTTCTCTTCACTACCCGAAACGGTTGACGAGAGGGTTCGACCGGGGAGCCTCAGGGTTGGCCACTGGGTTGCCGTGGGGGTTCTCTACGCGGGGGCAGGTCAGAATCTATTTGTCCGACGGTCACAAATCACCAGAGTTTTCGATCCGCGCTAATCCGCCGGTCCTGGCGGCGGGACGGTCGGCGGAAAGGATTTCCGCGTCGGGACGATCCCTCGGCGGATTTTCCTTCCTGTTGTCGGATCTTCAGCGGCCGATAACTCTTCCTTCCGCACTCGCCGCGTCAGACTCGGCCGACAGACGCGGTGCGCGCCCTTAACCTTTTACGCCGCCGAACGCCTCTATTATTCACGAGCCGTTCGTTTCTGGCCGCTGCCGAACGTTGCCGCCATTGTCCGGCGGTATTGATTTAACGCGGCCGGAAGCCGCGAAAAACTTTCGTGGCGCGGACTCCGACGTCGCGGTGTTTGCGGCGGTAGAGAAAGGGAGATGTGTTTGCTAGTGGAACAATCGAATTTCGCTTACGGCGCGATACGGTGAAGTCTCGCGTTGTCCCTGCTGGAGCTTGTGTCACAGAGTCCTACGCGCTATTTCTACGCCTGTGGTTTCTTAACTGGAGTCGGTGAAACGTGCGACGTTTGTGATGCGTCACGGAGCGCGTCACGTTTGACGAGAGTTCACGGTTTGACAGGTCATATTACAATAATATAACGATTTACGTCGCATTTTTTAAATCTGGATATTGTAGTGGCGGACTGATGATATTTTTCGAGTTTGAATGTGACCGGACACGATAAAATTTGGATTACGTTTACGACTTTAATACTTATCGTATTATCAGTTTTACTTTCTTATCGCTTTGATTGCATTTGAAAAGATGGTTGTTGATCACATTGGAAATAATATCAGTCTACTGTTTTAGAAACAGAATAAACTAGAGAATTAAACTATTGCAATATGAATATATTACGAGAAAGTCTCTAGTCGTTTTTTTCACCCCTCAAAGGTAATTCCTGCATTCATACTGTTCCTGCCATTACACACTTCCTTAAATGTAGTCCCTGCTCCCATATTATCCACGCACCGCTTATGCATCCGGCTATTTTTGCAAGAATTCCGTTTTGTAACTCATTCAAGGCGATATTGAAATGAGATAAGTAACTGAATAAATTCTCATATATAAATATGCTTTGATTGAAATCAATTTAACCACAACCGCATTAACAACATGTTATAGACATCTTTATACAAAAAAGTCTACGGTACCTCAGTTCCCTTAGTCCATACTGTATCACTATTTTTGTAGCAACTCCTTTTCGTCTCAATTCGACTAACTGCGAGAAACAGCTCTCCCTGTCGCCACAGTGTCAAATTTCGATTCCATCCAAAGGAGACAATGTGAGAATAATTAGCGTAGTTCGCAAAGAATGTTTGGAGGGCCGTCGTGAAGTATAAATATGCTTTGATTGAAATCAATTTAACCACAACCGCATTAACAACATGTTATAGACATCTTCATACAAAAAAGTCTACGGTACCTCAGTTCCCTTAGTCCATACTGTATCACTATTTTTGTAGCAACTCCTTTTCGTCTCAATTCGACTAACTGCGAGAAACAGCCCTGTCGCCACAGTGTCAAATTTCGATTCCATCCAAAGGAGACAATGTGAGAATAATTAGCGTAGTTCGCAAAGAATGTTTGGAGAGCCGTCGTTGCCTGGGTCTGGTTAACTGTGAGTTTCGTCGGTGAAGTCGTGCGGGGAGGGCGAAGTTTGCGTAACCGACTCGTTTAATTTTGCATGTCGTTTAACTTTTTCGCGGGGCGCGCGCGCGTCGTCGCAACTTGTTGCGGTAATTGGAAAGCATCAAACTCGGGGCCGTTTCTGTGGTAACGCGACGCGATATTGTGCTGCCGTGACGCGTGTGCTAATGTCCGTGTACGTCTGCGCGCCGTATGTACGTTGAGTAGTTGCGAACAAACGCCAAGTTGGAGTTAACCGATCCATTCGAAGTGTTCTTCGGAGGAAACGTTACACTGCGCGCTCGCGAACTCTGAAGTTTACTTTTGTAACACAATCTGTTTTGCGAACTACGTGCTTGTACTTCGAATGTTTCAATTGGCGCGGGGAAAAACTCGTTGCGTCGAATGCGAAAAGTCGGGAAGGTGGGTACCGATTTTTTTGCTGGCCCATTAAAACCCGTAGCCTGTTGCGTTGTTGCCGAACTACGGACGTTTTAGCGAACGGCTCCTTCCAGTTTCGAAACAAAGCTATCAATGCGCTCGCGAGCATGAATGGAATGTTGGAAAGTGATTATACGGAATGAGCTGCGGTAACCAGCGCGAACGAACGAAAAATTTGCGAAAAAATCTGGAATACGGTGTAATATTTTTATAAGCGTAGGTCAGCTCTTTGCGCGTCTGCAGAGAATCGTGTTATGCAAAAATCTATTAACGACACTAGACAATTTAATGTATTGAACCATTGCACATTATCTGAATCGTACGTCAAAATGGTTTTAAATAGCAACTGGGATAAAGAAACATTTTTCATACGTCACAAAAGCAGAATAGTACAATTACCGTCCCGCAACAGAGACTGCGGCGAACATTCAATGCGCGACTTTTTCTTTCGCTATAAAGGATGCATTAATGAGAGAGCGATAGATACGTGTAATAACATTACGGCAATGTCTAACGATGGAACGTTTAGGGGTATTAGCTGCTCCACTGGCATCAACGTACCGTAAGGGTTAAATCGTTCGAGTTTGCGTACGATCCACGCGAACGAGGACTACTAATACCAATTTATGTACAATTCAAGCTGCCGTGTCCGACGAAACGCCCGTACCCATTATTATTTTCCGTATATGCCCAACAGTCTACTATGTCCATAATCGTTTTTGGGCTATTACTTCTGTATACGTGCACATGCGCGTACTTCATATATTCCGACACATTTCACTTGCATCAAATCTCGTTATCCCGTCATCTTGCTTTCGAACGTCGTCATATTACTATTATAATATATAACTATATGCCTCGCGAACGTCATGTTCATAGAAAATCACGTGTTTCCATACACCGTCCCAATTTTTCTACTTTTCGCAACAGCCAAGACGTGATACCGATATTCAGAATCATCGAGCTTCGCAATGCAGAAAATAGAAACAGAAATATAGTCTCCGGGGCAATTCACTTGCATCAAAATCCGTTATCCTGTCATCTTACTTTCGAACGTCGCCATATTACTATTATAATATATAACTATATGACTCGCGAACATCATGTTTATAGAAAATCACGCGTATCCATACACCCTCCCAATTTTTCTACTTTTCGCAACAGCCAAGGCGTGATACCGATACTTACAATCATCGAGCTTCGCAATGCAGAAAATAGAAACAGAAATATAGTCTCCGGGGCAATTCACTTGCATCAAAATCCGTTGTCCTGTCATCTTACTTTCGAACGTCGTCATATTACTATTATAATATATAACTATATCACTCGCGAACATCATGTTTATAGAAAATCACGTGTTTCCCTACACCCTCCCAATTTTTCTACTTTCCGCAACAACCAAGGCGTGATACCGATACTCACAATCATCGAGCTTCGCAATGCAGAAAATAGAAACAGAAATATAGTCTCCGGGGTAATTCACTTGCATCAAAATCCGTTACCCTGTCATCTTACTTTCGAACGTCGTCATATTACTATTATAATAAATAACTATATGACTCGCGAATATCATGTTTATAAAAAATCACGTGTTTCAATGCACCCTCCCAATTCTTCTATTTTTCGCAACAACCAAGGCGTGATACCGATACTCACAATCATCGAGCTTCGCAATGCAGAAAATAGAAACAGAAATATAGTCTCCGGGGCAACTATTCCCGCGTACTTGAAAACATGAATTCTCCTTATATCATAACCCATTGCCACCGTTACACGGAAGACGAGTCGCTAGTACGGCGCGGCAAGGATTATCCGGCGGCGCATCGCGCGAAGAAAACAGGACGACTCGTCGATAGGACAGGGGGTCGAACGACGAAAGGGACCGATGTAATAGCCCTGCTGGGATCCGGATCGGGCCATGGAAATTGTGTGGCGACTATGGGAGCGGCAGTAACTCCTGCGGAATGTGCGGGAACGAGCGCAGCCCGACACAGAAAGATCCGCCTCGAAGATCAGCCAATCGAAAACTCGCGACGCCGCGCATCGCATTCTCACAGCTACGCTTACAGGTCTTCCGTAACTCGCACGGACCCCGGACGAGCGCATAAAACACAATACCGCGTGATAGAATAGGCGAGTAACAGAGCGACGACATTCCACATGCGCACGAATCACATCGATTGGTCGTGCTCCTGGGTACTTGCCACCTCGTCCATCGGCTGGTGCGCGGGGCTTTAAATAAATAAAGAGTGACTCGTGCGGGGGGTCGAGAAGGATAGCGTGAGTGGAGGGTTCGCAGGGCAGGGAGGACCGCGGAAGAATGGCAGATCGAGAGGGACTGAGCCGCGTCCTGGGAGCCATGCATCAACCCCTATTACCGACGACAGCCTAACTATTGGCTTCCCACTAGACGTAACTGAAATCTACAGGGCCCCTTCCAGCGACCCGCGTCACTGCCCCCCTACCCGACAGACTTATTTCGCTAATGTTGCCGGAGAAAGTGAAATCGCGAGCGGGATTACTTTGCTTTTCTGCCGATCAGCGGCTGCTTCGAGGGGCGAGCGCGCGGATATTGAATGTTGAGCTAAACGTCGACCGGTTTATGTGGGCTTCGGGGCATTATGGAGTCATGAGATGAATTTTGGACGGCGCAGCATTGTGGCTTTAGTAGGTCATGATTGCTTTTGTTTTGAGCACGTGTACGTATTGGGTGTGCGTTGTTTTGGAGCTTATTAGTAATAGTGGAGAATGAAATAATAAGTTCATTTTTGGTTGGAAACGGAAACCGATAGGAAACTTTTATTTGAACGTTTTTGTATGTGTCGGGTCAGCAGGTGCCTAATCAACAGGAGTCTGTAGTAATAAAATGTGTATTCATGTGATATAATGGGTAGGTGTATTTTTCTGATTGAGTGTAGTAGGTGTATTTTCCAGATTTTCCTGTTTAGAACGCTAGTTAATGAATTTTTCCGATTTTCTGCTCAATCCTGATAAGAGCACTGCAATGTAATATATAGTATTGGTAGTAGTAATGTAATATATAGTATTGGTAGTAGTAATGTAATATATATATGGTAGTAGGTATACTTTTTCTGATTTTTCTGATTTACATCACATTACATTGATACACACCTTATCAGCATAGACTTTTGACGAGAAGCCACTGATAATTGTCCCGAAACATGTGAAGACCTTAAAATAATAGTTGTCAATGGGTTTCCATTTTCAACAGAATTAGGGCTTATTATCTCATTATCCCCTGTTACGTGTACGTATATAACTGCGACCTCATCAGAATGTGTAGCCTATGGATGACTCTTACTCCTCGCTGAACGGTTTTGTTAGTACTGAATAACCAGGAATGTCGTTCAGGAAAATGAAACGGCAGAACCGAAGATCACCCCAGAAGATAGAGCCGCGCTATCACAATTTTAAAACAGCACTGCCGACTTTACTAGAATCCACGTATCGTTTCACAGCGCGGAAATGTTTAACGCGACATACGAACGCGAGCCCTACTTCTTTCCTGCCGCCGTCTCTCCCGTCCGAGAAAATTGTGTTTTCGTTCCAGTTTAAAAAAGCTACGTCGCACTAACGCACACATCGGCACGGACGTATCGCTCTCAGCGCTATTTTTCTCCGTGTAACGTCGATCTCAATCCACCCGCCGCTAATTTCTTATCTCCACGCGCGGTCCGCGACTCCGTCCGCTCAGACTTGAAAACATGTATGTAGGAATTTAATACGTGAAACTAGATAGTATAATATTTATATACAATAACAACAGAATGAAGACACTTTCGTCTTTTGTACTAATCTTTCGTTGTTTCGTCGTTTCGCCTTTTCGTGTTTTCGTCTTTACTCCGTTTCGTCTTTACTCCGTTTCGTCTTTACTCCGTTTCGTCTTTACTCCGTTTCGTCTTTACTCCGTTTCGTCTTTACACCGTTTCGTCTTTACACCGTTTCGTCTTTACACCGTTTCGTCTTTACACCGTTTCGTCTTTACACCGTTTCGTCTTTACACCGTTTCGTCTTTACACCGTTTCGTCTTTACTCCGTTTCGCCTTTACTCCGTTTCGCCTTTACTCCGTTTCGCCTTTACACCGTTTCGCCTTTACTCCGTTTCGTCTTTTCGTCTTCACGTCTTATTGTCAACTGACTCCTAAGCAACCAAAATAACACAATTCAATAAACTCGTCACCTATGATACATCAATATAATAATTGAGGATCATAGGTGATCTTTCCTCGCCAACTAGAGGATCCTGTATTTGAAATCCCACATGTATTTTTAATTCCGACCCCGGCGATCCATCAAAGCCTACCGATTCGTTGGCGAACGATTTATCGTGTTTTCAAGCCTTTCTTCCCCGTCCCAGTTTAGAACGGAACTCGGAAACGGCCGAAAAACGTGGTTCACAGAACTCCGACGCCGGCAAGTCAGATAGCGGACATACGAAAATTTTCGTCCGTCGCGTGACCGTTGCGATAAGATCGTCGTAAAACGTGAAATCTGTTCGACGTAGTCACTTCCCCGCTTCTCAACTCCCGCCCCTCTTGGGGGCGAGTAAAATGTTAAGTACGGCATGTTGGAAACGGTCTCTGAATTGATCGTGTTCTCTCTCTTTCTCTCTCTATCGCGGGCGCGCACACTCGTTTACTGCCTCGTTCATTCATTGAATTCCTTTTTTCTTTATTCACCCAGTCCCATGGAAGCAGTATGCACGCACGATTTACGGTATCACCTGGTCAGACTATAAAATGTGGCATTTCCGTCGTATTCGACCCACAAACTGTCGAGTATCGCGGTTTAATGCGATCGTTTGTTTTGCGTAACAGCCGCTCATTGTTGTTGACTCGGTGACAGGTACTCCCGTTATGGCTTTTGTATATTCATCCCCCGCGTGTGCCGGTAATTTCGGTGCGAGGAACAAAAGGGGCAGGTGCGTGCGGAGGAAAGTCCCGTTGTCCATTGTGGTTTCGTCGATGTTGACCGCTTTCTCTTTCTACCGGGTCGGTATCGACGTATTCATTATTTGCCAATCAATTAAGACATTTTAGTGCCTTTACCGAGAATTTATGAAGGTCAGTAATAAATTTTGCGCCGGTAGTAATTTCAAATTGTCAACACACGCCCGCACGGATATGTACATGTTACCGATATATTCCGCATTCGCTTAATTTATCATCGTCGTTCTTTCATTTATATGCTGCGTCCGTAAATTTATTTCTTTATATTCTAGTCTTATGTAATATCTACTCTTTAAATAGTCACATATTTTTGGTCAAATTTCCGAAACTATTGCAAATAGGGCAATTCCGAAACTGTTAAAATTTTCGAAACTATTGCAAATCTGGACCTATCCTCCTCATAATTTTCCAAAAATGCAAGTTTATCGAAATAGTTTTATTTTTTATTCCGTTTTACAGGTCGTTTTCCGTCAATTTTTCACCGTAAGACCATCACACGTTTCACGTCGAGTACGTTTTGTCGATCATTCTATGAGGAAGAAGTGGGCCTTATATTAAATAACTTAATTCAGCGACATTCGTGTTAAAAGCATTACTGAAAAATGATCCCGAACCATCTCCGCTTTAATGTCAAATCGGTAACACCGTATTTTATTCGTCAATCCTACGTAAGATCAGTCGCGACACGTTACACGTCAGGCACGTTTCGCCGATTATTCCACGGAAAACTTGCTCTTATAAAAATTGAATTCGGCGACGTCCGTGTCAAAAGCACAGAAGACGATAGCATTATAAAATCGCAGCGGCTCGTTGCAGAATATGCGCGACGTGAATTCGGTATCTCTATTGCTCTCTCCCTTTCCCTATCCCTTTCTATCGATGGCCCGAGTTCCCTGGATCCGGCGACGCAAAGCAATCGGGTGTCGAAATGGGACACAGTGATTTGACCGCATTAAGCGACGTCGTTATCGGGAAATCGGTCGCGCATAATTTTGTTTGAACGAATCATTATTGCGGTCATCCGTTTATACGCCCCGCACAAATTCGTTTATGTTGCCAGCTGTCGGCGACTGCCGCACGCTCGCGCGCTAAATTACGAACGGTCATCGGTGTCGTCGATTGCTTGATTGACAGGAAGGTCGTCAGAGAGGGCCGCAAGAAGTAATTATCGGCCGAACAGCTCTTTGTCGATTGTCGCGATCACGATTAAGCCGTGTGACGAACGGTGACGAGTCAGTTTGCAATGCCGGACGGTTCCACGATGCGTTCTTTATGATCCGTTAATTTTCAACGCGTCTTCCCGTAACCATAGTCCAAGAAATTCGAGGTCGTATTAAGGGCGAGCCTTGGTGAAAGTGCAAGTTGTATCGAAAAGGCATTCGGTGAAGCGTCAAGACATTCAGAATTGTACGGAGCAACACGTGTCTGCAGCTTCAACTTTTCGCATTATTTTAGCTACCTCGCACCGCATCTGGCACAAACAGAATACACATGTTCCCCAACTTACGCGGAGTATCCGTTCTAGGTAGATTCATTTTACGCAAATGGAAATCGCGTAGAGTCTGTCAGTAGAGAAGTAAAAATATTGAAAATAAAACGTGATATAAGTTTTAGATACACATCTTTTTTTCATATAGCTTAACAAACAAGACAATAATAACGTTTCAGAAAAACGAAAGCAAATTTTATTCGGTGTTACTATCGCTACTGTAATTGAAAATAATAAATCTTTTCCGCTTAATTGGAACGAACATATGATCTGCACCGCATGAAATATTTTGTACGAATTAAGTCAATATCGGTTAATTCGCGATCTATTAGTAAACCGTCAATCGATCCATTTTATATATTATCACGACATAAGATAAAACTAAGAATGTTCAAAGTTATGCAATTGATACGTTCAAGTAAGAATTTAGGTCACTACGATGTATAATAAATTCCATGAAAAATTATAGGCACCGAAACCTATTAACCGCGTAAAATGCCACGTAAATTAATACCGTGGAAAAAAGCTATGTAAATAGGGGTACAATGTATCGTCTAAAAAAAACTCGCGTAAAGCAACGCCGCGTAAATTCAGGGACGAAAACGACTAGAATCATCGAAAACACAGAAACCGTTTTAAAAATGACTATTCCCGCAGCGTACCTCCGCGTGAAAAAAGAAACTATTCTACATTGTCGACTTATTTTTGCTCAAACAAGCCTATTTCCTGTTGTATCACGATTTTGCCCGCACCCTCTCCTCTACAAGTTCCGGCGAAGCATCGCGTACAGAACTTCGACCTCTCGATCTCATGGCTCATCCCTGCGACTTTAACTCGGTCCTCTTATTACGGGAAATGCGGTTGAGGCGGATCCGCGCTTAATCCTTAACGTACGTCGCGATTTCGCGATCTGCATACTGCTTACCCCGAGTAATTTCTCCGGGACTTAGGGGTCGGTTCTTAGGCGAAGGGATGGCGCATGCCGGCTCGCAGGAAATCGTTTGCCTAACGTATTAAGTCGTCGGCAGGGTGGGATTAACGATCTCGTCGTAACGCGATTTCATTTGCACTTACTGTTTTCGTTTGGATTCTAACGCGGCTGCTGCGCGGGTGTGTGTCGTGTGTGTGTGTCGTGTGCGTGTACTTGTACACCCTCCGTTTGCGCCGCTCGTTATCACCACGTTATTAACACTATATTAGAGTCAATTTGCATAACTCGGCGTGTCTGTGTTTCTTGTCTTGTATTGATCTTTCCGCAGGCGCAACTGACGAAACGTGTACAGGAATGGGTGAATGTTGGAAGAAGTGTTTGTGCGATCTGGGTGAAATTGTGTTTTGGTTGTGATTAACCCATTCGAGACCGATTGCACACCGTGTGTGTAATTGATTTCCGAGGCTATAAGACGGCTTGCACACCGTGTGTGCAATAACAGTAATGTGCAATTATCAGTTATTCTGAGTAAACTAGTCGTTGAAATAAGATTTTCCTTGAACTAATGAAATCTGCAAGGTACAGGAAAACAAAATTTGGCATTGGTTTTACTGTGTACCAAAAATCTGAAAATTATTTGAAGCCTTTCTTACATGTAAAATACTATGAATTGCCGACAGTCCTACCAAGAAGGAAAATATAAACGTAATAATTACTCTTGTCCTGCTTGTGTCGGTAATCCTGGATTATGTTTGGGAGAATGTTTCAAGCGCTACCATCAACCAACTAATGTATAATTACTTTACGATCAGTGTACTATTTGCTAAAAGTGTATTTACGAATGATATTTTCTTTTTTATTACTGAGTTACGTTACTTTGTTATCTGTAGACATTTTTCTAATAATTTATTTCTCGCTTGTTTATTTTTTCATTATTCAACTTATCTTTTTTTAACTTTTTACTACTTTTTAAACATTTTCTTTGTATTATATTCTGTTCTTTATTATTGAAAACAAAATAACGATTTTATATTATGTAACTATTTTTGAAATAAATGCTCAAATTTTTTAATGATGTATTTTCATTTTACCTTACATTGCACACATGGTGTTCAATCCGTTCCTCGCAATAAAATTTTTCCGAGGAGCGAGCTGCACACCTGGTGTGCAATGATCTTATTTATGTGAATTCACTTACGAATTGGGTGATTTCCATAGTGAACATGTTTTTTTTATTAAAAATGAACAATATAAAGAAAAAAAAAATTTCGCTCCTGGGTACCGTGTTCGAAAAAAATTGTCGTCTCGAATGGGTTAACGAGTGGAGGATATGTGTTGGCGGTGAATCAGTATGCGCGGGCAGTCGAGTATTTTTTGTACGTTCGTCATAGACTAAATGTATACTTCGGAGCGAATTAGATGAATGCTCATCGGGATGTCGATTACCGCGACACAATTGACACGTATGAATGAAGTGACGGTAGTGTAATAACTCGGTCAGCAAGCAAATTTGTCAGGTGCGAATGAGTTGACGAAATGAATTAATTAAGCGGGAACCGAATGACGAGTGAGTGTGTCCTCGATGTTATATAAATATGGCAAACGACTATTATGCTAATTGCACAGTCCCGTCTCGATTTTAATATAATTTTCGTATTCATCTCTGTTTCAGGTAAGATTCTTGGCTCGTCTCCTTTGGCCGGCTCTTTCTCTTTGACACGCGGGGCGCCCGGGTAAGTTAATTAAATTTCACCGAAAGAAAGGAGGCGCGTTTCGCGCAACTCCGTCGACGTAATTGAAACTTAATAAAGAATGCGTCGCTTCTGACAGAGGTGTTTGACGGTCCCAGTGACGTACATTTGAATACGCTATAGTGCTTACTACGAAACTGTCGTCCACCTGGTTCTTTAGGTGTTTTTTGGTAAGCTTTTGACACTTTTGACCCTTTGCGAATGCAAGGCTTCCTGCGTTTGAAAATACAGTCTCAATTACAGCGACTTTAGTTAATCATTTTTTTAACAGACGATCTTTGACCGTGCTGCGCGTTAGGGTTATGCAACGTAATTTAATTCACCGATTACAAATTATGATAAAATAAAGTGTAAATATTATTAGAAATCAATTAATAGTCCAGTGAAGGAACTTTGCGCAAATACCTCTTGAATATTACTTCGACCGTAGACAGTCGCGAAAATATTTTTACTTTTCCGAAAATAAATTTATGATTCGCGTGTATTCGAATATTAATTTTGCGGCCATGAGTTCAGCTATTAATTATTACCCCGATTCATGATTAAATAACTAATTTAACCGTATCACGTGATTAACATATACCGACAAATTAAAAACTGAATTGTTAATTGCGGCGCGTAATGTAACATTTCAATTATAATCATTCATCGTTAACTGAATTGAATATTGCCCGACACCGCCTCTTACTGTACCGTGAAAATTAAATCCGACCCATTATACGGAGTTTTCATGTGACATCATAACCTCTTTAACGACCTCTTATGAAACGCTTTCGAACGTATGCATTTATACGCCTGCCTAATTACGCTCGCAGCGTTTTGCCATATTTTCCATAACGTCTCAAACGTTCTGTCTTTCAATGACGCCGAACTCACCGATAATACGCGCAAAACCAAATTCGCATGCAACAATGTAATGATCGTCACTTACTGGCACGGCTACAAACAGCTACGACTGCAACTTTTAGCCGACCATCTGTTCTCTCAGCGTATTTCCACCGGTCCAACTTCAACGAAACGCAGGATCATTTGGCCGGCTGGAAAAGAAATCGTCATTAGACGGATGCGCAAAACATATTCTAATGAAACTTAACATATTGACAGCCGGCTCCGCGAAAATGCGGGTTTCTGAGTCTATCACTTGACGTCGGAATCATTTTCAGAAACAAGCGAAACAAGTGGTCGATATGTTGCCGGCGCTCAGGCTTTAAATTTCTCTTAGGTCGCCGGCTGGCAATGTGTTAACCCTTTGAGTTCTGAATACTTCTGGCCAAAACGCTCGCTAACGACGAAACACTTTCCGCTAGTATGTATTCTATTGATTGATTATGTAAGGCGCAACTAAGTTGTAATGATAATTCTTCATTTAAGCCAAATTAAATAATGCGAGTAAATTATTTAACCACTTGCGCTACGATTTAATTTTCGGCTGCCGCGTTCTACAATATAACATGCGGTAAAGATTTTACTATAAATGCAACAAATTCGCCATAAAGCCTAGTAGCAGCTATTGATGTAGTAGCAGCGTCTATGTAAAAAACACGTCGTTTTTGCTTTTGCGACAAATGCCTATCGACGTGGTATACATGTCGCTGGCGGCTTTGGAATAAAAGCATCTCGACGTGCGTGGCACGTCTTTATAGCGCAAGTGGTTAATAAAGAACGCATCCGTATTCATTTCGTACATTGATAATTGTGGCTACAATAGATAAGAAATCGAAACGATTGGGGACGCATATATGCGCCCATAGTCGACACCGACAGATTTTGGCGGACGCATATATGCGTTCATAGCAGTCAAAGGGTTAACTAATTCCGACAAAGCCACAAGAAGGTTATGACACATTTGCGCGGGCACTACTGTCACTACCGTGTAGGATTCAGTTGTGTAGACGAACATTCAGCTTACCGATTTGACTTTTAATTTGAACGCACGCACCAGCAGGCGGCGCCACGTACTGGATAGCTAAGATGCGCCAATTTCGTAAGGGATACAGAACATCGAAAAGATCACTCGGTAGAGTTATGGCAAGTGGATAACCTCAAATACCAAGTGCCTGTAAAATAATGCCGGGATAATTCTAGAACTGCCACTTTAACACGTTGACTGCCATGGTGGTCATCGGTGATCGGCGCAAAAGGTCTCACGAAAAATTACAAAAATACCCAATCGGTAGCATTTATCATTTTGTAAATTCAATTAATATTAAATAGTGTTTAAATTCTTTGGTCTTCGATACGTTCGCATTATTTTTATTTTGCACAATTCAATCACATTCTGTAGTACTTTAACACGTTACGGTTTTAACCGTTGAATACCGTGCGTAAAATAATGCCGTAATTAGAACGGCGATGCTTTAACACGTTGACTACAGCGTTTGACTGACCGGCGCAAAATGTAAAAATTCAAAAATTACCCAAAAGATAGCATTTATCATTTTTAACGATAACTAATATTATAAAATAATTAAATTCTTTGGTCTTCGATACGTTCGCATTATTTTTATTTTGCACAATTCAATCACATTCTGTAGTACTTCAACACGTTACGGTTGTAACACGTTGACTGCCGCGCGTATTTTGCCGTATTAGAACGGCGATGCTATGAAATACTACAACGTTTGACTGAATTATGCAAAATGTAAATAATGTGCAAGTATTGGAGACCAAAGAATCGCGTCACTATTCTAACAGTAACTGCATTTATAAAATAATTCTTACTACCCATTGCGAATATTTGGGATCTTCAGTAAAATCTCTTGCGCCCGTCACCGGTGACCCCCACGGCAGCAAACGTGTTAACACGTTGACTGCCGTGCGTATTTTGCCGTATTAGAACGGCGATGCTATGAAATACTACAGCGTTTGACTGAATTATGCAAAATGTAAAGAATGTGCAAGTATTGGAGACCAAAGAATCACATCACTATTCTAAAAGTAACTGCATTTATAAAATAATTCTTACTACCCATTGCGAATATTTGGGATCTTCAGTAAAATCTCTTGCGCCCGTCACCGGTGACCCCCACGGCAGCAAACGTGTTAACACGTTGACTGCCGTGCGTATTTTGCCGTATTAGAACGGCGATGCTATGAAATACTACAGCGTTTGACTGAATTATGCAAAATGTAAATAATGTGCAAGTATTGGAGACCAAAGAATCGCATCACTATTCTAACAATAACTGCATTTATAAAATAATTATTACTACCCATTGCGAATATTTTGGATCTTCAGTAAAATCTCTTGCGCCGGTCACCGTGTTAACACTTTGACTGCCATGATGGTCACCGTATTACCGAACGGCGATTCTACTGAAGATCTACAGCATTTGACTGAACAATGCAAAATGTAAATAATGTGCAAGTATTGGAGACCAAAGAATCGCATCACTATTCTAACAATAACTACATTTATTTACATAATTCTTACTTCCCATTGCGAATATTTTGGATCTTCAGTTCTAATCTCTTGCGAAAATCATGGTGACCCCCACGGCAGCAAACGTGTTAATGTAATAAAATACGCACGGCAGTCAAAGTGTTAAAGTCTGTTGTGCCTCGCACGATCGTCGAACGAAAACTGACTGTCGCCCGACGAGCGTCAATTTTTTCGACTCGTCCGATACGTGCACGTGCACATCTGGCGAGACCTTATTCCTTCTTTTGTTAAAAGCGACCCGTTTGAGGTGCGCATCATATAATATGTGGACTCACCGAAGACTCCTTGTTGACGCTGGACAGCACTGTCCTAGGTTATGGACCGGCACTTTTTTCTCGCCAGGTTGATCTCGCTCGGAATGAATTCGGTCAGATTCATTTCAGCGGTAGATGCTGGAATAGAATGAAAGGAAGTGAAATTAGTATTAGGAGAGGCAGACGATTGCGTAAAATCGGAAAATTCGTACCTTTTGACCGGAGCGATGCACACGATGAGAAACTTTTTGGCGGGACTAGGACACTGACGCTACCTGTGGGTGGTATTCATTGAACCGGTAACGGGTAGTCAACATAGTTACCATAAAAGTTCTAACTTTGCGCGGGATATGAAAAATCCGTACCCTAGTTTATTAATTCTGTTTTAATTCGAAAGTTTTGCTCAATGAGGTATTTTTTTAAAGCGTTATAACAGCGTAGGTTTTATACATCAATTGTTATAGGATGACTGAACGAATGAGTCGGAGTCATATTTTAAACGACGCGCTGTTTACCTACATAAATATTACATATTTTTATTTTTCATATTTTCCATAAGAAAAAAATTGAGATTTAACAAATGTACAAAATTATTCATATATTAACTAATGTGTATATATTCTTGCATTGACTCACTTTTTTTTAAACAATATGATAGGTAGCCTTACTACTGCTCTTCTGTGATTGGCTAATAAAATTGTCCAATGTTAATTGACCCTGCCGAGAGTTGGCGTCAGTGTAACAAATTCACATTGTCGTTTCCTCACTACGTTAAAAATTGTTCGAGTTGGCGGCTGTGGGACTCTACACATTGTGCCTCGGATTTCGTTACCATTCACTCTGCTGTTTCCATTTTGGATTGGGTTTGCATTGACGATTCTGCATCATCATTGTTTGATTCTGCCTCGAAATCTTCTGAGGAAAACCACGGCGTACATATGGCGTAAGGTTATATTGGTAGGTTTGGTAATCGTCACAATTGCTTTTTCCGGTCGGTGGCGCCATCATTAGACCTGTAACATTCTTTAGTAGTATTACGCGCCAAAGTGGCATTGTCGTGTGGTACCGTTCGGAAATTGCATCCCAGTGTTATCGTGTTGTGAAAATTAGTTAAATTCCGTCTTTGCGTAGTTTAGAGCGTTTTCTGTGATGCTGACTGCATTTGCGAATATCCGGGCAAGACTGTGTTGCGTTGGAGTTTGCTGGGGCAGACGGTCTCCTTTGAAATCTGCGAAGAAAAATTACGGTGGTGCATAAATCGCATAGGTTATGCCGGTGAGTCTCGCTATCGTCATAACTTGACCGCTTGATCAGTGGCGCCATCATTATACATGCAACTAATTATTTTTCAATAGAATCCCGCTTAAACGAGCAGTACGTGTGGCGTCGTCAAAAAATTGTGTTGGGATTTTATCGCTCTGCGCAAATCAGTTAAATTTGCCGATCCTAATGGTTATCGTGTGTCGCACAGTGCCGAAGACATTTACGAATGTCCGGGCGAAACTATTTTGCATCGACGTTCGAAGTGTGCATTGAATCTGCCAAGAAATATTGCGGTGGTACATAATTGCATAGGTTATGTTGGTAAGTTTGGTCATCGTCATAATTTCCTTACTTTTATTGATAGCGCCGGCGTTCATACGCGACTTTTTCTATTCCTAAATTGAATACCGCACAAAGTTGGCGTTATCAAATAAATCTATTACGGCATTAGCATTCTGAAAAAATAGTTAAATTTTGCGATTGTGTAGCTTGGAAATAGCCGAAGCTGCGTTGCACTGGGGTTTGGCGGGAAAAAATGTCTGTCTTGCAATCTGCTGGGAACAATACGTTGCACCAGATAATGCATAGGTTATGTCGGTAAGTTTAATTAATTTCAACAATTTATCGAAAAATGGTATTACGATATTAGCATTCTTTAGAAAATAGTTAATTTTGCGGTTCTGTAGCTCGTCTTGCTTCGTGCGATGCTGATTACACTTGAGCATATCTGATTGAAGCTACTTTGCGACGGAATATTACTGGGGGAAAGCAATTCTGCTTTACAGTCTTCTGACAAAAATAACATTGCTTTGCAAGTTATACATGTTATGCTGGTAAGTTTCGTTATCCGCACCTTCACCATTTTTTGAGCATTACATAAATATCGCGATAATGTAGTTTCACGTGCATCGTGCGATGCTGCTTGCGAACGTCTGGCCGAGGCTGTTTTGCGTCGGAGTTTGACTGGGGAAGGTGATCGTGCTTGGAATTTGCTGAGAGAACGAAAGGTGATAGCGGAGCTGTTGCCGAAGCTGTTTGCAGTGGCTTCGGTAAGTGCAAAAATCGTTAGATTTCATTCATTACACCATTATTAACCGTTTGAGTGCCAAACGTATTTTGCTATGTTAGAACCGCGATGCGATGAAATATTGCAGAGTATCATTAAATCGTGCAAAATGAATGTAACACAAAGTTGTTAGAAGCCGAAGTATTAAAGCACCGTTCCAGTATCAATTGCTTTTGTAAGAGTTCAAATAGGCTTCATGGCGAATTTTTTGTACTTTTAGTAAAATCTTTTGCGCTGGTCACCGGTGACCACCGTGGCAGTCAAAGTGTTAAGCGTTTGAGTGCCATGCGTCTCTGCTGTTTTCCCATCCAAATGTGCCAAGGACCGCTTTTGCGCTTGTCTTATTCCCTATCTAAAAATTCCAAACGACGCGATAGCGCTTGTCTTGTTCTCCGATTAATAAAATTTGCATCCAAATGTTAGATCGCAATTAAAATTCGTTCTTTTATCAATTATCTCCTTATTTTTTTTTTACCTAAAACGGAATGGTAGCCGTAAAATCCGCATCGACAGAAACCGAGCGTGTGCCGGTTGTTGGCTTCGCAGCCTAGAGCGCTGGCACTTTTCAAGCGAAACACAAGAAGCGCATCCAAATGTTAGATTGCAATTAAAATTCGTTCTTTTATCAATTGTCTCCTTATTTTCTTTTGATCTAAAACCGAATGGTAGCCGTAAAATCCGCATCGACAGAAACCGAGCGTGTGCCGGTTGTCGGCTTTGCATCCAAATGTTAGATTGCAATTAAAATTCGTTCTTTTATCAATTGTCTCCTTATTTTCTTTTGATCTAAAATCGAATGGTAGAAAATCCGCATCGGCAGCGCTGGCACTTTTCAAGCGAAACAGAAGAAGCGCATCCAAATGTTAGATTGAAATTAAAATTCGTTCTTTTATCAATTGCCGCCTTATTTTATTTTTATCTAAAACCGAATGGTAGCCGTAAAATCCGCATCGACAGAAACCGAGCGTGTGCCGGTTGTCGGCTTTGCAGCCTAGAGCGCTGGCACTTTTCAAGCGAAACAGAAGAAGCGCAAAATCGCTCCTTGGCACTCAAACGGTTAAAACATTACCTGTTACTGCGAGCATTCTTGATATAGTCACGATTATTGTCACATTAACACGTTAAGCGCCACACCGGGCCATAGGGACTTATATTAGGGATTTATACGGGTGTCCACTTGTTCCTCCTTCTGCAGAAGTGTGTCTATCAATTTTTGACGGTCCATTGTGATAGTCATCTTCTGGCCCGTTGTTTCTTGGTGTATGAAAAAGGAATTTACAACAGCGGTGTTCAATAATAATTCAAAAGCCAATTTTATGTATTATATTGTTTTCCTTAAACCATTGACCAAACAAAAACGATGCCGCCTAAATTAAACATTCAATCTCACAAGTACGAAAGGACAGCCATACGCGCGATGATAATACGAACAAAAAGTCCGCCACCGGTCCGTGCAGACCGACGAGGCCCGAACGAAAAGTCTAACGCCGGTCCCTAGGGCCCGGCGTGGCGCTTAACGTGTTAAAACATTACCTGTTACTGCGAGCATCCTTGATATAGTCACCATTATTGTCACATTAACTACTATATTGTCGTTTGCAATATTACAAAAAGCCGTAACTCATCTGCTTCGGCATAATCGGTATGATTCGCTCGTGAATTTTTCGTTTCACCCCCAACCCGACGATATGTTACCTTGTACTGCGTAAACGATGACTCGAAGTAGCGTAAGCTTACCATACGAGAGCGCTAAGCCGCTCGAATTTCTCTCTCGCCCGTGCAGTATCGTGAGATTCAGCGCGTCGTACATCAAGATCGCAAGTTTTCGTTCGATCTCTCCTCATCGGCGCTCGCTAAACCCCTCGCTCCACTCGCCCGCAGTAATTAATGGCCACCAAAGTTCGAGGACATCATTTGCTCTCCGCGTAAGTCGTGAAATTCCGAGCGACTGAGCGATGGAGTATACATCCACCTCCGTCTTCTATTCCCCACTCCCAATGCGCTTCGTACTCCGGATACTCAGGCCGACGGCACGTAGGGTTATGAGACGTTCGATCAAGTGTAAAGTACAGGGAGACAGTTTGGGATAGGTCAGTTCGGTCGGACGGTATTTACTCTTAGTTTGCATTTGGTGTCGCCGAAACTGTTGTTCTTAATCTCTTTGCCGAGCTCAGCTGGACAGGAATTATGTATGGCCTGGGTACTGACGCAGTTACGTTTATTGGTAAATGCGGATTGACGCGATGCGTCGGGGTATTAATACAGATGCGGTTCATGTTCGGTTTTAAACGTGTTGGAGATTAACAAAAGTGATATCGTTTTTTTTCGCCGTGTATGAAAGTGGTTATTTTCGGTCGCATGAGGAAACAGTGTATGTAAATGTGTATTATTGGCGACGAAAAGCTATTAAGTTTGGTCGGACGGTATTTACTGTTAGTTTATATTTGGTATCGCTAAAGCTGTTGTTCTTAATCTCCTTGCGGAGCTCAGGTGGGCAGGAATTATGTGTGGGTTGGGCTCTCACTCGGTTACGTTTATTTGTAAATGCGGATTGAAGCGATGCGTCGGGGTTATTAACACAGATGCGGCTTATGTCCGATTTGATCGTGTCGGAAAAGTATCAGAAGTAATATCGTTTTTTGTCGTGTATAGAAGTGATTGCAATTTTCAATTCAATTATTTTTGGTTGCACGAGGAAACAGTGTATGAAATGTATTATTGTATGCAAAAGCTAGTGTAGTCTCTTATTTTTACATTATCGCCGAAATTAGCATGATTTAAACACACGCGCGTTGTACTCAAATACATTATAGATAGTCATACCGCAGCGAGAATTTAAAATTAGAATTTTCACCGTAATTATTGTTAAATGCAAAGTTCCGTGTTGTACCGCATCAGCCGTACACCGCACAAACCGATACAACATAGTTGCATGCAGAATTGGTCCGACCACTCAACGTTTCCCTTTGATGAAACACGAAGGCAGCTAATTTGCGTTTTTACATTGTCCTTCGGCTTAACATAATCCGCGCCACACAAGAGGTGGCGGATAACATATTGGATGACTATTGAATAACGCCGTCGCGCCACGACATTCATGGATTACAAAATCCTTTGTCCGACAAAACACGTCCTTCGCGTACATGTTTCTCGTCGCAATTCGAACCGCCGTGTAATTAATCATTCACGGCCGAGCGGATGCATTACGAGAGGGACGCGTCTTGGCGCACCAGAAAAAATGAAGTCCGAAAGGCAGAGGGATGCCGTTTGGTGGATTGGGACTCGTTCAAAATTAACGTTCCAATTACTGCTTGATGTGGGTCACGGGACCTACGGATTACTAGGCTCGTCAAATGAGAGCTAACTTTCTCAGCTGTAACCTCCGAGTCCTGTTGAGTGTGCAGTCGCCGCAATCGAGATAGCGGAAGTTTCGGCTAATTTAAAAACTGCACATGTTGGACATCCTTTCGTCTTCTACTGCCAGCAATTTCGCGAACGACGGTTTGACTTTGTTTTATCGAGCGATCGAGGAGTTTCCGTACAGGTGTTAGTTTTGGGTTAGATCTCGGTACTTTATTATGGATAACGTGTGTGTTAGGAGGGAACTTACGGGGGCGGAATAGGTAGGGTGAAACGTAATATGTCGTAGAATAGGGAGAAGGGTGGTTTCTCTGGAGTAAAACAAAGATGGATGGTAGAATGTGTGTTTTACGATGCTCTGGTTTTAAATGCAAACAAAAAATGGCGTAATGTATGTAAAATATTGACGGGACGTAAGCAAATCATTTTGGATATTTTAACCAATTTTTTTCTGATTCTGGCATAAATTGTGCTTCATCTACGAGAAATTCTGCACATCAATATAATATCTGATTAATAGAATAATTATTCATTGAAGACGTTCCCAGTAAATAATTTTCAGTTCGCTTTTTAATCGTTTCCATCTTTGCCAGTTTATTCAAAAAGTGTAACGTAACTTTTTTAGATTGACCTCCGTATTTGTTGATATTTGATTTCGGGGCTGCCGACTTCCGACGGTCTTCGCGAAATAATGAAAAGTTTTTAATTACGACTTTGTAAACGCACAAAGCTGCACTCGGAAAGTTTCTCTTGAATTCGCCCGCTGCGCATCTTTTTCAAGTAGCTCTGACTTTAGAACAACAAACGCACTGATATAACGGACAAAGCGCGTACGCTTTGAATGATTAACTGCCTTTTTTCGCAAAACATTTAGTGTACTTTTTTGAAGTACTTCTGAACTCGACGTGAGCCATAGCGGCGTTGCATGAAAGGCGGACTTTGGACGATTAATAACGTTTTTCAAAATTTACCGTACTTTTCAAAGTGATTTTAATTTCCCCGTGAGACGTGACGGCGCTGGTCAGAATGAATATCCCGGTTGATGAAAATATTTTTTAAATATTCATCGTTCGCTGTTTTTCATATGATTATACGAAGATATTATGTATGCATCGTTATCTTCGCCAACTTACGATGTATGCTATGTACATTTTCTTTACTCGTAAACGTGCCTGGGGGGTGAGAATATAAATTGCAAGTACCAACAAATGTTCCAAATGTTTTATCGACGAAACTGTAAATCTGTGGACTCCCTCGAGACAGCTCGTATGCAGTTTTTTGAGCTGTCCCGTGTTGTCATTATCCGAGGACATTAGACCCGTATCCTTTGAGGACACTCAACAAAAATCAATTGGCGACGCGGGCGGATAATCAATTTATCGAGTATCTGTCGCGATCAAGCTGATCCACCGCCTGATCTGCCGCTAGACCGGACAATTCTCGAGTCGCACAATCAGTGGCAAAGGTCCTCTCGACGATTCTCATGCTAGGCGGCATTCTTGTCGTTCCGTTCAAGCATCAAGGACGACGAGCCGGACGAGGTGATTACGCTCAAATCACGCCCTCTTCTCATTCTCTCCTATTCGATCTCTCCTTCCGTTTTCCGCCCGTTTCTTTCTTCTACTCACATCCATCTTCTCTCTCTTTTTAAGAGCCGTAATCTCCCCCTCAAACAAACACTCTGAACTCTTCTTGAAGGGTCCTCGTCGAACGAATGGCAATCTGGCCACTCTATGTCTTTCTTTCCTCTATTTACCCAGCCCGTTTCTTTCCTTATGCCGATTGAAATCTACGCTTCCGCTCCTTACGATGTTTCGCTCGGCATTTTTGACGATTGTTCCTTTATCACGCCTCACGCCTGTGCGCAATCTTTCGTTCCGTATCCGTTCGTTCCGGAGGGGCTGCGGTTACAACGCGAGAAATCGACCTCGCGTACAGCGAAGGAAGGAGACAAAGAGAATCCGTGAAAATGATTAATTTTTCATGCCAGCGGATCAGTGAGCGGGCGCAGAGGCCGAGGGTGCAAGATGGTAGACAGATAAAATTGACGCGGAGGCGCGGGAAATTGCTGACTTTCTCTCTCGTCCCTGCATCTGCCTTTCGCACTCGTCGCCTTCCTCGGTTGCATCGGAGCACGACGGTTAAGGGTGTCCGCGGCATCGTGTCAGTGTCTTCGAGTGCGTAGTAGTCAGAGGCGAGCGGAAAGAAACCGGAGTTACGAGTAATCGAAAGACACGCGCATATACGTGCAACACTGCGGGAAGAGATACTGTGCGCAAGACAGGATACCGGATGGGGTGGGATTGGTTTGCGGGCAAAGAAAGGAAAACGAGCGCGGGATGAGGAAAGTGGAAAAAGAGGAAAAAAGGCTTCGGTACGAAGAAGACAGCGAAATCATTGGAGCAGAGGCAAAGCAGGACGGGCTGAAAGCTCCTGGGGGTCGGGGTGTAGGAGGAAGGAAGGAAGGCAGGAGAAGGAAGGAGTAGGCGGACGATCGGTTCGCGAAGGAGAAGGAGCCTGAGGCCCGCGCGGAAGCTGGGGAAAGGAGAGGCGGCGAGGTAGTCGGCGAAGGAGTAGGATCCGCGGACGACAGGTGGGGGCGGACGGGCACACCGGAGGGTACCTGGTGCTGAGCTTTCGGCGCGTCGTCGCGCTGCGCAGACTCGACGTGCCTCGTGGAGGTTCGCGGGCTTTCGGACGATCCTGGCGTTTCATTGGCCGTGGCAACGTGAACCAGTGGGGGAGGCCGGAGGGTCGCGTTTAAAAGCCTCGCACGTATACGCCGTACGCGGAACCGGCGGCGGTGGTCGGCGTCGGTGGTGGTAGTGGTGGTGGTTGTGTTGGTGGTGGCGGGTAGCTATGGTGGCGGCGGCGGTGGTGGCGGCGACGGCGGTGGCGGCGGCGTATAGCGACGGCGTATAGCGACGGCGTATAGCGTCGGCGGCGGCGTATAGCAGCAGCGGTATATAGCGGCGGAGGCGGCGGAGTCGGTGGAGGCGGCAGAGGCGGCGTAGCGGCGCCGCGAGAGACGCGCTCTCCTCAGTTGTGTCAAGCTAGGCGATCGAGTAGGACGCTCTTTAATCGTTCCGCCTCCGAGTTACCTCTCTCACGTACACACATACACGACACGTACACCGCGCCTCGCACACACTTACACGCACACGGACCACCCCTTTCCTTTTCTTTCTTCCCGTCTCTGTCCCCGTCTGTCTGTCTGCCTGTCCGTCTCCCTGTCCGTCTGCCTGTCCGTCTGCCCGCCTTCGCTGTCCTCTCCGCCGCCGCTCTCAGCCCCACATTTACACACGGTGCATAGGGTGTACACGTATAGAAACGGACACACGCGCACGCAAACACGCACACCGTTGCTTCCCTCTCTCTCTGGCCTGTCGCCGTCTCTCCTTCCGCCGCGCTGTTCCTTTCTTCTCGTGCAAGTCGTGCGACGCGACACCTCGCTTTCGCGCCTCGCGAGGTTCCTCCGTCACTCCTTTCTCACTCTCCGTTTCCGCTCCTTCGCTATCCTTCGCTGCTGTCCTGTCGCGCATCGTCTCTCTGTGCGTCGCTCTCTGCTTCTCTTCGCCGCTCCTACGCGTCTGTCGCCAGTCTGTCGCCAGTCTGCTGTCCCCTCTGCTCCTGCGGTGACTGACCACGCGCGCGCTTCAAGACGCGCCGGAAAGTTCGGGGCCAGAAAGCTCGAAAATTGCGGCACACGTCCGCACGTTACGCCGCACGTCACGCGTTACGCCGCCGTCCGCGTCTCGTCGCATCGTAAATCTCAGCGTCGGGGAATTTCGGAAGAGGATCGCCGGGCGAGTTAAGCGAGAGGAGCAAGCACGGGAAGCCGTTCTTTAGGGAAGGCCACGTGATTCGCGACGGCAGGACGGAAAGGAAGCGCGCAACGCGACGGCATTTAAGCGAAAAGAGCAGAAAAACAGAGTCACACGCTTCGTCTCTCTTCTCCTCGCTCGCTCTATCTCGCTGTCTGTCTGTCCTTGTCTCCGCTATCGCCACTCTCCGCCTACGCTCTCTCCTCTGTACAGAGTATATATATATATGTACATGTATATGTATATGCATAAAACAAACCTCTGACTAACGCACTGTCTCATTGTCGTTCCCCTCTCTCTGACCGTGTGTGTGTCTGCGTCTGTCACGAGTAGCGAGTGCGAATCTGTCTACTCTCGCGGGAGCAGTGGGAGGAGAGGATTCACCGGTTGTCGTGGAGCGAGGACGAGGGCTAGTGCTGGACTGAATTGAAGGGGGTTCAAGGCCATCGTCGTCGTCGTCCTCATCGTCGTCGTCGTCGTCGTCGTCGTCTTCTTCTTCTTCTTCTTCATCGTCGACGTAACTAGCGCCCGCTCCACCCCCGTCGTCGACGCCGTCGTTGAAAACTCGTCGTGCTCGACGAACTCAGTGTACCGCCACGACGCGACGAACGCACACACGGTGCTCATCGGTCAGTCATCGAGGAGAGAAGTGCGAGATCCCGCCGGAAACTCGTGGGAACTGTTGACGTTGACGCCCCACTTAAAGTTCTCGCGTAACAAGAGTGTTCGCCGACAAGTTTCGCGCTGCCGAGGGCTAAAGCGAGAGACAAGCTGAGCGCAAGAGAGGAAAAACGGGTGCAGAATCGTCGGCGCAATCTTTGCTAGAAGCTCGTCGAGGCAAGTCGAAGAGAGCAGTGAAGCGCGCGGCACGAATACGCTCACGTAAATCAAGAGAGATCCGTAAGGGAGTAAGAGACGCGCGAGTCCGACGCAGTCACCCTACAAGCTTCCTGGCGACCGAGAGATCCGTGCAAATTACTCGGAACGTTGTCTACGGGGCGGGAAAGAGGAGAGCTTTCAGTTTCGCGATCCTACGACGATCGATCGGCGGATGTTCGCGCTTTTCATTAACGGGCGAACGATCGTGAACGAGATAGCGATCCCGTTTGCGTCCTAAGACGGTAGTCGTTCGGGCGTTAGAGGGGGCGAAAGTATATTGTTGTGTCGTTGACACGAACGAAAAGCGCAACTCGAGGGGGAACCGGCAAATTACCGGTCCCGTATCTCCTTACTTAGGTATGTACGTGTAAACAGAGTCTCTTGTCGTAAGTAATTTAGGTTAAACGTAAATTTAAACACGATCGTGTCATTTTCGCGTAAGTGACCGTCGAGGCAAACCAAAGAGAATCGCGTTAAGACAATCAAGCATAGTAGTGGGTTGGGCATATCGAAGGGAAGAAAGGGGAAGCTCGCAATTTGTCGAGGGAGAGAGTGAGAGAGAGAAAAAGTGAGTAAAGTCTGTATAAAAAGGAAAAAAGGTGTTATATGTACACGCATACACGTATAGCATGTTGGGCAAGTGAATATCGTATTTTCATGTGATCTCTCCAACCTCTGTATCGAATCTACGCGTGTACACGTTCTATGTCTATATATGCGCGCGTAGGACACAATCATAAACATAAATATATATATACACATATATATATATTTACACTTATATACATACGTTTATATGTATACACCCCTTGCACATATCGGATCGTCTCGACACGTCACTCTGACGTGCGGAGCAAACTCAGCGGGTTAACGAAGGAGGGTAAAAGGCGAAGAGAAGGTTACGCGCAGGAAGACTCGATCCGCGTTTAAGCAACGGCGACATAAGCCGCGCGAGTTACCCAACAATTTCTTCCCCCTTTTGCCCCGCGAGTGGGCGACTCTCTGTCAATCTTCGTGACAATCATTTTCAGCTAGCTCTATTAGTCTGTAACTCTTGGTATCTCTTTTTAATCGTGTACCTTTCACGTGTTCCCTCGAGCGCTCCCGATTTGAGGCTCGTAACAGGCAAAGAACGAATAAAAGAAAGAATAGAGAGAGCGAAAAAGAGGAGTAACGAAGGAGGAAGTGGAACAAAAGTAATCACGTACCTACGTCGTTTCAATTAACGTACGAGCGATTCGTGCGAAGCGAGAGGAAGAGTCCCCTATCCGAATTGCAGCTCGTGTCTTTGTCTGGGTCACTCTTTCTCCCTTTTCCAGCAGTCTCTGTCTCTCTCTCTCTCGCTCTCGCTCCCTGCACTCCGTGTGCAGATACGGACCCGCCGACGCACACGGAACCTCGTACACGCACGCACACTCCCCGTACATTTCCCCTCTCTTTCCGCGCCTTCGCACCGCCTTTCAGCGGATCTCCCTTGCAGCGCGTATATAACGATAAAATAACGATAATAATAGTCGTATATATCTACACCATCTTCCCCTACTCGCTCACACAGCGACAATCATTCGTGGCTCACTTTTTATAACGTTAGCACGGTAACGTCTCGCTTAGGGTTAAAGGCAACCTGTCTAGCACCGGCTAGTTCGCACTCTCGCACCTGTGTGTGTAGCTCCTAGAGCCTAGAGATTAATTCAGACGTGTCGAAGGCGCGCGCGTGCATCGTTGGCCGGAGAAGAGAAAGGCCGTTTTAAGCGCGAGCACGCACCGAATTCCAGTGTACTCGCGCGCGACGCGCGATCTCCTCAAATCCGAACGACTACGAGGACCGACAGCTCGCTCGCACACTTCTCTCTCGGTCGTTCGCTCGTTGCCCGCGTATCTCTGCGATCGCCGAAAACACTCCGCAGGCTAAAGGTCCGCCGGTCGCGAGGACAGGGTAGTCTGCGCTCGGTCGCGCGCCCACGCTCCCGAAGACAAAGCGAACGCACAAAGAAAGAGGCGCAACAGGAGTCGAGAGGCCTGCGTGCAAAGAGGAAGGCGAGGAAGACGCGCGAGACGTCGGGAGGCAGTCCCGATAAGGGAGCGAAGAGAAAATCCAGACGAGGGAACCGTGTGCGCTGGGCAGGCGAGGCGTTAGCACAAGTCTTCCAAGCTGTTGTGGCCATCGTGCGAGTGGAATCGCCTGAGCACGGCGGAGGATCGCTACCAGGCCTCGCTAGAACGCGTAGCTTGGAACAACGGGCAGCTACAGTTGCACCACCACCAGCAACACCAGCAGCAGCAGCAGCAGGAAAGAGCAAGATCCTCAATCTGGGGTCTGCAGTCGTTGGCAGCGTTGGCCGCTAGTCGTGCCGCTAGTCGTGCCGCGAGTCGTGCAGCCGGCAGCATACTCTTTTATCATCCGCGCAAAACTTGGCACGCGGAGACGACGATAGGCGCCGACGAGGCACGCTCCTCCATCACCACGTATTTTCATTCGTACCCGTTCGTCCCGGGTGGTGCGGTGCCCCTGCCCCCGCCCCTCCTCAACAGCATCAACAACGCGGCGGTAGCAGCGGTTACCCCGGGGCTCGTGGGTCACCTATTCGGCGCCCAGCAGGCTTGCAATCTAGCCTGCACCTGCACCTGCGCGGCGAGCATCGTCGCTGCCAATTGTAACCCCCATCATCATCAGCATCAGCATCACCAGCAGCACCAGCATCAGCATCATCATCAGCAGCCGCACCATCAGCATCAGCAGCAACAGCAGCAACATCACCGTGCCAACCTCGGTACTACTACGGTTCTCCTCCAGCCAGTCGATCATATCAAGGACACCATGGTGAGTCTCCCGGATTTCAGGCTGGTGAGTGGCTTTTTCGGGGTTCGTGCCTTTCGTTTCTCTGGCGGCAACGCGTACGTAGGGACTTTGTGAGATGTCAGGTGAACGGCCAAATTTTCATTGCGAGTGGCTGTAGCGGTCGGAAGGAAGCTAATGTTTGTCGGCGATTTTTGTCAGGGATAAGACGAAGGAGGGAGGGGTTGGGTTTAGGCAGAAGGTAATTGCGTGTAAGAAGTGTAGATTCATTTGCAATTCATTAAGGGTTTTCCGCATTTTTTCGGTTGCGTGGTGGTACGGTGAGACGGAATGAAAATTGGCCAGACTATCGTCAACACCAGCTTGCGGCGTGTTGATCCTACTAGTGCACCGACTTTAGTCGGATTGGGAAATGCGTAGGTTGACCGAAAGGGGGAATAAAGTGGGATTATGATGTTTCGCGTCAAATACCGACGCATGGCTTTTTTTGTTGAAAAATGTGGAATGTACTATGGGCTGATAGCGCGAAATGACGAAGTTCGTCGGAGTACTAATTCGGCCAAACAAAACAGTTACGTAATCGACGGCACAGCGTATATTCCTGTTGATACTGAACCGCTTTAGGTAAACTATTACATCCATTACTGATGGGAAACAATTTCTCAGTACTATTCTGGAGGATAGATGCGTATGTGCATTATCGTGCGCGGAGTATAGCTATGATGGAATGTAATGAGTTATTCCTAATATTCTCTGTATAAACAGCAAGCGTTTGCTTCTGCAAACCCAAGTCCATACGTGTACCTAATGATTCTACTCCTTTCAACCTCTCATGCAATTCTCTTCCCATTTCTACTTCTCTCTGTTTTTTTCTCCATTCCGCATTTCCTCATATATCCCTGCATTTTGCTTGTTATTCCCTCTTCAGCACCTTTTAAATTCCCACTTCTTCCTTAGCTTCGTTAATTCTGTACTATTACGTTAAATTTCCTACAAATTCAGCCTTTTTTTGTTAACGTTAATAATTTTTTATGCCTATTTTAATTTGAATGTAACTTACGTTATCCCGTAGCAGCTCTACATATTTCCAGGCCCATGAACCTCTTCAGGAGTCTATTATTCAAATCGGTTAAGCCTAATTCTATTGCCTGCGTGTTATTACGTTACGTTGTATCTAAAATTCTGCTTGGGGTCTACTTACCCTACGGACTTTTTACAAACCTCCTCCTGAAACTCGTCCCCTGATTTATTTTATACACTCTTTGAGGCCGGGTTGCCTGCCTCTTTTACATATACTGATCAGGCAGAAATCCATGGGCCTCGAGAAACATGTAGGGTTCCGACAGGACAAGATAAAACACATTCAACCAGAAAGCAGGCATAAGAACCGATAACGTTAATTCTATGCAACTTCCTTTTTGCTCGTCGCTTTTTCAGTTTCTCCTCACATTCGACAGTTTCTCTGTCGTCGCTTATTCCCTTCGTCGTCCCTTTAGTCCGCAAACGTCTGAGGGAGACAGGTCGGCGCTTTAAATCCCAGAGCGCCTATCGAGACATCCTCTTTAATCCCTCGATCGACAGGTGTCGAGGGAGATCCTCCCGACGCCTTCGCGTCCTCCGCGACGTCGCATCATGCGACCCGGCGAGTCCTGAACAAACGTGCTCTTTCCACCCGATCGGATGATCTCGTCGCCGTTTCATCCGGCCCGAACGAATTCGGTAATCTAATTTTCTCCCCCCGCGGCGCATCGCGCGCACCTGCTCAGATTTCACACGGGATCGACGGAATTCACAAGAAAATCGCAACCCCCCGGCTTTGAGATATCCCTTGCGAAAAGATGCATGCGGGGCTTTTTGTGCTTCCATGAGCTTAAGCGATTTCTGGTACAATTGTCGAGTAAAATATGCGTCGGAGTTTATGCGCGTAGAGGATATGGTACTTGACTGCGTGTCATCTATTATGCTGAAACTGAGATATTATATTTCGCGTTGTAACGACAACTCTGTGAAAATATGCGTGTGGGACTTTTATGTGTTTCCATGAACTTAGGCGTTTTCTGACACAATCGTCGATAGTTTGTTCGGAGTAAAATATAAGTTAACACGTTGACTGCCAAGCGTATTTTACTATATTAGAACAGCGATGCTATGAAATACTACAGCGTTCGACTGAATTATGCAAAAGCACGTCAATACGGTTGAACCTGCGGCCGAAAGGAAGGCAACTAAGTCAATCGGTCAGACGCGTTATTGAAATTTTCATTTTTCATTCCCCGCGTCTCGATATGTCCTGCCGTTTTATTCGGTCAAACCCGAAATCGACGCAAGCGTAGGAATTAACACGTTGACTGCCTTGCGTATTTTACTATATTAGAACGGCTATGAACGCAAATATGAATTATGCAAAACATAAATAATGTGCAGGTATTGGAGGCCAAAGGATCGCATCACTATTCTAATAACAACTGCATTTATAACATAATAATTGCTACCGATTGCGAATATTTGGGATCTTCAGTAAAATTTCTTACGTCGGTCACCGGTGACCATCATGGCAGTCAAAGTCATAGTCATACTCATGCAGGATGCTGTACTTGACTGAATGTCATGTATTACGCTGAAATTAAAATATTACATTTCGCGTTGTAACGACAATATTGAAGGGCCGTTACTTTAAATTTACAAAGAAACGCGATTGTTTAATCACACGACCGTGTTGTTTGACAGCGTATAAAGTCAACTGCGAGTATGCCCGTTTCTTTGACGCGCAATAAAAATTGCGGAATCTTAACTGAAGCGATCCTGTTACTCGACGAGAGACGACGGAATATATTTTCCTGATCATTTCGGAGGTACATTTCCTGCGCAGGAGGTTACGATTTCTAGTATGAAAGTTGAATTAAAGCCACCGTCGAGAGCATCGGCGTATCTCCGCGTATTCTAAGAGCTCCCCCTCGTCTTTTCACGACGAATAGAGCTTACGTCACGCTCGAGAAGTTGGGGAGAACGGTCGTTGCCTCCTGACGGGTCGTTTGAATGCACCGTTGGCGGAAAGATTTACGTGCACCCTGAATTATCCGCGGCAGTCACGATTTCACGACATTTAAACATTGTTCGACTCGTGCGTGTACCCTCTCTTTTTATACTGAGCATCTGGTTCGACGAATGACTCGACAAACTTTCAATCGGGGCAGCTAATTTATTGATGTTTCAAAAAATAGCACGCCGCGGGGCATGCATATTCCGCGAGAGTAACGTCATTAATTATGCAGTAAATAGGGATAATTACGCATAACATGATTGCCTCGGTATTAATGTTTTACGAATCATATATTGCCGCTGTGTTTCCATTTTGCTACATTGTCAGTTTGAGTTTTCGGGATGATGTTGTTAATGGTAATAACTAAATGAGATACGCTGCATAATAATCTCAGGAATCGTCAGAAGGAATGTTCGATAAAATTGCTGAATATTTCACAGCGGAAATGCGGCGATTCAGTCGTACTTTTAAATAATCTTGATCCACCATGTTACACCCCTTGTAAATGAAATCATACGGAAAGTGTTTCTGTACGGCAGATGCAAAATAACCATCTTCGGATTGACTACAGAATACTGATATATGTTCTCGTCACTCGTTGTCTTAAATTTTCAATACCAATAGATTCCGCCCTTAACACGTTGGCTGCCGTGGGGGTCACCGGTGACCGGCGTAAGAGATTTTACTGAAGATCCAAAATATTCGCAATGGGTAGTAATAATTATTTTATAAATGCATTTATTGTTAGAACAGTGATGCGATTCTTTGGTCTCCAATACATGCACATTATTTACATTTTGCGTAATTCAGTCAAACGCTGTAGTATTTCATAACATCGCCGTTCTAATACGGCAAAATACGCACGGCAGTCAACGTGTTAATTTCCAGCCGGACACGCATCTTTATTTTCTCTTCCCTTAATTTTTCTCCCAACTCGCACAAGTTGATGCGCCTCTCAACATCATTAGACATTCCATTTGCCGACGCACTGTCACATCGCTTGTACATAAGCTCGCCCAGGAAACGTTTCTGTACGACACACGTAAATTCGTAACCATCGTCAATCAATTCGCTGCCATAAACTGTCAATATCACGAAAGCATCTGCGTTTCCACCGTGTCAATTCTCACGCAACCCCAACGCTTCGTCTGCAAGCCCCGATCTCGGTGCTCCGAATCCGCCGGACACGCGTCTTAACTTTTTCCCTCCTCTTAATTTTTCTCCAGGCGCGCACAGGTTAATGCGCCTCTCAACATTATTAGACATTCCATTTGCCGACGCACTGTCACATCGCTTGTACATAAGCTCGCACAGGAAACGTTTCTGTACGACACACGTAAATTCGTAACCATCGTCAATCAATTCGCTGCCATAAACTGTCAATATCACGAAAGCATCTGCGTTTCCACCGTATCAATTCTCACGCAACTCCGCCGCTTCGTCTGCAAGCCCAGATCTCGGTCCTCCGAATCCGCCGGACACGCGTCTTAACTTTTTCCCTCCTCTTAATTTTTCTCCAGGCGCGCACAGGTTAATGCGCCTCTCAGCGTCATTAGACATTCCATTTGCCGGCGGAGTGTATCCGAAGTAATTACTATAAGTGCCTCCATCTTAGCGCACCGAAAGACGTAATGGCGTGCGACGACTCGCCCCCTAACGATATGCGAAGTATCCCCCTTTCTCGCTCCTTTCCACCCACTCCCGGCGATCGTCTATTCTCTCTCGCCGGTCCTCTCCTTCCGCCACGCCACTCCGCCCGGTGTTTACGTTGTCGATAAAGTGGGTCATCCTGTCCCGGGACGAGTATCCATTCATCCTGTTTCCCCGGGGAAACTCGCAGGAAACGTCAACAGAGCGATGGAAGGATGAAAAAGGAACGGGACGAATGAAACTCGCAGAGTTACTTCTGCCGCTCTTCCCTTTCCTTTGCACAGCGTCCGCTCGCTTCCTCGCGCAGCGAAACGGCTCTCTGAACCGACCGACCGGTCGTCGCGCGGATAATTTATGCCGAGTGTACGTCGAGTGTAAATGATAACGAACGGAAAGAAGCACGGCGGGCGCTTTGATAATTACGCGCGTCTCGACGTATTGGCCTCCGTCAAGTGCGGCGCGACTCGAATCGTCCTGGACGCGATGAGAAGTGGGCACAGGTCTGACAGGATTTTCGTCATTTTTCTTTCTCCGTGCCCGAACGGCAAAGCGGTGAATTTTGGTCGGGTTCGTTGGAACGGGCGAACGTGGTAGTGCGGATGCGATGGTCGGTTTTGGGATTGAGAACGCAGTTGGGGGGTTTTTTCGCTTTGGGTGTGGAGATCGATTGAATTGATTGGCACGATTAACTGTTGCTGACGAACTGAAACGTGGAGGTTGAACGGAACGGATTTTTATGCTTTGAATGACGTGTGACGGAAAACAGGAAATCACGGCGAAAGGTTCCGATCAAACGAAAGCTTTATAATTTGTAGCGTGTCGTAATTATGAGGATATACGGAATTTGTCTAACGACGGCTTATTTGAAATGACGAAAGATTTGAAATTAAAACCGCAATGGAATTTGGAAATCAAGCAGAATCAAACGAGGGTATCCTCATGTTACTATGCATTGAAAATGTAGTCGTAGGATTTTTTCATTTCTGGATTTGGAGATCGATGGAATTGATTGGTACGATTAACTGTTGCTGACGAAATGAAACGTGGAGGTTGAACGGAACGGATTTTTATGCTTTGAATGACGTGTGACGGAAAACAGGAAATCACGGCGAAAGTTTTCGATCAATTTAAGCTTTTATAATTTGCTGCGTGTCGTAATTATGTGGGTATACGGAATTTGTCTAACGACGGGTAGCTTATTTGAAATGACGCAAGATTTGAAATTAAAACCGCAATGGAATTTGGAAAACAAGCATAATCAAACGAGGGTATCCTCATGTTATTATGCATTGACAACGCAGTCGTAGGATTTTTTCATTTCTGGATTTGGAGATCGATGGAATTGATTGGTACGATTAACTGTTGCTGACGAACTGAAGTGTGGAGGTTGAACGGAACGAATTTTTATGCTTTGAATGACGTGTGACGGAAAACAGGAAATCACGGCGAAAGTTTTCGATCAAACGAAGTCTTTATAATTTGCTGCGTGTCGTAATTATGTGGACATATGGAATTTGTCTAACGACGGCTTATTTGAAATGACGCAAGATTTAAAATTAAAACGGCAATAGAATTTATAAAATTAGCGCAGCGGACAAAAACATGCAGAATCAAACGGGGGTATCCTCATGTTACTATGCATTGAAAATGTAGTCGTAGGATTTTTTCATTTCTGGATTTGGAGATCGATGGAATTGATTGGTACGATTAACTGTTGCTGACGAACTGAAACGTGTGGATAGGACGTAACGCATTTTTATACTTTTAGTGACATATGACGGAAAATAGCAAATCGCGGTCAAGCTTTCTAATTAAGCAGAAGCTTTCTAACATATCATGTTTCAATCATGAAGACATGAGAAATTTATCTGTAAATGTTTAGTTTGTTTCGACCAACGCAAAGTTCGAAGTTATACCTGCACCGAAATTGATAAAATCAGCGCAGCGAACGAGAACATGCAGAATCCAACGAGAATATCCTCATGTTACTATGCATTGAAAGCGCAATCGCACATTTTTTTCATCTGGGTTTAAAGATCGATGGAATTGATTGGTACGATTAATTGTTGTTGACGAACTGGAACGTGTGGATAGGACGTAACGCATTTTTGTACTTTCAATGACATATGACGGAAAACAGAAAATCACGATCAAACTTTCAAATTTACCAAAATCCTTCTATTTCGTATCATGTCTCAATTACGAAAACATGAGAAATTTATCTGACAACGGTTAGATCGTGTGGACCGAGACAAACTTTGAAATTACACCTGCAACGAAATTTATAAAATCAGCACAGCGGGCAATTGCACGCAGGATCAAACGAGACTATCCCCACGTTACTATGCATTAGACTTAATTAAATTAGAGTACCCTGCGGACAATGATCTGCCGCAATGACAGCTCCCGATATGCTTGAAACAATGCTTCTCTGACGCTGATTCACCTGCCTTTTGGCCCATGTCGCAAACATACATTACGGACTATCGCGTTTAATCGTCCGCCTCATCCTATTCCATCAGCCGAATTCGCAGAATGCAGCGATGTGATGCGCACTCCCGACGCTGAGAGCGAATTCATCGTGTGTCGAAATGAAAATGGACGTAAACTCAGCGTAGAACTTCGGCTCCTCAGTCTCCCGTTCCTCCACTTTCTCGTTCGTCCTATTTCCCGCACACACGCGCACACGTACAGGACCCATGTCCCGCAGTTTGTGGCTATTACGATTTTCGCAGTCAACGGAAGAATTTAGTTGCCGTTTTAAGTTCGGCGGAATGATCAGGAAACTCGATGAGTTCCGACGATAACTTCGCGATCCGGTGTTTTCGTCAAAACTTGCGCCAGGCGAAGACACGATCTTCGACGCTATTATTACGCAGATTGGAAGGAGCGACCTAATATCGAAATGGTGCTGTGATAAAATTAACCATGAATTTCCTATTAGCAATGGGTAGCCGGGATTCTCCGGATGGCGAGTGCGAATGGAATTAAGTGCGGATGAAGCTAATGGGCAGATTGAAGTTTTTAGACGCCTGTGTCTGCCGCTCATTCACGGGGATTGCGCTTTCTACATTTATCTTTGATGGTTCATAAATGGCGCACCGTTAATTCGCCGCGTTGTTGCTAAATTAACTAATGACAAATTCAATTACAGCTCCGTGCCATTAACAAATAACGAAAGCATGTACCATATTACAGAAGGAGAATTTGCATTATTCTTCTTGTACAGCAGCTCTTCGGCAAAAATATTGGCTTGTCCGGAAAGTTTGTGCCGATTTTCGGTAGGTGGCATGAGAACAGATCTGAATATATCGTAATTTTTTAAAACAAATGACATGTGTACTTATTCTAAAGGACGGTACTTCAGGCATATTTGGAAAAAAGTTTCGTTGCGATGCGTTAATTTTTGTAAGTTTTATATGCCTTAGAATGTGGTAGCAAACAAAGTGCATTATAGGCATTTAATGCTTTTTTTCCGAAAAGGCAAAAATGTCACACAAACGGCAAACAAGATATGCGCTGTTTATGGCGGAAGAACAGTGTGGAAGTGGGTTTGCTCGCGCCCTCAGATTTCCACCTATTCCTATCATTACGAAATTCCCTTGATAGAAAAAATGTCAACTCTTTGATCCAGATAAAAATTAATTTAGAAAACTAATTCGCCGAAAAACCTGAGAGGTTTTAGAAGAACGGAATTCTCAAGTTGCATGAAAGATGGAGAAAAGTCGTAGAACAGAATGGCATCTATATAATTTAATCAATGTATACCGAAACTTAAATGAGCTGCCTTTCAATTTTCCTTCAAAATCGGGACGAACTTTCCGGACAACCCAATAAGTATTGTCAAATACCACCAAGTATGTCGACGTCTATATTTTCGGTTTCACGAAAAAAATTGCCCGTTTTCACGAAATTCTCCATTACAAGCCAGGTACGCGCGGGTCCTCTATTCGTCAAACGCCGACAGGTTCATTTTGAGCGTACGTCAAGATACAGGCAGGCTCTACGGGCAGCGACCGTGAAACGAATTAATTGATAATTCGAAACCGCACTCTCGCCGTAGCTTTGTTCGGAGCGCTGTTATCGTTGTCGCTATAATTGTTATTGCCATCATTGTTGTCATTATTGCGCCATTCATTTGTCCAGCGCCGCGCGGCCACGCGTGTCCCCATTTTGTCATTGCGCGTTGCGTAATCGCGATTTTCATTATTTCAAGGTATTCGGGATTGAATCCATTCGGAGCGTTTTTGTTTACATGCGCGACAACGGCGAGCCTCAGTCATTTACATGCATTGCTCTCGATCATCGCGCGGCTATTTGCACGGAAAATCGTCGCTCGAAATTGGTTGCCCTTCGTTAGCGTTCACAGAGATAAACTACGTTTTTTCATATCGCCCGGCGATTCGTGTCCTTTTTGTGCGCCGCGTTCACCCCCGGCCGTACATGCGTGTGAATAACCGTGTCCCCGTGCGTGTGCACGCTCCCCGTGCACTGTCCATTTTTACACGCGGACACGTTCGTATTGCCGATACGAATCACGCGTAAAATACGTGTACGCGTACGAAATACATGGCGTGCGCGTGATCGCGTGTTACGATTTTCGAGGCTGCCTGCCGCGGTGTCTTTCTGTCGTCCTTTGCGAGATAGCGATCCTATTATAGCTCACGACACTTCGTTAAGCTCAGGTGGCTGCTCTTACGTTCACGCGTTACGCTTACAAGTTTCCTGTCTTTGCATTTTTCATTATATTACATCGGTTGGAAAGTTCTGTCCGAGAATGTCATGTCAAGTTTCAACACGTACGAACGTATTTGTTTGAAGCATAAATAGTTGCGACTGTATTATATTTGTACATATGTACCTTTCTAATTGCACTGAAACCACGATCTCGTTATTTTAGTATTATATATTGCAATCATATTATTTTCTTTTAACACGTTAAGCGCCACGCCGGGCCGTAGGGACTTATATTAGGGATTTATACGGGGGTCCACTTGTTCCTTCTTCTGCAGAAGTGTGTCTATCAATTATTGACGGTACATTGCGATAGACATCTTCTGGTCCGTTGTTTCTTGGTGTATGAAAAAGGAATTTACAACAGCAGTGTTCAATAATAATTCAAAAGCCAATTTTCGATACCATTTCATACCATTTCACATTAATGTTTTTATGTATTATTTTGTTTTCCTTAAACCATTGACCAAACAAAAACGATGAATGCGATATATTCCTAAATTAAACGTTCAATCTCACAAGTACAAAAACGATGCCGCCTAAATTAAACGTTCAATCTCAGACATATGCGCGATGATAATACGAACGAAAAGTCTTACGCCGGTCCCTAGGGCCCGGCGTGGCGCTTAACGTCTTAATTCCCATTTAATTCCCATCCGAACGTATTTATTTGTTACATACACAGCCGCCTCTGCACTGTATCCCTACATACGTGCTTTTCCACATGTACTGAATCAATGTTTTCATCATCTCACTACTGTATACCGAAAACATATTATTTTCTTTTAATTCTCGAACGGACAGAATTTTCCAGCATACCTGATATTTGCATCATTTTTCATTTCTCTTTGTCTTCGTCGCGTCTGATGTTGTATGACCGGACAAGACTGAGATATCCCATTCTGTGCGTACATGTAAACGTTAGAGACAGCGTTGCAACCGTTTGTCGGAGGAATAGGACGTGCATTAACACACCGACGTTAATACAGAGGCCCGGAGTGTTTCTCAAGAAACTTGCGCCAAGCGGTTCACCGCTATGAGTTGAATTACGCCGAAGAGGCTCATTCGCCGTTTGTCTTGCGACCGCGTTGACCAACAATCGCGTAACGCTTTTATACGAAACTAGCCGCCTCTCGCAGCGGATCCTAGAGTGAACACACGATATACGTGTATAAGCGCGTATTCCCTTTGAGCGAAATCCTGACCGCGGGCGTGGTTGATATTAATTAGCTCACGGATTCGAGTCTGTTTCAGCCAATGCTTTTCATTGAGCGCTGCCCTCTCTGTGTTTATGAACATCTGTTTGCGCGGCTCTGTGTTTTTCTCGCGTTTGCGGTTAATTCGTGCTCGATATAATGGCGTAGCGATCTTATCGGGAGTTTATTTCGAAAATATCACTGCGCTCATCTGTCGTTGAACATTCATGATGAGTCGTTTCCTTGCAATTACGGGTACAGCATTTTAACAGTTGCGCTCTTGCAGATAAATGTCGGTTGTGGCATTTAATTTTAACCTTATTGTATATACATATATATATACATAAAGTTCTACAGTCAAACATTTTTAACCGGAAAAGGACTTTATATTCCTTGATAATTTAAGTAAATGTATCAGATCCAATTGTTCAAATTTATTCGTTTGGTACGTTCTTCTTTTCCCCGCGTTTGCGGGTAATTTATGTCTAACTTAGTATGGAGATTTTGCCGGTGCTTTGTTCTTTGAAGATTACTGTACTGATTTTTCGCCGAGCATATGTATATTAATGGCGCAGCTTTCCTTGCAATTCCGAGGACGGCGTAAATTCTTGCAGGTCTCGAGCCCTTACGCACGGTCGCATGAGCCGAACAATTACAAGTGATAAATTGCCGCGTAGTATACCAGCCGCGTTCCAAGTGAACAGAATCGCAATTGAAGCAAATTTTCTCTTTCTTCTCCTTCGTATAATAACCAGCGCACTTAATGCTCAGTAATTGCATAACGAGACCGGTACTTTTTAATCAAATTCCTGCATTTAGAAATAGCAATACACCATATGGAAATCAGTCATATTCCATGTGACTAACGATAAGTCCAGCTTTACATTGTTCCGAGTACGATTTGCAGTTAATTACAAAGTACATTACACGAGCATTCATTTTTTTTACAGACTAGGAAATAAAGACAATATACTGGGATTACCAAAACTGGGTGTCCATTCCTTTTCTGTTACCACACAAATTTTGTAGCAAGCATCAATTTTTGTAAATTCCTAAAGAAACGGCACCGAAGCATCTTGAGTTACAGAAATTAAGTTATACAGTCATTTTTCTATTACCACGCAAATTTTGTAGCAAGCATCAATTTTTGTAGATTCCTAAAGAAACGGCACCGAAGCATCTTGAGTTACAGAAATGAAGTTATACAGTAATTTTTTTATTACCGCGCAAATTTTGTAGGAAGCATCAATTTTTCTATACAGTATTTTTATATTACCACGCAAATTTTGTAGCAAGCATCAATTTTTGTAGATTTCTAAAGAAACGGCACCGAAGCATCTTGAGTTACAGAAATGAAGTTATACAGTCATTTTTCTATTACCACGCAAATTTTGTAGCAAGCATCAATTTTTGTAGATTACTAAAGAAATGGCACCGAAGCCTCTTGAGTTACAGAAATGAAGTTATACAGTAATTTTTCTATTATTATACTACGCAAATTTTGTAGCAAGCATCAATTTTTATAGATTCCTAAAGAAACGGCACCGAAGCATCTTGAGTTACAGAAATTAAGTTATACAGTAATTTTTCTATTACCACGCAAATTTTGTAGTAAGCATCAATTTTTGTAGATTCCTAAAGAAACGGCACCGAAGCCTCATGAGTTACAGAAATCAAGTTATGCAGTCATTTTTCTATTACCACGCAAATTTTGTAGCAAGCATCAATTTTTGTAAATTCCTAAAGCACCGTAACCCCTTGAGTTACAAAAATGAAGTTATACAGTCATTTTTCTATTACCACGCAAATTTTGTAGCAAGCATCTTGAGTTACAAAGAAATGAAAGCATTATTACAGTAATTTTTCTATTATTATACCACGCAAATTTTGTAGCAAGCATCAATTTTTGTAGAATCCTAAAGAAACAGCACCGAAGCATCTTGAGTTACAGAAATCAAGTTATGCAGTCATTTTTCTATTACCACGCAAATTTTATAGCAAACATCAATTTTTGTAGTTTTCTAAAGAAACAGCACCGAAGCATCTTGAGTTACAGAAATGAAGTTATACGGTCATTTTTCTATTAGAGTCAATTTTTGTACAAAGAAACGGCACCTGAAGCTTCTTGAGTTACAGAAATGAAGTTATACAGTCATAATTTTCAACGAAACAACCGCTTTACATTCCTTACACACTTAGCTAAAATACGCAAACAGCGGCACGCCGCCATAAAAAGATTTGCGAGCATTATCCGTCGCGTTCAACACAAGAGCAGCCACGTGCACCGCAGAATAACGGGGGAGGACGCGACAATTTGCCGAAATGATCGCCGGTCCACTAAATCGCGACTAATTAGCGTCGTCACTTTTCGTCTATTTCCACGAGCGATAATGATCAGTTTATCCGGGCGTAATCAGGTAATGGATCGCAAAGCCGCGCTTGTTGCACGTTACGCGCAGTGTTTTGCACTCGTGCGCGTATTCGTCCATTTCATCGACTCGCTCGTGTTCACTCTACACCAGCCCGTCCCTATAACAGGCCTGTAATAACGGCATATGTGTCGAGCTCTCGCGGCTTCCATCGAATCCAAACTTTACGAGCTTTGACTCTTCTCGCTTGCCGATTCCAAACGCAACGTTTCGGACGCATTTGAGTATGTACTTCGATATTATTGAGTTTCGGACAACGCCGCTGTCTGTCGTTGGTAAACTCGCACTACTGACGACGCAGCAGCTGCCTGTCTCTGTCCACTGTGCCCAGACCCGATTTCCTTCTTTATGAGTTCGCGTAATGACTGGGTTCCCGCGGCTGCCGCGTTATTATTTTTGCAACGCACCGATCCCATTCGCGATGTTTGGGATGTTGCGTGTTTTTTCCGACGGCACGGATTTCTGTGTTTTATCCCGCCGGACTGCTTCTTGTATGGCGCTGTTCTAGTTCTTATTCGGCGGCGCATGTTTCGCTTCGTGCGTACGTGTGTCGTGGTAAAGTTTTATTAAGGCGGGGTAGCGTAACTGTGAAAATGGAAAATTTATGAGAGAGTGTGTCAACGCTAGGTTTAAGGATG
Source organism: Cryptocheilus praepositus (assembly GCA_033815515.1). Lineage (NCBI taxonomy): Eukaryota > Metazoa > Arthropoda > Insecta > Hymenoptera > Pompilidae > Cryptocheilus > Cryptocheilus praepositus. Next base: position 6,659,958 of record JAWWQZ010000303.1, on the reverse strand, counting down.
TTTCTTATGTAGCTGTATCAACGCGTCAAATTGACACAGAAGTGAAATTGAACATTTTCTTAAACGGACGACTGTTCTGTGCTTTCTTCTTCGATGCAGGAGAGGAGAAAAAGTGGGACTTTTGAAATGCAATTGACATACTGAGATCCGTTGTTTCTTCTGATATGTATTGCTTTTTACATACATATAACAAGGGACGCCGTGCCAACCACTGTAGATTTGAGATTTTGGATTTACAGTACCTTCGCTGCATAGTGTGTACTTATTTTTGACGATTATTCTGCAGGAACGTCTTCATTGCATCAATATTTATTTCTGTAGTAATGCTTCCTTGTGTGAAGCCGATTTACTAGGATTAATGTTCAATTTACGATCGCGTTAAAATTACGGGTATCTGTAGACATAGGTATACCACATAAAACATAAAACTTCGAGATTAGAACGCTTATAAGGATAATAATTTGGAAATATATTAGTCTTGTCGAATATATAAAAGTCAGCACATATAATAGGAGAGAAATGTAAAAACGTTCTGTTTTTTTTTTAAACTCTGTTTTTCATTATACGTTTCTTAGAGAGTTTTCCGTGTATATGCTCGCGATAGTTATTTAAAAATATTGGTGGTAGAAACGAGGAATGTAAATGTATCTATCGTCTTGTCTATTTTTATTCCTTACGTTACATCATCTCTTTATTTATCTCCATTGCTGTTTCCGTGGCTCTTTCCCTTTTGCTTTTCCCCTTTTTTGCTTTCAATGCTTGTATGCCTTACTCCGCTGCGGGTCGTTCATCTGTAGCAGGTAATTGGTACCTGACACGAGAGCTCCGTAATAATGTTGATATTATTAGGCGGCACGATGGTTTTGCGCGCAATGGAGATTTCATTCGAGTACGATTTGAGAGTTACTTTCTTTCGCGAAATAATAAGACATGCTGTGTAACGTAATCGGTGTAACGTTGATATTCTAGTTGGGGAGAACGTTATTAGATATAAATGCAGAGACAGTGAAGGATATTAATTGCGCGTCCAAATTTTTGCTGGTATCATATATTATAATGCCAAGAGAAATCATTATTCTGTCGACAGTGAAATATATTTCGAAGATTTTATAACGGCGCGTATTTTTCAGACGTAATACTGAAGAGTTGATTTACAGCGGGATTGTACAAATGATACTCCGCTGTTCGAGGTTTTGTTTTATATGTATTGAACCATTACATTGGAATTTTTTGCGAAAGAAAAAATAGCCGGGGCAGCGTGAAAGAAAAGAATTCTTCCGGTAACAACGTGGCCCGGACAATAGAGTACATATTACAATAGTACAACTTGCGTTAATCCTGGACAAAGGATTATTTCCCTAGCGGCTCCGAGAATTTCCCGTTACGTACGTTACTTTAAAGGGAACCGCACCGAGTCGAAACTTTTATCCGAATCTACGATGAACCTTGACACTTTCAATTCTAAAATATTGTTTCCACTGAGTGTTTAAAACGACAAAATTCTGTCATTAACAAATTTCACATATTTTTCCCCAGTAATTTGCATACATTTCTTCATCACTTCATATACTTAAAATTCACAATAATTGGGATACTTCTTTGTATATTATATTGATATGTCACCATATGACTCATAATAGGAGCGCACATACAAGATATGACGTATCTTAAGTAGACACCATTTCAAGCTTTAATTTTCGTCAAATTAAATATTAGTTAAGAGTTACCCAGGAACTCGGGTCAGTTAGCCGAGCTTTTAAAGGCGCCGGCAGTTCGCAACAAAGCAGTTAAACCATGAACTTTAATTTAGTTTCTTCTTCGAAGCTTACGAGAGACTTAACGAACAATAAGATGAATACCGTTCTTAAAGCTCGGGCGTTTGCCACGTCAAAAAACTATACTAAACTACAGGGCCGACAGTGAAATTTATTTGAAAGCCACGTCATCATAGCTAACACCTTGGTAAAAATTTAACATCTCCATGTGATTATGATAACCCTACTATTAACAGGACATTGTTCGGTCCCTGAAAAATCAGGAGTATCAGTATCAGTATATTCTTCTATACGTTAACGTTAAATGAAAAGGAAGCTGAACATCGACATGTTTCTACAAAAATAAAAACGCGACCGCACTCGTCTGAGGCTGCATAAAAACTTCCGACATCTCACACCTCTCCATTCACACGCACATGCGTGCATTCCTTAATATTAAAATGTTATACACTCGATACCACATACATAATTATGAAATTTTGAATTGATGAACCTTACGATTCGGCGAGTGAAAAGAACGCTTGCGTCGGAGGCGAAAACATAGCCACCAAAAAACTCAATTCAAAACACAAGCACGTAATAACAAGTAAATCGACTTATTTAAAATGTGATGAAAACGTGTATGTCTACAAACCGTATAATGCGCCGTTAGCATCACCAAAGCGGCTTATGAAATTTTTAATTGATGAACCTTACGATCTGACCAGTGGAGCGAACGCCTGTGTCCCAGGCGAAAACATGGCCACCTAAAAATTCAATTGAAAACACAAGCACGTGATAATAAGTAAACCGACTTATTTAAAATGCGAAGAAATCGTGTACGTCTATGAACCGCACAATGAGCCGTTACCGTCACCAAAGCGGCTCATGAAATTTTTAATTGATGAACCTTACGACCTGACGAGTGGAGCGAACGCCTGCGTCCCAGGCGAAAACATGGCAACCAAAAAATTCAATTGAAAACGCAAGCACGTAATAACAAGTAAACCGACTTATTTAAAATACGAAGAAAACGTGTACGTTTATGAACCGCACAATGCGCCGTTAGCCTCACCAAAGCGGCTCATGAAATTTTTAATTGATGAACCTTACGATCTGACGAGTGGAGCGAACGCCTGTGTTCCAGGCGAAAACATAGCAACCAAAAAATTCAATTGAAAACGCAAGCACGTAATAACAAGTAAACCGACTTATTTAAAATGCGAAGAAAACGTGTACGTTTACGAACCGCACAATGCGCCGTTAGCGTCACCAAAACGTCTCATCAAATTTTTAATTGATGAACCTTACGATCTGACGAATGAAAAGAACGCCTGCGTCCAAGGCGAAAACATAGCCACCAAAAAATTCAATTGAAAACGCAAGCACGTAATAATAAGTAAACCGACTTATTTAAAATACGAAGAAAACGTGTACGTCACCAAAGCGGCTCACTCGTGAAATTTCATTCGGTGCATCTTTCGCCGCTTACTCGCCTAGAAAACTACCCGGCAAGACGCACGTTGAAATTTATTTAGAAGCCACGTCACGGCACCTCGCCATCCGCCCGGAAAGACTTTCAGCCTACTCCCACATTGTCACGTTTCTTTGATAGAGGGGCATGTGCGCGAATCTCGTTTCGTTCGCTTTTATCCGACGTCGCGGGCCTACTTTCGATCTCATTTTCAAGGATCGCCTTTCCATCTCGCGTCGCTTTCAACCTTCAAGTGCAATTCTCTCTTGCGGCCGGAACGAGGGGTGAGTTTCGAGACAGAATGAAAGGAAGAGGGACGAGGATAGGCGCGGACGGTTGGAGGGACGGAGAGGGTTGGAGGAAAAGAGAGAGAGTTTGGGGGCGGGGCGTCCGTGGTTTGAAGGGGTGATATCGTAATGCAGTATTGTGAAGACGTGCCTCGAGGCTTCAGAACAGTGAGATGTAGTGCAGTCTGGCATGCAGTTATGTACGCGAAAGAATGCAAAAGGAAAGAGTACGCGGCCAGTGATGGCTGTGAACGCACGCCGAGCTGCATGTTAATCTGACGGTTGAACTCGTGGCGGTTGATGAGTGTTTTGTTTGCGACGTCGTTCCTGGTAGTTGGCAGAAGTTGGGCAGGTGATGAAAATTGAATAACGGCGTTGGGCACGTTTCGGCGAAAAGGAGATCGTAGATGGTTGTGTAAAAATGGGTGTAAGGAAACGTGGTAGAGTAAAATGACAGTATCGTTGCAGAATTGAATAGCAAAGCGGTTGGATGTAAATTCATGGCAATGAGCGTGTCATTTTTGCGTTGATTAATTAACGTATTATGCCGGTTGAATCAAGAGTGATGGCGGTTTTAAATACATGTTAACGCAGGTTGGACGTGGAATTATATTTACGGGAAAATGTGGGCTCACATTTTCTGTGCTATTATTCTTCGAAACGTCGGAACATAGGACTAAGTTATGCAGATATCACGTGTAATTTGCCGCATTAATCAGCTGACCTTACACGCCCGTTAACTTAAAAGGCGATAACCGTATAAAATGTCACAGCATATTCCTTCTGCGCCGTTGAAATTATTTAACGCCTCGGCTACTTTACACGTTCCCGGCATTTGCGTGTTTTACCGTTTAATACACACGCCCGTCCTATTTCTTTCGCCTTACGATAACCAAAGATGCGAACATGAAATCTGCGCATCAATAAACGTCTGATCAAACCAATCTTACTTCATACTTAAATCATGAACCTACTTAATACGTTGACTGCCGTGCGTATTTTACTATATTAAAACCGCAACATGAAGTACTACAGAATATGATGGAATTGTGCCAAATGAAAATAATGCGAAGGAATCGGAAACCAAAGAATTGAATGACTATTTAATATTAACACATTGCGTACGGCGTTCTTGCTTACACAGACCTCGCACATTTTTAAACGTCCTACAAAGTTGAGTACAATACATACAAGCTTTTTTAATACTGACTGATAAGTTTACACTTGTTCGATATTCTAACATTCATTTACTTTGCAATTATACTATCAAAAATTGCCGCAAGGCTTCATCACTTTAGCAATGTACCGATCAACATTAAAACGAGATATCTCGTGACCCGTACGCAATGTGTTAATTGCATTTACAAAATTATAAATGCTACCGACTGGGTATTTTGTGAATTTTTCATGAAACCTTTTGCGCGGTCACCGATGACCACCATGACAGTCAACGTGTTAAATCTCAATACTCTGATGTAATCGGTATATAAATTGCACACAACTATTCTGTCGCCTCTAGAAACATTACCGTTTAATACTCCACTCCTCTTTCATATTCCTACCGGCACATTATCCCACCCACGCTTCCAACAGCATCAAAAACATTCCTCACCTACTTAAACTCGCCGAACTTCCACCATTACGATACAAGCCTCACAATGACTCTCTATCCCACTCTTCTCGTAAACGTTCCGTCGCCTCAAAAAATGGTGCACATTAGCACCTTTCTTGTATCCCGCGCGACGTTGCCTCGCCCAACAGGACCTTGTCGCAAGCTAAAGTAGAAAGAGTACTACCCAGACCGTCGGACTCCCTGAAACGGCACTTCTGTCACGAGCAGGAGTGAGACATAGAGAGCGAGAGAAGTTGGGATAGAAGCTAGACGGATTTTCAGGATTCGAGCGAGCCTCGAGGCCATCGCCGACGCCGTTCTCGGCCGGAAAGTGTAGTCCTCCGACCCCTTATGTGCCGTGCGCGCAAAGTAACGTAGATGTCTATTGCGGCATGGTAAATGGTAAAGGGGACCGTAGATGTGTGGGGACCGGATAGTACGAACAGGCGACAAGGTGAGCGGAGGGTTGCAGAACGCGTAAGAACTCGCCGCCAGAAGCCCTCGCAACTTTCAAGTTATTTGGATTCTGCTGCTGAACATCGATCGACCGAGGTCGACGCGAACAGTGTTTTCGTTTGTCGTTTAACTGTTGCGTTTACGTAAATCGGGAGGGATTGGGCTATTTATGTGGAATAAATATGCGTATTATGATGCTGGTGAATTGAAGATATTGCTTTTAATACTATGATTGTTAATATAAGAATATCTAGGGTAGCTATAATATGCAGGGTACTCACGATTTGTATGATACCGTAATATGTAGGGTACTCATAATATGTATGACACCCATGCTGGTGAAGGAGGGAGTTGAAGATATTGCGGGCTACTTTTAATACTAGTGACTTGTTAATATAAGTAATATCTGGGGTAGCCATAATATGCAGGGTACTCACGATATGTATGATACCGTAATATGTAGGATACTCATAATATGTATGACACCCATAATATGTAGAATCAAAAGACATAACATCGCAGTTTTCAATCCTACACATGGGGGTTCATCCGAGTTAGGGGTTCCATCGCAATCAAGCCACATCGAAAAGATTCTGGACTTCGCACGTTTGAAAATTGCGTCGCATCTGGTCTGAGCCGAAAAAGTAAAGTTGTGGCTAAGTGGCCCGTACAAATTTGCGCGAAGACATTCGAAGACAAATGTTTCTGCAAACTGGCTGAATGTGAGAGTCGAAGGAAAGCAATGACAAATTATATGCATAAAGAAGACACTTAAAAAGTGAGGCATCGGTGGCATACTAAGTGAATTTGACGATCTGTAGGACACGGGATCGGCTCCGCTTGTTGTTGCCTTATCTTTCAATCCTACATTAACTGTTTACACCTTATGCAGCGTCATCCCTTTATATTCCATGTCGAAAAGTCCCACTCCATTTATCGCGACGCGCCATTAGCAATACGCGCACAATTTTACTGATAATTACTCTCCGCATACTTCCTGTTTTCGTTATGAACCACACGAGCAATACATTTTGTCTCTCATTGCCATTATTTTAAATGATACTTATTCGACAAACACAAGCGCTGCCGCCTCGTCTGGCGTTTCTCGACGTAAATTGAAGCAAGCGCCGTCGCGCCGCTCGGTACGCCTCGACAAGATTTTCCGAACTACCTCTGGGACTCAAACGGTTAATTTCGCGCAACGAAGTGCACATCACCAACACCGCAGCGTCGCAGTCTACGAAAACGTCTAGATAAGCCCGAGCGCCTCTCGTCGCAACAAACTTATCTCCGCTATCAACACACACGCAAGTCACCCCGCGGTCTTCATGCCACATAACTTCGAACGCGTTAATCTTCGCGACATCGCGTACGCTGTGCTTCGAGGCATGAGTCGATGAGGTACAGTGATTTAAGGGAATCCATCAGACGCCACCTGTCTAGATCTATTATTGGTTGCGGCACGTGAGTTAGTGGCCGCGCAGAATGCGAGAGTCGAAACGGCGGAGTTTGCTGATTCTAGAAAGCGCGAGATAGTTTGAGAGGGAGAAGCGTGGATAAAGATGGCGCCGAGGAGAGAGAGAGAGAGAGAGAGAAAGAGGATCTTGCAGGGAGAGTGGTTTGTGCCGATGGTGTCTGGGGATAACGTGGCGGACATATTAGGTAATTGTGGGGGCGAGACTGTGAGAGTCGAGGAAGGAGGTGATTTATATTGCCGGCACGTGACGCCGACTAGAAATGATCGTTAGCCGCCTTACCTGCTGGAACTGGTGCGTACGTTTGCCCTTCGCCGTTTAACGCTCAGTTATCTGCACTGGGACTCCCTCGTTTTCAGCAGGATTTTCCGCTGAAAAATACCTGACGTTTTGTATTAACACGTTGACTGCCGAGCGGATTTTGCTGTATTAGAACGGCGATGCTATGAAATACTACAGCGTTTGACGGAATTATGCAAAATGTAAATAATGTGCAGATATCCGAGACCGGTATCTGGAACCTGCTGGAACCGGTTTTTGCCCTCGCCGTTTAAAATTGCACTGGCAGTTTCCAGATTTTCCGCTGAAAAATACACGTTTTGTAAACACGTACTGCCGAACGGATTTTTTGTATTAGAACGGCGATGCTATGAAATACTACAGCGTTTGACTGAATTATGCAAAATGTAAATAATGGTATCGGAGACCGGTATCTGACCGGAACCGGTGCGTAAACGCTCAGTTATCTGCACTGAGGCTCCCTCGTTTTCGGCAGGATTTTCCGCTGAAAAATATCTGACGTTTTGTATTAACACGTTGACTGCCGAGCAATTATTATTGTATAAATACAGCGTTTGACTGAATTATGTTATTAGAATAGTGATGTGATCCCTTCGCCGTTTAACGCTCAGTCTGCAATACCTGCACATTATCCGCTTACATTTTGCATAATTCGGTCGAACGCTGTAGGACGCATGTCGAGGTGTTTTTGTCTTAAAATTGGCAGTGACGTGTCAGAAATATCGAATTTTTTTATTTAACACGCTCCACGGTGGTCAATATAGTAAAAAATGCACAAAATTCACAAAGAAGCCTATTTGCAATTTTGTAAAAGCAACGTGTTAATGGATAATTTATATTGCACGATTTAATCATACTCTGCAATATTTCATGCAGACTATAATGTAGTAGTTAATACGTGTTTGCACTTTTCGCACCTCTAGCTTAAAATAAACGGACAAATCGCTATAAATGATTTAACCTGACCTGATATATTTCGTAGTAGGTGTTTGGCCGGGTAGAGTAATTGAATGCTATTTAGAAGTGCAACTACATTTTGGCAAGTGTTTTCAAAAATGTTTGCAACAAAACGCGCAGTGAATCTATCTGCAAGTGCAAGCGTTGTATTATTGTTACCGCAAAAAGTTATTAAAAAACAAAATTAGTGTACACATTTGCCCAAAATATTAAAATTACAATGTAAATGTCCTTCCGTTCTTCAGTCCGTCGACTGAAAGCGACATACGTCAATTTTGTCAGCGATTTCAACTAGCATCGCATAAAAGCTAAAATTGGTTTATGGTACGTTGCTCAATTGACTTTGTCATGTGCACTTATTTATTCTACAGTATTTTTAATTAAACGCGACAGGAATTAATGAGAGCCGGCTCGCTGACATCGTTTAAAAGCTGATTGACGTTAATCTCGTTCATCGCGCTTACCTCTCGTAATTACTAAAAATGTCGGTAAATACAGTTTGAACGAACTCGCAACTACTTCAACGAAATGACCAACGATAATCTGTGTCCTGGATGTCAAATCGGGATACCCGCGCGACAAAAATGTTTCCTTCAACCTTCGATATTCCAACGAAGTATTTACTTGCCCGAATAGTCATTTTAAACGTTCGTGGACCATTTCGTCCTGATTCTCCATTTAGCGCGACCCTCCGCGTCGACTCCTAGGTCCTAATCCTTCGACGTGGCACAGAACACGCGAGAACGATAAGGCCGAGAGATAACGACGTATCGCGAGATAATGATAGCTCAACAGCTGCCGGCACCTTGCGCTTCTATATATCTTCTTGCTCATTTCAATGGCTTTATCGCGGTACCCTTTGCCGTCAACGAATAAAGCGGTTCATTAACAGTACTAGCGTCTACGAAAATGATGGCAGTTAGAAATAAGCGAGAATAAAGTAACTCGTTCACTTTATGCCGCAACATGAAACGTTTCGATGAATTTGCATTAAACGCTATCGTTGGGGTCGATGATTTGGTCGTGTGAGAGATGTTAGATTACGCGTATGTTTTGATATTGGATGAGGCTAGTTGCCGGTCGGTAAACCTGCATTTTGTGTGAAAGGTAATGCTTATCGAGCCACTGTAATCTTCACTTTCGCAATCACTGGCACGGCTGCGCGAGAAATCGATGGAATCTTGCGATCGTTACAGTCACGCTTTTGTAATTTAGTTTTCGACTCTGACGTAACAGCGAGCGACAGGGCTCGGGGTATCTGTGATTATTATCAGTTTTATCGATGACTGTCACAGGCTGGTGTGTACGCGGTGGATTAAGAGTTCACGGCTTTTGCCGGTGTGAAGCACGCTCGTAATTTAATTTAAACGTAATTCCGTAATGTACATTTGCCGCTTTCATACGCGCGCGTCACACTTTCGGCGCTAAATGGATCAATAATTTGTTTGTTTCCGATACTACGTTTTCGCATTTTAGTACGACAGTGACATATTATTTACGTGATGATTTAATAAATATTTAATACTTTCCCGTAATGTATCGGTCAGTTATAAAGCAAGTAGATATATTGTATAATGGCAAAATTTGCTGTTATGCATTTCACATTGCGTACCGTAGTGCCCGTGAAAAAAGTTATTTATTATTAGCCTGTTGCGGACGGAATGGTGTTAAATTGAATACTTTGTTGCGCCCGGTCGCTGCAACGGGAGTTATTTAAAATTCCAAACAAACATTTATATTCATCCTCGCAACCGAGAAGTTTGGGCTTCAGTTACATTTTATGTAACTTATTAGTTTATGTGCATTCTTAATCCATTTTGCACGTATTTTTCACCATGACACCGAGACTGTTTCGAATATCATGGTGAGGTTTGCGTTTTTATTAGTCTCTTAGTATCCTTTTTCATTCGGTATAATGACAGGACGATCGGTAGGGTTTTAATATTTGATCCCATTTTCAGGCTCATTTTTCACGATTTTTCCACACATTTTCGCCGATATCTCCGGAACTATTGCGAATTTCGGGGTGCGCCTTGCATTTTTCCGAGTCATTTTGGACCCCCTTTGATATGTTAAAAGGGCAACAAAATCGGTGACACCCCATTTTTTGGCAAAAATGGCAAGGTATACCTTAAGATTTTCTCGATTTCTTCAAGGCCCTGTCCCGTCCAAACTAATGATCGAAACCTATAACTAATATAGGTTTTCTTAAAGCTCTTTCTTAAAGATCATCAATTTTGAAAAAAAATTTTTTTTCGCTTTCTTAAAATCGTCGTATCTCGGAAACTATAAAGAATTCAGCGCCCGGAAAGTGGTCTATCTTCAGGGCAAAACACCCTCTATCGAACGATATTGGTCTGAAACAAAAAAAAAATTGGACATTTTTGACCATTTTGGGCCCATTTGCGGCCATTTTACGTCATTTCTCAATTTATTTTTCCTCATAACTCGGTAATTATTGCGAATTTTGAGGTGCGATTTGCGTTTTCTTGAGTCTCCTGCGACTCTCTTCCATTACATATAGTGCAGCAAATTGAATAATTGATTTTCAATTGGTAATCGTTAAAAGAACCAATTTTTTTTACATGTGTTTCCTCATTTTTCCATCTATTTTTAGTCATATCTCAGAAACTATTTCGAATTTTTCAGTGCGGTTGCATTTTTTCCAAGTCTCTCTGTACCCCCTTTCATCTGGTATAATTACAAGTCGATCGGTCCGAAACAAAATTTTGGCCATATATTGAGAATGGGAGTTTGGGTGGCTTTAATTATTTTAAAACATTTATCGAAGTATGGATAAATAAACATTCATTCTACACAATGATGATAGTGAAACTAGTAAGAATATGTAAACGCTTGTGATTTGCATCGTTCTCAGATATAGTGTAAACTCCGCTAAGAGTAGATCTGTCCCTATGCATATCGCAGCCGTTTAATATTTCGCTTCCGCCAATTCTTTTCGTCGGTCACACTAGCTGTGCATATGCATCAATCGTTCGTAAATTGTTATAATTGCCATGTCACGTTCAACTATAATTCGAAAAACAACTGTATCGTACATCGCTTCGAGTGATATTTTCTTTAAGGAAACGTTCCGCGACATTCCTAACTCATTAAAATACTTGTCTAACAGTACCCATGTCCTTTTTGTTTCAGGTAAGAATCGCAAACTTTCACCTGTATGCTTCCATAAGGCCGAACTACGTGGCGGTAAGTCGCAACAACGAATTACTTCATACTTAGAGGTTCGGAGTTGAATATGCGCAATAATAATTACAATATAACGCACGATCATAATGCATTTTCACTGGTATGTCCGAGAGCATCTTTCACCGGTGTTGCACAAAGTATCTAAAGATATTCTTCTCCCTTCTTTTCTTCGCGTTTCTTTCTTCCTACTTTTCTTTTCGGACTACTCGCCGTTTCTCCCCTTCTGTCGCTGACCGACCATTTGTCTTTCAGTTTGTTACTCTTCGTCGCTCTCGCCTTTCCTTACTCGTTATTTCTGTGCTTGCTTTCATTTACGCTCGCACCCTTCCCTCTTCCTCCCTCCCAAATTCTCCGAAATCCCTCTCCCCACCTTCTCTCAAAAACCGTCCGTTTACCCTCTCACTCTTTTCTGCCCCTTCACTCTCCGGCTCTCGTTGATTCTCTTTCTGCCGCTGTTCTTCCGCGCACTCTCGCTTCACCTTTATTACTCTCGCCGTTTCTCGTGTACACAACGGATGTGTACCCGCTCGCAAGCTTGCTTACACGCTGCACGCGGTCTGGTACATGGTATTTAATTACCTAATGACGTTAGTTAGAGCGGGTAGCTCGGGATTCGCATGCCTCTTGTCGCGAGCATTTTCGTTTCTCTCCCTCTGCCGCTTTCTTCCGCACAAAGCACACCTACACACGACAGCCGACACGAGTGGTACACGCTCGTATACAACTGCTGCGCGACTTTGTGCCGCGACGTACGCGCTTCGTTCTCCGTTTGTAGCCGTTCTACTCTACTTAACGATTAGACTGTTGGACAGAGTATAGAGGCGCGCCTTGGAAACGCAGCAACGGAGGCTGTAATTAGTTTCGTCGTTATTCTTCGGTCACGTGAAACCGTTGTTCCGGGAGTGCATTAACAAACGGATAATTATACGCGCAGAGAGAATTGAATTAGTTTATGTTCTGCGGGCATTTACTTTTTTCCAAGGTGCGTTTTTAACACGTTGATTGCCGCAGTGGTCAACGATGACCGACGTAAAACATCGCAGGAATAGGCGAAAGTTCGCAATCAAACACATTTTCAATTTTGTAAGCACAATGGGTATTAGAATATTGATTCGAGCTATTGGTCTCCAATAACTGGACAGTATTTTCATTTTGTGCAGTTCTCAGTTGTTGTCGAAGAAGCAACGTGAGCAGAAAGACATAATAGTAGATAGTAGGTCGAGAATATACACTGACGGAAGGAGACTCGTTATTCTTGGGTCACGTAAAACCGTTGTTCCGGGAGTGCATTAACAAACGGATAATTATACGCGCAGAGAGAATTGAATTAGTTTATGTTCTGCGGGCATTTACTTTTTTCCAAGGTGCGTTTTTAACACGTTGATCGCCGCAGTGGTCAACGATGACCGACGCTAAAAATCTCAGAAATAGGCGAAAGTTCGTAATCAAACACATTTTCAATTTTGTAAGCACAATGGAGATTAGAATATTGATTCAAGCTATTGGTCTCCAATGCCTGGACAGTATTTTCATTTTGTGCAGTTCTCAGTTGTTTTTTTTTATTTCTCATTTACTTTTTTCCGCGGTGCGTTTTTAACACATTGCGGACCGGGCATTCTATTGCTAAGCGTATCCAGTGGCCGGGTATTTTTTTGCGTCAAGTATTTTTAAACTAGTGATGATTTAATAGTAGTTAAAAATCATGGTCGCGTGAAATATCTATTTCAACAACTTTAAAAATGAATGATTCTTTAATATTTTTCGATGAGTAAAAATCTGTACAAACTAAACAGTTTTCAAAGTATGATATTTCGTAAAACGTGACACTCGGTGAAGTGGAACACCAGAAAGCTTGCAAATATTTCTGTAATATTGCTAATCGTTTTGTCACTATCCATATTTCAGCGCTTCGAATAATTAATTCGCAATACAAATTACGAAAAACTGCCGCTGACAATCACGTGGGAACTGTGTGGTATTTCGTTACCTGTCCCGAACGACAGAATATGCAAGACGATATATCTCGTCAACGGCCCCGAACGACGAAATAAGAATGACGAGATATCTCGTCATCCGTCCGCAATGTGTTAACACGTTGATTGCCGCAGTGGTCAACGATGACCAACATAAAAAATCGCAGGAATAGGCGAAAATTCGCAATCAAACACATTTTCAATTTTGTAGGCACAATGGAGATTAGAATATTGATTCAAGCTATTGGTCTCCAATAGCTGGACAATATTTTCATTTTGTGCAGTTCTCAGTTGTCGAAGAAGCAACGTGAGCAGAAAGACATAATAGTAGATAGTAGGTCGAGAATATATACTGGCGGAAGGAGACTTATATTGTACAAGTTGAAAATATCGTCAATATCAGTCGATATGGCGAGTCATTTCTCTTGCGATACAGGTGAAGAGCACTATCAGCACACAGTTGTTTGTCGAAGATGCAACGTGCGCAAAATACGTAACAGTACCGCCGAGAATAATATATTCTGACGAAAGAAGAATCTATTTCTGTATAAGTTAAAAACATCGTCAACGTCAATCAGTATGTCTAGTCATTTTTCTTGCAATACAAGTGAATAGCACTATTAACCTAGTGGTCTCCACTCTCAGTTGTTTGTCGAAGGAGGAACGTGAGTAAAATCGTAACGATACGACCGAGAATAATATATTCTGACGAAAGAAGAATCCATTTTTGTAGAAGCTGAAAATACCGTCAATGTCAGCCAATAGGGTGGATTATTTTTCTTGCGATACAGGTGCACAGCACTATTAACGTAACGTTCTCCGCTCTCAGTTGTTTGTTGAAGAAGCGACCCGAGCAAAAAGACGTAGTACGGCCGAGAATATATTCTGACGAAAGCAGAATTAAGAGCGACGAACGGAACGATCAATCGCCGTGGACTTAGGAAAAATCGGTGGATCCAGGGAAGTTGTGGTAAGACGTCGGTTTCCCGACGACTGTTTTCCAAGATTGCTTTTCCTGTGGAAATCTTATTGGCGTCCCGAGTTTTCCCCGACCAGTCCCGTCCCTAGTCTTTCGTCTCTCGCTGAGCAGGAAAGTGATTTCGAACGAGATGTCGGCTGCTTGCCGTCACCACCCCCGCATTTCACCCCCGCCTCTTGCTTTTCTCATTTTTTCCACGCCGCGGACGAACTTCATCCGGGATTCTTGCGCTGCGCCCGAAAAGGCACTGAACTCGGTAAATACGTCTTCTATTTTCGGTTGAGCACAGTTAATCGAAACGTGTGTTCCATGTTCCGTAACTCATAATTGGCTGTCCGACAGTATTTCCCGGATAGTCGAAACAGTTATGGAGTTGATTGTCTTTTATGTAATATGCGAACAAAATGCTGGGATGTATTGTAGGAGTCTAACGTTGGTCGGACAAAATTGTTTTGATCACAGCGGATTCTGTTAATGCATTAAAAATGTGTTCGTTTTCTCGGATCACGCTGGTATGGCTGTGATGATATTTTGTAATTAGCGACTGTTATGTTTTCTTCACTTTCCGTCATTCGATGCAGGGTCAGATCAGAACATCACTGAAGTCAGGTTGTTGCTGAAACGCGTATCATAAATACCTTGTTTCTGCCTCTGGAAGCAAACAGTAACGAGTTCGAAGCAGTTTTATATTACAATAATGCGCGTTGGTCAATGTCTGTTTTATGCGAATATCAATTACATGAAGATCTCCACATTTTTCGTGGGATGCGAGACACCATTTATACTGTTTATAGAACGTAAAGGCTATCAGCATCAGAATATTATTTTCTATCTTCGTATACGTTCATTACAGTACTCCGACGTACTATCCTCATGTAACCATCGTGACCAGATAATTACGCACACAACCATGATCAATATCACTTTATATTGAATCAGTAAGACACTCTCATAATTTAACCGGTGGTGCACACACGATCAATCATAATCAACGTTAGTAAAAGTGGACACACTAGTTAACACTAGATCTATAGAGGAATGTGTAGGTATATATGTCCGATAGATAGAGATATATATATACTATCCGATAGACAGAAATACGGAGGTTTACACTGTTTGATACACAGAAACATATAGGCATACATTATCCACATAGGTGACATTGTCCGAAGAAATATATATCTACACAATATACGGCTTTTGAAAATCAGCAGCCTCAGGAGGAAATTAATTTCGGCAAACGTTCGTGTTACTTTGACTGCCGTGATGATCACCGGTGATCGGCACAAGAGATTTTACTGAAGATCCAAAATATTTGCAATGGGTAACAATTATTATTTTATAAATGCTGTTATTGTTAGAATAGTGATGCGATCCTTTGGTCTTCAATACCCGTACATTACTTACATTTTGCATAATTCAGTCACACGCTGTAGTATTTCATAGCATCGCCGTTCTAATATAGCAAAATACACTCGGCAGTCAACGTATTAACACTTTAACTGTCGTAATGGTCACCGTTGACCGGCGCAAGAGATTTTACTGAAGATCCAAAATATTTGCAATGGGTAGCAATTATTATTTTATAAATGCTGTTGTTGTGAGAACACTGATGCGATCCTCTGGTCTTCAATACCCATACATATTACTTACATTTTGCATAATTCAGTCACACGCTGTAGTATTTCATAGCATCGCCGTTCTAATATAGCAAAATACACTCGGATGTCAACGTATTAACACCTTAACTGTCGTAATGGTCACCGTTGATCGGCGCAAGAGATTTTACTGAAGATCCAAAATATTTGCAATGGGTAGCAATTATTATTTTATAAATGCTGTTGTTGTTAGAACACTGATGCGATCCTCTGGTCTTCAATACCCATACATATTACTTACATTTTACATAATTCAGTCACACGCTGCAGTATTTCATAGCATCGCCGTTCTAATACAGCAAAATACGCATGACAGTCAAAGTGTTAACAGAAGTCTGGAAGAACCAGAAAATATTAGAAACCCTTTCTATAACCTTGCTCGTGAAATCCGAAACTCGCAAGTCGAGTATTCATGCGTAGAAAATAGACTGGGCCGAGGGAAACATAAATAGGGAATTTCCAAATGAAGTGACAGCGCCGTTGACGAAGAAATGCAGTGGTCAGGGTGGGCAGCGAGAAACAGAAAGACCTTTAATCTTCAATACCCGTATATTACTTACATTTTCCATAATTCAGTCACACGTTGTAGTATTTCATAGCATCCCCGTTCTAATACAGCAAAATACGCATGGCAGTCAAAGTGTTAACAGAAGTGTGGAAGAACCAGAAAATATTAGAAACCCTTTCTATAACCTTGCTCGTGAAATCCGAAACCCATGAGTCGAGTATTCATGCGTAGAAAATGGACTGAGCCGAGGGAAACGTAAATAGGGAATTTCCGAATGAAGTGACAGGGCCGTTGACGAAGAAATGCAGTGGTGAGAGCGGGTGGCGAGAAATAGAAAGACCTTTGGTCTTCAATACCCATACATATTACTTACATTTTGCATAATTCAGTCACACGCTGCAGTATTTCATAGCATCGCCATTCTAATACAGCAAAATACGCATGGCAGTCAAAGTGTTAACAGAAGTCTGGAAGAACCAGAAAATATTAGAAACCCTTTCTATAACCTTGCTCGTGAAATCCGAAACCCGTAAGTCGAGTATTCATGCGTAGAAAATAGACTGGGCCGAGGGAAACGTAAATAGGGAATTTCCGAATGAAGTGACAGGGCCGTTGACGAAGAAATGCAGTGGTGAGGGCGGCGTGGCGAGAAACAGAGAGACCGAGAGACAGCAACATGTGTCGGTGGGCCTTGCGGTTTGTCAGTACGTTACTGCGGTGCATGGTGCGGTGCCCAGCCGTCAAGTTCATATTGCCGGTTTCCTGTCATTAACGTGCCGCATCGAGCACCGGGCCCGTATGCCAGAACGCGTCTCTACGTGGGCCGTGGACTCATTGCACGTTCCTGTGTGTCAACAGGGATGCCCGTGCCGATGAAACCGTGATTCAAATAACAGGCATAAGCGTATCGACGCAGTCGTCCCATTCTTTGCAGGCCAAATGGTGTGGAACTGCAAACGCTTTGGGGTGGCTGTAGTGGAATGGCACTAAAATATGTAAATTCAGAACGGGGAGATGCGGAAATATACAAGATGGCTTCTGAAAATGTGGTCGTAAGTTCGGGGATGGATACAGTAGGCTGAAGTAAGAAAGAAAGTTCCTGTAAACGCATGGCCAATATGAAGTTCTTTCGGAATTATAGCTGTTTTTTGTGAAAATCAGTTGCGCCGGAAGTGTTTAAAGTGGCGTCGGTTGGAATGCAGGTTTTCAAAAGTTGCAACATATTAGCAGATTTTTATATGAGACGTGTTCGAAATTTCGATATAATTCTCAATAATAGCTATAGAAACTGTGTAACTTTCAATGTAACTTACCACTCAAGTGATAACTTCAGATTATCGTCAAACGTATTAGCAAATTTCCGTACGTACTGTTCTCATCGAGAGCATGTATTAAACTGGCTGAAATGTAGACAACGCATTCGAAAGTGCCCTTCGAGTCTTATTTATATACAGAACGTCGTGTATGAGACAGGAAGCGTTACTTGTAAACAATTAAAGATAGCCGTCAACCGGACCACTAGAATCACTGGAAGACAAAACTGACGGTAATTCGGAAACAAAGTCATATCCAGCATATTTTTGCATTACATTTTTTCTGATTCCGGCGTACTGAATTTATCCACAATGTTGGGCCTACATATTTGGAAACAAAACGAAAACTATATAACTTTTAAACGCGAGACCCAAAACGAACAAAACCTTTTCTATCAAAACTCCAAATTCTCGCTCTTTCGAAACTTTAAGCCTGACAGCGCAACTCGACTGTCCCAAACCGAACGAATGCTCTGTGAACCGTAAGGCCTGTTCCCTTGCAATGCATTTCCTTTGTCCTTTTCAAACGCGCTATTTCCGTTTACGCAAAATCGAATGGATCCACAGGGGTTGATCGTAGTACATCTTAAAATTGCTTTTTGCAAATTTGCTGACTTGTCCCGTGTGCTTCCAATTCTTTGTTTATTTCCACATTTCATCACCCTCGCATTTCTGCACTTTTCACGTGCACATATGTACACTGTTCCCTCTCCATGTCAAATTTCACCGTCTTTTTGTGTTATATTAATTTTCCATACGTCAGTTTTGTATGTTGGACATGACGATGGTCATCAGTAATCTTACGCACGTTTGCCATTTCTCGTAGCTGCGTTGGTTTAGGTACAGCGCGTTAGAC
Source organism: Cryptocheilus praepositus (assembly GCA_033815515.1). Classification (NCBI taxonomy): domain Eukaryota; kingdom Metazoa; phylum Arthropoda; class Insecta; order Hymenoptera; family Pompilidae; genus Cryptocheilus; species Cryptocheilus praepositus. Next base: position 6,641,146 of record JAWWQZ010000303.1, on the reverse strand, counting down.
GAAATTTTGGAAATGAAAGGGTACTTCTAATAAGCTCTCGCATTCCGAGCGAAAGCCGCAAGTGCGCATCTGGAAAATTCACTCCGGTCGGTCGTGTTAGCCGTTGAAATTCTGTGCATTTTCGTAATACAGTACGTGTGCCTGGTTCGTTAATTAACGCGATGTGCCTAGACGTTACACGCGTTACATGCATCAGACCCCGCGGTCTCTCTTAATTCACAACGAAAGCGGGCGAACGAATTTGCGTAATTGCGATTAATCGTCAGAACATTACGCGGTGAAAATTACACCGATTTTCTATGCGTTCCCTGCTTGCATTCCCGTGATACGCCGCGCATCACTTGATTTTTGGTTCGTTTAGGACCAAATAGGAGCAGACGGTAATCCCCGTAACTTGTCGCTTTGTCTGCTCGGCGTTCGTGCTTTGAATTTATAATTCCTCCGTTTGTTCAGAAACACGCACGCTTCACTCGTTCATTCACTAAACCTCCAAGATCGGAATATTCCCGTTTGACTGGTAAAGAGCCTTCTTCGAATGGTGCTTGCGATTCTCCGAGAACAGTCGGCGTACAGTAATCATTCTCACATTGTCCTTCTGGACGGAATCCAAGTAGGACATTGTGGTAACGTACTTGAAGGACGAAAAAACGAATATAACTTTTCTTATGACATGTGCACATTATCAATTGTCGATATAATTTAGTATGGAATATTTCATCAATTTATATCTCCCTTGATTGTGTTGTTTTCGAAACATTAGTATTATTTTCACTATCGTACCACGTATTGGTACAATATCGATGAGCAACATGGATCGCAGAGAATGCGACTACCGAACTATCCGCCTGTGTCAGAAGTGACTCCGGCACCGGCGTCTGTGCTCCACTACTCAGCGAGTTAATTAATCATCAGCGTTACACTTTGACGGCTCGATTCGCCATGCGCGCGTTCTCTTTTGTCGACGGATTTCTTTCCCTCCGGGTGACGACAATCCTCGACTCGGTAACGAATGCATTCGGTGCACCGTATACCATGGTACCATGGTTTCCTTATCCCTCGAGATTCCATCGTGCCCGTACACTCTCACGACAAACGACCGCCGCGTCTGTGTCCGTACGTGCACGTGCCCGCACATGCGCGCACGCCGGGACAAAAGAAGGAGCAAAATAAAAACTTTCGTCTTCCCTGGGTGCCATTACTGGCGTCGCTGTACGGCAAAGAAGTTTGACAGGCGCAAATCCCTTTAAACCAGCACGCGCGCGTGTGTGTTGTGTACATAGGTGGGTGTGTGCGAGTTCCGCGTACCTGAGGGATGTTTCGCGGGCGTTTGCAGGGGGTGGGAGAGAGGCGAAGAGAGTAACACCCTTTCACCCTCCGGTCTCCTTTTTATCTTCCTATCTTCTTACCTCCGCACCCCGGGCCCACCTACGTAACCGCACAGTATCCTCGTTTTCCAGCTCAATTCTGTCCTTGCCTCTCGCCTCACCCGTCGCCGTTTCCATCTTTTTCACTTTATACCCTGCGATGCGCGAATCTCGCGGTAACGTATTATTCCGTCCGAATCCTCCAATTCGCCGGTTTTACGGAATACGTGGAACTTATTTCGCCCTGCCGCGAACGCACGGGTCCCCCGTTACGTTTGACGATGTTCAGTGACTCGGCCCGATGGACGCTTCCAGGCGGATTCAAATGGAACTTTTGCCGTTCGCCGGGCAACTCTCGAAATAGGACGTTAACCGAATTTCCTCGCCGCTGTCCGGCACGGTCAGGGAAATTTCAATGTTGGCTGTAATAATTGTTTCGCTTACTGCTGGCCTGCGTGCGACTATTCTCGAGGAGCGTACCGGAGTTTTGTCATGGTGAACTTGTATACACGCGTGTTTTAATGTTTAAGGTTTGGGCTTCTTAGGAAAAATTTGTTAAGACGTTGAAACAGTAAAATAGTAAACATCGATACAGGAGCAAAATAGCAAACCTCGATACAGCAGCAAATTGGGAAAAATCTTTCACAAAGGTTTGTTAGGATAACTATACAGCAAAATAGCAAAGCTCGGTATAGACGTTAGCGTACACTGGAAACTCTTGCAAACTCGAAGCATCCACGGGTGTTTTAACCTGCGCATTCTGAGCGGCTTCGCGAAAGTTTGTTGTGATTCCTAAGCAGGAAAATTGAAAATTTCAATATAGACTACAGCGTGCGCTGCAATATTTTACAAATAAAATTCATTATAAAGTGCAGTTACAGTTGGAAGCAGCTATTAATGAAAGTCTCGCAGTTGTAAATACGTGAATTAAGACGTACTCAGCGAGTTGAAGACACTTTGAACCATTAAAAATCTCAAGAAACGAATAGCACTCAAAGTCGCTCGAACTGTCAAGTAGTTCGGCTGAACTAAAAATTTCCGAGACGATCGATTCCTCGTCCTGAAGTACTTCGGACAATTTCGATCGGGAAAAGTGGGAATAACGATGCGATGTATGTACTTCTAGTTTCCCGGCAACGTGCATATTTTCCGCTTTCGCCCTGTCGTCTTTCGAGTTCTCCCCAGAAAAGAGGAGTTACTTACGCAAATGGGTCCACGGACTCGTAGATTAAAGGGACGAAGGGTACTCCTCTGCTTTTCCCTTTCTCCGCCTCTCTATCTGCTTCTGCATCTCATCCCGCTCGCTCGGCGTGAACTCAAATTATACTTTCGCATGAGACGACGACGTTTCCTTCAAAAGAACCCTTCCGCGTATTGTACCGTACCTTCGAACGTCGCTAGTTTGCGAAAATCTCCATATGATTGACACGCAACTGATATTCGAAGAATCACCCGAAATTATTTTAAAGGTTTAGCAGTTATTTGATATCACAGATTATGTCTTTATAAGTTCATTACTTTAGCGTTTCCAAGGGAATCCTAAATATATGAGTTATTTTCTTGTAAGGGCATCGTGAGAGGTTTCTTTGTACTACTGCAAACCAACAGCGTAGTCGCTAGTTTGCGAAAATCTTCATATGATTCACATTCGAGAAATTATCCAAATTTATTTGGAAGGTTTAGCAGGTCTTTGACATTGCCCATTATGTCTTCGTAAGTTCATTACCTTAGTGTTTCCAAACGAATTCCAAATAAATGAATCCACATGCTTATTTTCTTGTCCGGATACCGTGAGATATTTTTTCGTACTACTTTAAATCAACAATGCAGAACTCTACATTAAAATAACCCAATCGGCGCAATTAATTTCCTAGCATTAAATAACAGAAAATAACGCCCAGAAACAATCGGCGTATAAATTAACGTCTGCCCGGGCCAGCCAGGAATGCTCCGGCATTTTTCGAAGAATCCTTATGAAATTCCGTCACAGCGCGCCCAGGAATATTTTCTCTCCGAGCAAATCCTGTACGTCTCTACGGCGACGGGGCTCTGAAAGTGTACCGTTGTGCGTCACCTAACCCCTCTCACCCCGACATAGGTTTCCATGGTGCTCTCTCCGCTGCACACATATACTCGAGCGTGAGCCGGCCGATCCTATCGCGCGCATCGTCTTATCCGTGAATATCTGCAGAAGGAATATGTAAATAAGCCGACTGAGATATTCATGTTGCCCCTGCCGGATCTACCCTTCGTCTCGTCATCCCTTGTGCGCCAGCCCCTCACCCCCCGCGATCGTTTCTTCCTTTCTCACGCTCGCTCGCACGCTCCCAGCTCAGCGTCGCCACCCCGTCCGCGTCCTCTACTTCCTGCCAGTGTCCTCTTTTCTTTCGAGACCAGCGCCGGCGCCCTTATCCATCCCGGTAAAGCGAGCGTTTTTTCCGAATGTGCTCTAAATCTCGCCGGCGATAAGTATGTTTATGCATCGGCCGAAGTCATAGCCACCCGCACCTGCGCACCTACTTACGGCCGTGTGTATATTCGATCCACATGCTTCCCGGGCGTGTGCCGGTCGGCCAAGCAAAGACGCGAACAGGGTGTACGACTGTTGGCTGGCGCGTGTGGGTGTGTGTGCGTCGCTGCAGATTCGACCGAATAAATATCTCGGGTGGGGCTCAAATATTTGACGTTTGAACGACGCCACGGTTTAGCTTGACGCCGGAGATTGCCGACGGCAAATATTTAAGATCGCAATCGTCCTTTGTGTTAATTGTCGAGCGGAGACGACCGACGGATTGCGGGCAGGCGCGGGTCGTAGGCCAACGAGCGAAGGTTTATGCGCTGCCGGATAAGGCAAACGCGGACGTAGACCGGATTATGTAGGATTCATTTCGCTCGGTACGGCTCAATTAAAATATTGAAGCGGGACTGATATGTATTCGAAATAGGCACGCGTTCGTAAAGTCACATGTTAAGACGTATTCAGCGTAAATTTGTGCAAAATCGGCAACTGCGGAAATACTATTCTACATTCCTGGACACTGCGTAAGAGTTTACGTGTTTTCGCAAGGTAAACTCACGCGTAGACCGGATTATGTATGATTCATTTCGTTCGGTACGGCAAAATTAAAATATTGAAGCAGGACTGATTTGTATTCGAAATAGGCACGCGGTCGTAAAATCACGTGTTAAGACGTTTTCAGCGAAAGTTCATGTGAAATCGGCAACTATCCTACATTCCTGGACACTGCGTAATAATTTAGATGTTTTCGCAAGGTAAACTCACGTGTAGACCGGATTATGGATGATTAATTTCGCTCGGTACGCCTCAATTAAAATATTGAAGCAGGACTGATATGTATTCGAAGTAGGCACGCGTTCGTAAAATCACGTGTTAAGACGTTTTCAGCGAAAGTTCATGTGAAATCGGCAACTATCCTACATTCATGGACACTGCGTAATAATTTAGATGTTTTCGCAAGGTAAACTCACGTGTAGACCGGATTATGGATGATTAATTTCGCTCGGTACGGCTCAATTAAAATATTGAAGCAGGACTGATATATATTCGAAGTAGGCACGCGTTCGTAAAGTCACATGTTAAGACGTTTTCAGCATAAATTTGTGCAAAATCGGCAACTGCGGAAATACTATTCTACATTCCTGGACACTGCGTAAGAGTTTACGTGTTTTCGCAAGGTAAACTCAGGCGTAGACCGGATTATGTATGATTCATTTCGTTCGGTACGGCAAAATTAAAATATTTGAGCAGGACTGATATGTATTCGAAGTAGGCACGCGTTTGTAAAGTCACATGTTAAGACGTTTTCAGCGGAAGTTCGTGTGAAATCGGCAACTGCGGAAATACTATTCTACATTCCTGAACACTGTGTAACAGTTTACGTGTTTTCGCAAGGTAAACTCAGGCGTACACCGGGTTATGTATGATTCATTTCGCTCGGTACGGCTCAATTAAAATATTGAAGCGGGACTGATTTGTATTCGAATTAGGCACGCGTTCGTAAAGTCACATGTTAAGACGTTTTCAGCGGACATTCGTGTGAAATCGGCAACTGCAGAAATACTATTCTGCATTCCTGGACACTGTGTAACAGTTTACGTGTTTTCGCAAGTAAACTTAGGCGTAGACCGGATTATGTATGATTCATTTCGCTCGGTACGGCTCAATTAAAATATTTGAGCAGGACTGATTTGTATTCGAAATAGGCACGCGTTTGTAAAGTCACATGTTAAGACGTTTTCAGCGGACATTCGTGTGAAATCGGCACCTGCAGAAATACTATTCTGCATTCCTGGACACTGTATAACAGTTTACGTGTTTTCGCAAGGTAAACTCAGACGTGGACCTGATTATGTATACTTAATTTTGCTCTGTACTTCTCTATTAAAATTCCGCACACGACTAATCCACGCTCGACGCATCCCGTTCGTAAATTCACATATCGAAACATCTTCACCGGACATTTGCCTGAAATCTGCAACCGCTGAAATATCGCCCTGCATTCCCGGAGCCTGCGTTACAGAAAATGGTTACTTCTTTCCTCGCGAAAGTTCACTCCAGCGCGCGACCGAGGTGAACAGTAGTGGGAGTGAATGCGCGGCGGAGGGTGAAAATCCTTTCGATCCCCAGACACGGTTTCGCCCGGTCTCCTTTTGTCTCCTTTCCTATTCCTGTCCTCATCTCCTTTTCTCTCTCCCCCGCATCTGCCCGTCTAACCGTCCGCCTCTTCTTTCCTCCGCCTCCTCCCTAACATTGTCTTCTCCCATCTCCTCTTCACTCCTCTCTCTCTCTCCGCTTCTTTCCCGTTCCGCCATCCTTCCACCTCCGTGGATTCCCTCGTCGCAAAATCGTTCGACCAAATAAAGTAAACCGTCGCGCACCTTTCTTGGGCGAGTGACGACAACGATCAGCAACAGCGTGGGCGGAATGCGCGCGGGGCAAGACGGCGGGGAGCGACCTGCTAAGGGCTTTCGCCTGTTTCTCGGCTGTCACATTACCGTGACAGGCCACGGAAACGTGTTACTACGGACGTCGTCGTTGCCCGCGCGAAATCCCACCGTACATTTCCACTTTTCTGGCGCTACACTCAGCTCCGCTGCGATTCTACGCTTCCTCCGTGTTGCCAGTCGCTTTGCGTCTCCGTACTTGGCCCTCGCTGCCTTTGACTTCCCGACTCTGTCATTAAACTTCGGACTGTCCCCTTCTTGGCGATGCGCTGGGAATATATTAAATACTTAATGTCATTGACTGTCGTAACGGATTATGGGGTGACGATTTTCCAAAATGCGCCGATGCTACGTTGTGCAGGAAGCTTGCGTTGTCGGGTGTTAAGGGTATTAACCTGGGACGGATTCAGTCGATTGTGTAATAGTGGCAAGGAAGCAGAAGCGTAAAGTACGATGTGATGTTCTCTTTCGTTCTTAGGCATCAAGTCTTTATCTCTTACTGCTACTAAACTGTTTTCTTTCAACAGTAGTCGTTTTCTGGGGATGTAGAAGTTTTAGGCATTTAGCGGTAATGAGTGTCGTAATGGATGGAGTCGGTTATGTTATCATGTAGCGGGCGTTAAGTCTTTTAATCTGTCGCAGACGTACGGACGTGCTCTTTATCTTTGACAAAAGTCATTGCCTTTAAACACTATCCTCTTCTTGGGTACGTAAATATTGTAAATACTTAGTGTCATTAGCTGTCATAACGGATTATGATGGTGTGACGATTTTCCAAAATGCACCGATGCTACATTGTGCACGATGCTTGCGTTGTTGCGTGTTAAGGGTATTAACCTGCGACGGACGGGTGTGTGCGGGACTTGGCTTTGACGGGAGTTGTTGTCTTTCAACAATGGTTGTTTCCTGGGATGTAGGTGTTTCAGGTATTTAGCGGTAATGAGCGTCGTAACGGATTCAGTCGATTGTGTAATAGTGGCAAGTAAGCGGAAGCGTAAAGTACGATGCGATGTGTACTTTCGTTCTTAGGCCTCAAGTCTTCATCTCGTTTAAAGCACAGAACGCCAATTACCGTTTTGAAAGAAGCTCTTTTCTTTCAACAATACTTGTTTCCTGAAGACGTAGGTGTTTTAGATATTTAGCGGTAATGAGTGCCGTAATAGATTGAGTCATTGCTTTTATCGTAGCGCATTGCCTTTTAACACTATCCCCTTCTTGGACACGTAAATATTTTAAATACTTAATGTCATTGGCTGTCGTAACGGATTAAATAAATGACGCTACAGTGACAACCAAACTAAACCGCAAAGTTCGACGCAATGTATATTTTCGCTCTTTAGCCTCAGCTCTCCATCCCGTTTAAAACGCGGACCGCAAATAACCGTTACACCAAATGCCATGGGAACAATCGTCGATTGTAAAAGCCTCTAAAGCATCGCCCGATCTCTGCTGTACCTTCGATGTACAAGATTGTTTCGATTGATGCAACGCTTCGACAGACGTAACATTTCAAATCGTTCCCCGATGCATTGGGAACGATTTGCACATCATCGTAAGAGCGCGAGCGCGCATTTTCGCGGTGGATGGATACGCAACTGTGTGCGTGTATTCGGGAATGGAACCTGTTTGGAAGGTCGGCCGGTTGCGGGCACGCCATGATTACAGACTCGGCGGCCTCATGGTGGTCAACCACCGCTGTATACTGCTTCGAAAGGTACATCGGCGTGGAGCGCGGTCTGCATCCAAATAATGTACCGACCTTCGCATGGGTAGACTGCATTTCGGGCCCCGGGATCGTTCCTTTTAAGGGGAAAATGCCTGAGTGCATGTGTAACCTTGCGAGCCTTTGCAAATTTAATGTGACGGCACGCTTCGCGATATACGTGATTAATATTTAGCGTACGGGGTGTTGGTTATTGCTTAACTACGTGCTGCAGGCTTGATTGGGCGATTGGGTGTGATGCGAATAGGGGCGGTTCATGTACAGACATTGCAGAACTGCAGCACACCCAATTTTTCTCGATGTATAAATGTGTCTATTGCTTTACTTATTTTATTTGTTAGTATAAAGGAAAATCAAAATATTTCTATCAAAAATATCTCCCTGAGAAAAAATTCTTTAGCAGTCATTCGTACTTTCATTCAGCCCAAAACAAACATGTGTTCATCTTTAAGTAATTTTGAATTATATCAAACTGCAGAACTTTGTTAATAATAAGCAGTATTTTTTTGTTAACTTCCACCATGATTTTAGTAGTTTACCCAGATACGAATACGCTATACGCTGTATATATTTCGAATAATACAGCACCCCCTGCGATTTCAAGCCACGAGCCGCCACTGAATGTGAATATCACGAAATACTTCTAACGCAACTGTGAACGTAGACTCAAGACGCCATATCTAAATATCGCATCAACCGTTCAGCGCAACACGCCACATTAATTCTGCAGTCAATGTAGACATAATTGCCTGCTTAAGCTTATCATTAACGAAACAGGCTTCGTCCACGTGACGCACGTTTGCACGCGTTGCAGACGAGTTTCGCCACATACTTCGGCAGTGATATTAGTAATCCGTGCCTACCTACGAACTTTCCAAGGTTATGCACTTCATGACCATCCGCGTCGCATCCTGCCTTACGACGCCAAACGAAAGAGGACGCGCAGACTTCTTCTTTGAACCTCTCTCTCGGACCATTCGGGGGTCACAATTTCAAAGGCACTAAAAGGATATACTGCGGGGGTCGGAACTTTGATACAGGCAACGTTGCGCGCAACCCAGCGTCTGGCCAGCGCTCTTTCAATTTGAATTATTCCTATCCACTTCCATTCCCCTTGCCGGCGCGCGCCCGGGTTTATATTTTTATTACGGACTCCGAAACTACCGTCGCCGTAACCTTTTATTTTTCCGAGCCTTATTCCGCCAGCCGCCCTTCACGACCCTCGCTCGCACTGAGACGCAGCTTCTTCTCGGCCGTTATCGAAACCCACGACGAAATTTCCTCGGAGTCCCTCGCCGTCGACCCGTTCGCGGTCAAACGGAAGAAGGCTCATACGAAGTATTATGCGAAGCATAATACCCCGGCCGATCGCTTTCTCTTGCAACATTGATACTCCCTCGGAGACCGACTTACATTCTTCCGCGTCAGAACGTACGCGTTACACTCGGGAACTGCAGGACGTCGACGGCGTAGAAAATATCGGTTCTTATCGTCGGCCCCCGACAAAACCTCGTCGAGTGTCCGCTCGCTCAGACGGAATTAAGACGCCGCCATTGAAATTCCTGGACACGCCGTCCGTCCCTTTCCCAATAGATCGGCCCGCCTCAAATCCCATTACGACGCTGGCTGGAAACTTATACCGTTGAAAAAGAGTGCAAAGAGTATGTCGTAAATGCGACCTTTCAACTTAGCGGTGGCTTCGTCGAATGGGGTGCGTGAGGAGAAAACTGGAATGCCTGCACGTCGTCGCGGAATTAGCACCGCGCGGCTCGAAGCACTTTGAAGAACTATCGGCCGACCTTCAATCCTCTTTGGGGAAGCTATTTGCGGTAAACGGCACTCGGCCATTCTGCCGCAATACTACCCAGGGCGAGGGACACTATTCCTGTACTCCGTATATCCTGTAGCTCGGCCGACCAGAGTGGAGGGCGACCCTTTTCTCCTCGAATGGCCATGCCGGGCGACGCAGCGTCGGACTTTTTGAAGTGCACGCGAATACGTGCGGACTTTGTGGAAATCAAGCGGTCCAGAGTCCACCGAAGGAACGGACGCTTCCTCTCTGTCGGCGGAAACGTCGGCCCAAGTTCTGCTGAGTTTTGCGCTCGGCTGATGACATATGCGGGGTCTTGGACGGCATGGAAATTATTTAGTGCGGCGTTCAGCACGCTGTGGGACGCTCGACGGACACAAGTTATAGTTAAATGCGAAGTCATTTGGTATGGGCTACGAGGAAGGTGAATAGGACAGGTGTATGTTCACGTTTGTATTTGACACGTTGACCGCCACACCGAAATCACACGCTTTGTTCGGGACGATGCGAAAGTAGTTTTATTATCCGTACTTGTATAGTAGCGTAGCTACATGAGGTGCAAAAATTGGAGATCTAACATACCTGGTACGAACATTTTCAAAGAACGTTATAAAATGACATTTTAAAGTTTCAGAACAATGATTGCTTAACACTTTGACTGCCAAGCGCATTTTACTACATTAGAACTGCGATGCGATGAAATACTGCAGAATATGATTAAGTAGTGTAAAATGAAGATAACGTAGAGTTGTGGGAACCCAAAGTATTGAAGCACCGTTCCAATGTCAATTACTTTTACAAGATTGCAAATAGGCTTCATTGCGAATTTTTGGCATTTTTAGTCAAATCTTTTGCGCCGGTCACCGGTGACCACCATGGCAGTCACCGTGTTAAAATCGGACCGAAGATTTAATAAAATCGACAGATTTATGAACCACTACAGATGAATGGATAATTGTTCACAAATGTCAGAAATGTGTTCTATAAAAATCATAAGTTGCTAAGACTTGTTGACGCTAATATTTCTCACATCGCTCTTGTAAAACGAGCGAAACATATCGACGTACTCGCTAGTCTTCACCGTGTTTCCATGAAAAGCAAGTCACCCGCGAAACTCCATTCAGAAAGTCGCGATACAAAGTGTCGCGGCATAGCGAACAAGATAAAACTTCGATTCAGAAATATTGCGGGTGCCCTTTGAAAATACACGTCAAAGATACGCATCGTCTCCGAGACCTTTAAAGCCTTTCTCAGTATTTTATCTTTGATCTCGGATTTCTGCGCCTTTCCTCCCGTGTCATTCTACTGTTCTCCGTGGATACCTTCTTCTCAGTTAAACAGGATTTCTAACGGGCGATTATCAGTAGTACTAGTCGCTCACTGACTCGACGCGCGCGAATACTGGAAGTATTTTCGCTTCCGAAACTTTTCGTTTTCTCTCAGCAACGGTCCTCGTTTTTTCGAAGTCGTCTCTGACACGATTTAACTTTTCCCGCCCAACGGTCCGTTAACTTTGTCGAAAGCGAAATCCTCCGCCATCCGGTCGCTTCCTTAATCTCTCCATATTTTTCGTTTAAAAGCAGACTCGCCCCCAGGGCGGGGAGCTTAAATCGAGCGTAGTTACGGAAGGAATTTCTCATTCAGTGGTTTCCTCTTGATTATTCTACGCTTTTCGCTCCACGCACGCTCCTCTCAGCGTTTCCTCCCATCATCTTTCTCTATCCGCGCTTCCTGTCGCACATTTCGTCCTTTACCACTCCTTTGTCTATTTCTCCGTGCCACTTCTTTTAACTCTTTTAAGGTCTCTTTGCAATGAGCTGATAGCACACGTTTCGCCCTGCTGGTAATGGCGTGTAAGTGCTCGGCGTAACGGTTGAATGCATCTGCAGAATATTCAGTAACGCTAGATTTACGGAGAAACATGTAGGTATGCGTGATCCGGATAAATATGTAGATATACGACGTGCAGAATTTTTAAATCTGAAGCGTGAGGTGAAAATTCATTTGAAGGCATATTCGCATCTTTCCATTAACAAGGAATAACAAGAGTAGTCAGAAAATAATAATACTGTTCGACATTTTCCTTTTGAAATCTATTCCGTAAATCTAGTGCTCAGTGTGCTACGTTTTCAAATATAATCTCCTTTTTCTCCTTAAGATTTTCGCGGCCAAGATTAGTTTGATAATATTTTAGCTTCCAGATGGATACCGCGTTTGAATTCAGCGTTATGTTCACGTTATACGCATATTCGCATCTTTCCATTAATAAAAGACAACAAGAATAGTCAGAAAATAATAGTAACACTGTTCGATATTTTCCTTGTGAAATCTATTCCGTAAATCTAGTGTTCAGTGTGCTACGTTTTCAAATATAATCTTCTTTTTCTCCTTAAGATTTTCGCGGCTAAAATTCGTTTGATAATATTTTAGCTTCCAGATGGATACCGCGTTTGAATTCTGCGTTGTGTCCACGTTTCGCAAGCGTTACAGCTTGCACCATCAGGACTAGGGCACTCTGATAATAAAGCTCCCGGTGTTTAGCTTGCACCAGCCACTCAGGATGTTTTGTAATCGATCAGCTGGTGGGTTAAAACCCGGACAGATGGTGTACCAAATTGCGTTGTTCTTTTAACCTCCGTCCCGATTGAGGTTACCAGAGTGTTGCAATATTTCCAGGCCCTCTCGATGTTTTCTGGCATACCAGCCTCACGAGGCTGCCAATATTTCAGCCTCGTCAAAGTTGCTGGTATCACTTCCTATACCACACAGTGCAATCAACCAGAACATTAACCACTGGCACATAAGGATCTGAACCCAGGAAGCTTCAGCATCATAGCTCCTATCTCTGACGATGCAAACTGCGACGTTTGCGAAACGTCGGCACAATGCTGAATTCGCCCAGACCAACTTATCGAATATAAAATCTTAACCATGCCATCGTAACACATATCTCATTCGCCGTGATTCCGCAGTCCCACTAATTTCCCAAATCAACCGTGTTGCCAGGTTTCTCTCCGCATTCCGTTTCATTCCGCGATCTGCCACGCAGATACCAATAAAAGCGCAGCAGTAAATCGTGCATCTTCTCGCGAGTAGCGCGTGTTCTCCGCGAATACTGGAAATTGCATGCGTCTACGCTGCATTCACTGTCGTCGCTGTCCATCCTCCTCCGCCTTCCATTGCAGCTCCTTTCGCAGACACTTTATGGGACCGTCGGTCGGTGTATGTGCGGCTCGTAAAAAATCGCTCCAAAGGCAAGTGCCGTAAAGCAACGACCGATGCCAGATCGTATCCGGCCGGAAGTGGAGAGTCTCCGGAGTAGGCAGAGGCTCGTTTATGATGCGCGGATGGCATTAGCCGTAGCCTTATCGTTGACACTCGATCCATGATCGTTCCTCGAAAACCACCTGCGACTCCGACGCTCGCTGCTGACTTTCACACGATTATTCCGCAGCTGATGTGTCGGCCTGTGTAAACACGACGCCACTGGTACGCGGACCAGCAAATGAATTCCTGCAGCCGCCGCCGCGTGCGTTACAACGTTCGCGATTAATGCGATCGCGTTAATTGCCTTTCAGGCAGAAAATTTGCGCGTGCCCCAAAAGTTGGCCGTTAGGCGTTGAACGTTAATTGCCGTGCACTGAACGCGCGTCTGAACTTTGCGGTGGTGCAATTAGTTCCGACGATTTCGACGTCTCACGGGTGGATCTCCGATTTTGGGCGCTGCTTGTGAACGCTTGGGCAAAATAATTCTCCTGTCTTCGACCCCACTTCTGTGGACATAACCAAACCGATTGCACAGAAGTAGACATGTCAATCTTAGACACCGAAGCGCTCGCGTCCTTCAATAATACGATACAATACCAATAGACATGTCAATCTTAGATACCGAAGCACTCGCGTCCTTCAATAATATGATACGATACCATATAATAGTACAGTGCGCAATACAATATAATAATACAGTAACGTTCTTTACAATACATTCAAAGTTTCTCGAACTCCCAACATTCGACTTTGTTGAGTAAGTTCTCGCAAACCAGTACCATATGACAGTGATTTTGGCCGTAGCTTGTAAACGCTCGTGTGACATAATTCTCCTGTCTTCGACCGCATTTCTGTGGACGTAAAACAAACCGATTGCACAGAAGTAAACACGTCAATCGTAGATACCGAAGCGCTCGCGTCTTTCAATAATACGACACAATACCATATAATAACACAGCGCGCAATACAATACATAATGCAATACAATAATACAATAAAGTTCTTTACAATACATTCAAAGTTTGTCGAACTCCCAATATTCGATTTTGTTGACTAAATTTACGCAAATCAGTACCGTATGACACAACGCGTGCGACACAACATTGGCTACACACGTTTTTCCATACTCCGCATAATGATCGTTCAAGCGTGAGGATGGCGTCTTCCTGAGTAAAAGCGATTTTCAAATTATCGCGTCTCCGAGTGATGTAGGGGAGCTAAGTAAGTTACGTGTCGGTAGCTAACGTGAAACACAGTAGTAGTGGCCTGTAACTGGTCGGTCGAGAGTCTCTGGACTGGCTGTGGATACTTACGTGTGCCTTGACCCCAACCTTGGAACGAAGGAATGCACAGAGTGGTTCACCCCACCGTAACGTTCCTGCGCCGTGCTCTACGTTGTAAAGCTACACGTACATATGCTCCACGTTCTCAGTCTCTTTTCCTCTCCTTTGCTCGCCTTTCTCTTATTTCGCCCCGCCCTTTCGCTCACCATTTTCTCTTTTCTCTGTCCTCTGCTACTCCGGTTTCTCTTAGGCATCGTGTGTTTTCGTTTTTCCATTTTTTTCCATTCATGCCGTCGCTCCGGTACTCGAGATATTTCGTCGCATATGACTTTGTAGGAGTTCAATGGAATGCATTATGAAATTGTTGCAAGAAAAGCAGCGAATTGAGAGTTAATATTTTGATATCGAAAATTGCGAATGCAACAAATAGTGTTATACATGTATGTATGGTAGATTTTGTTTCGTTTAGCAACCATAATATGCTGCTATTGATTAGGTAATCATCAGTGATCATAGAGTGCTAAGCAAATATATGTATACGCCATAGCCAAATTCATTATAGTGGTTAATGATATATTCCACGTATCAGTATGTTTCTAATCGTCAATACCCTAAATTTAATGAATTTCTCAATACACGATAAGGCGCAGATATTAATGGTTTAAATATTTGTTTATCAAAGGCTTTGCATTATATGAAACATTCCCGCATGGTAGAATTTGATTAACTGGAATGTATCCTCGATGAAATATGACTGGTACGCAAGTTATGTTCTTGAATCGCGGGGTTAGCAAAGAAGAACACGAAGACCGGAGTCGCAATGAAAGAAACTGGCTGCGTTTGCTTCTACGCGTTTCCCTTTCAGACGTTTACCCAGCAAGAAATGACCATCGCTCGACTTCCATTTTCTGCCTGTTTTACGCTCGCGTAAAAGGCATTTTTTACAACGTTATTTCCGTTCGTCGGGAATTTATGAAAGCAGATATAGTAATTTCGTGCGTGCACATCTGGATAGTTGTGAATTTACAGTTTTTTTGTTGCACCCATAAATGAATGAAGATCAGTACTAAATGAAAGTAGGTAACCGAATCATTGCATGTTTTCGAAAAAAAATTAACACGTAAATTTTCTTCATTTTTGCAAATTATCGCTCAACTAAATGTTAACATTTAGTTTATTTTATATCAATTGCTATATGTTCCGACAACCTTCCTGCAGTTCGCATGTATAAGCGTTTCATCTGTCGTATTCAAAGCATACGCGCTGTGCACTTTTTTGCCAGTGCTACTAGATTGCCAAAGTTGCACACAGGACTCGTGATTTCGCGTCTCCATCGTCGAATTCAACAGGTTGCAGGCACTGCGACCAAGAGGGCGAGGGATAGTTCTTCGCTCTTTCGTTCTTCCCTTTGTCTCTTCCTTCCGTCCTTCCTTCCTGTCTGTTCGCCCGCTTTCCTTCCGGCGTTCTTTTCTTCATTCGTTTAATTCTCAAACGGCCGGTCAATTTGGCACTCCTGACTCTAGCCACGATTTTTCCCTATAACTTGATGTTAATTACGAAAATATTCGACGTCACAAATATACGTGCTTAGTCATTCTTCTTCTACATGGTATATTATGCGGAAACAGCCGATAGGCGAATTTATAATTGCATCGCCGAGTAGCATCGGTAATTTAGTCGTCAAGCGAATTCCAATTTATGTAAGATTTTCCGAGCTGCCGCGCCAATTGTTTGTGATCTTGTAGCTTGTGTGAACGGAAATTCTTGCCGTGCTCTCATCATCCAGCGATTTAGGTAAATTGTGTAATAAATGACAGTGCACATGGCACGGTCGATTTCGCGTATGTATCTCAATGGGGAAAACACTTGGACGTTTTTCAGGGTCATTAAGATTATACAAGACAGACTACGATTTAACGTGGATTGTCTACTGTTTCGTTGAATTCATTTCTGCAGCGAGCGGGGTACGCCGAACGTTATGCTTATGTTATAATCCTTGGTTAATTGTTAAATGTGTCGACGCGGCTGTAACGCCTCATCGACTTAAGGAAAGGATTTACGAGACGGTGGCGGGCTCTAGTAAGTTTCTCGCCCCGACGGGAGGTTTGTCGAGCTTTCAGCTGCTTGTTGCCTCGGTAGATAGAATATTTAATGCCTACGAGCCAGTATGTCTCAGAGATTACTCTTGATAACTTGTAACACGCTCGGGAAGATGGTCTTAAACGCGTGTAAAACTAGCACGGCACTTACATTTTTCTCACACGCAGTTCAGACTTCTCATATAGATATTTTACTGATAGTGCCCATAAACAAGATAATTAGCCTATTCAGAATAATTCTACGAGCGTGAAAGTGCAACTCTGTCAGTTTTTAATTTGAGATTATCATGATAAGAGGTTATATTCAAAAGTTGATCGATTAGTACATACCTGTTATCACATTACACTACTTGAATTATCATGACTCTATAATCACATCAACGTGACTTTATAGTAACAGCATGGTAATGTATCATTCTCATATTTTCTCGTATTCACTCTCCGTATACCAACTATTTTCGACCATAGAGCGCTTGAGCAATTTCACCCCAGTAGCGTTTCAACTATTTCATTGGGTTACAACAATTCCGATATATGCATTGAATCATCCATTACGTATTATCGCCCCATTTTTCTTTATGCATTGTGCAACTTCAATTATTCACCACCATAACTTTAACACTTTGACTGCCACAGTGGTCACCGGTGACCGGTGCAAAAGATTTGATTAAGAATGCAAAAAATTCGCAATCAAGCCTATTTGCAATCTTGTAAAAGCAATTGATATTGGGACAGTGCTTCAGTACTTTGGTTTCTAAGAACTCTGCGTTACCTTTATTTTGCACGATTTAATTATACTCTGCAGTATTTCATCGCATCGCGGTTTTAACATAGCAAAATACGTTTGGCAGTCAACGTATTAAAGTAACAATACAATAATGTATCATTCTCATATTTTCTCGTATTCACTCTCCGTATACCAGCTATTTTCGGCCACAGAGCGTTTGAGCAACTTCAGCCGTGCGCCGTTTGAAAAATTTCATTGAATCACGGCCATTCCGATACACGCATTCTCCACTTCATGCCGGCAAATCCTATTTATTCTCCGGCAATGGAACCCGCGACGAGAGCGGAAGAGCGCGAGAAGCCAATGGCACGAGGTACTTCCTGCGAAAGTGCAACGGACCGTGGCCGCAGTCGAGACGCAGTGCACTTTTCCACGAGTCCCTTCTTTACGCCGGCCGAGTTATTCCGGCGCCCGGTTTCGTGGTTTAATATCGCGTGGGCGACAAGGCGGAACAGCCGGACGATGATAATTACTGAGACTTACCTGCCGCGATACAGCCACTTACCGGACGTAATGACGTGTGCTGTCTGCAGTCTCGTGCAAACTGGCGACGCGTCCGGTCTGACTCATTAACATTTTCGAATAATCACGGCGGAATGAGCACGCGTGATTGGCTACGTTCATGTGCTATGCAGAAAACGGACTGGTTGTTTTACGATTTGCGGGAAAACGTTACGGACCACCTTTTCTTTACTTTATGACGTTCGGTGTTTTGCAAGTGCAGACGTCCGTCGTAATTTTGTGGTAGGACTGGGGGTAAATGGGGAATTTATCGTAAATTGTGAGGAACTGCATCTTGAACGTTCGGTGAGTCGCATATGTAACGTTTAACCACTTGCGCTGGCAAAAAAATTCACCGACGCGTGTACCACAACGATTCAGTGTAATTCGCTGGGGGACGTCACACAGTGTTCGATGCCTCAGAGAGATCGGAAAATGATTTATATTTTCTAAACTAATTCATTTTCGACCTAGGACTTTTTATAGTTTTTTGAAGGGAACATACGGCATCGATTGATTATAAAATACATGCGCGTCGTTTTTGTTTCTGTGACAACCGCATGACGACGTACATACCACATCGTTGGCGATTCTGTGACAAAAGTATTACGACGTGCATGGCACGTCTTTCCAGCGCAAGTGGTTAAGACTTTGCGGACGGAATGAATCGAAGCCGACGATAGTTGCCTGACATACCAGCTCCCCTTTAACACCTGATATTTCTGCAACGCATATACATATGCATGTTCTAGCTCTGTCATTTGTTTTCACCGAACGCATATTCGTGTCTTTCTTACTGCTTTAAGTTGAAGCATTTCAAGTGCGGTCGGCAGTAGCGATCGCTGGGGACTGAATACTTTTTCGCGTAATATGAATCTTGTCAACGGCGTATTAAGACAGAGAATGACTGACCAAATAAACGAGATTTCAATCTTTCTCGTTGCTAAGCAACAAGGTATGCGATTTCTGCGAGTGTTGGAGATATACGAAAGAAACAATTTCTGAACATACACATGAGACAGCAGTAAACACATAAAGCCTTCGCTGGATGCATATATGCCCCATAGCATAGGGTTAATGTTGAGCGTACAGGTTTCTTTTCAGACAGTATGATTCGATACGTGAGGATTAAATACGCAATATCCAGTTTCGCAGAAATTGTAGACGGTCCTCCCGTGGCGAATTTTTGAATTTTCCTCGCGGGACCTCGAGCCGATTGTCGTTAAACGTTGTACTTTCGATGTTTCGCTTTTGCGCGCGATGTCGTACGACGAATATCCCGACGCGAATCGGAGGTCGCGAAAGCGGTTTTATCGAACGATGCAAATTTTATCGCTTTTCCATTTCTCTCTTCTCGCGCAACAGCGAAACAAATGCCGCGCGCTGTTACGCGCTTCCGTTCGACTACGTGACCGGTTTATTGCCACGTTACATTTGTTTTATCGTAGTTTCACTTGCGCGCTCTTGCAATCGGCGAGACTGTGCCGTTCAAAACCCGTTATACATTCCGTAGATTTCGGCATGCATCTCTCAAATTTGGTTGCTTTGCCATTCACAAATAGCTCGACTAACGATAAACATGCGAATACACATAATCCTATATTCATCACATCGGTATGAGAGTGTATTACCATTTTATATTACCATCCAAACTCATATAAGCTTCCATACCGCCATACACTCGTTATATATTTCCTCATAAATCTAGTCTTATCTTTATATACTTCCTGTCGCAACTGACATTCATTGCGCGTATTACATATTCCGCTGCGCTATAATTAGTTTTGACAGCACCGTTCCACCATAACACCATTACAAGATAATTCTACTTCATAATCACCATCTTCGTCTATTACATATTTAGCTGCAGCACGATCAATCTCGACAGCACCATACAACCCTAACACTATTACAGTACCATTCAACTTCATATCACCTTCTTCGTCTATTACATATTTACCTCTAGCACAATCAACCCCGACAGCACCGTACCACCACCACATCATTACAAGATCATTCACCCTCCGTTACAAAATCGAACCCAAATCATCCCCATACACCAATCAACCGTCGACAATGAACCTCCCTCACAATTAGTACACCTGCCCTCCTAACGACCCGCGTAAAACACTAACCAATCACCTCAGAACCATCCTCCAGGATCCACGTCGTAAAGGGCGCACTTCGGCCGCGAAACACATCTTCCTTCCGAACGGTCGTGCGAATTATAATAGTTCGCACCGCGCATAATACGGGCCGCTACACACTATCCACACACACCCGCTCATAGACGTAAATCAACGCACGTCGGCGGTTTCGTCGTTGTGTCGACGACAATACCTGCGTGACATTGATGTCGACGTCCAGCACTGGCTGCCCTGGCGACAGGCTACTCGCTGAAACGAGTTTACGGCACGTTATAGGCGCGGACATTGTGGTATTGGTCACGGTGGTAATGGGCTTGGCACATGGGCCATTCGAGCTTCGTGTCCTCGTGACGACGATGTTCTGTCTGTTCAAGGCCGTCGTCGTTCCGGGAACGCATCTCTGGCATCCTCCGCGTCCTCCGCGTCAGAGTGGAGTCTCTGTCCAGCCTTGTGTCGGCCGCTGAAAGGATAATTTCGCGATCGATCGGGGACACTCGATGCTGTGGCGAGTTACGCGGATAATCGACTCGACGACGGGAGAATTGAGTTCGACTGTTAAAGCCGAACGTGCATTCGGATTAGCAGGCTACTCCGCCGGTTGGCCGTGTGGCTGACGTTGGGCTGGCGGCCTCGGTCATGTGAATGTTCGGTTCAATTGAGAGCGGAAGTCCACGGTGGGACGTAATTGTTCATATCTATGGGTCATGTTTAAGCAAATTGGTCAGATCAACGCGATTGGGAGTGTGATGGATAAGGGGTTATGGTGTCGGTATGTTTTTTACGGGGTGAAGCCAAATGGTTGCGTGGTACTGAGGGCTCGGTCGCGTTCAAAAAATAATGCGGGACAGTGTGGGCATTTCGCGTTGGTTGCAGCAATTTTTCGGTAATGCGACAATACGGTTTGATATATATGTAACACAAATTCGTCGGATACGATTGGGAGCGGAAGTCCACGGTGGGACGTAATTGTTCATATCTATGGGTCATGTTTAAGCAAATTGGTCAGATCAACGCGATTGGGAGTGTGATGGATAAGGGGTTATGGTGTCGGTATGTTTTTTACGGGGTGAAGCCAGATGGGTGCGTGGTACTGAGAGCTCGGTCGCGTTGAAAAAATAATGTGGGACGGTGTGGGTGTTTCGCGTTGGTTGCAGCAATTTTTCGGTAATGCGACAATACAGTTTGATATATATGTAACACAAATTCGTCGGATACGATTGGTTTTTCGGCATTATATGTAACACAAATTCGTGCGTTGGTTGTAATTGTTATATCAAATTGGAGCGGAAGTCCACGGTGGGACGTAATTATTCATATCTATGGGTCATAAGCAAAATGGTCAGATCAACGCGATGGGGAGTGTGATGGATAAGGGGTTATGGTGTCGGAATGTTTTTTACGGGGTGAAGCCAGATGGGTGCGTGGTACTGAGAGCTCGGTCGCGTTGAAAAAATAATGCGGGACGGTGTGGGTGTTTCGCGTTGGTTGCAGCAGTTTTTCGATAATGCGTCAATACGGTTTGGTGTATATGTAACACAAAGTGGTCGGATGCGATTGGGAGCGTGGGTGATAAACGGGTTGTGGTGACGGAATGTTTTTCTGGGGAAAAGGCAGATAGACGCGTGGAGAATGTGTGAATATTTCGCATTAATTATACCAGGTTACCGGAAAATATATCAGTACCTCCCGATGTAACTATTCCACAAGAATACTGTCTGCATAAATTTGCTTATAACTAACGCAACGTTGTGAATACACTTAATTCAAATTGCTTACAAAATTCGTTGACTTTCCTTGCGTTATATGAAATTGTGCAATTTATCAGAGGGTTTAAGCGCAGACAGACATTCCTTCCGCGAAGTGCACGAACATCGTCGAATATCACTTGGACGGCAACGGCGCGGGCGCCTGAGCGTAGTCGAAGGAAACAGGAATAACAGGAGAAAGAAGTCAGAGTAGAGTCAGTCGAGCGAAAGAAGGTTTCGCTAGAGCGTGGGTGGAGGCCGAGGCGGTTGGCTGTGAAAGAGTAAGCTGACGGATAATTGCTGCTGGCTAGCGGCGATCTCTAGATCGAAGGTCGTCGTTGCAATTTGAACGGATTTATGGTACTCCTGATACCTTTAACTCAGTTGCTCCCTCGGGCCTCGAATTTTCGGAGTCGGTTTCTCGTGTTGCAAACGCTCTCGATCTCTCACCTACACGTATAACGGTGTCGTACGTACATACGTGCGCGATAGCTACACGTCCGTCGACACAAACATGTTTTCGATTCGGACACACACATAGGCGCGCCCACCGAATGTGAACGAATATCTACACCGACTGTTACGGAAACTTTTCTGTCATGGTCGATCGTGTTACTTCACGCCTTGGTAGACGGCCACGATGGGCGAATCCCTGGGCCGAAGTTGGCCGAGAAATTTGGAAGTGTAAATCACGATCCACCCGCCGCTCGGCCGTCTTACGCTCTCGAGCGAGGCGGGCTAGATCGGTCGAACGGAAATTTTATTGTCCTTAAATCAACCCTTCTGGCGGCTTGGGCGCGTTCTGACACCGGCGCTTCGATTCCTACGGCTGCTCTCTCCGACGATTCACGGAGAAAGAGAACGCTTCCCTAATTTCCCACCGCTGTACTTTTCTCATGCTTTTTGTACGGGACGTAAGGTGTAGTAATGTTAGTCGTTTTTGTGGCTGGTATGGTTGAATGGCTTTATTTTATCCGGCAGATATTCCTCCTTCTAAGAAAGATTTCAAATTGGGCAGAAAGTCCAGCCGAAATAGTATATAAAGTAAATGAGAGGATGAATATCAGCCCGGAGGTATCGATCCAGGCACAATTCCAAATGTAGCACATACACGAACAGTAGAATTGAGACAGGCTTTTTCGTAGCATAGACTCCTGAAGAGGAAGAAACACGTAGAGCTACAGGATTGAATAAACCTATTCAATCAAAATTCGCAGAAAAATGACTAACATCACTAAGAAACTTGAATTTAGAATAAAGCTAAAGTAATATTAATTAATGAATTTGTTGATTGTGTACGTATAGCTTATGTAACAGCGTGATGCGAACTTCGTGACATAACAGAAGTTTCGTATCTGACAAAGGTCTCCGTTTGCGTTATTTAGAGTAAGTTTCTAACGTACCTTTTCTTTTCTGTTGCAGGTAAGAAACATAAATACTCTCAACTACGTTCTACCCGTAATCCCGTCATTCTCTGAGTAAGTCAAACCTTTGCAATATTACTCTAATAAGGCACTTCGCGAAGAAAGACGTATTGCATGACGGTATTTACCAACGATCTTGCTTCAATTCAACTTGCTCCGCGACATTTTCGACTCCTTTCGAAACGTTACGTCTTTTGACGGTTAAAATACGATCTTTACTTGTTAACTCGACATGTTTCGGTACCACACCGCTCCCTCCTCCGGATTATTCTTTTTCATTTTGAGCTTTAAGTCTCTCCTGGGTCAGTTTTTTTTACTATTTACTATTTACTATTTTCTATTCCAAACCATCCCCTTACCATTATCCAACGCGCAACCCTCGAAACACTTCGCGCAACACCTTTTGAACTCGGGGGCCGAGACGCGAGGATTCTCAATCAGTATTTAAACTAACCGTCAAGCGGATCTTCTACCTTAACTCAACATGTTTCGGTACCACATGACTCCCTCCTCCGGATTATCCTGTTTCATTTTGCGCTTTAACTCTCTCCTAGGCCAGTATTCTTTACTATTTAGTATTCATTATTTTCTATTCCAAATCAACCCGTTACCTGTACCCAACGGTGCAACCCTTGAAACACTTCGCGCAACACCTTTCCGTGCATTAAACTCGGCGGCCGAGACGTGAGGATTCTCAATCAGTATTTAAACTAACCGTCAAGCGGATCTTCTACCTTAACTCAACATGTTTCGGTACCACACGGTTCCCTCCTCCGGATTATTCTTTTTCGTTTTGCGCTTTAACTCTCTTCTAGGTCAGCCTTCGTTACTATTTACTATTTACTATGTTCTATTCCAAACCATCCCGTTACCTCTATCCAACGCGCAACCCTTGAAACACTTCGCGCAACACCTTTCCGTGCGTTGAACTCGGCGACCGAGACGCGAGGATTCTCAATCGGTATTTGAACTAGCCGTCAAGCGGATCTTCTCCCTTAACTCAAAGTAAAGTTCGTTAAAGCGGCACTGACCCGGCGCGCGCGCCGGCCATGAAGAGCAAAGTTTTCCCGCGTCTTATCCAAACCGCCGAGTTCCCCGACGAGCGGCGGAAGACACTCCCGCACCTCAAAATCCCCGTCAAATCGTTTTCTCGCCACGGCGATTTAACTCGACGACGACGTCGCTTCCCTCTGCCTTCCGTTCTCTCCCTGCCGTCGATCTCCCGTCGCTGTACTTCGCGCGAGATTTTCACGAAAGTCCCGCACGACGGTGGTGGATCCGAGGGTCGGAGGGTGTCTGGGTGCTCGTGAAGAACAGAGCAGCGCAGACGTCGACGTCTTCGTTTCCTGCCCCGTGCGGATCCCGACTTTTTCGCGGCAGGAGGGTGCGGCATTATCATGAGCAAATTTGACTTTCTCCCTCGCGCGTCTCCCGGTTCGCGGTTTGGGGAAGAAGCGATGGGCTTCTTTCGCGGCGTGTCCTTCAGTGTTTCGTAGCTCGATGTTCTGCTTGCCGAGCAGATCCCGCGGGGGGCCAAGCCGCGTGCAACGTCCGCCTTTTCGACATCCGCTTTTGGGCCACCGGGAATCGACTATGCATCAGGCGAATTCCGGCGAGTTCGGCGAACGCGCGGAATACCGCCCGGTGGGGGGTCGATGGCGAAAAATATCGAATGCGCGATCGTGGTGGGAAGAATCGAGTAACGGAACGATTAGTTACTCTTAGTACTTTTGCTTATATTTAGTATTTATGGTTATATTTATTATTGATTTGAATTAGGAATGTTTATTTTATTTCAATGCGCAATCGTGGTGGGAAGCATCGAGTGATAAAACGATTAGTTATTTTTAGTACTTTTGCTTATATTTATTATGCATTTGAAATAGGAGTGTTTATTTTGATCCAATGCGCGGTCGGGGTGGAAAAAATCGAGTGACGGAACGATTAGTTATTTTTAGTATTTTCATAACAAAGTTAAAATAGGAGTATTTACTTTGTCTGGATGTTCTTTAAACGTGGCGGGGTAATGATCCATAGAGCGTTTTAAATAATAATGTGCAGCTTCATGGTTCTTAAATGTCACTGAGTATAGTGAATGGTGTACAGAACATTTTGAGTCAGTGCGTTGAATTGAGTCAATGTTATTTTGTTGTGACGGTAGAAAAATGTACAGTATTTGAAGTAACATGCAGCTTAAACGGTTCTTAAATATTGCCCGCACTAAATATCACATAGCGGATTTTGTTGGGGCGGCATAACGATACACGGAATGTTTTGAATAATAATGTGATGACGATTGCAGCGCATTTTTGAGATTATCGTCTCTGCAATTTTGTTACGGCGGTGCAGTAGAATTACGATCGCGAATTTTATGGGTGCGTTATGTGCGATGTTGTCTACTTATCTCTTGATTTAGTAATCAATTTTGCATAGAACGTTCGTACAAGAGCAAACAGACAAACTCGTCAGGCGCACGCAGTGTGGAACACGGTACGTTGTCGGAATTGCAAATAGGAGTTTATCTGAATTTACGAGAAATTACAAAACGGCGAAACAAGGATAAGCAGTTTAGCTGAGAAACAGAATCCACGGCAAATTTAGTTTGTATACGAAATCAGACTCGTTTCAACCGTTGGAAGAAGACTCAAAAGTGGGCATTACGGAAATTATGCACAAAAACAGCAGTGTTATACTTCTGCGAAGAAGGAATGACCGAAATCGCATAGATTTTTACGCCGCGCATATTTCTTTTCCAAAGCCACGTTGCGCGTATAATTCACAAGAGCGCAAATACGCAGGATATACCGAGTGCTAATAAAATACTTGGATAACTCTCGCACATAACAACCAACCTTGCAGGTATGGCGAGTGTAAACAAGATGCTTCTATATTCGTCCGCGAATAATTCCGCGTCCCGGTTTACTTGAGATTCCTCGCGCACGACACTCGCCCTCTCTCTTCATTTTCAATTCGGTCCACTCCGTATTTCTTCTTCCGGTCGTCCCCGTCGTTCTCTTCCTCTCGTTGCCCACCTCCTTCTCGCTCGTTTGCTAACGTGAAAGTGCACGCTCACGGAAATACATCCTCGACCGCCTTGCCTGCGAATATCGGACGCTGGCGTCGAGGGTGGGGCTTGAAAAAGGGGCGAAAAGGGTTGGAAAGGGGTGGATAGAAATTTACGCGCGACGGATCTCGCTCCTCGTTTGGCACGTCGTAGGAGAAGTCGAAGGTCGCTCGAGCGTACGATCCGGATCTACTATCCTACGCCTCTCCGGTCGAGCTGAAACGAATTTCTCCTTTTCACGCAGTGTCACGTGCGACGATATTCGCAGCCTGCAACCAATCGCCGTACTGAGAGCCACGGTAGTTCGAGGGATCGATTTATCTCTGATAAAATGTAACGCATCCGCGACGGTTTTTTCAATTTCGAATTGATGGGTCCGGTAAGACGTTGTCACGCAGTTCTGGTGGTTGCGGAGTGGGCAAGAAAGTTTTGTCGCTTCGGAGAAGTCGGTGTTTCGTGTTTCCGTGCTACGTGGCAGAGTAACGAATAAGTTGTAAACCGTTTTAGTGCCAATGGTGTTTGTAAAAACGGTGTTGGATGGTGCTCTGTGACGCGATAACGCTTATTTAGTGTAGTTACGGAAGATGCAAAGCAGGACGGTCATTTAGAATAATTGTATAAGTAGTACAATTTAGTATAATTGCAAGAGTTGCAAAGCAGTTGGCTGATTCTATACCGAAAAATGCTGGAAGCAAATTCCAGCACACCGAACGCCGTAGCAATTTTCGACACGAAATCTGAACGGCACGATCGCGCTGGGTGGCTCTAAAACAGTTAACGACGCTTGTATATAGTGATCAGGTACGTATGATCGGTATGTAGTACATATTGATCAGGAACATGACTTCGTGTACAAGCTTTTATGTACGAAAACCTTATAAACTACGTATCGCATGTCTCGAATCTGACTATACAATGACATAAACGTCCTCCCGACGTCATACATCCCACGTCATTTCTTCTTTTACCGTACAAGTATAACACTCAATTGAAAAATTCGATTTTCCCCACACATTCGTGCCTCTCGCATCTGATGCAGCCGCATAATTTACACGCCTGGCAGAGGTAAATACGTGAAGCGCGCGAAGGTTTTGTCAGGAACCCTCCGAAACCTCCCCCTCGTCAGAACCCCAAGATCACTCGTTCCGCGCGTTACACCGCGTTTCCACCATTAACCAAGCCCACATCACGCACCGTCTAATTTCGCGAATGGAACGGACGAAGGGCGGGCACGCATGGTGCCTCTTGAAAAATTAACGGTCGACGCGAGATTGCGCTTTTTGTCAGCGGCTGCCAGCTTTCGAGGGTCGGAGCTTGGAAGCGTCCAGCGTCCCTCGGCGAAGGGTGGCTCTTCGTACGGAGAACACGGCATACATCGTGAAAACGCGATTACGCCGAAAGCCCGACGTGCATGTACGCGTGCAGGGCCTATCCGAGGATTTCGGGATGGAAGTGATTCCGGGTCAAATGGCGACCGAGGAACGCCACGTACGCCCGGGGGAGAAAACCCTCGGCGCACAGGAAGAATCCGTAGGAATCTTCCCATTTCCCGCGGGGCGTCAAAAATCATTGTCGAACGTGCGCTGAAGTCCGCAGCGGGTTGCCGAGTACATGCGATTCTGGCCGGTGGGGTTTGCGGGGTTGAAGGCGTGGGGTGCTGTTGTAAATCGGTAGTGGACACGCGATCAAAATTTAGGAATTGTTGGACAGCGGTCTAATCAAGTGACAAATAATCAAAAAGTGAGTGGTTGCTTACTTTTACTTTGAAAATAGATGAGTTGTCAGAAGGGATTCAAGCAGGACCGGACTGCATGTCAACGTTCATTATGCGAAATATCGAAAATAAAGAACATTTACGATTTTATGGAAGTTTTTTAAACCGTTCATATTTTAGAGGAAGGCCCAATATACGTATACTTTGATCTTATGATACTTAACACATTGTACGCCGCGAAAATGCAGGATTCGAAGTCTATCGCTTGACGCCGGAATCACTTTCAGGTACAAGCGAAACAAGTGACCAACACGTTGCCGGCGCTGAGGCTTTAAATGTCTCAGATGCCACCGGCGTAAAATATGTTAATGCAATTGTTTCTACAAATCCTTTTGTCAATGCACTGATTCTATACGCACTGTTTCATATACCATATATAAGTGCTTGGTTCAGGCCTGTGTAGAAATCAAAATCTTGAACCCCACCCATAAGCCGCAGCAATTTCCTTTATGCTCTCGTGAGAAACGTGTTCAAAATTCTAGCAAAATTCGTACATCCTCTACATCGTAATCTCTTCCTGTTAGGAGGCTCGGATCCCACAGATGAGGTTCGCCGCCATTCTTAATTGTCGTATCTCAGGCAATGCTTGAGTTCTGGTTGAATGAGACGGTGAGCCGCATAACCGAGAGCTCTCAACTTACTTTCGTAATGCGGGGGCGTATTGGGGATCAGATGACGGCGCTTTTGTTCGTTCGAAAGGCGGAGTTCGCGGATGCTCCTCAGGGGAACGTTTATGTTGCACGCTTGACGGGCATCGCCGTATGTGTTGCGTTCTACGCAATATGAAAGTGCCGGTCGTACGTTCGCTTCTTCAAATTGCTCTCAGGTTAATCGCTGCGGCATACTTTAATTCGAGTACTTTCGCGGATGACGCCCGTTGTGACATCAAAAGGGTGATCTGCGGAGGAACGTTGTTGCTTTTGCAGTCCTGCGTTGAACTACATACGACATGCTGTTTGTGCGGGACGGGATGTACGCTTTATTGATAAGTTAGTAAGAATGCGGCATGGATATATTGAGCGGAACGGTATATACTGTGTCGTACGCGTTCGATCGTATTTGGGTCCTTCGGTGAAATCAATCGGCAGAGTCGAATGTTGAGGGTTTATGAAATTGCAATGAAGTTAATATGGTTTATTGTGTTTACTGTGCAAAAATCGTATTGGTTGTGTTCATGGGAATGGAGTTGGAAAGAGAAACAGGTGCTATGACACGGGAAAGAAAGATATCTTGGGACCAAAAATTATAACAATACACCAGGAATTTGCACACTCTGCCGAAAGGGCAGCTGCGCTATGTTATGCATTCCGAAAGATAAGAGGCAGTTCAGGGCACACCGCGATAGACTAAAGACGTGCGTAGTGTGGCTCGTGGTCCCTTTCGTTATACGACGTAATTCTTATTCCAACCTATTTGTAACACTGGTAGAATATATTTTTATTAATTGAACAAGTCCGATTAATTCCCTGTGTCTTACCTCCTACGCAAGGAAAGCTGATTTGTCCCTAATTTCAGTAATAGCGTAAGTTACAACATTCAAATACGGCAATCCCGAGTATACGGAATGTTATTTTACGTCCGCGAAGAAACATAAAAACGACTTAAGCCCCTTCGTAAACGTTTCGGCGTCGTTTGCACATTGTTCGCCCAGTTTCGCCAAACAATCCCCCAGGAGTGCATCTTGTTCCGCCGTCGACGCTCGGGCACCGTTTGAGCATTGTCCTCCCATTTTCCGGATACAATTCCCCAGAAGCACATCTTGTCCCTTCATAAACGCTCTCGCGGCTCGCATTTTTTCACGCTGCAAACTGGTCCATCCACTCAAACGGCGGTTACTCGTGCATCCGCCGCGAACCCCGCCGCCTGCAACCCCCTCGCGACACCCGCTCACGCTTCCGCTAATGGACTTTTAGAAAATTAGACCATGTGTCTCGCGCGGCAACGGTATTAATATCCTCCAAGAGTTTTCGCCGCGTCCCTTTGTCCCGGCGCTCCCGCGGGAGACGGCGCGCGGCTAGATTTGAGTGAAGAAAATTTACCGCCTCCGTGACGAAAGTCTTCGTCAACGGGTAAATAATGCGACGCGGTCTTCTATTCCGCGTATCCACTCCCGCTAAGATCGGAATTTGCCCGGCGAAAAATGTTCCCCCTTTATTCGCCGCACAACGGTCCAGATAAAACTCCCAAGTGAAATTCACGGAAATTGCATCCCTTCTGTTGACACGCGAATTTCTCAGCGAGAAGCTGACGCACGCCGCCTGTTCGGACCTTTTTTCGACGTTTTTAGACATTCCGAAAATATTCGCTGGAAGAACCCGACTTTCACGCGTTCTTTTCGGGGAGAGGCTTTTCGGGGGTTCGGATAATTAGCAGTTTTCTCGGCAGAGACGGTATGGCGATCATTTTGGGAAAGTCGTCTGCTTGAATTCGCTTCTGCCTGTACGGATTTAAATCCGCGCGCCTGAAGTGGATGCCGCGTCCTTGCTGTATTTCTTTTTCATTTCGTCCCGCACAGAAATGTTCCTCTACTGTATCTTGTTCTTGGGCACTGCGACCTACTTTAGCAAACGTAACTTTCTTTTTTTCGAAAATGCCCGACTTACTCAGTTTCCGGCACACACGTACTAGCCAGACTAGTACCCTTTTCATACGAATGCATTTAAAAACGACTTTTAGTGGAATTTTATCAACGATTCTCTTAACGAAATGGTAATTTACTTTGATGTTGCATTTTCTGTGCTTCTTACTCTTTTATATTTCAAAATAAAAATATTCAGTCCACCCATACAACACCTTTCTGCACAATCCAGCCTTCTTACGTGCCACTCTATTGAGAAAGTACCGCACAGTTTACCTATACGTATACTTCCGAAACGTCTGTCAT
This sequence comes from Cryptocheilus praepositus, assembly GCA_033815515.1. NCBI lineage: Eukaryota > Metazoa > Arthropoda > Insecta > Hymenoptera > Pompilidae > Cryptocheilus > Cryptocheilus praepositus. The sequence goes on along the minus strand of JAWWQZ010000303.1, from coordinate 6,610,309 downwards.
ACCTCCATCCTAACCATCGGACCCCACATGCTTTTCCTCCGCCTTACTCGTCATTGCATACCAGGCCAATCGGGTCACAATGTTTGGAACACGTAGTACACCCTTACGTTCGCAGGCGATGATCATCGACGCCATTAGCGTCAGCTCTCAGAATGTCAGATCGGACGGTTGAGGGTGAACATAGATGGAGTGAAAGGGATACATCGCAAAGAGGGAAACAGAAGGGGATAAAGAGAGAGAGAGGGAAATGGCTCGTGCATTCCATTCCTGAAATCTTCCCCTGTTCTCGGTTCACTGTGAGTAGCAACGACGGCTGTGATGCCAACCGGAGTGCTGCCAGGGATGACAGCGGAAAGGGGTTGAACGTTCGCGAGAATAGCGAGAAGAGCGAATAGGGGATTGTGTGGGCAGAGTGTGCGAGCTACTTGCAAAATGGCGGCCTGAAATGCAACGAACCCTTGCAACAGGGCACATTGCCGTGATTTAGTATTCTCAGTCATTGAGGTCCTTCAATCAACTTATACGCGATTCTTCGCTTTACTTTCCACTTCAATCGATTATATCTGGTCTTTGTTTTTCTTCCGTCGAGTTTAGCACGTATAAGGTTCTCTGGCTCTAGCGACAACAAGATAAGGTCTGGTTTTAATACGGAAGCTGTATAGGGATTGACTTCTCGTCTTATGGGCGTCTAATGAGACGAAAAATACGCAAAAATTCGCGAAAAATGTCAAATTTTTTTTTGTTTCGGACCGATACCATTCGATAGAGGGTAATTTGCCCTGAAGATAGACCACTTGCCGCGCGCTGAACTCTTCATAGTTTCCGAGATATGACGATTTTAAGGAAGTGCAAAAAAATTCTTTTCGAAATTGGTGATCGTGATTAGTCTGACGTGAAAGTGCGTCCAAAGAGCTTTAAGAAAACCTATATTAGTTATAGGTTTGATCATTAGTTGAGACGGGACAGGGCCTTGAAGAAATCGAAAAAATCTTACCCCTTGCCATTTTTGCGAAAAAATGATGGATTACCGATTTTGCTGCCCTTGTAATATATCAAAGGGGGTCCAAAATGACTAGGAAAAATGCAAGGCGCACCCCGAAATTCGCAATAGTTCCGGAGATATCGGCAAAAATGTGCGGAAAATCGTGAAAAACGAGCCTGAAAACGGGGTCAAAAATTAAAACCCTACCGATCGACTTGCAATCGTACCATATGAAAAGGGGTACGAAGAGATTCGGAAAAACCACAACCGCATTGAAAAATTCGAAATAGTTGCTGAGATATGGCTAATAATATATGAGAAAATCGGGAAAAACGTCAAAATAAAACGCGTTTTTTTACAACCACCAAGTGAAAGTGTAATATTCGACCTGCTTACCCAAATGAAATGAAAAAGGATTGCAAGAAGTTGAACAAAATGCAAACCGTACCTCAAAATTCGCAATAGTTCTCGAGTTATGAGAAAAAGAAACTAATTAGTAATGAAAAATAAGCCGAGAACACACGAAAATTTCAGGCGTGTTGTCAAAAATGAGTTAAAACTTAATTAATCACTTGTACTTGCATGCTAAATGTGTTAGGAATTGATGAATATACACACGTGGCTGCTATACCTAAGCACATTAGAATCCCTGACACACTAACATATTTATATTGTCGTTTCCTGTACGAATACCTAATTTTCCACTGTTTTCTGTTTTTCAGAAACAAATTATTATTAATGAATCTGATATCACAAAAAAAATAGAAATGTTTCCCTTGACATATCACGGCCGATAAAATGCATTAGATGATGTGGTTACCACTATACCTCGTAATTCTACACAGATTTTCATCGGCGATCGATAAGATCGCCAATTCCCAAAAAAATATATTAAGTTCCTACACCGAAAGGCGGCTCTAGTGACCTATAGGTACAATTCGCAAATAATGTATTACGGTGTTGTCGCTTCATCGACATTTCTCATGATATCGAGTCTCTCCGCTCTTATTCTATTACTTCGGATTCTGCTCGTGATGAAGAGGCTGCTCTTCATTACACTTCGGATAAAGAACATGAGCCTGCCTGAGTTAAAACCATGCGGTCCAGCCCAGGTTCCACGGGAGTCGGTAACACTGTCAATTCTTAAAATATTTAATTGAATTCATGATCCGCGCGGCGGCGCTAGTGTCGAAGGGTCATTAGCGCGCTTTGTGTCGTGTGATGTGTTCGGTCCGTCGAAATTACTGTATTTTCGCGGTTGCAACGTTTCTCGTGCTTCTTGACATGGTGCTCCAGCTTCTACTCACGGCCGGAAAGCTGTTTTCGGTTAGAGTTCGTCTGGCCAACATGTGGCTGCACGTAAATCTGCTTGAGAAAGTTGCGGTATTCAACCACCGTTTTCAGACGACTCTGGTAAGTTTGCCAATCCTCGCATATTTTCATTCGGTCAGTGGTCCAGAAGGCGGCGCTTATGTCGTTGGGGCCGATTGTTGATTGTGCGACGTAGTGCAGTTGCTCCGGCGAAATTACCGAATTTTCACGATTTTAAGGTTACTCGCGCTTCTTTGTGTGATGTGTTGGCTTACGTTCGTGTTGGGGGAGCCGGTTGTGGCTGTTGTTCAATGCGGGAACAAGCGACTGCATGTAATTCTGCCAAGGACAATAATGCTGATAATCCACAGCTTGCCGAGAACTTTGGTAAGTTTGCCAATGCTCGCAAATTTTCATTCAATGCGCGGGCCAGAAGGCAGCTCTCATTTCGTGGTGTCGATTATAAATTGTGCGATGTAGTACAATGAATCTGTCGGAATGACCGAATTTTCACGGATTTAAGGTTATTTGCGCTTCATTGTATGATGCTTCGGTCTCCGCTTGCGGTGGCAAGTCTTTTGAGGTTGCTGTTTCATTGGGGGACATGCGACTGCATGTAAATCTGCTGAGAAAAGCAGCGGTATTTTGGCGCCTTTTTTTGGTCCGGCTTCGGTAAGTTTGCTAACCCTCAAAAATTGCAACACTAGAAGCGCGCCAGAAGGGGGCGCTTGTGTTGCGGTATTAGTTGCAAAATTTTGCGTCGTGGTGTAGTTGCGTCGTTGAAATGACCGAACTCTCGGGATTTTAAGGTTACTTGCGTTTCTTCATACGGTACACCTGCTTCGTGGTCGGAAAGCTGTGTTTGGTTCGAGTTGGATTGACGAACATGCGGCTTCATATAAATCTGCCACAGAAAGTCAGACAGCTTGGGTAAGTCTCCCAATCCTCACAAATTTGAAGTTGATTCGCGCATGAAAATGTGCTACTTGTGTTGCGGCGTCATGTGCCAAATATTGGGTCGTATAAATGACCGAATTTTCGCGATTTTAAGGTTATTTCCGCTTCTTCATACGGCACACCAGTTTCCACTTGTGGTCGGAATGCTGTTTTTGGTTAGAGTTCGATTGCGGAACATCTGGCTTCGTGCAGCTCTGTTGAGAAAAGCACAGATATTTTGGCGCCTTTTTTGGTTGGCTTCGGTGAGTTCATCGGTCCTGGTAACCTATAATACAAACGCGCCAATAGGGCGTTGATATCGTTTGCAAATTTTGCGTCGCATTATCGTTCCGTTGTAATTGGTAGGATGTCACGATTTTGTGACCTCTTGCGGTTTTCCTGCTGGCGATTTGACTTCAAGTCGCCGAAAGGAAGATGCTGTGGATTGGGGTTTGAAAAGGAACGACGGTGACACGTAAACACTTCGAGAGAATATTTTTAACGGCCAGGTGTGCTGTTTCTGACTGAATCGGTGAGTCAAATTACTACATTGACGAATATTTTTGGCGGAACAACCACAATCAGTTGTTTAGATGATTCAAACATTATTATACAGAATCCAAAAATGATATAGGTAGAAATATGTTCATCAATTTAAGGGGGTTACGTCCATAAAAAGGCATTCGCACGACTTTCAACAAAATTGCTTCATAAAGAACATATAAGGATTACTTGTTCCTTGAGAGACCTGAATCTATTATTAGACATTTTTCCATACAAATTAACACGCGTTCACGTACGCGCCTTCGCTTATTCGGTCCAATCTTGATAACGTGGCGATGAACCGTATCGTCCACGTTTTTTCTGCAACGACGTTATCGTACCGTAAAGATTGCCACCTTGTCCGGCCTGCGCTTGTTACCTCCCCGATAACGATGCAGAGTTACAAGCCGATAAACCAGAAATCCGTTGGGCCAATGGCTAGACTTTATAGCGGCACTATAGAGCGATACATATAGGCGAACGGTATTCGTGGCCAGACAGAGTGCGATGGTATACGATCTGCTACAGTTACAGTCAATAATCCTATTTATGTGCCAAGGCGCTAGTCTCTGTCGAAGTAACATGTTTTACTTTGAAACGCATAACAGTGTCTGCGTTAACGTATTAGATGCATTATATAATTTTAACCGTTTGACTAACACAATTAACAACCATTCACATGACATGTTTCGTCACTATTACTCTTCTCATCTCTAAACAATTGTATACAAACTTCATATGCAAAGACCCTCGCCTCTGCCGAAATCACGTTTTACTTTGAAACTTACAAATAGCGGTCGCATTAACACTTTGACTGCCAAGCGTAATTTGCTATGTTAGAATCGCGATGCGATTAAATATTGTAGAGTATGATTAAATCATGCAAAATTAAGGTAACGCAGAGTTGTTAGAAGCCAAAGTATTAAAGTACCGTTTCAATATCAATTAGTTTTACAAGATTGCAAATAGGCTTCATTGCGAATTTTTTGCATTTTAGTCAAATCTTTTGCGCCGGTCACTGGTGACCACCGTTTTTTACCACCGGTTTTACTAAACATACAAAAAATTCGCAATGAAGTCTACTTGCAATCTTGTAAAAGCAATTAATACTGGATAGGCGCTTCAATACTTTAGCTTCTAACAACACTGAGTTACTTTCATTTTGCACAATTTAATCATATTCTGCAGTATTTCATTGCATCGCTGTTCTAACATACAAAATACGCTTGGCAGTCAACGTGTTAAACGCCTTCCAAATTATCAACCCTCCGTACAACACAACTGACCACTGTTCTCCCATGTTTCGTCAATATCATTCCTGTGACCTGAAAACATTGGTATGCAAACTTTATTCTGGCAACGTGATCGAACGCTACTTCAAAGCGACTCCCGTGCCGGGCGGCATCGACAAAGGCTAGTGCGAGATAAAAGAAGGGGCGAGAAAATTAGGGAAAGGTGAGCATAGATGGACAGCACGGTACTTGACGGACGACGAGACGACTGCGCACTATAGACGACGTAGACGGTGCACGCGGGGGCGTAGACGAGGCAGGCACCCACGTACGTGAGTTTGTATGCGCGCGTCGTCTATGGGGGCCGGTTTTAATTAGAGAGCCTGCACCGGATCCGAGGTTGCAGGGCCGAAACAGGCTCTTCGATTAAATTATTAATTAACGTTCTCCTGGAAATACCACATCACACACGGCGCACCGGCTCACACACGATTTGTAGAGGACGGCCGAGGGGGTCTAGCTAGAGAGAGCCAGAGAGAGCGAGCGGGAAAGGGTCGAGTAGGAAGGCACGCAAGTTTACGGGAACGCGACGGAGACCGAACGATTTCACATTTCTGCGCCACGTGTGTGGGGGATGCACGTAATCTGCACAACGACGGGCATTCACCGCGATGCAACGGCTCAGGACGACGTCGACGACGTCAACGGCGGAAAGTGTATTACAGCGTTACGTCGCGGCTTCTGCGCGGTTACACGGTTAAGGTCGTGTGCGTTGCTGAAGGGAGAATGTACGTCAGGGCGTACGATCGTGTCTGTTATATGTGTGAGCACTGATATACGTAGAAGGACTTCTAAATGCGCATAAACGCGTGTGCACGTACGTAGACGATTGTACGCAAATGCATGGGCGTGGGGCCGTGTGCGATGATGTGTAGGGTCGTGTAGAGACATGAGTATAGGCGAAGACCAACACAAACGCGTGCCGCGACGGCTCTCTACAGGATCGGCAGCCCCTATTCATTTTCTCTTCACTCCTCGTCCGCGGTACGAACCGATGCAAAGACACGCTTGCCGATAACGCCGATGAATATGACGAGGCCTATATGCGACGCGATTGAAAAAATGCAGCCGGGCTGCGCGTTCGGGTTCTGCTGAATGACGGTTTAGTTTTTTCGTTTTATTTGATTAATTTGCTTGCCGCCTTTGACGGTTTTATTTGGTTTCCGCGGCTCGCCGGGACGGGTTTTATTCGGTTTTAAAGCGTTCGGTGGAACAGAAATTGTAGGCGTTGTCGAGGAGACGTTTAATTATGCGTCGAGAGTGTATGTTTACTATGAGTTATGGGAACGTAGTTTTTAATTGTGGACGCGGAGGAGCTGCTTTGTGTGGCAGATGGAATTGCAATTTTCATCTCCTTCGCATTTCCGCTTTTGTAGGGCCCGGGCGAACGTTAGACGATTGCGTCATTAAAAAATATCTTCGCGTAGCATCACGCGAATTCTATCGGCAGCAAGATAAATTGTTCAGATTCGACGTAATCCGCTGCCGTGATTAATTTTCTATGCACGGAATTGTAATTTTTAATCTCATCGTACCTTGAATAATTCATGGTGGAATGTAATTTGCGCGGAAAGACTTCGCGAAAAAAAGGAATAGCAGGACAAAGAGCAGTCCGTCGTGCAGACGAGGTGCCCTGCTAATTATAACTTTATTTCCACGCGAAATGAGCGCGCGGATATCGAGACAACGCGCGCGTCAAGTTGCGAGCGCATAGTTTGATCATTTAACCGGAAATGCAAATAAACCCATCATTTTGGAACGCCACAACAACGCACAAACTATCAAATCAATTTATTTAATTAGACCGTGTTTCGGGGAATGGCTACATAAATTCTTTTCGTTGTTACAGTTTCCTTTTCCATTCTCTAAAATCAAGTTGCGCCCTCAAATTTATATGAATGTAATAACGGGTATTTTGCAAAAGCAATACGGATGATTGTACTTTAATTCTTAAGAAAGTTGTTGTTTGAGGAATATAGACAAGCTCAGTACGGTCCTTGCGATACTAAAGGCGTATAAAATAACACAGGGATAATTCTACAACTGCCATTTCATTGATATGCTTTACACTGTTGTCATCGGTTGCAAGTGACTGTCGCACGATGTGCGTCAGTTCTTTCGATTCATCCGGCAGCGTGCACAGGCACACCTCGTGAGGTTTTTTTCTTCTTTTGTTAAAAGCGGCCCCTTTGAGGTGCGCGTCTTACAGTTTCCTATTTTTTTCGAACTGAAGCTGCTTTGTCGGTATTGAAAAAATGAAAGTGAGAGGAAAGGGGTAATGGAAACATGCGTATTGTTGACAAATTAACGGTACCAATCTGATAATCGTCACATTACTACAAATTCAGAAAACTCCGATCTCATAAATTGCCAATACTTCGCTCGGGTTTTCGCTACTTACCAACCAGTACACGCATTCAAACTCCATGTGTACACCTAACCGCCGCATTCACCACCGTTCCTTAGACCACGATAATAAACCGCGACCCCGTGACCGATCCAAATCCTAAAACTCGGCTGCCTCGCATAAACTCGACAGTCTCGCAGTTCCTCTCAAGTGACACCATCAAGTTCATAGTTTCACCTCCTGTAAAACAAAAGTCTTTTGATCGCGTTAAATATGCTGTCGTCCGTAGTTCGGCAAATAATGATCCTTTCGCTGGATTAAACGCGCTCTCAAAGATGCGCTGCGCTTTTGTCGGTGCCGCGTCTGTTTTGTTTTCGGCGTATCATTCTTCGGCGGCAGTGCATTGCGTCACCCAGTCGTTCGATACTTTGTCCGTCGTAAGAAATCGTCTTACACTCCGCTGCTATAAGCTCCTTGTTCAACAGCGCAGGACGGACTGTTCGACTGCGGTCTTCACCTACAAGTGTCCCATACCTATTGCGATCTGTTGTCAACACAAAGAAAGTTTCGGTGTAGCTATCGCTATTCCTCGCTGTCTTCTTAGAAAAACGTTGCAGTAATTTTCCCCGTAATACCCCTCGCGCCACTTCGAAGCACACGTCCTCGCGCTTCAGTCTTCTTCGAGCAGCCTACGCTCGTTCACGCATTCAATTAAGACGTTCACGCCGGCGTGTACCACCGTCAAATTCATAGTTTCTCCTCCGCTGCTGTAAGCTCCTCATCCAACGGCGCAGGACGGACTGCGACTGCGGTCTTCACCTACAAGTGTCCCATTCCTATTGCGATCTGTTGACACAACAAAGAAACTTTCGGTGTAGCTACTGCCATTCCTCGCTGTCTTCTTAGAAAAACATTGCGGTAATTTTCCCCGTAATACCCCTCGCGCCATTTCGAAACACACGTCCCCGCGCTTCAGTCTTCTTCGAGCAACCTACGCTTCCTCACGCATTCAATTAAGGCGTTCAAGCCGGCGTGTATCACCGGTGGTCCACGCTCGACTGTCCCATCGGGCGTGAACATTAGTTTAGACGCCGCTCATCATCAAACATATAGTTCGTTTAGTAAGTAGACAAAATTGCAGTATAGTTGAACATTTAAATAATTGAAACAAGCAACAATCGTGAGCTACCAAATGGAGCACTGCATGAATTCGAGCGACTCCTCACAGCGAACAACATGAAAATCGGCCCCGGTGTGAACGTGTTAACACGTTGCGTACGGCGTTCTTGCTTACCCAAACTACGCACATTTTCAAACGTCCTAAAAAGTTGAGTACCATACATACAAGCTTTTTTCAATACTGACTGATGCGTTTATACTTGTTCGACATTCTAACATTCATTTACTTCACAAATATACTGTCAAAAGTTGCCGCAAGGCTTCATTACTTTAGCAACGTACTGATCAACATTAACCACTTGCGCTATAAAGACGTGCCACGCACGTCGAGATGCTTTTATTCCAAAGCTGCCAGCGACATGTATACCACGTCGATGGGCATTTGTCGCAGAAGCAAAAACGACGTGTCTTTTACATAGACGCTGCTACTACATCAATAGCTGCTACTAGGCTTTATGGCGAATTTTTTGCATTTATAGTAAAATCTTTTGCGCCGGCATGTTATATTGTAGAGCGCGGCAACCGAAAATTAAATCGTAGCGCAAGTGGTTAAAACGAGATATCTCGTGACCCGTACGCAATGTGTTAACCCTTTGCGGACGAGAGGCGGCCCTCGGTCGCCACGGCGTTTCGCGCAGCAGAACGATTGGCGAGTGAGAAGCTGCAATGTTTATGGTAGATTTCGTTACCTCTGACTGATAGAAAGGCGGTTATACCAGTTACTTTTTAGCCAATGAATTACATAAATTGAAATGTCATTTGACTGGGACAATATTAACTAATAGAAAAGAATTGCCAGATGCAATAAAAAAACGACGAGTTCCAAAAGGAAAATCAATGGTAGTCTATCATAGAAATAATAATGTAATTTTGGCGTAGAAAGATAAGATTGTCACGCTGTTGACAACTTATTATAACGCAGAAATGAGTAGTGTTGAACAAGTACTCCGACATGGTGTTCAAACTGTGATTAGAAAACCCAATGCTATCACGAATTATACCAAATTCATGGGCGGCGGTCATTTTTGCCAGGATATATTTTTGAAACTTATTTGGAAAATAGAGAAACTATATTTGAAACTATATTTTGAAACTATATTTGAAACCTATTTTTGAAACTTATTTTGGAAAATAGAGAAACTATAAAAATTACATTTTCGTAAGAAAATTTATATATAAGATCATTTTATTGTACCCTGTAAGACACTCGACACATCTGCGAAATTGGCCTCGTCCTGCTACCTTACCCAACCGAAAAAGTCGTCGTCCGTAAAGGGTTAAAATAATCCCGCGCCGCCTTTGTGCTCCCGCGCTCCACGCGGCATCTGTGTCACCGCATTCCGCGAACAGGACGACAGACATTGTCGCAGCCCGAAGTTCCGATAACGGAGAGCGCGGTGCGTCGCGGCACATTCGCAGCGGCCGGCAATTTTCGCCGAGCACATCGATGGCTCCGCACGCCTGAATGGGTTAATGAACATCTACGGCGAAGATCGGCGCCGTCAGTTATTATTTCTAGATCAATGGGACGATCGTGCGCGCCGCCATTCCGTCGACGCGCCCCTCAAAGGCCCCCGTATCGCAGCGGACGATCTTGTTTCCACGTAGCGAGGCGCACGGTCTTCGGGTTTCGAACAATCGCTCGCCCCGCCGCATCTATTCGCCGGCAGACAATGCACGGCAAAGTTTGTGGCCGGCTTTGTGGTATCGCGGTGCTGCACGCACGCGCATCGAGATCGTGCACATCGTCCATGCCCGTCCATAAAACTGATCCATTACAGACGCGGCGGTACGGTTACGCGACCATAACCAACCCGGCTCCCCAACAAAGCCCCTAAAAGCAGCCTTTACAATACGAGGAGCTTAATTGGTTTGACAGCCGCTCCGGGCAGTTTCATGCATTGACCGCTGCCCGACTCTCCACGCTTTCGTCGGTGCGCGCGAACCCCTCGTTGTTCTGTCATTTGCGCCGCACTGATGCGCGCCTTGGTGGCCGCTATTTTTAATTGCGAATCGTCAATCTTTGGGGGGCGGCGCTCTGGGTTGGACCGGTCATTCATGATTGGGGATGACGAGAAACGGGGGCAGCGCGCTTGGGGGCGATGATGATGAAATACGCAGGGGGACTGCGCTCCAACTTTTTCGAGAGGAGGGTTGGGATATTTGAAACGGTGGGTTGCAGTAATAATATACAGTACGTGAGTTGTTAATTAAGCTGCGTCGCCCGGTGGCTGGACGATGCGAGAGAACGTTGGGTAGGACTGTTCGTAGTTTTGTGGTATAGGGTGTTTTTGAAAATGTTGAGAATGTTGACTGTCTGAACATGAGAAAATGTTTCTGAAAGTTCATGTTGGCATATGTGCCCGGTGGCTGGACGATGCGAGAGAACGTTCGGTAGGACTGGTCGTAGTTTTGTGGTATAGGGTGTTTCTGAAAATGTTGAGAATGTTGACTGTCTAAACATGAGAAAATGTTTCTGAAAGTTCATCTTGACGTCTGTGCGATGTGACAGTATTTGTGAATTATAGTCATTTTTGTCTTGCAGCGTCTGTTGTGAGTCAGTCCACTGTTTCTTTTTATACGTTGCACTTGTTGTCTCATGTAAGATCCTGTGGTCAGTTATGTGAACATTATTAGCTGTAGTTATAAGGAACAAAGATTATTATAGTATAGTCGACATTTCAATCCGTTTAAAACAATCGTACTTTACGAGTAATCCATTAATTAGAGAACTTACATGAAAGCGCATAACTAGATTTATCTTCGGAACTCATTTTTTTTAATCACCGGCAAATCTCCACACAGGTGCCTCGCCAATCCGTATCATTCCGCGATTATTCCCTCATCGTCGCGTTGCGTGCGTCGACGTCTGCTCGGAGAGCCGTGCGGCCGGAATGTGGCGCAATGATGAGTTACAATCGCTAATTAACGTCTGTAACGGCGATTTACGACTCGGTACTATAAATGCCAAACCCGAAGGCAAAGTTTCGTCGCTTCGCAGCAGAGCCTTCAAAGTCGTACTCTCCTTGAACCTCCGAGTTAGTTTCTGAGTAGTTTCCACCGCTCCACGTCCTTTTCCAACCTTGCCCATCCCATCTCCCTCTCTCTTTCTCCGACAGGTTCCTTCTATTTGCCCACCTCGCTTTCTCCATTTGCCTTTCCCTGTTTCCGTAAACCTCACCCTCCCTCGTTTCTGTCCACCCTTCTCAACGGCCGCCTCTCCGCGTCGCTCTCGTCATATTTCTAAGTAAATTTCGTTGTATAATTAACGTTTAATAGCCAGCACAGCCAGCGTCCGTGTTCGCGTCACGGGTTTCGCGGTTTACGTCAGGGGGACACGGAACGGTCAAACGGAATGTAATCCAACCCATCTAGGTCCCCCCTTTTCGCTCTTCCGCGCTCTGTAATGGTTTAACCGATACAGCCGGGCGGATCGTAACGATGTTGCGAAAACAGCCCGCGGCTCGAATCAAACAATTCCATAATACGTCCGGGCATCCGTGCGGACGGGCGCAAAAAGTTTCCGAAGGATATTTATCTCGGTGCGCGGCCGGTGGAGGTTGCCCTCTTTTTCCGCCCTCTTTGTGCGCCTTTTTTTCGTAATTGGAAGCACTTTGCGCCGCGAAGAACGTTATCGCGTAATTTCCTTAATGGAAAAAGGGTTAAACACTGTGACGAGTATCAGCGACGGCGAGGCATCCCGCGAAGCACGGTACGTTTGTCGTGTTTTTTCGGTTAATGCGCTCCCCAGAGCTACGGTCGCGAGTAAATTATCCTCGGCGTATGACGTTTCCGGAACGTCAGCCGTAATAATGGATTAAATTCAACGCGGCAGACGTGCGCTCAAAAGGGTGGCATGTTTCGGCGCACGTTCAAGAAAAGTTCGCGGCCGTTACACGTCGGGGTTGAATTACGATTATTGATACAGCGTACCTTTGTCGGGCCGAATTCCAAAATAGACGAGGCGGGATCCGCGGTATTCGAAAACGTTGACACATTATTTTATGTGCTTTAAATTAATATTATATTATATATTTGCTACTATTACATACTTCCGCTACTATTTACGACGAGGCCTTAGCGGCGGTATTTGAAAACGTTGACACATTATTTGATGTGTTTTATATTAATATTATATTATATATTTGCTACTATTACATACTTCCGTTACTATTTCCAACACGGGCGTTCAATGTGTCAAGTTTATCTAATTAACGCAACAGCAACGGTTTCGTGAAATAGAAATAAATGTCTTAGGTGCCCTTCGACGAAAAGGCCGCAGCCGGAACGTGCGCGTAGCTGCCGCAACAGGGAACATATATCTCGCGTCAAACGTGACGACATAGGTCGTACTCCCGTTCACTCATGTCTTGACAAGGGGCTCGGCTAGTCTGCCATGTCACCCTTCCTTCTACCCCCATTTTTTTCCCTCGCCGATACCCTGACCAACCTCGGGCACGAGTCTTGAGGGATTCCGTAAATCCGGGATCCAAAGACGACGCGCGTCGAACGACGTATTCGAAGCTTTGCTCCCTTCGACCATGCCACGCGATCACAGGATATTCTCTGTTTGTTTTCGTTTATTGGGTCCTTCGTCCATTCTCGTTTCCTCCTCAAGCTATCAGCCGGAGCCTCCCACCTGTCGTCCCATTCTACCGGAAATTGCGCGATCGTCTTCCGTCGATCCCGTCAAATCATGGATACGATCGAAACTCGATCTATCCGCCTTATTGGCGCTGATGTTCATTAACAGTCGACCTCGCGTTGACTGATGTCAGTTAAAGCTGATTTCGACTAAAGTGTGTCGCGTTTGACGTAACTCCGCGAAAGCTGGCCGTAGACATCCGATGTATTCGTTGTGTTTATTGCTGATGGATTATGTAATATTTTTTGGTTTGTCAGGTTGCTGCATTTTGAGCATTTGTTACATGACGTAAGCGTATTGCTACGAGTGAAGTCAGTTTAGTTATCTGGCAAGTGAGAAAATTACGAAACAAACACAGGTGATTTATACTAAATTTACGGCATATATGAATTTACTGGGTTTCAGATTTCACGATCAAAATTACAGAAATAATTACTGTTACGTTTGAAAAAGTCTTAACGTCTTTTATTAATAGAATAATACAAGTATATACATTTTTATGTGTATTAATAGAATTTCAATAACGGAACGGTACGAATATGTACTAGTTCATATTTCAATTTTTCAGTTCCGTATTTTGGATTACTTATATACACCTATGTTTCATAGTACACGAAACAGTTATCATCATTTGCCAGCAATCTTCGCTGACTTCTCTTAACGAAATGATACGACCATACCCTCCTTAAGCTTCCGATTTTCAAGTCCCCCACCTCGCCCACCCCCATACCTCCTCCGTAAACCTCCCGTTAAAAATACACGCGTTCCAAAGTACAACAGAAGCCACATCCAATACAAATACCGTTCCGCAACTGCAACAATACCTTACTACCTAATAGCACTGATCCACTACCAATATCCCGCGTCTCTTCATTTTTTAATCACCCGCCATCGAGTCCGCTCCCAACTCTTACCCTCCTCACGACGCACACACGTGTGTCGGCCAACCGTGCGTGCAGGAACTACCAACAAACGTCTCGTATCATTTTCCGCCCTCCCCCACGCCATTTCCTTTTTTCTCCCGTGCCCCGCGTATTCCCATGAGGAATTCAGCTCGCCAGAAGCAGAGACAAGAAGCCGGCCGGAAGAGACAAGACCCGACCGCCGGTGGGCAGAGAAAGAGGGGCTTCTATTATTTTTCAATTGGCCGGCCGGGCGTACAGAGGGATTCGGTATCCCGGATGTAATTGGACTTGGCTTTGCCGCGGAGGCGTACCGATGAAATAAGGCGTGAGAGAAATAGAGACTGCGAGACTGCGGACGCCGGCGGAGAATGGATATGTGGCGTGGGCGGGGGTGGTCGGAGGGCGGAAAAAGAGTGCGGATACGGAAGAGGAATTTCAACGGACGAGAGCCACGCTTTACCTGCGCCGAATCCCATTGTCGTTACGAAAACCGCGGTTTAACTCGATACTCTCGCGGAGGAAATGAAATCTATGATTGCTTCCGCTGACCGATAATTAATTGGTTGCCCTTGGAAAAGGCCGGACCTGAAGAGACTGGAGCTTGACGGGTCTTCGGGGCGACCCTGTGTTTTAGTTCGCGGCTTTGGGGTCATTTGCATACAAATGAATTCAAAATATGAGTTATTAGGGCTGGAGATCGATATTTACTTAGGACACGGCGCTGGGTAGTTAAAGAGAAGTTTTTACGCGCGCCTTCAAAGAATGACGTTGTATTCTTTTTATTGCTAATTATTCCGAGGAATTTGTATGTGTTACATTGACGTATCGGATATGTCGAGTGTTTGCAATTGCGCGATCACGTTCTCGCATATCTGTAACTTGGTGAAGTACCTACAAATCGGTCCACGCCTTAACACGTTCAACGTGTTACCGCGCGTTCGGGAGAGTTTGTCGAAGTAACGAAGGTAATTAATAGTAACAACACGTATAACTATACATAATTGTTTGTACGTACGTTACACGCGCAGAATATATAATATTACAATTGCTTATGTATGTATTCTTGAAAACAACTTAAGTGAAGTTTTTACGCTTCAGAAGGTTTGGGTGAAGAAGCCAGAGTTTCTTTTAGATTTCTTCTAGTTGTCTGCGGATTTAGACTTTGTCTACTAGTAACAAAATTACACATTCCCCTAATTATCTTTACAAAATATTATTATAATTAGCTATTACTTAGAAGACGTGATAAGATAAAGATATTTCGGTAATTCAAGGTTCCTTAAATTACATCACTTTAAATTTGCATCGCACAGCTCCAACTGTATCTGTGAAACAAACGACTCGTTGCCAGCAGCTTATCTACGCGTTTAACGACTTGAGCCTCATGGAAAAGATACAGTCACTTTATTCTCTACAATGAACCTGTTAACACTTTGACTGCCATGATGGTCACCGGTGACCGACGCAAGAGATTTTACTGAAGATCCAAAATATTCGCAATGGGTAACAATTATTATTTTATAATGCAATTAATTGTTACAATAGTGATGCGACGCTTTGGTCTCCAATACCTGCACATTATTTACATTTTGCATAATTCAGTCGACCGCTGTAGTATTTCATAGTATCGCCGTTCTAATATAGTAAAATAAGCTTGGCAGTCAAAGTGTTAACAAGCACGTTCGATAGAAAGTGTCAACCATCAGTTCAATCTCGATCCGCACTCTTGACGGCAATGTATGTATTCTTGAAACCAACTTAAGTGAAGTTTTTACGCTTCAGAAGGTTTGGGTGAAGAAGAAAGAGTTTCTTTTAGATTTCTTCTAGTTGTCTGCGGCTTTAGACTTTGTCTACTAGTAACAAAATTACACATTCCCCTAATTATCTTTACAAAATATTATTATAATTAGCTATTACTTAGAAGACGTGATAATTCGGTAACTCAAAGTTCCTTAAATTTCGTCACTTTAAATTTGATTTGCACAGGTCCAATTGTATCTGTAAAACAAACGACTCGTTGCCAGCAGCTTATCTACGCGTTTAACGACTTGAGCCTCATGGAAAAGATACAGTCACTTTATTCTCTACAAAGAACCTGTTAACACTTTGACCTGCCATGATGGTCACCGGTGACCGACGCAAGAGATTTTACTGAACATCCAAAATATTCGCAATGGGTAGCAATTATTATTTTATAATGCAATTAATTGTTACAATAGTGATGCGACGCTTTGGTCTCCAATACCTGCACATTATTTACATTTTGCATAATTCAGTCGACCGCTGTAGTATTTCATAGCATCGCCGTTCTAATATAGTAAAATAAGCTTGGCAGTCAAAGTGTTAACAAGCACGTTCGATAGAAAGTGTCAACCATCAGTTCAATCTCGATCCGCCCTCTTGACGGCAATTCTAATAGTCTCACCGTCAATCGTCGTCCCAAGCTCCACGCTTCCATTACGATAAACGCTCTCAGTATCTTCTCCCCATATTTTCCGACGTCTCCATTCCGCGAAGCGCGCGACAAATTTCCACTGGATTTTGCGCAGGATTCAGTGACAAGAGCCCCGAGCGCAGATGGATAGTGATGTGCGGAAAAAGACGTGTCGGGATAGTCGTTCCGGTTTATTGATTGACACGAAATTGAATCAGGAACATCGTCGGCGCCGGCTTCCTTACACAAACGCGTCCAAATTTGCTTCTGGATCCGTGTCTTGAGCGTTGATCCCCGCTTCCTTAGGAGCTTCCAATGTGTCACGGCTATGCGACTGTCGTTCTGAATTCGTAAGGCGCGTGTCTGGGCTGAGTGATTTATTGCCGTGCGCGACAAAGAATTTCAATGCGATTTCGCGGATGCGCAGCCAGCGTTTAGGGCCAACGCTTGAAATGTTTGGCCGGGTTTGTTGAAAGAGCCGGTGCAGCGTGGCGTTAAGAGCACGTTAATTAAATTGCCGGTCTGTAAGCATCTTTCACATGGGGCGTTGTGGCGTACTTTATTTCGCGTGAAAAATGAATGGGAAATTGTGCTTCTTTCACTTTGTCTCAGCGGGTGTTCGCTAAGGAGTGAATGAAAACTCTGTTACATGCAAGCCGTAATTAATCTCGTTCTTCCATTATCGCGATTAAAAATCGCCGGCAGCGGGTGTAAAAGCGCAACACCGCGGAAGAATTACATGTGTTGTAACGACGTGAGATCTCGGCGTTTCATTTCAATCGCGCCGTTAATTTGAAAATAACCCGGTAACAGGCCGGTTTTACAGTAGAGCAGTCAACTTCAAACGTCACGTCTCCGACTGATTGACGTCCGCGTCGAAAATTTCACCGCAATATTTCTTACGAATCAAAAGCCGAACAAACATTATTTTTGAATTAATAGCGCGGTTGAAATGCAACACTGATATGTTATGCCATTACTAGACATGTAATTCTTCCACAGTGCGGTTCTTTTCTATGTGTTAGCAGCAATTTTTAATCACGATAATGAAAGAACAAGATCAGCTACGCAACGTTTCTTACATTTCAGAAGCCCAACAAACATCAGCCATGTAACATTGTTTTCAAATGGGTGGCGCGATTGAAATGAAACGCTGAGATCTCACGTCGTTACAACACATGTAACTCTTCCGCAGTATTGTGCTTTTCTACGTGCTGCCAGCGATTTTTAATCACGGTAATGAAAGAACAAGGTTAATCGCGCTATATTTCTTACAAGTCAAAAGCCCCACCAACATTTACCGTCAAACATTATTTTCAAATGAATGGCGCGATTGAAATGACACGCGAAGATCCTGTGTAGTTACAACACGTGTAATTCTTCCGCAGTATTGTACATTTTTACGTGCCGCCAACGATGTTTAATCACGATAATGGAAGAACAAGATAAATCACGCAATGTTTCTTACAAGTAAACAGCCCATCCAACATTTACCGCCAAACATTATTTTCAAATGAACGACGCGATTGATATGAAACACTGAGATCTCGTCATTATACGTCAACATTTGTAATCCTTGTGCAATATTGTAGTTTTCTAACTGCTGCCAGCGATGTTTAATTACGATAATGGAAGAACAAGATTAATTATGCAATATTTCTTGCAAGTCAGAGCATAACAGACATCCGCGAAACATTATTTCATATTAATCGCACGATTGAATTAAAACTCCGAGACCACATGTACAAAGTTAACACTTTGACTGCCAAGCGTATCTTGCTACGTTAGAACCGCAATACGATGAAATGAAATGCACAGTATAATTAAACCGTGCAAAATAAAGGTAACGCAGAGTTATTAGAAGCTGAAGTATTGAAGCACCGTCCCAATGTCACTTGCTTATACAAGATTGCAAATAGGCTTCAGTGTGAATTTTTTGCATTTTTAGTAAAATTGTTTGCACCGGTCACCGCGTATTTTGCTATGGTAGAACCGCGATGCGATTAAATACTGCAGAGCATGATTAAATCGTGCAACATGACGGTATCGCAGTGTTGTTAGACGCCAAAGTATTGAAGCACCGTTCCAATATCAATTACTTTGCAAGATTGCAAATGGGCTTCATTATGAATTTTTTGCATTTTTAGTAAAACTTTTTTGCGCCGGTCACCGCGTATTTTGCTATGGTGCGATTAAATACTGCAGAGCATGACTAAATCGTGCAACATGAAGGTATCGCAGTGTTGTTAGAAGCCAAAGTATTGAAGCACCGTTCCAATATCAATTGCTTTGTAAGATTGCAAATAGGTTTCATTATGAATTTTTTGCATTTTTAGTAAATTTTTTTTGCGCCGGTCACCGCGTATTTTGTTATGGTAGAACCGCGATGCGATTAAATACTGCAGAGCATGATTAAATCGTGCAACATGACGGTATCGCAGTGTTGTTAGACGCCAAAGTATTGAAGCACCGTTCCAATATCAATTGCTTTGCAAGATTGCAAATCGGCTTCATTATGAATTTTTTGCATTTTTAGTAAAACTTTTTTGCACCGGTCACCGCGTATTTTGCTATGGTGCGATTAAATACTGCAGAGCATGACTAAATCGTGCAACATGAAGGTATCGCAGTGTTGTTAGAAGCCAAAGTATTGAAGCACCGTTCCAATATCAATTGCTTTGTAAGATTGCAAATGGGTTTCATTATGAATTTTTTGCATTTTTAGTAAAACTTTTTTGCGCCGGTCACCGCGTATTTTGCTATGTTAGAACCGCGATGCGAGGAAATACTGCAGAGTATAATTAAATCATGCAGAATAAATGTAACGCAGCCAAAGTATTGAAGCACTGTCCCAATATCAATTGCTTTTACAAGATTGCAAATGGGCTTCATTGCGAATTTTTTTTCATTTTTAGTAAAATCTTTTGCACCGGTCATCGGTGACCACCGTGGCAGTCAACATGTTAACTACGTAATATATCTTACAATTCAAAGACCTAACAAGCATCAACCGCTACACATCCCACCTTAACCATCCGTGCACGAAATGACCGATACGCAAAACTCGCAACGGCCATTTGAGCGGGCCGATCAAAAATGCCCCACCCTCCGCCACCGGTGTCAGCGGTCAGCTTTTATTCGCCGCTCCGTTTACTCGAAACGCGCACTAAACGTCGCCGCCCCCGCGCCAGCTCGCGTCCGCGGAACAATGAAAAAAGTTACGGTAACAACTCGCGTCACGCGTCCCGCGACCCTATATATCCTATCAGTTTCAGCGAGCGTTCGGAGTCAGGCAGGTCGTCGCACTTAATTCGCCCGCAATTGTACTCGCGAAATGTGAATAATATCCGCGCGACGGCTTGACGGGGCAGAAGCGCCGGGGGCGTTTATAACTGCGAAACGTTCGCGATTTCGTAGGCGCGCGCGCGGTCAACTTTCCTCGAGTTTAATTAAACTCGTCCACCGCCTGCAGTCCGTTACCTAGATTCCGCGCGGGACGGAAAGCGACGGCGAGCGACGGAAAGAAAGAGAAGCCGGCGGGGCCCACATTGTTACGTCCCCCAGCGCCGTAGACAATTGGCGATCGCGTATCGCTTCTGCCGGAGCGGAGAAGTCGATTTCCTGTTGAGCTTCGCGCTATCTACGTTCCTCTCTCCTTCCCGTGCAATCGCCCGGGAAAGCACACACGCGCGCTTTCTCGCTCCACGCCTTTATCTCAACACGCGCCTTGTGCACGGCTGGAAAGCTACGCAGCGGAGGGAAACTGTTTCTCGTTTCTGTTGCTCCACGCGCGGCGCGACGAGTGTTCTCTCATTAACGATATACAGGCGCATTGCGACGCCTGCCCATTGTGGCCGGGTGTTCATTGGCGGACACCCACGAAAACGGGCACGCGACGTACCCATTTCTGACGGAATCTGGTGGTTGGGGTACTGTATTTAACAGTGGCTTTATGGAGGGTTGTTATATGCGTATTTTTAGGGATGGGCATAGAATTCGCACGTAGGCGAAACTTCGCAACGTTTTCTTAGCGTGTATATATAAGTATATACAAGTAAAATTGCTGTGAAATCGATAGAAAGCGTAAAACTATTATCTCTTGTTATTCTTAATACATTGACTGGCATGGTGGTCACTGCTGACCGGTGCAAAAGATTTACCTACAAATGCAGAAAATTCGGAATGATGCCCATTTGCAATCTTGTAAAGGCAATTGATATGGGGGCAGTGCTTCAATACTTTGGCTTCCAACAACTCTGCGTTACCTTTATTTTGCATAATTTAATTATACTCTGCAGTATTTTATCGCACTTGCAATTTTGTAAAAGCAATTGATATTGGGACAGTGCTTCAATACTTTGGCTTCTAACAATTCTGCGTTACCTTTATTTTGCATGATTTAATTATACTCTGCAGTATTTCATCGCATTGCGGTTCTAACATAGCAAAATACGGTTGGCAGTAAAAGTGTTAACAATACTTGCGGGTTCTGAACCCCGACTCTATGAGTAACTATCCTGGCACCGTGTTTGGGAAAAATGCACGTAGCTCCCAAATGAGAGAAAGCGCTGAGTAAAGTACGGCGTTTGGCACGCAACATCTCTGCACGTGCCTAGGGATAGCTGCGGGTGTGTTTCATGTATGCGTGAGCGTGTGCACGCACGTAGCGAAACGCCGAAGCCTCGGGGACCGTTTTCCGTCTAGACAATTCCAATAACGAGCTTTCACCCATAGCCGCCATTGTTGGCCCGATTGGTAACCCTACAAACGAGGCGCCACGTTTCCGACCGCGAAATTTGTTTCGTCGCCTAACCTGCGTGTCATGCACGTTGTGTTTCAACGTGTCAAAGAGTCCGACGGAGTAAAGACACGGCTTCCAATACTGTCGGAAGACTGATTCAGCAGTAACGCGTGTCGACGTAATGCGGTAAATCCAATGTGGTAAATCCAAAACGGGTATATAACTTTATTTAAATTAAATCGAAGAATATATACACGGTTCTTAATATCGTGCGAAAGCGGAATGTACAAAACGAATAACTCCTTGTTCATCTCCTTTCTGTACTCTAACTGAAACTGTAATTCACCTGTCTAAACCCGAATGAATCTCCCTTAATCGCGAGGCCCGTTTCCTGGCAACGTATTTTTTTTTGTCCTTTTCAAACATGCTATCCTCGTCCGGGCATGATGACAGAATAAGCTCGCTATCAGCAGATAAGCAAGATCCTGCGACATGCACCGCAATTCTCCCTTTATCCGTCTTAGAAATGGACGGACAGGACTCATTCGTAATGCGGCTTACAGTTCATATACGTTTCCGACTACAAATATTATTTACAAGTGCATGTTGACATTTCGTAACAATGCAGATATTACAAACGTTTACAGTACACAAAATTCTTGAACATCTATCCACGTATCATCAAATTACGTTTCTCATCGAGCACGCGCCTTACAAATTGTTTCTAATCGTGATGATCATGCATCTTACAGTATATACGTCTATAACTACAAATATTACTAACAAATCCATATTGACACTTTGCAACAATACAGGTATTACAACATTTTCAGTACACAAATATCCTTAAGCACCAACCCACGCAAATACTGCACCCGCGTATCATCGAATTAATTGCTCATCCAGCAGGCATCTTTCAAACTGTCTCTAATCGTAATGATCATCTTACAGTATATACGTCTGTAACTGCAAATATTACTAACAACTCCATATTGATACTTTGCAACAATGCAGATAATACAAAGTTTACAGTACATAAAATTCTTGAACATCTATCCACGTATCATCGAAATAACTTGTTCATCGAGTACTCGCCCTTCAAACTCTCTAATTGTAATGATCATGCACTTTACAGTATATACATCTATAACTACAAATATTACTAACAACTCGATGTTGACATTTTGCAACAATGCAAATAGTACAAGATTTTTATTACACAAATATCCTTAAGCACCCACCCACGCAAATACTACGTTTACAATAACCAAAAATCCTTGAGCACCCACCCGCGTATAATCGAATTTCAACGCTGTCTTCAGTCGCAATGGCCATGCGTCTAATTCGTCGACGAGCTTCTCCTATGTAGTCCGTAAGCAATGTGTTAAGATCGTCGTCGAGGATCGGTGGATCCTCCCTCAATTCGCCGGCTTACATTTGCGCGGCGAACTATGCGTTGACCTAATTCCCTTTGAGCCTCTCGAGCACGGCCGACCAGACATCGTGCTCTTCCACTTCAGACTTCGATCTCCGCCTCGACGCGTGCCGGCGCCGGTCTGGCACGTACGGAAACGTTTCGACGAGCGCAAATTAACCGGTCCCGCGGGTCGTGCCAAAGAATGCCACGAGGCAACTGGGTAGCAGCGCGATTAATCGCGGACAATCTCGCCTATCGCCGTTAAACGTGTCATTAATAACACCCAGCTCCGCTTTCCGCTAGCGTCGCGCGTCAACGGAATCGCCGAGAATAGATAGCGGGATATTAATGAATCGCTTTCGAGAGTCGCCGCGTCGTTATTATTAATCGCCGGTTAATCATTATCAATTACTGCCGGCGCGCCGTTCGACCCGCTAATCGAATTGCGGGCTAAATGACTCGATTCCTTGGCCGGTTACTCGGAATTTTACATCGTTTTGTGTCATACGGCGGCGTGATGGATCATGCCATGCAATGACGCGCGTTGGCCAGGCGCCAGTGCAGAAGCAGAAATGTATTGATTCGTTAGATTATAGACGTAGCTACGTGCTTCATGGAGAACACTGGCCGAAGTCGGCAGAGATTATGTGGGTGGCATTGTTGGTGTGTACGGTGAAACGGTGAGTGTGTAGATTGTCGGGAAACATGTTTGCGCATGGTGTTTGTTTGTTAGGTAGTAATAATTAGTCGTTAATGTAGCAATGAAAGCTGCGAGTCGGATGGAAATTGAAAAATATGAAAATATCTGTCAATCTGGCGTTGAATAGAGCCGGCCGAATCCTAAAAGTAATTCTGTGTAGAACGGATAGAATGACGAGGTACGTGCTGGGGAAGGTCGGCAGGGGCAATGTTCCACTTACGTAAAGTGACTATACGTTCCGTTTCTAGGTAGTCTGTTCCGTTGTCCTTAAGCGCAGCTTCGAGACACCAGTGTCTTGTTTTCAGAAAGAGAGCAATCCGCGGTAACAATTAAGAAGAAGACGCGAAGAAAAACAAGAACTCCGTTCGTAGCGCTTAGTAGGATACTCATTTATTTCTAAAATATTACACCACGAAAGGTGAATGAATGGAACCCTGGGAATATTCAACCTAAAGTCGTTGAGTGGAATTGTTCGAACGGTTTTACACCAATCATTTGAATCGTATGAACTTTCGTATAATTATTAAATATATTTTATGTCTGCCATCGCGAATGCACTTGTATAAAGGATCTTTTCAATTAATTCACAAGTTCTATTCTAAGAAATTTTGCCAATAGTCTCATTCTTTTTTGGAGTCAACGCCCAATATACTAAAGTAAATTTGTTCTTCGAAACCATATAAAATCATATAAATTATATATTTTCGCGTCTTCGTTTCTGTTCTTTTCATCAATAACTAAAAATTTATATGAAAAAAAAAAACATGAAATCCGCGTCGCATTTGCATCAACGCAGTTTCTTTAGCTCTGGCGTCATTCTCGCAAGCAGCATAATCTAATCGTCCGTCGCGAGTTTTCGAAACCGTGCGGTCCTCGCATTTCGTTCAATCGCGCTCGCCCGTAGGAACTTTCGGTATTACTGAATTCTGCCATCGCATGCCCCGTACAGATTGAACGCCTCTCATTCGACTCCCGAGAAATTAGATTCGCCGTAACTAGGCACGCCGGAATCGATGCTTTCGGCACGAAAACGTTGTAGGACATACGGTCGTCTGATATGGACCAACAGCACGATCGTTTTCTCTCCCTCTCCCTCGCTCTCCCGCAGAAACCGTCAACTTGTCCCTTTTACGACGTGATATACCTGCGGAAACAGCCGCCCGACAAAGTTACCCCATAAACCCGCGATGGGCTGGATTCGACGGAGCGATTTCGATGCTAACTTAACATCGAACGCCTCTCACCCGTCGAAACCCTCCTGCCGCCCCCTTGTCGATCGAGTAATAAACGGAGGCGAGATTCTCCGATCGAATATGTTCGCCAAAGAACAATCTGCTCGTGCCGGCATTTCGACGCTGATGTTAGAAATTTGGAACTGGGACGCAGAATCTGTTGGGATGTCTTTAAATCTTACGTATTTAATTTCGGAAAGCAATGCGGGCTAATTAGGTTTATTACTAGGAATTGCAAATATGTGAGAAATGAGCCGTTTATTTTGAAAGTGGCCTAACTTCGTTTTTCAATATTTTCCGGTTACCATGGTTACTTGTACAAATTCATGTTATTTATCAGTAAATGTTGTTTATCTCGATTTGAAGATAAATGGAGTTAGGCCACTTTCAAAATAAACGGCTCAAACATCGTAAGTCGTCATCGCTGATAGTGAATCAGGCGATACCGTACAAGTTCTTGCCTAAGTAAAAATGATATTAATGTGCTGGGATATTTTTAGATCTTGCATATTTAATTGCGGACAGTGACGGAATGCAGTATGTAGCAATCTTGACTTTTGCAAATGTCATCAGGTGTTAGCGATACATGTAAAAATAATGCGCGAGTAGCATATTTTTAAATTAGTATTTGAATGCAGGCGATGGAAGCTGACCCTTTAAACTCACGACACGTCCGCGTGCGGTATCGAAAATTGCTCCCGAGTCAATCATGTAAAATAGCGAGTACTTTTTGGAACTTTATTTTATTAGTGCTAGTACAGTTGCTGCGAATTTTAAGCGTGGTCGTACGCGTTCCGGTTCAGACGATCGTAACGATATTTTGTAGCCGACACTTTCTCGGCGCAGGGCAATGTATTTTATCTGCACGAAAAGATGCGCATTTTTTACATGTTTTCTTTATTTGCTCGTTCCGACGATATTTTTATTTTAGACAGCCCATTCGCGTACAACGAGAACGCTCGTGCTGATCCACATTTTAAAACGAAGTTAACAAGCAAACTGGAACGCCCGAAGAATTTTCGCGTCGTCAACCTACTAACCCTTTTGCTAAACCAATGACAAATTTGGGGGAAAAAATAAAAAATGATTGCAATACAATAACAGTTGAACGAATAATTGCAGTCTCGTCGAGTTTGATATTTTCGATCAATGTCTTTCACATATTACTAGGCCGCGAGAAGCAGTTAATTTATTACATTTGTAAAAGTACAAAATATTGCCATATAATAACAATTGAAAAAATATATTCTCATCAAGTTTGATATTTCTGATTAACGTCTTTCGTATATTGTCACGCTATAAGAAAAACTAATTTTTCTACATAAGCTGCTCGATACGTACACACTAAAAAAAAGCACCCCACTTCCACCGTGCCAATATCCGCATCGTACTCCGAATATTCGAAACGGCTGCTCCGAAAATTCGACGTGTGATACCGCTCCACAAGTGACACGTCCCGTTCACTGACACCCTGGGACAAGCAATTAACGCTTTTTCGACCCAAAGACCCCGATACGCGCCACGAAAAAAGCCGTTCCGTACGAAAGTTTCCCCAGTCCATTCTGCAATGCAACTTTACCGCTTAAAACTCGCCCGTCGCTAATTAAACGAACGGTTCGATCAATTTCTTTCCCCGCTTCTTGCAGCGTAGTCATTATTATCTGCCGCGGCGCGTAAAGGTGAGAAGTCGACGTACTAATTTCTTCGATTCGCGATGAGCTGTTGGGGAGATGCGAAGTTGCGAATCGTCGGAGATGAAGGTACTTTTCTCGTGCGGTCAATTCGGTTCGGGCATCGAAGCAAAGTTCAAGCTTTTAAAAGACTTCAAAAGGATCGCGTGTTCCGACCCCTCGGCGGAAGTTACTGCTGATAATTAACAGCGCCGCTTCCTTTGACTCGGCTCTTTGCTGTTTATCGGTACGGTAATGATATCGTAGTTACGCAAAATTTAATTGAAGATCGCTGCGTTATATCTTATTTTAGGCTTCAAGCTAGATTTGGGTAAATAAGAAATTCGCCCGGTTCGTTTCTTAGTTGCTGAAAAGAGTTACTGGAAAAAAATGTAAACACCGCACTGAGTGTTACGCGTCTTCTTTGGTAGAAGATGTTTAGCTGACGGCCCATCGCAAGTTCTTTTACGTCAGAAGATACTCGTGTATTTTTTTCGCATAAATGTTTGTTGCTAAAATAGACGGTGAGAAGCTATTCTAATCAAAATTTTGACATGTAACGATAACCTCATGGCAGCTGTTAGTAACGTAGAAATTGTGGACATGCATTGACATTCATACAGTTATATTTTTTATGTCATCCAACATCGACAATATGAACGTCCAGTACAAATGACATCGGCATTACAAAACATTACACGTTAACGTAATATTTTTATACGAAAACTGACTTTCCGAATGTCTATAACGCCAACGGTCGATCAAAATATTTCGTAGCATTTCATGTCGAATAGTTCCGACATTCGACCAATCCGCCTGCAATTATCGATTAATTCAACAGCCCATCAGAGATTTCCTAACATCATCAACACCCAGTATAAACGTCACCCCCCTGTAAAGCATTACACGTTAACGTAATATTCTTTGTATGAAAACTGACTTTCCGAATGTTTATAACGCCAATGGTCGATCAAAGTATTTCGTAGCATTTTATGTCGAATAGTTCTGACATTCGGCCAATCCGCCTGCGATTATTGATTAATTCAACAGCCCATTAGAGATTTCCTAACATCATCAACACTCAGTATAAACGTCACCCCCCTGTAAAGCATTACACGTTAACGTAATATTTTTTGTATGAACACTGACTTTCCAAATGTTTATAACGCCAACGGTTGATCAAAGTATTTCGTAGCATTTTATGTCGAATAGTTCTGACATTCGGCCAATCCGCCTGCAATTATCGATTAATTCAACAGCCCATCAGAGATTTCCTAATATCATCAGCACCTAGTATAAACGTCACCCCCCTGTAAAGCATTACACGTTAACGTAATATTTTTTGTATGAAAACTGACTTTCCGAATGTCTATAACGCTAACGGTCGATCAAAGTATTTCGTAGCATTTTATGTCGAATAGTCCTGACATTCGACCAATCCGCCTGCAATTATCGATTAATTCAACAGCCCATCAGAGATGTCCTAATATCATCAGCACCTAGTATAAACGTCACCCCCCTGTAAAGCATTACACGTTAACGTAATATTTTTTATATGAAAACTGACTTTCCAAATGTTTATAACGCCAATGGTCGATCAAAGTATTTCGTAGCATTTTATGTCGAATAGTTCTGACATTCGGCCAATCCGCCTGCGATTATTGATTAATTCAACAGCCCATCAGAGATTTCCTAACATCATCAACACTCAGTATAAACGTCACCCCCCTGTAAAGCATTACACGTTAACGTAATATTTTTTGTATGAAAACTAACTTTCCAAATGCTTATAACGCCAATGGTCGATCAAAGTATTTCGTAGCATTTCATGTCGAATAGTTCCGACATTCGATCAATCCGCCTGCAATTATCGATTAATTTAAGAGCCCATCAGAGATTTCCTAACATCATCAACACTCAGTATAAACGTCACTCCCCTGTAAAGCATTACACGTTAACGTAATATTTTTTGTATGAAAACTGACTTTCCGAATGTTTATAATGCCAATGGTCGATCAAAGTATTTCGTAGCATTTTATGTCGAATAGTCCTGACATTCGGCCAATCCGCCTGCGATTATTGATTAATTCAACAGCCCATCAGAGATTTCCTAACATCATCAACACTCAGTATAAACGTCACCCCCCTGTAAAGCATTACACGTTAACGTAATATTTTTTGTATGAAAACTGACTTTCCGAATGTCTATAACGCCAACGGTCGATCAAAGTATTTCGTAGCATTTCATGTTGAATAGTTCCGACATTCGACCAATCCGCCTGCAATTATCGATTAATCCAACAGCCCATCAGAGATTTCCTAACATCATCAGCACCTAGTATAAACGTCACCCCCCTGTAAAGCATTACACGTTAACGTAATATTTTTTGTATGAAAACTGACTTTCCGAATGTTTATAACGCCAACGGTTGATCAAAGTATTTCGTAGTATTTTATGTTGAATAGTTCCGACATTCGACCAATCCGCCTGCAATTATCGATTAATTCAACAGCCCATCAGAGATTTCCTAACATCATCAACACCCAGTATAAACGTCATCCCCCTGTAAAGCATTACACGTTAACGTAATATTTTTTGTATGAAAACTGACTTTCCAAATGTTTATAACGCCAATGGTTGCTCAAAGTATTTCGTAGCATTTTATGTCGAATAGTTCTGACATTCGGCCAATCCGCCTGCGATTATTGATTAATTCAACAGCCCATCAGAGATTTCCTAACATCATCAACACCCAGTATAAACGTCACCCCCCTGTAAAGCATTACACGTTAACGTAATATTTTTTGTATGAAAACTGACTTTCCAAATGTTTATAACGCCAATGGTCGATCAAAGTATTTCGTAGCATTTTATGTCGAATAGTTCTGACATTCGGCCAATCCGCCTGCGATTATTGATTAATTCAACAGCCCATCAGAGATTTCCTAACATCATCAACACCCAGTATAAACGTCACCCCCCTGTAAAGCATTACACGTTAACGTAATATTTTTTGTATGAAAACTGACTTTCCGAATGTTTATAATGCCAACGGTTGATCAAACTATTTCGTAGTATTTCATGTCGAATAGTTTCGACATTCGACCAATCCGCCTGCAATTATCGATTAATTCAACAGTCCATCAGAGATGTCCTAATATCATCAGCACCTAGTATAAACGTCACCCCCTGTAAAGCATTACACGTTAACGTAATATTTTTTGTATGAAAACTGACTTTCCGAATGTCTATAACGCCAACGGTCGATCAAAGTATTTCGTAGTATTTCATGTCGAATAGTTCCGACATTCGACCAATCCGCCTGCAATTATCGATTAATTCAACAGTCCATCAGAGATTTCCTAACATCATCAGCACCTAGTATAAACGTCACCCCCCTGTAAAGCATTACACGTTAACGTAATATTTTTTGTATGAAAACTGAGTTTCCAAATGTTTATAACGCCAATGGTCGATCAAAGTATTTCGTAGCATTTTATGTCGAATAGTTCTGACATTCGGTCAATCCGCCTGCAATTATCGATTAATTCAACAGCCCATCAGAGATTTCCTAACATCATCAACACTCAGTATAAACGTCACCCCCCTGTAAAGCATTACACGTTAACGTAATATTTTTTGTATGAAAACTGACTTTCCGAATGTTTATAACGCCAACGGTCCATCAAAGTATTTCGTAGCATTTCATGTTGAATAGTTCCGACGTTCGGTCAATCCGCCTGCAATTATCGATAAATTTGAGAGCCCATCAGAGATGTCCTAATATCATCAGCACCTAGTATAAACGTCACCCCCCTGTAAAGCATTACACGTTAACGTAATATTTTTGTATGAAAACTGACTTTCCAAATGTTTATAACGCCAATGGTCGATCAAAGTATTTCGTAGCATTTTATGTCGAATAGTTCTGACATTCGGCCAATCCGCCTGCAATTATCGATTAATTCAACAGCCCATCAGAGATTCCCTAATATCATCAGCACCTAGTATAAACGTCACCCCCCTGTAAAGTATTACACGTTAACGTAATATTTTTGTATGAAAACTGACTTTCCAAATGTTTATAACGCCAATGGTCGATCAAAGTATTTCGTAGCATTTTATGTCGAATAGTCCTGACATTCGGCCAATCCGCCTGCGATTATTGATTAATTCAACAGCCCATCAGAGATTTCCTAACATCATCAGCACCCAGTATAAACGTCACCCCCCTGTAAAGCATTGCACATTCACATAATATTCTCAAACACAAAAATAACCTTCCGATTGCCTACAACACATTCCATCGCATTTCACGTTGAACAAATCTGACATTCAGCCACTGCCTCGCAACCGCGTCATTTCGATCCGCATTCAATCATCGATTAATTCGACTGAGAGCATGCGTACACTTCTTGTCCGTGCCCAGAAACGTTCATACCCCATTCCGTCGAAAAACACACCGTGACAAGACGTACCGCGACGCGGGCGTGCGATTTAACGGAATTAAATTTCTGCCCGGCTCTGCGGCGTGTTTTTTCGCGCGACGCCGCGAAACGCACTCGACGTGTTTCAGGCAAACAATGCGGAAGGAAGGGCAGAAGACGCGCGCGGGCACTTTTTCTCGAGGAATTTTTACGTCGGGCCGGCATTTTTATGCCCGCCGCCGGTCAACGTCCATCGCGCGTCGGTTGTTCGGTAACGTTACCGTTGTCTGTCGCTTTGCGTGAAATATCCGTCGCTTCTCGAGCCCGCTGTCCGGGCCAGCCGGCACTTGACGGCTTTTTCCTGGACCGCCCTTCCGCAGTCGCGGGCTTGTTTCGATTTGCCCTTTTTCCCGACCCCCCATAGCTCCGACGTCTTTTTATTTCTGCGCACCCTCGCCATCTCGTGATACCACTGTGCGCCACTGACGTGGACGATTGTTCGCGTGTAAGGTCTCAAGCGAATTGGACATGCGTTACTGGTTTATCACTGAATATACTGATGCGTCCGATTATAATATTGTGTGTTGTAAGGCAAATTGGGTATTATGCTTTTGAAGGTCCTGGTATGTGCCTTATTAGGTATATACCAGGTAATACCTATAATACCTATACCCTTGATAATGGTAATACCTGTGTCTTTGAAGGTTTTCTGCGTTTCTTGATGCCGCGTGGAATGCAGTTTTCGTACTAATTTTTAACCCTTTCGCTACTACTAGAGACTATAGTCGTCCGACCAGAGTCCATCTTGGCACATTTATCATGGATCTCTTGGTCCGTATGTTGCTTCTTTTTGTTAGAGAGCATAGCATTGTTGTATGTGTCTATTCTCAATCAGCGGTAGCTTTCGTCAGAAATGTTCTTTTCCTAAAAAAATCATAATCATGACATTTTTAAGAGTGAGCATAAAGTCAAATTGTGGAAAAGACCGCCGTACTAGAGGTACTGGTGTGCGTAATTGTTGATGCCTAAGTTTTAAGGCAAATTGGGTATTATGTGTTAGTAGGATAACATTCGATTTATTGGGGTGCGATGTAAAGCAAATTGCATATTAGATTTTTGCAGTTTAACTCTAGATTTACTGATGCGCGTAATTGTCGATGCGCAAGGCGTAAGGCAAATTGCGTATTATGTGTTACTAGTTTAACACTAGATCTACTGGTGTGCGTAATTGTCGATGTACCAGGTGCAAGGCAAATTGTGCATTATGTGTTACGAGAGTTACACTGCATTTACTGATATGCGCAATGAGCTGTATAAGGCAAATTGCGTATTATGTGTTAGTAGTTTAACACTAGATCGCTGATGGACTATGTAATATTGTTTTTTCCGTCAGTAACTTTTGCGGACTCTTATTAATAGAATGGTTCTAATGTATATCCGAATTCATGTTCGCCTTAAATTTCACGCGCAAAATTACAGAAATCATTACTATTATTTTGGCAAAATTTTCGCGGGCTTTTATTTATGGCATTATATGGATACATATCCAAATTCACGTTTCCCTCTTAAGTTTCGCGTACAAAAAAAACAGAAACCGTTTCTATTATTTTCGCGCAATTTTTATTAATGAAATGGTACGAACATATATTCGAATGCATTTTTTCCTCATGCTTCCAATTTCCAACTTCTCTACGCCGTATACCTATATATTTGCCGAGACAATATTTGATCAATGCTCGACCTCCTGTATTACACGTTGAGCATAGATCTCTTATGAATCACGCATTGAATTACTCGCACATTTCGTTCGCACGCCCCTCGGTTCCGTTAATTTGCACATATGTCTGTTTATCTTTTCTTCTTTCGAAACGTTCCTTCGCCGTTTTTGTTTTACTTTCTCATTCGCTTACTTGTCCCCTTCTCACAGTGCGAAGTCAGCCCACCCTCGCTAATACTCGACGCGTTTCTTCTCCCCGATCTTCTCTATTTTTCTTCGTTCCCCCGTTATTTCCGCTTTTATTTCCCACACGCACGTACCTCGCCGGCGGCATCGGATGAACGGATTTCCATGATGGATCTTCCGCAGGGCGACTTGACACTCGGTTGACGCGGAGAACGAAAAAGACGGCAGGAGCGACGGCGGAAACGTACAAAAACTATTCATACACTGCCAAGGAGTATAAAGAATGGCCCGCCACTTTCATTATATTCGTAACATCGTTAAGAATTTCCCCGCATACGTGCAGCTAAGCGATTTCATTTCTAACTTCGCGGCGAACGAATACCGAAGATGGGGAAAATTGTATTCAAATACGGCGAAAATACATGGCAGTCGAAGAGTACAAAGATTATTTAACACGTTGACTGCCGTGCGTATTTTACTATATTAAAACCGCGGCGTGATGAAGTACTACAGAATGTGATTGAATTGTACAAAATGAAAATAATGCGAAGGTATTGGACAGCAAAGAATTGAATCACTATTTAATATTAATTGCATTTGCAAAATTATAAATGCTACCGATTGGGCATTTTTTGACTTTTTCGTGAGACCTTTTGCGCCGGTCACCGATGACCACCATGGTAGTCAAAGTGTTAACACCGATCGATTACTTTTTTTTATATACCCCCATACGCTCACACGTGTGTTAACACGTTGACTGACACGCGTATTTTACTATATTAAAACCGCACCGGGATGAAGTACTACAGAATGTGATTGAATTGTACAAAATCAAAATAATGCGAAGGTATTGGACACCAAAGAATTGAATCACTATTTAATGTTAATTGCATTTGCAAAATTATAAATGCTACCGATTGGGCATTTTTTGACTTTTTCGTGAGACCTTTTGCGCCGGTCACCGGTGACCACCACGGCAGTCAACGTGTTAAATATCTTTGCGCGCAGTAATGCTATCAAAATGCTGTAAAAAGTGTCACATGGTACAGTGATGACTTCTTAGAAGTTAGGCTAAAATGAACCAACCTACGCAGAATTGCTGATGTTTGCGCAACAGTCTCGCCGACGAGACGCTCTGAAAACTCATCAAAGACGCAGTTCGAAATTGACTAGATAAAGCAGCCGTCGCGTCTGTGTAGAAAACAGCAGAAACATGCCCACTCAGCCGATGCTTAAATCCCGTCGCTATCTGCGTCTGCAATCGGGCATCGCCATCTTGCTTTAATGGCCTCTACGTGTTCTCGAATATATCGGCCCGCCGAACGCTTTTTCGCCAATGTTGTTAACAAGCGGGCTCGAAGGCAGCTGAAACGATTCTGCGAGGTTCCATTATGGGAGACTGCATTTCGAAACCGTCGCGACGCGCAAGACGAGGCGTGTGCGATAATGAGAATTAACCCACTCATCCGTGCGCAGAGGGTTGAAACATACCCACTTTATATTTCTAATTACCAATTTCCCGGTTTCTACGTGTGCCTCGCTTCATTATCGTTATACACAAGTAACGGTAATTTCGTAGATATGTTTATCGGTGTTATGAAAGCCTCATTTAAGCTGGATGGCATAATGAAGGAACATTGCGTTATTGATAGACTGATCGGGGAATGTGTATGGGAATATTGGATCTAAAGGCAGGCGTATCTGAATAACTATATATGGAATAATCATATGATAATTGTAAGAAACTTCAATACTTGATTTACGAGCAAAATGCAGAGGATGCTCCTATTATTTTGCAGCCACATTTACGGACTTTTATTAATGAAAGAATGCGAATATACAAAAGGCAGGCGTATCTGAATAATTATATATAGAATAATCATATGATAATTGTAAGTATATATGCAGAATGCTCCTAATTTTGCATACATTTACGGACTTTTATTAATGAAAGAATGTGTATACAAAAGGCAGGCGTATTTGAATAACTATATATGGAATAATCATAGGATAATTGTAAGATTTACGAGCAAAATGGAGAGGATGCTCCTATTATTTTGCAGTCACATTTACGGACTTTTATTAATGAAAGAATGCGAATATACAAAAGGCAGGCGTATCTGAATAACTATATATGGAATAATCATATGATAATTGTAAGAAACTTCAATACTAGATTTACGAGCAAAATGCAGAGGATGCTCCTATTATTTTGCAGCCACATTTACGGACTTTTATTAATGAAAGAATGCGAATATACAAAAGGCAGGCGTATCTGAATAACTATATATGGAATAATCATATGATAATTGTAAGAAGCTTCAATACTTGATTTACGAGCAAAATGCAGAGGATGCTCCTATTATTTTGCAGCCACATTTACGGACAGTTATTAATGAAAGAATGCGAATATACAAAAGGCAGGCGTATCTGAATAACTATATATGGAATAATCATATAATAATTGTAAGAAACTTCAATACTAGATTTACGAGAAAAATGCAGAGGATTCTCCTATTATTTTGCAGCCACATTTACGGACTTTTATTAATGAAAGAATGCGAATATACAAAAGGCAGGCGTATCTGAATAACTATATATGGA
Organism: Cryptocheilus praepositus; assembly: GCA_033815515.1. NCBI lineage: Eukaryota > Metazoa > Arthropoda > Insecta > Hymenoptera > Pompilidae > Cryptocheilus > Cryptocheilus praepositus. Next base: position 6,575,040 of record JAWWQZ010000303.1, on the reverse strand, counting down.
ATAATCATATGATAATTGCAAGAAACTTCAATACTTGATTTACGAGCAAAATGCAGAGGATGCTCCTATTATTTTGCAGCCACATTTACGGACTTTTATTAATGAAAGAATGCGAATATACAAAAGGCAGGTGTATCTGAATAACTATATATGGAATAATCATATGATATATATACGAGCAAAATGCAGAGGATGCTCCTATTATTTTGCAGCCACATTTACGGACTTTTATTAATGAAAGAATGCGAATATTCAAAAGGCAGGCGTATCTGAATAACTATATATGGAATAATCATATGATTGTAAGAAACTTCAATACTAGATTTACGAGCAAGATGCAGAGGGTGCTCCTATTATTTTGCAGCCACATTTATGGACTTTTATTAATGAAAGAATACGAATATATATATAATTTTTAAATTTTGTATCTCGTACACCTACGTATCTCCACTAATAATGTCGTACACTTACATATTCCTCCGCAAATCTACTATCATTGAGAATGTAGCAAGGGGTCTGAACTGTGTATACTCAAACTCGATGGCAATAATTTTCTACCTATCCACTACACGTTCAGATATGATATACAAGATTACAACGCTGACGATCGCTCTCCGGCCAGTATAAGAAACATCCGCATAAGACTCACCATCAAAATTCCTAAAAGAAGCCCGCGCGCAGCAATACTGATTATTCATCACCTCCTCCGGTTCCTCTTATCGCCCCGGATAAGAAATCCGTCGTCGGCAGCGCGTCTCATCGCCTAATGGGTTCGAATCGAAACGGAATCAGATCATATTTCTCTGAACGGCCCACCTCGGCGTCCTTAGAAGCGGCGCAAGTTATTTCGCGATTATCTGCTTACTCGGAGCTCCGGCAAACGCGCGGCACGCTGAAACGGGACACGCCGCGGCGCGAATGAATGAATTTCGCGCGAAGATTGAAAAAAGGATTTAACCGGGGCGAGGCGACATCGGAGAGTCTCGCGAGCTCCCGCGTCGCTGAAACCGGAGCAAAAGAAGAGGCGGCATCCGCGGAAGACTCGGAAGACTCGGAAGACGGAGTCAGAGGTCTCCGCATTGAAAGCGACATGCCTTTTGTGATTTTCTCATTACCGGAGTGGAAGGTCGATCCTCGAAGCCCGCGTAGCTGCAACCTGGGTCCGTCCGCCATCCCCTAAAGCCTGAAACATCTTCCGCACGTGCCTTCTCTCTCCCGCGCGTAAACCCACCCGCGACTTCTTTCTCCTAAGCCTTATAGATACGTAATACCTCATAGATACGTTGGCCCACGCGCCCACCGCAGCCGCGTATGAGGAATTACTCCTTTCATGCTTACCCCGCAAGGACCAGGTTCCAGGACCAGCCGGGCCCTAACTCCTGATCACCGGCAGATCGGAAAATTATATTTCCCTGGCAATCGCCTTACGCCTTTCGAACCGTTCGGCTACGCTGTCCTCGTCTCGTCGTGCTTCTCTTATTACAGAGCTCGTTCTATCACCACCCCCAGCAACCCTGGCCACCTTCCGACCCCTTCTATATCTTCCCTATATATATATATATCCCTCCCCTATAACCTCCCCGGGCTATTACGCGTCCATTGTGCCGCGCGTCCGTCTTTTGATCGTGCCGGGATCCTCTTCCTTGTTAATTCGTCTCCGACCCTCGGCCATAGCGGCCGATCCGTCCTTCAATGAAATCGTATTGGTTTTGCTGGAACTCGCGAGCGGTGTGAGTCGGACACTTAGGCAAGTTGTTTACGGCGGATTATGCATGTTCTTATGTGCCGGTGATCTGTTGATGACTCGGTTAATGCAGCTGGAGAATATGAAGGTGATGCGGGTGTTTTAGGATTACGAGGTTAAGGGGTGCTGGTAATCTGTTGTTCAGTCGTGCGTCGTGGCCGATTTGCGATGAAATTATTTGAAAGTCATTGTTTGCCGTGAACGAAGACGTGACCGAATTATTAACACTTTGACTGCCACGGTGGTCACCGGTGACCGACGCAAGAGTGAAGATCCAAAATATTCACAATGGGTGGTAATTATTATTTTATAAATGCAGTTGTTGTTAGAATAGTGATGCGATCCTTTGGTCTCCACTACCTGCACGTTATTTACATTTTGTATAATTTCGTCGAACGCTGTAGTATTTCATATCATCGCCGTTCTAATGTAGTAAAATACGCTTGGCAGTCAATGTGTTAAGGTGGCAGGTAATGTTACACAAGTGTGTCGCCACTTCATTGTCGAAGAATATGTTGGCGATAAGCGGTATTTTTGGTTTATTCCGATAATTTCAACTGACGATGTTTAATTTATTTGCACGCCGCGGCACTTCGGGGCAGAATGATTTGAAGGTGTGTTGGAAAGTTATTGTTTGCCGTTAACAAAGGCGTGATCGAATCATGAAGGTAGCGGGTAACGTAATTCACAGGAGATCGACCAGACGGATGTATGTTGCCTCCAATAATTTTAAAGAATATTTCGGATTTACTCGGTTAATTTGCACTGGCAATGTTTAATTAATTCGTACGTCACGATGCTTCGGTATAAAATTATTTTAAGCACGCCTCGAAAGGTACTGTTTCCCGTAAATAATGCCTTACCTAAAACAAGTTTGCGCTAGATTTTCTGGTAGTCCTTTATGTAGAGCGTTGCTTGGGGTTGAACTATGTGTTTGGGAAACATCATGTGTACGTGTAATATGGACCTGTGTATGCTCGACGTGTATATGAGCACACGTAATGTGCACGTGTACGCTTATGACAAGGTTTCCTATGTAAGCCTGTGCATAGTTTGTAAACGGGAGCGTAATTCATGTCATCCCCCTCTGTTAAGTAGTCAATGGACGTGTTCCACATTGACCATTACTACTTGCCACGCTTCCACTCGCCACCCAATCTGTTCTTGCGCTTCAATTTTCACGAAGCCACATTTTACCATTATTCTCATTATCGCTTACTTAGAAAATGAAACTAAATAACCTTAATTTCCTACCATTGGCCTCCGTTGTAACAGCAAAATGATCGAATCATCGTACCTTTTACACATCAAACACCACTGACCCAGCTCGTCCAACACACGGTTGACAATTTTATTTAAACCCACACTCACGTTTATTTTGCTTCGATACGTCATCCCTCCAAATACCCAATCCTTCCCCGTGCCATTTATCACAACTCATCTCCGTCTCCCAGTGCAGAATATATTCGCCGGCGCCCTCATCGCATTTCCATCAATTTCCACTTACACACTGGACGCTGCCCGTTTCATTTAAGTTCTACATAATTGCACTGTAAATTGCTTATTCCACTTCACTTTGTAGATTTTTAAATTGCCCGTAATAGATTGAATATTCCGAGGGAATAATTAATATTCCCCGCTGCCGTCGCCTCTCCTCGTTCGTCCGTTCGGCTGCTCGTTTTTTCTCTTCTTTCTAGCCCGGGCTCCTTTCTTCCCCGACGCTCCTTGTTTTATAGCTCATCTATCGCCCAGGGAAGACCGCGCTTCCCTCGAAACGAGGTAGCGGCCGTCTATTGTCTCAAGAATGAAAAACGACGAAGCCGAGTCCGGCGACCGGCGGTTAGGCCAGTTTTCTCGCCCTGAAATTTCATTATTTAAGCGCCGCACTAAACGCCACTGCGCCGCGACGATTAAAATGTAGGCGAAGTTTAGATCGTGTTAACATGTAATATATGATGGGCGTGAGGTCGAACGATGACGTAAGCGAGAGATAAGAAGTTTGGACGATGCATGTGTGTATGCGAGGGTTCATACGACAGACAGATTTTATTCTGGTTGTTTGGCTTATTTAATGAAATAGTAAAACTACTTGTTCCTCTTCAACAGGAAACAATCAGAATAAAAGGGTTTCAGTTTATTGCGTACTTCACACAAATGGTTGTTTTTACATATTAAAATTAAGTGAGAAGATTAATACGCGATGCTAATGTATGGTGAAAAAGAATCGGGAAGACTTGGAAAAACGGTCAAAGGCAAAAAAAACGAATGACGCAGCATTACGAAAAGTTTTTATAGATTGATTGCGTATAATTTAGTTTTCACTGTTAGATATTTGCTTCTACACCATCTTCGCATAAATCGCACTATGCATATTAAGCGACACGCGGCTCTTCTGCTAAGAAATTAAACGCATTTAAATAACTGAAACTAATCGGACTATCGGAAAAGAGAGGAAACGTTTATGATGCTCGTGAATATGTGTCATATGTGCGCAAAAGATTTTACTGGAAATCCAAAATATTCCCAATGAGTAGCAATAATTATTTTATAAATGCAGTTATTCTTAGAATATTGATGCGATCCTTTGGTCTCCACTACCTGCACATTATTTACATTTTGCATAATTCAGTCAAACGCTGTAGTATTTCATAGCATCGCCGTTCTAATACAGCAAAATACGCACGGCAGTCAACGTGTTAACACTAAACGTACCGGTACCTATTTTTACCATGAGGAATCATTCGACCACTTATGAAATAAACGGTGATTTTCAGAAAGAAATTCCTAATTTATTAAAGCAAGAAATTTAATAATCAGATGATATAAGAATTTACAGAAAGTCAAATAAGCGAAAGAAATAATAATGAATGTACGATTACAAAGTAAATTTTGAAAGGTGTCATTTGACCCCGTTTGGTACGTTTAGTGTTAACACAGTTTTGAGTTGACTGATGGTCGAAAACTTGCTGGTCAGCGGCGTTTCGTTCGCGGAAACATTCGAAACGTGCAGTCGACTCGCTCATTCTCGTAACCGCGTTGCCACGCAGTCTCTTTCAAATGCATAAATGAATCCCGGTGCACGCAATGTTCATTTCTTACCGGGCATACCTCTCGTGAACCGTGCATACAGAACGACGTAGCTCCGTACTCTATCTCGACTCGTCGGTACACATCGAGTTCCGCAGGTTCTTTTATCCGGACCGCTTCCGCGTACTTCGCCTAAGCGTTTGTAAGTCACGAGTGGCGAGCGATAAGTTTCGCCCGCGCAATTTGCCCCTTTCTCCCGCGGGGGTGCGTGTACATTTTTTCCGTGAGACCGACGCACGTGACCGTCGGCGATAAAACATTATCGATCTGTCGCGGGTATTTACGTAAACACACGCGCCGATTTATACGGCGCACGACGTTTTCCTTCCGCTTTTTTTCCATCGCCTTTTCCATCATCCCGCTCTTCGTCCGCTGGCGTCGGCCCCTTTTTTCGCGTCTCTCTCTTCACACCCTTTCCCGTGAAACACCCTTCACGACTCGTTTCTCAACGTCACGCGCGTCGGATTTTCCGTTATAAGCGTGACAATCGCATTCCTTATTCAGAAACGCGCCGTCGACCAATCCTAATACGTCATACGTCGCACTCGCATAAACGTCACATTCGAAACGCTTAGCTTCGAGTAGGAGGCGGCTGTTTTTGTACGGCCACGTATCGATCGCGTTCATGATAAATTATGTTAACCGTTTGAGTCCTATGCAGGACGATCGCGCTCTATGGATTTTATGTCGGAAAGTGCCGCTACTTTTATCGCGATGCGCGCTCAATTTTACTGGTAATTATTTTTCGTGTTGTTACTGTTTTTGATCTGAACCATATGAGCAATATATTTTGTGTGTAATTGGCATTATTTGAAATTATACTTATTGAAGGACTAGATTCGATCACTGGTTTATCCGCAGAATTAATGGAAAAGCTTAATTTCATGTCGGAAAGTGCCGCTACTTTTATCGCAATGCGCGCTCAATTTTACTGGTAATTATTTTTCGTGTTGTTACTGTTTTTGATCTGAACAATATGAGCAATATATTTTGTGTGTAATTGGCATTATTTGAAATTATACTTATTCAAGGACTGGATTCGATTACTGGTTTATCCGTAGAATTTGCAGATAATTATTAATGGAAATGCTTAATTTCAAGTCGGAAAGTGCCGCTACTTTTATTGCGATGCGCGCTCAATTTTACTGGTAATTATTTTTCGTGTTGTTATTGTTTTTGATCTGAACCATATGAGCAATATATTTTGTGTGTAATTGGCATTATTTGAAATTATACTTATTCAAGGACTGGATTCGATCACTGGTTTATCCGCAGAATTTGCGGATAATTATTAATGGCAAAACTTAATAGAATATTGTACAGATTGTAATTTTATTAGATGTTTTCATAACGCAGTTACTTGCCAAGAGAAAGTTTAACAACTGGTTCAATCGCATTATTGCTTGTGATAGTAGATGAAAAGCATATACAATGATAGATATTGCTGACAATATAACAAATTGACAAATTTCACTAACTGTCAAAACAAATTTTCTTCTTCAGAGCTTTCAAATGTTTTGAACCTCTTCAAACAACTTCAATATTTACCTGTCTCTACCACAAAGACCGTTGTCTCACTTGTTCATCCGCAAACTCATCATATTAACGCCTAATCTCGACTACATTTTTCGGCAATACAGATTTGTTCGCATTACAGCCCTAACCACGAACTATGCGACGAAAATTCATTATTTCGTTAGGCAATCCTTACCCTCGCCCTTCTTCGTCCTCGCGCATTAACTTTCCCGTCTATTTACCGTCTTTCCTTTAACCCGCTTTCCCATTGTAAACTAAAACGGTTCCGCCTTGAAAAATGCCTTCCGCCCCTCGCTTTCCATCTCTCCTTGTCCTTTTGTCTCAAAATTCCCTTTACGAGTATTCTCCCTTCTCCGTATATATTGACTTTGCCTTACACCCCACTTCTGTGACGTTTTTAATATAACCTTTCTGCTTTTAGACCTAATAAATACCGTGCAGATCCATCATACATTTGCACGTTGATAATGTCCATTCGTTATCCACTTATTGTTTTATAAAAAATGTTTCCCAGGAAAGTAAAACCGCTTGCGATAGTGTGGGTCGAATTGTCATGGATACATTTTGACGGTATTGTAGTGTTCAGTTTTTCTTTGATCTGCCCCTTGCGGTGGAATAGGACCCTCAGTGTGTAGCATACGAAAATTGTGAAACGGTCAGAAACAGAAAATATAAGGGACAAGACGAGAGAACAGTGGAACACATATGAAATGTAATAATAGGAATGTACCGTATAGGTGTTCTAATAAGTAGCTATACTCGATTACAGTTGAGTACTTTGAATAGTCGACGTAACACTTTTAATTCAACCATCGTTAAACTCAGCATTCGTTATTTGCCGCATGCTCATGCATTCGTTAATGTCTAATTTATAACAAATAAACGTCCCTATATGAATACATTACACAAACCCTCTCGGCCTAACGTCTCCAACGACATCAGAGATCTTGGAAAAATAATTCCTTTCGCCCATAACATTTCCTGCGAGCCTGCGAAAAACCGGTTACAAACCGTTACGTTTTTTCGGACGGCAAATAAACTTCGACGGGATCGACGAGTGAAAAGGGGGAAATCGAGAATTAGATCTCGTAACAATCAAGACTCAAGTCTTTTGTTACCTTCGTCCTCTCTGCTGAATTTCGTTGCTTCTCGTGTTCCAACTGCGCCCGACGAACGAATTTTTCATCGTGCCACGACAAAGGCGTTATTCGCTGAGAAACGGCACGCCAATCGACCTGATTTCCGCCGACACAAAACGGTTTTCACAGATTTTTGACCCTTTCCGCCCTATACGCGGACTCGACTCTTTTTGACATGGCCTTAGCATATCGACGATCGCTCGCATAATAAGGCAGTTGTCTCCATCGATTATGGTAGTTAGTAGACTTTTTCGGGGCACTACGTGCTTGCGGTTATAGTTTGGTAAATAGTATGACTACAGACGTAACGATATTTTACTGAAAGGGTTAAGGAATATAAAGTCCTTTTTTGGTTGAAAATGCTGGCTATGCTTTTTTCGCCTTTTCTTTGTTTTTGTTTGAATATTTATAATGTGAAGATTTTAATAATAAATACATTTTAATACCTTTTCTAATTAATTTTAATTAAAAAACATGAGCCGTTTATTCTGAAAGTGGCCTAACTCCGTTTTTCAATATTTTCCGGTTACCATGGTTACATGTACAAATTCATGTTATTTATCAGTAAATGTTATTTATCTCGATTTGAAGATAAATGAAGTTAGGCCACTTTCAAAATAAACGGCTCATATAAATATAAATAAAACTAATACATTTTTTAAGTACGGGTAGTAATTATGTCAATCACTTTCCCTTTCGATTATGCATCTTGAATCTTAAATCTTTACATTATACCTGTTTTTTTGGACAAACAAATTTTTATAACGCACACCCATTTTTATAGATTCCTGCATAGAAGTGATATAATTGGTCCCGAGACAGGTTGAGTTACAGTAATTCTGTACTTAGCATTTCCAAATGAAAAGTGGCTTTATATTCTTTAATCATTTAAATAAATTACATTAAGGTTGAAATTGATCACATCCTCTGGTAACCCGATATTAACCGTCGGTGCTTATCGAATACTATGCGATTGCTTTCGCAACGCAATATTCATGGCTGCTTAAAAGTAATAATTTTATTTTATTTGTCGTACAATTTGCTATATTGCGTATGATCGATCGCGTAACGTGATATTAGCCGCTGCAAGCTATCGAATACTGCACGATTATTTTTGCAACACGATATTCGCCGTTACGTAACAACAGCAATTCGTTTCGCGGCGTAACATATTCGGTATTGTATCATATTTTTAAAAAGAAAATATTCACCGTCCCGGTTTGTCGAAAATTGTATGAGCGTGGTTACGTCATAGATGTTTCGAAGAACAGAATTATAAGCGGCGGGGTACGCAAGTTTGAAACGTTAAAGTCGGCAGCTGACGTCTTCATTATCTTTTCATGGTGCGTGTCGTTCTTAACGTGAAGAAATAGGGTGATCGACCGTGGCGTGACCGGATGAAGACCCCTAAGTTTGTTCTGGGCGTCTTAATTAATACGAGCAACAATGTTTTTATTGCTGAAACTTTTCGACACGAAGCGATTTACAATATCAAACGAGTTTCCGTCTTGAGGTATGGTGTTTGATCAAACTACCTATAGCAAGGACGATGAATTATTTGAAAATATTAAAAATTAGACGATTTAGTCAGTTGATGTATATATTATCGTATTGAATTTCACCGGATGAAGACCCCTAAGTTTGTTCTGGGTGTCTTAATTAATACGAGCAACAATGTTTTTATTGCTGAAACTTTTCGACACGAAGCGATTTACAATATCAAACGAGTTTCCGTCTTGAGGTATGGTGTTTGATCAAACTACCTATAGCAATGACGATGAATTATTTGAAAATATTAAAAATTAGACGATTTAGTCATTTGATGTATCTATTATCGTATTGAATTTCACCGGATGAAGACCCCTAAGTTTGTTTTGGGTGTCTTAATTAATACGAGCAACAATGTTTTTATTGCTCAAACTTTCCGACACGAAGCGATTTACAATATCAAACGAGTTTCCGTCTTGATGTATGGTGTTTGATCAAACTACCTTCAGCAAGGACGATGAATTATTTGAAAATATTAAAAATTAGACGATTCGGTCAGTTGATGTATCTATTATCGTATTGAATTTCACCGGATGAAGACCCCTAAGTTTGTTCTGGGTGTCTTAATTAATACGAGCAACAATGTTTTTATTGCTGAAACTTTCCGACACGAAGCGATTTACAATATCAAACGAGTTTCCGTCTTGAGGTATGGTGTTTGATCAAACTACCTATAGCAATGACGATGAATTATTTGAAAATATTAAAAATTAGACGATTCGGTCAGTTGATGTATCTATTATGGTATTGAATTTCACGAAAATGAATATACTATTTTTTTCTCGATATAATAGGGGAAACGTAGGAAATGCCGGTCAGTTGCAAATTACGACAAAACATATAGGCTACAAATATAAACCCCGAATAATGTTTTGAAATTCGATGAATAAAATTTGTTGCGCAGCTTTCAGCGTTTCGATACGGAAATGCATCGCCCAAAGTCAAACAGGCTGAATCGTCCGCGACAAAAGCACATGAAAGAACACATCGAATCGCATCATTGCGGTGAAAATATTTCGATAATGCGAACTAATGAATATTCGAAACGCGAAAATGCTAAAGCTCATTTGCCGGAAGCGAATAAGCCGATTTGTTGTTGCCGCGGAAACGTTGTTGGGCCTTCGCAATTAATTCAACCTCATTTTCCGCGCCGACTGTTCGCGCGCCCGAAAACGCTCGAACGCGTTGCGCACACAGGAAATTAACGTTCGCAAATTTTCCATGCAGATTTTTGAACGTCCCTTGAGATCGGACGCATGAAGCTGGCTACTACGCTAGGTCGTTGAATTTTGTCCATCTTTTTTGCAGATACATGGACGGTGGATATAATTTTCCAGAACCTTTCCGATCGACGGAAGTAGTCGTAGCGGGTCTAAAACTTTGGTTTCGATCCTGTTTAATATCTAAGTCGAATTTATAGAAAAAAAAAACAAAATGTTTATAATTTCAGACAACTGATTTTCGTTCTATGGCCATTCTGCGAACCGATTTTTATTTTTGCTTGTAATATTTATGCTCGTACCATTACATACTCGTGCACCAGTACGTATAAAAGTGGTTTCTAAATTTTTGGACACGCGGAAAGAACCCGTGTTAATACTTTAACGACTGCTACCCGATTCCGTTTCCAACTTCTATTTACCGGTAACCGATTAATCGGCTTTTCAGTGGTCAACGGTTATATTAGATAAAATAAATATTACATGATATGATATTATATGAATATATTATATGATAAAGGATTATCAACAACACATTCAGTACTTTTCAGTTATAAAGCTTTACAAATAGGCACATACACAATTCCTACGCGATATCCAAAACAGAGTCGGTAGTTAGTGAGTGGCATCTTCAGTCAATAGCCGTCGTGTTAACAGTGTTAATCACCGATCGAAGATCCAAAATATTTTTTAATTATTTTATATATGCAGTTATTGTTAGAATAGTGATGCGATTCCCATACGCTCACACATTTTGTATTAACAAACGCTGTAGTATTTCATAGCCACGCGTATTTTACTACATTAAAACCGCAACGGGATGAAGTACTACAGAATATGATTGAATTGTGCAAAATGAAAATAATGCGAAGGTACCGGAGACCAAAGAATTGAATCACTATTTAATATTAATTGCATTTTCAAAATTATAAATGCGACCGATTGGGTATTTTTTTAATTTTTCGTGAGAGTTTTTGCGCGGGTCACCGATGACCACCATGGCAGTCAAAGTGTTAACACCGATCGGTTACTTTCTTTTACATACCCCTATACCCTCACACGAACTTTCTTCCCCATTTTAACCGATAGTATCTACCCCCGAAGTCGTGTCCGCATTTTTGTGGACATCCTGCATGAACGTTTAGGTAACCGTTCGGACTAACGTACGAAAAATGAACATATGCGTCTTAAGTGCCTCGCCCATCACACGCGGAGACGAGTTCCACGAAAACGAGGCGGAAGAACGATTCCACGTGTCGTGTCACGGCCCACCTTGGTGTCCGGGACGTCTGCGAACCTCGACGTGACACGAACGAGCGTGCTTTCCTAGAAACGTTCGATCGACGTCATTCTCAATAACCGTAGACCGGTGTTTCCGAAAGTTCGGTCATTCGCTTGCCACGCGAGGGATTTCACCCTTGGCGGCCGACATGCCTATCGCTAATGCGGGGTGTGTTCTTTTGCAATGCAATAACCCATGCGTCACTCTATTTTTACGCTGCCTGCGCAGCAACCTGTCTCGTGTATATTTAGCGCGCGTACCGGTAATATTCCCTCTTCCGGCTCTGTGTATTAGCTTACAAGTGTCTTTATTGTTTACTTTGGATCGCTGGGTAGATGAAACGCTGAGTAGCGGACGTTGTAACACTCGTTTTGTAGTGCAGCAAGGGTCATTCTGGTAATGGACGGCTGTGGTAATAAGGCGATTGAATTAAGTTAATGTCATGTTGAGGAGTAACGTTGATGTATAATTGCTTGTTATGAGACGGGCACGTGATTAATTTGGCAACGGCGGTCCTGTAAATGACACGTTGATGTCATATTAAATTGATGTTTGGGAATAACATTGGTTTACATAACTGTTTCTGATGAGATGGTCTCCAAATAAATACCACAGTGTTGCGCGGTACCTAGGATGATAGTACAGTGCGATATTTCAAGTAATAGAACACACGGTACACCACATTTTTCATATTCCACATCACAGCAAATAAATCAATTTTAACACGTTGACTGCCACGGTGGTCACCGGTGACCGACGCAAAAAATTTTACTAAAAATGCAAAAAATTCGCAATGAAGCCTATTTACAATCTTGTAAATGCAATTGATATTGGAACGGTGCTTCAATACTTTGGCTTCCATCAAGTCGACGGTACCTTCATTTTGCACGATTCAATCATACTCTGCAGTATTTCATTGAATCGTAGTTCTAATGTAGCAAAATACGTTCGGCAGTCAACGTGTTAAACAGCATTCACTCAATTCAGTTGAGTTTATCTCATAAAAACGACTAGCACACGAGGTCGCGATTAGTGAAATAATTAAACACTCCCGAAAAAAATACAGTTGACGCATAAGTTCCCTTTGGCACATGACAATTTCCTCACAAGTGCCACACCACAGCAATTATTGTCCACAATATAAAAAATACATAATATGTCCTCGATTATCAGCCAGTGGGAGGCCTTTGGTTTTCTCTCTGATGTACAGACTCTATTTTTGTGACAAATTAATCACGAGTGCCATCCATATCACACACTTAAACGTAATTTTTCCACATTTCTACACTGCAGTAGTTCATAAAAATAAGCTCCCTCATCAGCTTAAGCAAGCATGCGAAAGCATGAATAGCCCATAGCCCTTGTTTCACGCGACCTTCGCCTACCCCCACATTTCGTTCGATCGCCCGGCACTTTCGTCGTTAACCAACCCGGCTTTACGGACTTCATATACGCGCACGTACGCCGGCAGTTCGGCTGCGAACGGAAAATGACCTTTCCGCGGATGCGAAAAGGCGTAACGCGGGTGCGAGTGAAATAGTAAAATGGACGGAGAATCGAGCTGGCGAACTCTATCGGCATAAATGTCGTGGCCAAGTCATAAACCGGACCCGAAACTGCCGACATTGTTTGCGCTGGCACGGTTACGTTTCGAAAGGACTAAAGGATGACGAGACTCCGGGGACGTGAAATCACATACGACGCCAGATACGCTGTCACGGGAATCCGGTTGCATTCCAATTAGCCACGTTCCGCACGCACACCCCGTAATACCCATCTGCGAAATTACTTTGATGCGTCGTGAAGATTGTTTTCGAATTGGCATTCGTGTCTCGATGTTTTCCTACGAGGTATGTGTGTGCTTACCGCGAAAAAAGTGACTAGATGAATGGTCTGAGCTACGTGTGTGCGTAATGATACGTGCAAAAGGTAGTTCGTGTTAGAATTATATATGTAACAAACATTTGTGTCTGTTGAATTTAACTTTTGCTGGCAATTAAATGGGGTTGCAGATTTTTTCACGGTTAATTTTTTCTAGCTAAGTATGTGCTTACCGCGAAAAAGTTGGGAAGGCAAATGTTCTAAGCAACGTGCGTGCATAATGATACGCGCTTTTCGTCCGCGAAAAAAGTGTTAGAAATATTGAGCCAATGTGTGTGCGTAATGATTAAAAGGTAGTTCGTTTGTTATATATGAAGAAACAATTGTTCGGTGACAATCGAACGAGTCTATGGATTTTTTACAGTTAATTTGTTCTAGCTAATTGCAATCAGTCATGTCGAAGGTTTTAATTGACACGTGTCTCGATGTGCGCGTGTGCACTGCGAATTGTAGATGAATGGTCCATGTGTGCAATGATCGCGGCAAAGTATATCGTGTCTACTGTATATATATAACAATATTATTTTGATTCCATTGAGATTCGTTCAATTGATTAACATCAACTATGGTATTATTACTGTCGACCGAAGTTTGACATTCGTGTCTCGATGTTTTCGTAAACACACCGCGAAAAAAGCATTATACACTGCTACGTGTGTGCGAAATACGGAAAAATCAATAAATTATATACTCGCATCACACATTTGTGTCGTCTAACGCTGGCAATTAAATGGGGTCTTTCTGTTTTTTCACGGTTAATTTTTATCTAGCTAAGTATGTGCTTACCGAGGGACGAGTGCGTCCCTGACGATGGTAAGCCATTCGCAATGTATGTGTGTGTTACCCTCGAAAAATCATCTATCCATCCTGGTTATACTAGCAGTGTGTGCGCACATGATACGTACACAGGGTGTTAGTGAATCACAGATTCAATCTTCCGACGCTGACGAAATCCGGTTGAACGAAATAAGGGTGTTAAACAAACAAATTAGCATAGATTCGAACGCTAATTATTAGAGATTTTGGTAATGTACGTTCTACGGATACATGAATGTAGATATTCGTAATGGTAGTTTTCTGTACAAACGTACCAAACGCATAGATCGTTTTCCAAATAATTACAAACAAAAAATGATCGAAATCCGTACAAGGAAACAAAAGATTCAATTAACATACATTTGAACATGAACCATTGCAAACTAACGCTGTTTTACTCTCTACGGACACAACATACATATTTTGCAATAACACTTTCCATTAGCGAAAATTCGAATGCTAATTATTAGAGAGTTGTGGTATTTTACGTTCTACGGATACATGAATGTAGATATTCGTAATGGTAGTTTTCTGTACAAACGTACCAAACGCATAGATCATTTTCTGAATGATTACGAAAAAAAATTGATCGAAATCCGTACAAGGAAACAAAAGATTCAATTAGCATACATTTGAGCATGAACCGTTGCAAACTAACGCTGTTTTACTCTCTACGGACACAACATACATATTTCGCAATAACACTCTTCATTAGCGAAAATTCGAATGCTAATTATTAGAGAGTTGTGGTATTTTACGTTCTACCGATACATAAATGTAGATATTCGTAATGGTAGGTTTCTGTACAAACATACCAAACGCATTGATCGTTTTCTGAATGATTGCGAACAAAAATTGATCGAAATCCGTACAAGGAAACAAAAGATTCAATTAGCATACATTTGAACATGAACCGTTGCAAACTAAAGCTGTTTTATTCTCTACGAACACAACATACATATTTCGCAATAACACTTTCCATTAGCGAAAATTCGAATGCTAATTATTAGAGAGTTGTGGTATTTTACGTTCTACGGATACATGAATGTAGATATTCGTAATGGTAGTTTTCTGTACAAACGTACCAAACGCATAGATCGTTTTCCGAATAATTACGAACAAAAATTGATCGAAATCCGTACAAGGAAACAAAAGATTCAATTAGCATACATTTGAACATGAACCGTTGCAAACTAATGCTGTTTTACTTTCTATGGACGCAACATACATATTTTGCAATAACACTTTCCATTAGCATAAATTCGAACGTTAATTATTAGAGAGTTGTGGTATTTTACGTTCTATGGATACATAAATGTAGATTTTCGTAATGGTAGTTTTCTATACAAACATACCAAACGCATAGATCGTTTTCTGAATAATTACGAACGAAAAATTGATCGAAATCCGTACAAGGAAACAAAAGATTCAATTAGCATACATTTGAACATGAACCGTTGCAAACTAAAGCTGTTTTATTCTCTACGGACACAACATACATATTTTGCAATAACACCTTCCTCTACAATCATACCGATCGCAAAAATCGTCTTATCAATAATTATGCGTAAAATCGAGAGACCCCTTTCAATTTCTCTCAATGCACTTCACTAAGTCATACCACGCGTGCCGCATTGTAAAGAATCCTATATCGTGAAACTTCAAAACAGCTTCCGTTCATACTCCTGTCCGCTGACACTTTCTTCTTTCATCGGGACCCGTCAGCTCGCGAAACTTTTAATCTGCTCCTTATTATCTTAACACCCTGTGTAATCCGTGGCGACGCGCGCACTCATTCGTCGCGACGCTTTCGCTCGCGCATACGAAATCAAAGGCCGTCTACCGGCACGCTTCCCCCAGCGCGCGAAAATTGCAAGCCGTGAGGCGGTCGGTAACGAGAGTGGCGCGAGGGGTCTGCCAGGGGTGGCAGTCGACGGGGGTGGAAGCGGGCTAATACCCCGAGACATCCTTCTTAATTAACGTCACGATATATTCCGTTCGTTTGCGCGATTAACCGACTTCCAGCCTGGTGGAAGCCCCGACGCTCCCATCCCGATTTATTCCCAGAGATGAATTTATCGATTCGCACGATTATTACGCCCGTGCGGCCGCGCGAGTTACGAATGAACGGCCTGCCGAACGGCCGATACGCGGGTTATATTGTCGCTGAGGAGGAATTGTGAGATCGCTAAGAGGATTCCGACGGTAGCGTGAATGAAGGGGGACACGTTAGGTAGAAAAGCGCGATGCTTTTTTTGTTTGCTCCGTTTGTTACCGATAGATGTATGCCGGTTACTCGGGGATAATTGATTTCAATGTGGATTGACAGAATCGGGAGATCGTTAAAAGGATTTCAATGTTAGGGAGAAAAGGGTGACGTTTATCGGTCATCGGACGGAGTCGGGTATTGTGCTTTCGTTTGTAACTCTTAGATGTATGTTGATGTATGCCGGTTACTTGGGGATAATTGATTTCAATGTAGATTGACAGAATCGTGAGATCGTTAAAAGTCGTGTATTGTGCTTTCGTTTGTAACTCTTAGATGTGTGTCGATGTGTGTCAATTACTCGAGAATAATTAATTTTAGGGATTATTGCCAGGATTGTGAAATAAAGGGGAAACATAAATGAAGGGGGTCATATTGGACAGAATAGTGTGACGATGTTTTCTGGTCATCCTATGAAATCGTGTGTTGTGATTTCATTTATGACGCTTAAATGTATGTGGGTTTCTCGAGGATAATTGATTTCAATGTGGATTGACAGAGTTGGGAGATCGTTAAAAGGATTTCAATGTTAGGTAGAAAAGGGTGACGTTTTTCGGTCATCGCACGGAGTCGTGTATTGTACTTTTGTTTGTAACTCTTAGATGTATGTCGATGTGTGTCAATTACTCAAGAATTATTAATTTTAGGGATTATTGCTAGGATTGTGAAATACACGGGCAAACATAAATGAAGGGGGCATGTTAGACAGAATAGTGTGACGACGTTTTCTGGTCATCCTATGAAGTCGTGTCTTGTGATTTCATTTATGACGCTTAGATGTATGTAGGTTTCTTGAGGATATTTGATTTGAATGTAGATTGACAGAATCGGGAGGTCATTAAAAGGATTTCAATGTTAGGGAAAAAAGGGTGACGTTTATCGGTCATCGTGGAGTCGACTTTTGTTTGTCATCTTAGATGTATGTGATGTATGCCGGTTACTTTCAATGTGGATTGACAGAATCGTGAAAAGGATTTCAATGTTAGGTAGAAAAGGGTGACGTTTTTCGGTCATCGCACGGAGTCGTGTATTGTGCTTTCGTTTGTAACTCTTAGATTATGTTGATGTATGCCGGTTACTTGGGGATAATTGATTTCAATGTTGATTGACAGAATCGTGAAAAGGATTTCAATGTTAGGGAGAAAAGGGTGACGTTTTTCGGTCATCGCACGGAGTCGTGTATTGTGCTTTCGTTTGTAACTCTTAGATGTATGTCGATGTGTGTCAATTACTCGAGAATAATTAATTTTAGGGATTATTGCTAGGATTGTGAAATACAGGAGGAAACGTAAATGAAGGGGGACATGTTAGAACAGTGTGTCGACGTTTTCTAGTCATCCTATGAAGTCGTGTGTTGTGATTTCATTTATGACGCTTAGATGTATGTGGGTTTCTCGAGGATAATTGATTTCAATGTGGATTGACAGAATCGGGAGATCGTTAAAAGGATTCCAATGTTAAGTAGAAAACGGTGACGTTTTTCGGTCATCGCACGGAGTCGTGTATTGTGCTTTTGTTTGTAACTCTTAGATTATGTTGATATATGCCGGTTACTTGGAGATAATTGATTTCAATGTGGATGGACAGAATCGTGAGATCGTTAAAAGGATTTCAATGTTAGGAAGAAAAGGGTGACGTTTATCGGTCATCGCACGAAGTTGTGTATTGTGCTTTCGTTTGTAACTCTTAGATGTATGTCGATGTGTGTCAATTACTCGAGAAAAATTAATTTTAGGGATTATTGCTAGGATTGTGAAATACAGGGGGACACTGGTCATCCTGTGAAGTCGTGTGTTGTGATTTCATTTATGACGCTTAGATGTATATGGGTTTCTCAAAGATAATTGATTTTAGAGTAGCGTACTTTTTCATTCGACGAAATATTTTTTCTTCTTTCTGTTTCGGGCTTGCAATATTGGTTTCGGTTATAATGCGATACTTCCTCCATTTGATTTGTTATGAATACTCAAAACTATTAAAATTACCAATATATCAAAACTTCACCAAAAACGTTTCGATACGCTAAACTTCCATAAGTTCTTCTTTCACTTCCATAGTTTGCCGTCACCCTTTTCAATTCAACTTGTTCCACCTTAAAATAAATGTCCATCCCGCCGCATGCGCTCCCCTACTATGAGAAACCAACATACAGACGGAACGACGACAAAAATATCCGCGGTTCTAGATGGCCGCCACTGAATAGAAGCGCGTGTACGCTAGAAAAAAAATCGAAGCCACGCGTCGCAGAGAGTTCAACCCTTATTTCTCTTTCAATTCACCGTGACGCTCTTTGAAGCGCGCATAAACACCTCGTCGACAATGGGATTCCGTTCGACGAAGAATTGTGACAATATTTGCGTGAGGGATGAAATATTCCTATGGGAGCGCTTGGACTCGGGGGCTTATTGTCAAAACGGGAAGTGCTTCGTACTAGTTGTCGGTTATTCTCACTGGCCTCAAAGGACCTCCACTGAAAGGATGAAAAACGCGATGTCTCCGGCTTTGATAAAAAAGATTTTGTTCAAATACAATCTTCATTCCATCTTTCGTCGCCAGTAGTAGAGGCGATTATTATAGTGTTATGATTTATGTGCGGGTATAAGCTCAACTATTATCAGTCCACGTACACATTAACATCTGTTTTTTTCGTGTTAATGTGATCTCATCAACGTATTATCAATGAACTGTTTCGAAACATATATTTTTTACGTACACGGTGTTTTAAAAAATGTGGACATGACTTCAGGAATAGATACAATACGCTAAGATGAAAAAAGAAGTGGATACAAATATTTTTCCGACTTCACTTTGTTTCAGAGTTATAGCCGTTTTTATGTGAAACCTGTTTAATTAATCGTTTTGATTGAAACTATCTAATCTGGCATGTTCAGAGTAACTTATTACTCGAATTATGATTTCGGATTATTTTACATTCGAATTTACATGAATTACCATCCATATGTTCATATGAATCTTTTTCATACTTTAGCATACTGAATCTATCCCGAAATTATGCCGCCATTTTCGAAAACATTCTGTATAACAATTCTCTTTACTCCATGCCTCGAAAGATACTCTGGCTGTCTAACCTTTTCAATAGTCTGCAACTCTTAAACCAAATGCGTCATTTTCACCTGTCAATCATAAAGCCCCGTCCACACAAAGCACTTAATTTCAATTTCACCCTTTACCAGTGTCCCAAACTAACCAAACCTACGCAGTTATCGCGCTTTTCGGAAACACCCTGTACGCATTCTCGGAAAGTATAATCGTTTCGGCTCGAAGCACACGTCGACCACTCGGCACATTTTGTCGCGCAAACTTGACATGACCACTCACCCCGCTGCGATGACGACCGTTTGGCTTATCTCGCCACGACATTCGTAACCTCTCAGTCGCGAAGGGTCCCGCGTGCTTTTTAACGGGTCGGAAAAGGCACGCGCCTTCGAGGGCAATGTAAATATTGTGCATTATTCCGCGCGTATCGTCGACGGAAAAGTCCTGGGCGTCCCCTTATCTTTATTTTCCCGGCGAACGGGGACAAGTCTTATCAGCGAGTTAGCCTCGAGGTATCGTTAAAGCTGAACGCATTCCTAACATGAGCGCACAAGCGAGTCATTAGCATTTATTTCGCCGTGCTTCCTCTCTCTTACTGCCTCGTTATTGGGTCTCCCGCTTGTTTGCGCTGGCCATTCGTGGCCCGAGTCTTTCACCGTTTATGGCGAGGGAAGAGGAACTTCGTGTAACCGGCGGGAGGCACCGCGATGTCAAGGAAAACACGGCGCGCCGGCGAGTAACGAGTTTACGTCAATAGGGATGTAAAAACTCTGGCCACTGGTAAATTGGAAAGTTGATATGCTCGTGTCGGGCTTCCTTATGTATAAGGTCGGCTCGGGACCTTATTCCCGCGTTTATTTGCTGGTGTACAGTTTTGTTCGCGTTGACTTTTTCAGCCTCAGTGCGGTATTAACACATTGACTGCCACGGTGGTCACTGGTGACCGGCACAAAAGACTTTACTGAAAATGTAAAAAATTCGCAATGTAGGATATTTGCAATTTTGTAAAAGCAATTGCTATCGGAACGGTGCTTTAATACTTCGGTTTCCAACAATTACGCGTTATCTTCATTTTCTACCATTTAGTGATACTTTGCAGTATTTCATCGCATCGCGGTTTTAACATAGCAAAATACGCTTGAGCAAGATATGCAAAAGATTTGACTAAAAATGCAAAAATTCGCAATGAAGTCTATTTGCAATCTTGCAAAAGCAATTGATATTGGAACGGTGCTTCAATACTTTGGCTTCTAACAACTCTGCGGTACCTTTATTTTTCACGATTTAACACTTTGACTGCCACGGTGATCACTAGAATATTTCATCGCATTGAAGTTCTAACATAGCAAAATATGCTTGAGCAAAATACGCAAAAGATTTTACTAAATGAAGCCTATTTGCAATCTTGTAAATGCAATTGATATTGGAACCGTGCTTCAATACTTCGGCTTCTAACACTTCTGCGTTATCTTCCTTTTTGCACGATTTAATCATACTCTGCGGTATTTCATCGCATCGCAGTTCTAACATAGCAAAATACGCTTGGCAGTCAACGTGTTAAGTAAGAAAGCGCAGTGGCTGCGTCGAATGGGCTACGGGAACAGACAATTAATTTGTTGCGTCATTTTACGTTCAGTAGTAAAGAATCGGGTCATCTGTGAAATATTTGCGTATTCTGCCTAACATTATCATTTTTCATAAATAGATTGATCTAACACAGCAAAATACGCTTGGCAGTCAACGTGTTAAGTAAGAAAGTGCAGTGGCTGCGTCGAATGGGCTGCGGGGACAGACAATTATTTTGTTGCGTCATTTTATGTTCAGTAGTAAAGAATCGGGTCATCTGTGAAATATTTGCGTATTCTGCCTAACGTTATCATTTTTCATAAATAGATTGATTTTATATGTAGGTCTACCCTGGCCACTTGTAAATTAGGAAGTTGAGTCGGTCACGTCAAAAATCGAGCTTTCTTACGTATAAACTTTGCTGAAGACCTCGTCCACGTTTTTATTTGCGTTCACTTTTCAAGTTTTGGAGCGCCGTGAAGTAAGGAAGCGGAGTTGTTCCATCGAAGCAACTGCGGGGACTTAGAAAATTATTTTGTCACGCAGTTTGACGAGTAATAGTAAAGAACCCTTTCAACGTTTAAGAAACATTCGCCTATTCTTCATAACGTTATAATTTTTCACGAGTAGAATGACTGCACGTAGGTCCGCGTGGCATTTACTGTATACCAGCGATAGTTATTTACTCCGCCTACATCAGCCGAATATATTCGAGATAAATATCGCCACCATTCATCTCCGTCACATAATTCACACTCAGCCTTAGCGTGGGAACGATAGCAAGTTCCGGGAAAATGAAAGTCTCGCGATCGGTATACAGAAAGGGGGAGGGCTTGCGTTCCATTTTTTCGAGACTCACGGAGCCGGAAATTGCGGACGGAAAATGACGTTTGACGAGAAGAGGGCCACGCTTTGAAGTCGACGTTTCGCGCCACCGCAGCTTGTAAGCCGGCCCGTTATCGAGAGCCTCGAGAAATCGCGGTGGCGGTAGTTGGCCAAGATACAGAGAGTGTGAGAGCGAAGAAGAGAGAGGGGGAGAAAGAAAACACTGTCAAAGAGGTAATAACGTACGTGGGCATGCCCTGGCAGGAAATCGCGTCAGGACGCGAAGGAAACATCCCGCTGTTATGTGAATTGTGCGATCGATCAATATTCAAACGCGGGAGATCAGTATGCAGTCGGATGTACCACAGACATGTTGCATTTCGTTGAAAAGTGCAGGGCATGGTTAAAATAACATTTCTTGCAGTTTTCCGAGCTTTTTAATGTATTTAGAAGCATACGCAATTTTATGGTTGAAACGTAGACTTTATTGATTAAGTGTGTTAGTGTATGCTGGTATTATAAACTGCTGAAGCGGGTTGCCCCAAAGCATGTAGACGCGTCTTAATAAGAGTCGTGAATCGATTTTCGTTTTTCAACCAAGAAGCAACTTTTACCTTGTTATCCACTATTATTAATAAGGCTGAACATAACACGGCATCCAAAATTGTTAACTCTAAAACCGAAAATGATAATTTTGAAAACGCATATATTTACACCGTCCCGCCTTAACTCTTTATTGAGTTCTCTTCGAGTTCTCAAGCAATTGGTACAAATTAACCGTATTCAGATACACCTGAAAGGATTTTATGTGCTTGGATTCATACTTTTTCTCATCGTGTGCATCGTCGATAATTCAATAGTTTCACCATAAAACTACACTAACGTACACCTCTCAATACTTCCTGCCTTTCCATCATAACCATATTCACTAGACCGTCGTTGCGCAACATCGCAAGCATTCACCCCGCAATTCGCATGCTAACGAGGCAGCAAGACGTCTTCCCTCTTTCGTCACATGTCAAATTACCGTAAAATCGATCTTTCGCATCGCTTATAACAAACCTATCGCTGGGGGGTACCGAGCTTCACGGAATTCAAGGGTATATCTCACTTTACGTGACACTTTTACGTGTTACCTGGAAGTAGTTATATACGGTGTTGGGCGATCCGATCGATGATAATGATTCAATACCCATTAACCTCAATCATGTCCCGCACGAAGGCACACGTACATGGAAGCGAGGCGGATCCTAGGAAATAAAGTCGGGGTATCATCTAAGGGTAAGACGAAAGCGAGACTCCTTGGGTTGTTTTTAAGGCAGGGTGTATTTTGTTTCGATATCTGCATCTGATGAATGATTTGGCTTAAAAGATTTGGACGGACTATTGCTATGAATGGTGGAATCTAATTCTTGATACCGTGTTACCGAGACTTCCCCTCTTTGAAAACGTCCCATAGCTGTGCTTCAAACAAGACGACAAGGCACCTAATCTGATAGTCCCCTCAAAAACGCGTCGTATGGTTACATTACCTTTGAATTTCGGAAAATCACAAAATATACGTACTTCCCAAATGAGTGAAAGATTCGGTTTAACACTTTGACTGCCGTGATGGTCACCGCTGACCGGCGCAAGATATTTTACTAAAGATCCAAAATATTTGCAATGGGTAGCAATTATTATTTTATAAATGCAGTTGTTAGAATAGTGATGCGATCCTTTGGTCTTCAATACCTATAGATTATTTACATTTTGCATAATTCAGTAAAAGGCTGTAGTATTTCACAGCATCGCCGTTCTAATACAGCAAAATACGCACGACAGTTAACGTGTTAACACTTTGACTGCCGTCATAGTCACCGGCGACCGGCGCAAGAGATTTTACTGAAGATCCAAAATATTCGCAATGGGTAGCAATTATTATTTTATAAATGCAGTTGTTACTAGAATTCTGATGCAATCCTTTGGTCTCCGATACCTGCAGATTATTTACATTTTGCATAATTCAGTCAAACGCTGTAATATTTCATAGCATCGCCGTTCTAATGCAGCAAAATACGCACGGCAGTCAACGTGTTAACTGCACCATTAGGTCTCTCCCGTATCGTGAAATACGATAACATTAAATTTGCATTTTAGTACTTGGGAAAAATACCCCTAGTTCCCAAACGAGACAGAGCCTCCGCTAAAGAGCAGACTTCGACACGCAGGATCGAGTTCGCGAGACTGCGCGAAACGGTGGACGAAGGAACGAAAGGAGAAAGACAGGAAGAGCGGTAGCGAGCTCGTCGATTCGCAATAGGGGCACTTTCAGAAACGATCCCGCCTGGTGGATCTGTGAAAGCGCGCGGCGGGCGGAGTGCGGGATTTAGATGGGATGAGGTGACATCATCCCTTCGGGATATCGTGGACCACCATACGTCACATGATAGATTACTTTCACTCGTACGCCGGTTGCCGCAGCCATTGAGCGGCGTGAGCCGCGCGAATACGTCACTCCCGGCACGAAAATAGATTCTCCGCGATTCCTGGCACGGAAATTCCATTCGTTCGACGAGTGGAAGCGCTGGGAGGCAGAAGGAAATGACTGTAGAGGGTGAGACGGCTCGAAGGTGGTGGAAAGGGATATCCAGGACGTTGCTGGTCTAAACGTCTGCGTATATATGCGCGCGTGTAGATGCTCGGTGTATATGTGTGGGTATCAATGTACGACCGGATAGAGACGTTCCACGTGTGTACACTTACGTGGGGTGTGCGGGTGTATGAGTCGACTGGGATTCTTCGTGCCCTACTAGTCGAGAGAGGGTAACTTCTCGATCTCTTCGACGGCACGACTCAATTACCATCCCCCTTTAGCGGAGGTGGCGGTGGGTTAAAGTCATCCCTTACTGTCGTCCCTCCCTTACCTGAACGATCGCGGCCAATTATGGCGGCGTACGATTCCTCTTTTACCGATTTTCTAATGGCTCGCGTAATGGAGTTGGATGTTTGTCTTCGATTAGTTCGAACTAGTTGAGTTAACCCGTCATATGTAACAAGAGGGAGGATGTTTGCCTTCGGAAATGTTTGAGCTCGCGTAATTTATCCTTCACGATGTGTTTATTTGAAATTGCCGCTTGCAGCGACTATCGCAATATCTGCCTCCGGAACGTTAGTATTAATTCCCACGTACGCGTTTATTGACAGCACGGTAATAGATCACCTCTGAGTGATTTAAGTCGCTTCCAAATCTATCGAACAGATGCCACAGTGTTAACCCTTTCACAGTTACTGTACGGAGTAGTTAAAATATAAATGGACTTTTCGCCACAAACAAAGGGTAGCACTTGACAGTTTTTCGCAAATTCCGTTACTAATTTTGTTATGTTCAATATGGACAGTTATTGAAACAATAGAACAGAATTATGTCGGTTATTCTGGAGATAATGTGACATTTTCATGGGTGACTATAGTCACCGGTAGTACACAGGAGTGTTTTACGGCAGGTGACCATAGTCACCGTTAGTAGCGAAAGGGTTAACACGTTGACTGCCAAGCATAATTTGCTATGTTAGAACCGCGATGCGATGAAATACTACAGAGTATGATTAAATCGTGCAAAATGAAAGTAACGCAGACTTGTCAGAAGCCAAATTATGGAAGCACCGTTCCAATATCAATTGCTTTTACAAGATTGCAAATTGGCTTCATTCCGAATTTTTTGCATTTTCAGTAAAATCTTTTGCACCGGTCACCGGTGACCACAGTGGCAGTCAAAGTGTTAAGAAACGCTCGTTTTCATCAAAACGATCCGATCCCCCCGCGTCTTCTCGCACCACCTCCGCATTTGTTTCCCACCGAAAGCAGTTTCACGCGGATCTTCGCTGCCGCATAATTTACGGTACAGTTGCCTTCCTTGCGCTCACGTGCGTGTTCCCAACAAAAGAAGACGATATACGCGCCGCGTTCGCGACTATTAGCGGGCCATTCCGTTGAAATATGACGTCGCGCCGAACGACGCGCAGGGGGTTAAATGCTCTCGTAGCTCTTCTTACCGTCACGGAACACGGGCGAGGCAAAGTTTATCCGCGACGACAGCGTCCATTCACGTTCATCCGTCCACTGCCGCGGAGGAAGTCCAAGTTCCGCGAAGTTTGCGTCCGCCGTTCGTTTCACGTGCCGCGAACGTTAGATGGCTGAAATTAATCGTCGGCCTGCGAGGGGATAGCGGACACCGGCGGGACAAATGATAATTAATCGTCGCGCGATCTGATCCCGCTCTCTCATGTGGCCGGTTGCCCTGGCTCGTGGCGAAAAAAGATGGGAGCCGGGAGAGGTTTAAACGAGAGGAAAAAACGAGAGCACCAAATTGAAACATAAATCAAGCGCGTTAACGGCGATGCGGTCTAATGAATGGTGAATGACAGGCTGAGCGTCTGATGAGTTTTGTGATTGTTACGTCAGCGGGCAGGTCACGAGGACAGGTGTTTTAACCCTTTTCGGTCAAATGTGTTTTTTCATGGAGGAATATCAGACGTGTTTCGGAAATATTTTCGTTTTCAACGCGCGGGTATTTGCAAAAAAATGATATAGTTCCGTAATATTAACCCTTTGAGTGCTGAGTACTTCCGGCCGAAGCGTTCGTTGAGGACGAAATACTGTTCACTAGTGTGAACTTTCTTGATTGATTGCGTGAAACGCAACAAAAATCTAATGGTAATCTTTTATTTACGCCAAATTAAATATTGCAAGAAAATTATTTGATAAATAGTGACGCATCTGTATTCATCTCACACATTGATAATCGTGGCTGCAGTAAGTAAGAAATCGAAACGATTGGGGACGCGTCCTATTGTCTACACTGATAGATTTCGGCGGACGCACATTTGCGTCCATAGCAGGGTTACATGAATATTTAATTCTTTCATTTGTTTTTTTTTGGGTACTCGAAAATTTGGTCGAACATGGGTTTGGATATTAATGAAAAATGTTATGGACAGAATGTAAAAGGACTTAGCAATATGTGCACGCGAAAATAATATACCTTTCGCTCTTCAAATTGCATTCCATTTCCGCGTGTTTAATTACGCCTTCCACAACGAAGAATACTTCTTTGAAAGCGTGCCGATTTTCGGTCAACTCTTCTCTCCTTCGCCACTCCGTAAACCGGATATTTCCTGCGAGAAGGACACCATAAAGTAGTCGTCGCGGAGCTTAGGACATAAAGCCCGATCTTCACGGCGTCCGACACTCTACCCATCATAAAATCCGACCATAACGGGTCCTGACTCTCAACGCGTGTTCATGAACTTGTTTCTATGTGCATAGATGTGCGCTTTGCTAGGGCATGTATAAGTTATCGTCGATTTGACGTTCTCGTAAACCTTCTTCTTCCGGTCCTGCAAAGCTCTCTTTGACTCCAAACTGCGCTGTTTTCGTTTCTCTTTACAATATTGTTGCCGTGTGTTGCGGCGAAAAGATAGGTTGGATCCTTCTCCGTACTTCTACCTAGCTCAAAGACAAATTCAAATCCGCACACGTGTTCTTTCTTAACCCATTCGAGACGACGATTTTCTTCGAACACGGTCCCCACGAGCGAAATTTTTTTCTCTTTATATTGTTCATTTTTAATTTTTGGTACACAGTAAAACCAATGCCAAATTTTGTTTTCCTGTACTTTACAGATTTCATTAGTTCAAGAAAAATGTTATTTTGACGGCTAGTTTACTCAGAATAACTGATAATTGCACATTACTGTTATTGCACACACGGTGTGCAATCGGTCTCGAATGGGTTAATAGCACCTCATTGTTCCTAATTTCCATCGACCATTCAACCACCAATTTCCTTCTAACCTACCCTATTCTCACATATTCTCACTCCTTACCCAATAGCCTTCCCGAATATCGACAAGCACATTTTTCAGGACTCTTACTAGGGTTACGGTACAAGACACACCGCACTCAGACATGAAAAGTAAACGCATAATTCATTAAAGGTGTTGTTCAGCGAGACTATGTTTCAAACGTGCCAACTCAGGGTAGGGACAAAGAGACAAACAGAAGGTCGCACGTAACAGCTCGCGATTACACAAATTCACCTTCCCGGAGCCTAACATAAACGGCTCAACACCGTGCCTGGCATTAAATGATGCACCGTACTTCCTCGACAGTATCCACGTACCTGCGATTCTACGTAAAAACACAAACATACATTAACTATGAGCGGTACTTCAGTCCCCACGAAATTTACCCGTCGACATTCTCGCCTGCGCCTTCCTCGTCCCCCGTACTCTCCTTTTTACACCTCGCCTTCGCATTTTTCGGCCACACTTTACATGTTTACCTTACCCGCCCGCGTGTCCCCACGCTGCCACCGTCAAAACAAACAGCCACCCGGCCAGTGAAAACAAAATTCGCCCAGTACGCACTAAACGCCTCAACGCACTCGGCCGATTACACTGTCACCCTGCGGTTAGAGCGCTAATTCGCCGGCGGGATAACGATCGGCAGCTGCAAAGAGTTCCTGCTCGGCATCCGGGCCGGCCGTGGCTCGAAAGTTCTCGGTAAACATCGGGAGGCAGGGCCAAACTAGAATTCCGTGGCTCGATCCCGAAGCTGCGAGCCGATTGAGACCGATAAACTGAATTCCGTGGGCGTGGAGGAGCTGCGGGGGTGGACTGCGAAGGGGATTTTCGAGGGTGCAGAGAGCAGAGTGGTGGCGGTCGCCGCACCGATCGAACCTCGAACCTCGAACACGTAACCACCGTTCGTGTTATCTATTAGCTCGCCGCGTGATAAACGATTCGCTTCCTTCCACCGCGAACTTCGCGCGTAAATCGCCCTGGAAAAGGATAAGCGCGGAATCGTGTCCTTCGCGCACGACTGCAGGCCGCGACGTGGTGGGGTCCTAATTCGTTGGCTAATTTCACGGGTGGTTCGGCATTTTTGAGAAGAGAGGAATGACGAGTTTCGATGTAGGTCGATTGCGATGATGTTTATCTACGGTATTTCATTATAACATAAAAATCAAACCAAAAATATAATGCTTCAAATATGACAAGTCTGTTCCATTCAAGTTACAGACGAATTTCAAATTTGTTGCCGCGACGTAGTCGGGTTCTAATTCGTTGGCTAATTTCACGGGTGGCTCGGCAGTTTTGAGAAGAGAGGAATGACGAGTTTCGATGCCGGTCGATTGCGATGATATTTATCTACGGTATTTCGTTATAATATAAAAAGCAAACGAAAAATGTAATGCTTCAAATATGGTAATTCTGCTCCATTCAAGTTACAGACGAATTTCAAATTTGTTCGCCACGACGTAGTGGGGTCCTAATTCGTTGGCTAATTTCACGGGTGGTTCGGCATTTTTGAGAAGAGAGGAATGACGAGTTTCGATGTAGGTAGATTGCGATTGGGGACGGTTTGATGTGCGAGTTGATGTGTCAACGTTCGACGTGTTGGGGTGGGACCTAAATTGTCAGTGCGCTGGCATGTAAGATGATAATGTAAGGAGCGCACTTCAAAGGGGCCGCTTTTGATAACGGAAACGGTAAAGCCTCAGGAGGTTTGCACTGTAATGCAGTCCTTATAATCACCAGTCTTCGGAAGTACTCAAGTATTTTTGATACATATGAATTGCAATTTCGCGACTTTGTCTTTTTTCGGAAATTTGAAGAAGAATCCGCAGAAATGTTCACGAAAGGAGCCAACGCGGCTGAGACGTATTGTTGGAACTTGAAACAAATGATATCTTACGATAGCCTCTGAAATAGTCGTCTGCTTATTAATTTCATGCGATGATGCTCTTCTGGAATTGAAATGAGAATTGAAAACTTACAATTTTGAAAAGTACTTTAATTTTTTTTCCATGTCTCTATTTCTGTTACAGTACATACATTTCGATCACGAGTCGGACTCGTCAAAGTACGGCAACGGGTTAAATTTTGAAAATGAGTGTCCATACACGTAGTATTTCGTAATTTCAGTACATACAGCGTATCATTAGATAGTGTACCATGACACATAGTATGCTAATACAACAGATTGCCTGTGAACATCGATACGTTTACCCAACAGCGTCATAGGTCGTACGCTGTCTGCTAATTTAATTCGGCTGCTTAAAAGATATCAGCTTCGAACTACTCACATCGCTGACACGCGCGCGCACCCTGGTCGAGCGTTCGTTTGAAAAGATTCGATCGTCAGAACGCGCACGGTAATTGGTACTCAACAAAAGAATCCTTTCAAACGCCACATCAAAGAGAAGTAAAGTATGACCGCGGCGGCATCGCAAACCAATCCACTTCCGGTCTCATTTAGCAAATCGACCTCCGCCCATCGGAGCTGGCCCGACATTGAGAGGAAGTCCGCGAGCAATAAATATATCCGTTTACTGGCGTCTCAAGGAGTTTCCCGAAGTCGCTGGGAACTTGAGAAGCGAAACTCTCACACTGAGAGTCCCGACGTCGGAATAGGACTCGGAGGTTGGGCTCGTCCCTTCGGATCCTTCAGAATCGCCCGCTCCTGTCCTCTCGTCGAATGAGAGACGAGCGGACAAGGAAATTGTAGAGGCTACACGGGGAAAAAGTAAAACAACGGAAACAGCGAAAAAGACGTGTAATTGGCGAAGTAGGGTGAGACGAAGGAAAATTTGAACGGAAGTAAATATTTAAACGAACGTGTAGTGTACGGATGGCAATTTTTTGCGGTGCTATCAGTTAGGAATTTAGGAAATTTAGGGTTTCCGAAAAATTCACGTATGTATTGCAGGATAAGGAAATTGTAGAGGCTGCACGGGGAAAAAAAGTAAAACAACGGAAACAACGAAAAAGACGTGTAATTGGCGAAGTAGGGTGAGACGAAGAAAAATATGAACGGAAGTAAATATTTAAACGAATGTGCAGTGTACGGATGGCAATTTTTTGCGGTATTATTAGTTTGTAGGAAACAGCGAAAAAGACGTTAATTGGCGAGAACGGAAGTAAATATTTAAACAAACGTGTTGTATACGGATGCCAATTTGAAAAATTTAGGGTTTTCGAAAATTTTACGTATATATTGCAGGACAAGGAAATTGTAAAGGCTACACGTGGAAAAAAAGTGAAACAACGGAAACAGCGAAAAAGACGTGTAATTGGCAAAATAGGGTGAGACGAAGGAAAATTTGAACGGAAGTAAATATTTAAACGAACGTGTTGTATACGGATGTCAATTTTTTGCGGTGCTGTTAGGAATTTAGGAGATTTAGGGTTTCCGAAAAATCAACGTATGTATTGCAGGATAAGGTAATTGTAGAGAAAAGGGTAAAAGAAAAAGTAAAGTAACAGAAACAACGAAGAAGATGTGTAACTGGTGAAATGGGGTAGGGCAAGAAAATGAACATATTGAAAATATTGAACTCATTTCGTGTGATTCAATTTTTCCACAGAACCATTAATTACGAATTTAGAAAAGTTACTCTTTTCGATAGAATTGTTGCATATATCGGCCTTTGCCAAAACCATCAAATTTGTTTATGCGATTCATATAGTTCCTTCCACGCAGCCACTCACGTTTGTTTGCACATCCACAATATTTTACAATAACAGTCCTTAAACTACACATTATCACAAAGAATTACATCACAGACCCAAGACCGTTAGTTTATCTTGTGCCTCGACGCTCTTCGCCAATAACCTCAGACAGCAGCAGCACTCACAAGAAACACATTGGCTGAAAGGCTCGAAATTAGCGGACTGAGATTTGTCGGCAAGTCTATAGGTCTCCGCCTGTCCGAAATCCATTGGTGTTCCGTAATTTTCCGATATTACCAGAGACGCCGTCTCTCTATACCGGCGTATTTACGTCACTGTCGCTCAACGAGGATTTCCCGAACGGTCGAGCGCAGGTCCCAATTCGTTCTAATCGGGCATCGAGACACCTCTAGTGCCGTACATCGACCGGTCGCAATAGTCGGAAACTGGAGCATTCGAACTGTCCAGACTCTGTAACATTGTCGCGGCAGGCGGAAAGCTCCCGCCACGCGCATATCATTTCGGTATCTTCATTATGGCGTTAATTGACATGAAGCGGGTCACGAGCGTTAGTCACGTTCTTCTCCGCTGCGGCTGACAGACCGTTTGGACACATTATTAACTGGCGCGCGCTAATCAGAAGACGTTTTTTTCGTGGCAAAATTTCACGTCGTTTTGTGAAAACGCTAATTGAGTTGATGCACTGCGTTTTATTAGGCTGCGCACGCTCGCGAGTCAGAGGATAATGGGATGAACTTCGTGAAAAGAAAGTTGCGATGCGTATCGCTAGGGAAAAGCTTGTTAGGATTTGTGAAATAGTACATGTGTGCCAAGATGGCTTGCGGTCGAAGATGTCGCAGTAATAGTTTACGCTGAGATAATCTGTACGATTCAGACTTTGAAATTATTGAGTGGTGGGTTATTTGCGATATTATTACTAATCGCGAATAATGAGTGGAAAGTCCTTTTTGGTTGGAGGTCCAAATTTACTTGAGACTTTTTATGATTAGGACTCTATGTATGTCTGGGCATCCGGTGCATTATAGATTCCTAATGAAACAAAGGTTTTTTACTTATCCTTTACAATTATTAATAATTAATAATTAATAATTCTCACAAACATAGTTATCCCACCGCGTATGAAGCAAAAAATAATTCAGCACCAATAAAATCCAGGAAACCCCTGAAACTGGATAAAACTGAAACCACCTGCGAGGCAATCTACGATGAAAACATCAGATCTGTTTGATTTCTCAGTGGCGACACATAATGTCCATATATCCTGTTTTTCTGCACTTCAAACACAACCTCCTTTATTATCATTCTAACGCATATCACACCCTATCACACACACCATAACTAAATTGCAAGTCCCAAACGAGCATGAATAGTTCACTACTCGTATACACTTTTCAGTTACACACTTCGAGGTGTACAAACATGTCGTCCCTTTCGGACAGCTTCCCCATACATTTCGAAGGCAAACCGGTTCCGAACGATTAAGCACACCTAAACCCAAGACGCCAGTCTTTACGTCAACCATCCTTCAATTCCCAACTCTCACCCCTCTTCTCCCGTGTTTTCTTCTTTTACACGCTTGCTTCTCTTTCTGCACCCCTGTTGCTTTCTCTTTTCCTTCCTCGACGAGACCCGTCGCGCGGAAGGTATTTATCATCCGTCGAGATAAAAGTTATCGTGCACTGGGCACGCCCTTCCACCCACGCCTTCCTTCGACATTGTCCGCCCGCGAGCACTTTACCTTCGGCTCCCAAAGCGATCGGAAAGACCGCGTCGACGTTTATTTCTCCCGGAGTCGTCGCGCGCTCGTTTAAGACTCGAAACTTTCGACGATAGGCAGCGGGGCGAGCCTCTTAAATCTGATCGAGCGTCAGCGCGTGTCACGAGATGCGCGGGATTATTGTATGAACTTTTCGCGAGGAAGTCGTTATTCCTTTGAAGCGACGGCGCGTTGCTTGTAAAGTATAATTTTGCCGATAAAACTGTGGCCCCGTTGTGTTGATTCTATTTAACACCGTTGATCGCCAGGCGTCGAGTGTTTCCCGTCGAAGATAAATCGTCAGAGCACTGGTATGTACGGTGCGATTTGTTTGTAGTTCCGATACAATTAGGGTTGTATGAGAAGGAATTGAATTCAAAAGCTTTAGGGAGGATTTATAGAATTATTATGTTTGCAAAGTGGAAGCGCTGGTAGTATCCGTCGGAGTATAATATAGAATTTGATCGTTAGGAGAAAATCGAAAGAAAATACAATTAGGTGGATGTATATTTGTTATTACTCAATAGGCAGGCAAACAAATTCTAGATCGATGGACAGCTAGAAGAAATTTGAAGATATGTACCTTATTGCCTTAATTATCCTAAAACGCCACAATTTTGCTTAAATTGTTTTGTAGCATATTATAACAAACATTGCAATTTGTTTGATTCTATTTAACTGTATCGAGGATTTATCGAAGATAAATCGTCAGAGCACTGGTATGTACGGTCGATTTGTTTACCGTACAATTATATTATAAAAAATTGAATTCAAAAGCTTTTTTTATCAGGGAGGATTTATAGAATTACACATGTTTGTGTGTTAAGCGCTGGTAATCTTCGTTATAATACAAATTTGATCGTTAGAAGAAAATTGGAAGGAAATATTAGGTGGATTATTTTTGTTATTACTCAATAGGCCAAACAAATTCTAGATCGATGGAAGCGTCCAAATTTGAATTTTTGCCTTAATTATCCTAAAACGCCACAATTTTGCTTAAATTGTTTTGCAACATATTATAAAAAACTTGCAATTTTTTGTTTGTTTGCAGAGGATTTATAAGAATTGACATAGTTGCGTGTGTTATGCTAATAAATCATTCGTTACCGTTTGCAGCATATTATAAAAAACTTTGCATTTACGGATTTATAAAAATTGTCACAGTTTCGTGTACTATGCTAATCATTCGTTACTTTTACAAATTCTTATAAATTCTTGTCAATATGCTAGATTTTTCTTTCCAAACACGCCAACAATAACTCAAGCGTCCATTCGCATTTTTTCAATCGACCACAACACCATCCCAAGACAGTCTCTTCTGATGCACATCTTACATTCCGCCACTTCTCGCCTGCATTCTTCTCTTACTCTCGGCCAACACACGCACACATACTCTACTGTCCCTCATTCAACTTTTCCCCTCTCGTTCGTTTGCAGCATATTATAAAAAACTTGCGATTTTTTTTTTATCGGTAGATGATTTATAAGAATTGACACATTTTCGTGTGTTATGCTAATCATTCGTTACTTTTACAAATTCTTATAAATTCCTGTAAATATGCTAGATTTTTCTTTCCAAACACGCCAACAATAACTCAAGCGTCCATTCGCGTTTTTTCAATCGACCACAACACCATCCCAAGACAGTCTCTTCTGATGCACATCTTACATTCCGCCACTTCTCGCCTGCATTCTTCTCTTACTCTCCGCCAACACACGCACACATACTCTACTGTCCCTCTTTCAACTTTTCTCCTCTCGTTCGTCGTTAACCGTGCACGAAGTGTGCTCCAAAAAGATAACCGCAGACACCTCGCTTCCGGTTTCTCGCCTATAGACGACAGTCACGATGCGAACGAGGCCAGCCAGTATTATTGTAAGCCTCTTCTTCTTCGTTCTCGTCTCTCTCTTCATCGGCGTGCGCGCGGTCGACGAGAGGAAAACTGGCACAACGTCCTTTTCCAGGTATTTCGCGCAGAAAGGAAATTGAAGGCAGAGGGGGGAGAGAAAAAGAGCGGCAGAAGAGAGGAGTGAAAAATGAAGGACGCGGAAAGCGTCGAGGAGCTTTCGCGCTTTTACGCGGCGTCGTTCTCGGGGTGCTAAAATAGCTGCTTTTAAATGCCAATGAAAGCGTGCATGTCAACGCGTGGGCGGTAATTCCATTAACGTTAAAGCGGCAATAAAATTTCTTAACGCCCGCCCGCCCCCTCCTCATTGCGGCGGAGTGTATCAATTAAGTGCGAATTAATTTCCCGGCGTTTATTGCGGTGCGAAGTGGCTCGTCCAGGGGTGGAAGCGAAAGTCACTGGGTTCTTTCGGTAGTCCAGGAGTATGGGTTTAAGATTCAGTCTCCAGCATACACAGTGAGAGGATCAATAAATAAAGAAAACAACTGCGTACGTAATGTAGGGTAGAATATTTAAGATATAACAGAACTGCTTTTGAAATATGACCATTCGTGATATTGTGGAGTAGTCCGATTAAAATCGGATTTGAAAAATACGCACAATCGCGCACTTGATGTAGCGTAGCATACTTCAAATGTGACAGAATTAAATTTGAGATATAACGATTCGGAGTATTGTCGAGTACTGCAATTAAAATGAAATTTAAAACACGCATAATTTCGTACGTAATGTAGCGTAGCATATTTGAGACGTAACGGAGTTAAATTTGAAATGTGGCGATTCGCAGTACTGTCAAGTACTCCGATACAAATGAGGTTTGTAAAATACGGACAATCGCGTACGTAATGTAGCACAGCACTTTTGAGACGTAACAGAATTAGATTTGGAATATGGCGTTTCGGTAGGTTGTCGAGTATTCCAATTAAAATTAGATTTCAAAGCGTCAAACATGTCACGCCAAAATTCGCTTCTCGAGGATTCGTCCGCCTCTCAGTTTGCGATACGAATCCCATTTCGATCACATGTCGCACGCAGCACCGACTTCGTTTCAGTGGACTCGGCAAACGTTACATCGCGGTCCTCGTACTCCGCTAATTAATTAACTTTTCGATCGATGAAGTACAGCGGTGCGGCGAATTTTTTCAGGCTGCCGATTTTTTGTAACGGTACGCACATATCGAAACGTCATATCACGTTTTCACATGTATATGCATGTACATATGCATATGAAAGAGGAGACACGTGATTTTACCTTGCAAATAAATCTTAAATAATCTGCTATCTAAAAGTACGTTTCTGGCAAGGGTACGAATGAATTACATTTTCCCGACTTTGTCTTTTTAGGGAAATTATGGAATTTTATGGAATAATATTAAAAATTTATTAGATTTTATGGAATAGTATCTCGGAATTTTAACACATATAGCATATCTTTGCACAGTATATTATTGTACATAGTATATTAGAAAAGTCGCCACAAAAACAAAACTTGACTGCACTCATCTGCTGCCTAAGAACTGCCTACTCATCTCACTTCTGCATTCACACCCATGCATGCATTCTTTCAGCTTAAAATGTGATAAATAAGGGTTACTGCGTCGCGTACGGTCCACACACTCCCACACATTCCATACCCCACATATATTATTCCACAATCTTAAGAGTTATCAAAGTCCAAACACAACAAGCATGTCATTCCCTGCATTTTTTCCAACCACCACCGTTCACATTATTCGTTCGCCCCCAACGCATTCCCTCTTCAAATATTCAAACAAGAAAAGCCAAGTATGGAAAAACGCGTCGCATTAGCACGCAACATTTCGTCGGACGATAAACGAGCTAAGAATTTATTTACTCCGGCAAAGTGACTTGCCTCACCCTTGTACGTATTGTAGTAGGCTGAGGGCAGCACAATAGTATCGCGGGGCAAACATGTGACGATCGGGCCCTTAGCGACAAAGGCGGTCAGTCGTGCGGTGTGTCCCAAAAGACAATCAGATTCGTTCGAGCTTCGAGTGAGGAAGCATCGAGTCTCCTTATGTTACGTGTCTTATGTTCTTATGTTTAGTAGTCCATTACTTTTGCATTTTGTTTTGTGTGTGTGTGTTTTAAAATATATATCTTTATCTTTTGTCTTAAACCTTATGTTATATCAAATCCCGTCGACCCCTACAGTATCGCGACATCGCTATCGCTCGCACTATTATGCCGTGATCGAGAAATCTCAATTATTTCAAGAACGGCCTGACTTCTCAGTCCTCTAGCTCTGGACTAAGTGTAGTTTAATTAAAGATAGGCTTGAAAGAACTGTTTTATTTAACTGTACAAAACTCAAAATACAAACTCTAGTCTTTTCTAAATTTAACGAACTCGGAAAATCCCAAGCGTGTTATAGGGTTATTTAAATTATTGTATATTCCTCGTATTTTCCAGAACTATTTTTTGGACTTGTTCCACATTGAAAAATAATTTGAAAACATCGCGCCTGGACATTCCATTGACGTTGATGGTTACACCACTTATGGCAGTAAAATCATGTAATGTTGGCATACAATTTCGTTTTTCCCATAAGAAATCTCCAGTTTCAATATTATCGGGCTGGTCATCTTCACTACTATCCATTAGAGCTATGGCACGTTTATGCTTATGGAATATTTTCATTTCTATGTTCGAATCCGAATCCGGACTGTAATTCATTATGGTAACCTAATTTTGTTAAATTTCATTATCTATTATTTTTTTATTATTTTATTATTTTGTACTTACAACCAGAAAAGTAAGAAAAATAATATTTTACACAAAATTCTTTATTGTTTGTTTATCGTACAGACTCTTTAACGATTGCTGATAAGCTGAAAACAAAAATTATTGTGTGCGGATTTATCCGCTCCCGGTGATAATGGTCATTCTTTGTTTGCGGATTATTGCGTGAAATTATGCAAATGGGTTAACACGTTAACTGCCAATCGTATTTTGCTATGTTAGAACCGCGATGCGATAAAATACTGCAGAGTATAATTAAACCGTGTAATATAAAGGTAACGCAGAACTGTTAGAAGCCAAAGTATTGAAGCACCGTTCCAATATCAATTGCTTTTACAAGATTGCAAATAGGTTTCATTGCGAATTTTTGCATATTTACTAAAATCTTTTGCGTATTTTGCTCAAGCGTATTTTGCTATGTTAGAACCGCGATGCGATGAAATACTGCAAAGTATGACTAAATGGTAGAAAATGAAGGTAACGCGTAGTTGTTGGAAACCGAAGTATTAAAGCACCATTCCGATAGCAATTGCTTTTACAAAATTGCAAATATCCTACATTGCGAATTTTTTACATTTTTAGTCAAATCTTTTGCGCCGGTCACCGGTGACCACCACCGTGGCAGTCAACGTGTTAATATAGGATTGAAGAAAAGTGGAAGTAGAAGGACTAAGGATCAAATGTTTTGGGGTAGGACTGGACCGTGGAGCACTTGGGTCTACCTTTACAAGTACACCTACGACTAATAGATTGCGATAGGGCATAACAGCACGAACTCGCGAGGTTCTTCGAGAGATTTACACATGCGGCGTCTGGACGTGCAGGCACTCGCGCGAATTCGCTCGTGCGGCAAACGTTTGCATGCGGCGGGGGCGGATTTATGCACCGCTCGCTTCGGCCAGACGCGCGGGGGGGTCGGTGCGCAAAACACGCGGGGCAGCAAATATTAATGCGCTCATTAGCCGCGCTTCATATTCATGGTATGAAAATTCATCGTTAATTATGTAACGCGTGCCGGTGCGCGGGCGACCGGATAAAACGATCGACGGGCCGATTCGTGGATTATCATTAATGCTAATCAGCGCGCCGATCGTTCTGCTACGGAACGGGGTGCAGGATGTAACGTAATCAGGCTGATGCCTCAGAGTCTTCGCTGCACTGTTACGTACGTCTGGAAAATTTGATTTTCGCGAACGTTTTGACAAAGAATCTTTATTGCGTTGTAAGACTTAGTACACTGGGATCAGACTAAGTTGAATACTGTACTGAAAGATGTTTCTGCATGAAGCAGTGGATGTCATTTCGTATGAAATGGTATAGTTTTCGAAAACATGACTCTAGTCAAATTACATTTTCCATTTGCAAACTTTACTGTATTACTTTCCGCCGATGATCTGAATACCTACGGATCGAAACGTTTGCTTATCGTTTACTTACAATTGTTTATGTCCTGGCGCACGGATAAAAGAAATTAAGACTCTATTTAAGCAGTGGATGTCATTTCGTCTGAAATAGCATAGTTTTCGCAAACATGACTCTAGTCAAACTACATTTTCCATTTGCAAACTTTAATGTATTACTTTCCGCCGATGATCTGAATACCTACGGATCGAAACGTTTGCTTATTGTTTACGATCGTTTATTTCCGCGCGCACTGATAACATAAATTAAGACTCTATTTAAGCAGTGTATGTCATTTCGTATGAAATGGTATAGTTTTCGAAAACATGACTCTAGTCAAATTACATTTTCCATTTGCAAACTTTACTGTATTACTTTCCGCCGATGATCTGAATACCTACGGATCGAAACGTTTGCTTATCGTTTACAATTGTTTATTTCCTCGCGCACGGATAACATAAATTATGACTCTACTTAAGCAGTGTATGTCATTTTGTATGAAATAGCATAGTTTTCGCAAACATTACTGTAATCAAATTACATTTTCCATTTGCAAACTTTACTGTATTATTTTTCGCCGATGATCTGAATACCTACGGGTCGAAACGTTTGCTTATCGTTTACGATCGTTTATTTCCTCGCGCACAGATAACACAAATTAAGACTTTCATATATATATGTAGGATTGAGCTAAGATGCTGTGCTCAGTCAAGTTTATTCGATAACAATGCAATTTCTGTACGAAATAACCGATAAGTCGCTTTGATCAATTCGTGCAGTATCTCGCATTTCTTGCGCGACGTTTACGTATCTCAACCCACAGACGTGGGAACGCAGCAGTAGTTTATTTTGCCCAGAATTCATTTACACGGCCCAACTGCCGCTCTATACCTCATTCGTTACGAAGCACATCCGTCGAATCACCTGGCATTGTTCAGCCGAAGTCTTCGCCCCCGGAGCATTCGCACGCGGCGTTAGAGCACGGATCATTAATTAATCTCCAATTATACTCTCTACCGCGTCGTCCATAATAACGCTCTATCCCCGACCAGCAACACCAAGGCGCGACAAAGACAAAAACACGGCGAAGTACAGGCGAGGTGAGAGGGAAAAAAATAACGGCGCGCGCACCTCGTTCCAGATTTGTTGGGTCCTTTCACTCTCCTTTTTTGTTTCTTCATCCATTCACATTAATCACTCCACCGCGGGGGTGCTTTTTTCTCCTTTTATTCTCTCACTCCCTCTCTCTCGCTCTCTCAAACTGGCGAATGTACACGCCAGTGCAACTGCTACCTTAATGGGTTTCCAGCTTGAAACGAAGCGGTGGATTATGGGGCTGCACCGTCAGAACTGCCGCGATAAACTTCGATAAGGTCGACTTAAATTACCGCGGAGTCGTGATACGGTTCTTTTTGCTTCCGCCCGCGTTTCCCTTCGCGCTGCTCGCTCGCCCCGTCGTCTCACTTCGAGTCTGACGATATGAACTTGCGAAGCGTCATCGGCTTCATTTGTTATACCGGCTCGACGGAAAGTTCGCGGGCCCCGCGCCTTCGCCGAGCGTCGATTAAACGGCGTTTCGTTCTTGTGGCGTTTCAGCGAAGTTAACGAGCGTTCTCAACCGAAATATCGAGCTACGTGTGCGCACGCCTTGCCGAGTCACGATAAAAGTCTTCCGCGGTTTTCCCCGGTGCGCCTCTTGTGTTTGTTGCACTTTCCGTCGGAAGCGAACGCTCGAAGCTGTACGACCGTTCGAGCTAATTTAATAACGCGGCTGATGCGAGAGCAAATTAAGGGAAGACGAGCGTGAGGAGTAATGTTACATCGGTAAACGTATCGGTAATATCGCTACGGTAAACGGAGCTGGACTATTGCTGTTGTAATTTCAAGCCTGGCGCTCGTCGTTGTTACAGACCTAAAACAAGAAGCAGACGGACGTATTTAGTGAAGCAACGTTGACAGTTTATAGTTTGAAGTTGTACAGTTCAGTCTGATTTAATAATGTAGCTGATGTGAGAACAAATTAAACGAAGATACGTATGAAAAGTAATGTTGCGCTGATAGGCGTACAACAATGTTGTAAATTTATATTGCAGCATTCGGAAAATATGAACCACCGACAAATACTTACACGGGTATTATTAACAGTTTGCAGTTCGAAGCTGTACAATTGCTCGATCTAATTTAATAACGTAGATGATACGAGAATTAATTAAATGAAGACAAGTATGAGAACTTCTATTACGCCTGTAAACGTACCGGTAACATTGCTGCAATATTGTAATTTAAAACGGTAACATTATAATTTCCAGCCTGCTGCATTGTCATCCAATGTTGCCGTAGTAAAAAAATATGAATCGATGCACAACTGCTCAATTTAATGTAATAACATACCTGATACGGAAAGAAACTAAACGACAACTATGAGAAGTAATACTGTCACCGTGAAAAAATACAGACCACCGCAAAAGATTTTGTACTTCAATACTTTGACTTCTAACAACTCTGCGTTGCCTTTATTTTGCACGATTTAACACTTTGACTGCCACGGTGGTCACTGGTGACCGGCACAAAAGACTTTACTAAAAATGTAAAAAATTCGCAATGAAGCCTATTTGCAATCTTGTAAAAGCAATTGATATCGAAACGGTGCTTCAATACTTCGGCTTCCAAAAACTACGGGTTACCTTCATTTTCTACCATTTAGTCATACTTTGCAATATTTCATTGCATAAGCATAGCAAAATACGCTTGAGCAAAATACGCAAATGATTTTACTAAAAATGATACTAAAAATTTCATTGCAACGCGTGCTTCTAACATAGCTTCTAACAATATGCTGCCGTATCTTTATTTTTCACGATTTAACACATTGACCGCCACGGTGGTCACCGGTGACATCGCATTGAAGACTTTACTACGCTTGAAAAATACGCAAAAAATTTTACGTAAATGAAGCCTATTTGCAATCTTGTAAAAGTAATTGATATTGGTGCTTCAATACTTTGGCTTCCAAAAACTACGCGTTACCTTCATTTTCTACCATTTAGTCATACTTTGCAGTATTTCATCGCATCGCGGTTCTAACATAGCAAAATATGCTTCGCAGTCAACGTGTTAAAATGATTTCGCCACTTTCACAATCCATCTGTCACCCGTCGACAGACGCATGCCGCTTCGCCAGCACACTCCGTTCAGAAATCCGCAAGCGTAAAGATACTTCCGAACGTCCGGACGTAATTATGCTCGATGTAATTACTGGCGGACGAGGACCATGACGGCGCGACCATCATTTCTCTTTGCCCGTCTCTCCCTCTGTCCTTCTCGCTCTCGTTCTTTGTTGCCGTAATTGTACCCGGGAGAAGACGACGGGTTCGCGGGCGAAAAATTTAAATTGTTCGCTTTCCGCCTTAAATTGCTCCCGGCCGCGGACTCTTCTCGCCCACCGTGTCCTTCATCCATCTTGCTGTCATCCGAAAATTTATCCGTCCACTCGTGCAGGCGCCTCGCTTCTGGCGGTGTGCGAAGCACAAGACGTAAGAGCCAATAGGCGAGCCGGCTAGACAAAATGATAACGCTATGAAAATTGAAGCTGGCTCGGTGCGCTCCTTCAATAGACGAAGCTAGGCCACCTGCTACGCTCGAGTGGCAAGACGCAGGTGCGACTACCGGCGCGCATTTTCTTTTCACGGCGAACTTAATTGAACCGGCTCGCCAAGTTGCGTCGTGTGCTTCGATGCCGGCCTAATGGCAACTGATTAATGTCGCGATAAACGGAACGACTGTACTTAGGTAGTTGATAAGTTCGAGGCAAATGACTCTGGGAGGGAGAGAGAAAGAGTTATGGGGGGAGAATGAAATGAACTAAACGATGAGCTTCACTTGCCGTTGAGACAGGTGGGGTCAGGATACTATCAACGATTATCGGGTCGTTTGATTGTAACTAACGTAACCATTCATCTTTTGCAAATGACAGTGCGGAGGTTAACCCTTTGCGAACGACGACTTTTTCGGTTGGGTAAGGTAGCAGGATGAGGCAATTTTCGCAGATGTGTCGAGTGTCTTACAGGGTACAATAAAATGATCTTATATACAAATTTTTTTACAAAAATTTATATTTTGGTAGTTTCTCTATTTTCCACCTTTCAAAAATATAACCTTGCAAAAATTACCGCCACCCATGAATTTGGTATAATTCTTTATAGCATTTGATTTTCTAATCACAGTTTGAACACCATACCGGAGTACTCGTCCAACACTACTCATTTCTGCATTGTAATCATTTGTCAACAGCGTGACGATCTTATCTTTCCACGCAAAAATCGCATTATTATTTCTGATAGACTACCATTGATTTTCCTTTTGGAAGTCGTCGTTTTTTTATTGCATTTGGCAATTCTTTTCTATTAGTTAATATTGTCTTAGTCAAATGACATTTCAATTCATGTAATTCATTGGTTAAAAAGTAATTGGTGTAATACCGCCTTTCTATCAGTTAAAGGTAAGGAAATCTAACGTAAACATTGTAGCTTCTCAGTCGCCACTCGTTCTGCTGCGCGAAACGCCGTGGCGACCGAGAGTCGCCTCTCGTCCGCAAAGGGTTAACACTTTGACTGCCACGGTGGTCACCGGTGACCGGTGCAAAAGATTTTACTAAGAATGCAAAAAATTCGCAATGGAGCCTATTTGCAATGTTGTAAAAGCAATTGATATTGGAACCGTGCTTCAATACTTCGGCTTCTAACACCTCTACGTTATCTTCCTTTTTGCACGATTTAATCATACTCTGAGGTATTTCATCGGATTGCAGTTCTAACATAGCAAAATACGCTTGGCAGTCAACGTGTTAACACGTTGGCTGCCGTGAGGGTCACCGGTGACCGACGCAAGAGATTTTACTGAAGATCCAAAATATTCGCAATGGGTAGTAATAATTATTTTATAAATGCAGTTATTGTTAGAATAGTGATGCGATTCTTTAGTCTCCGATACTTACACATTATTTACCTTTTTGCATAATTCAGTCAAACGCTGTAGTATTTCATAGCATCGCCGTTCTAATACGGCAAAATACGCACGGCAGTCAACGTGTTAATTATACGTTTGCCACGTGAGTTTTGAGAAGTGGCGAAAGCTTGCGCGACTAAGCTTTTACCGAAACTAAAAACGTTCCCGGCTCCATGAAATTATTCATACGCTCCGATTATTCAGTTGAAGTCCGGAAGATAAATATCAGGCAGCGTCGTGTATTCCGCTCAAGTGCCAAAACAGATACCCGAACTGCAATTATCAAATGCAAATGCAAAGTCCTCTTCCGCAGATTCTGACAAACGGTCTGACCGGTTAAACCAAACAACCCCGCCCCGGCTGTGTTTGACAATTAGTTAAAAGCCGCCGGTTACTTCCTATTTCGCGCTTCGCAGTTCTCGATGCGGAGCACGTAGCGTTTTCCCACCTTGTTGCCGTTCAGCACGATTGTGCGACACTGTAAGTGCGGCCGCAAAGCAGCTGTGTAACTGTTCGCTTTCCGATAATGCGCGACCGCGAAGTACCGATCGCTTGTTTATCGAGTAATCGGCGTTTCGAGGCGTTACCCTCAATGTAATTGTCAATGCCGTGTGATCGCAGTGTAATGCAATTAAACGTCGGCGCTCGAAATTTCGCTAGTCAAGCGACGGAGTTTCGAAACTT
The DNA here is from genome assembly GCA_033815515.1 of Cryptocheilus praepositus. NCBI lineage: Eukaryota > Metazoa > Arthropoda > Insecta > Hymenoptera > Pompilidae > Cryptocheilus > Cryptocheilus praepositus. Next base: position 6,530,041 of record JAWWQZ010000303.1, on the reverse strand, counting down.
GCCGCGTCGAATTCGGGACGAGGATGATTGCAATAATGGATTACCGAAGTTGGTTAAGGTAATCCAGTATCAACAATATGTATAATGGAATTTTGTTTCTTAGAGTTGCGTGAGATGTTTCGCGAAAATTCGTCATCGCTTTCTCCTTCGTCTGCGGATGCTTTGACGATGATTACGGTTTGCTGTGCAAGCCGTAGATAATTTCGAACTGAGTTATCTAATGACGTTGCAGTTCGAGCAAATTAAGTTTTGCACCCTTCATTTTGACGTTTCCATCCGTATTTTTAGGTTTTATTTGCTTCTAGTTTTCAATATTCTTAGTGTTTGGTATCGTGTAAAATTGGCCCGAACTCACTAGAAAGTACTACAACATCGTTAATACGCAGCGGCCCACTTTCTATACTACATGAATTATCTGATATCTCTGTTTTTATTGTACAAGGTTTGCGGGACTTTTTAATGCTCCAGGTTTTAGATTCCGCGAGAATGGATTACCGAAGTTGGTTAAGGTAATCCAGTATCAACAATATGTATAATGGAATTTTGTTTCTTAGAGTTGCGTGAGATGTTTCGCGAAAATTCGTCATCGCTTTCTCCTTCGTCTGCGGATGCTTTGGCGATGATTACGGTTTGCTGTGCAAGGCGTAGATAATTTCGAATTGAGTTGTCTAATGACGTTGCAGGTCGAGCAAATTGAGTTTCATACCCTTTATTTTGATGTTTCGATCCGTATTTTTAGGTTTTATTCGCTTCTAGTTTTCAATACTCTTGATGTTTGGTATCGTGTGAAATTAGCCCGAACTCACTGGAAAGTACTGCAACATCGTTAATACGCAGCGGCCCACTTTCTGTACTACATGAATTATCTAATATCTCCGTTTTCATTACACAAGGTTTACTGCACTTTTTAATGCTCCGGGTTTTAGATTCCACGAATAGAATTGTAGAAACTATTATTACAACTGTCTAACAGTGTTTGCTGACTTTATTTAACGGAATACCGGGAATGTTATCCAAATTTATTTTCGCCACAGACTTCTAATACCGAAATTCTATATGGCGTATGCCTACATATTTCTCCGTATAACGTTGCATACCTACATATTTCTCAGTAAATCTACTATTAATAATGCAAGTCGCTATCAGTACTCTCGCGGAACAATAGTAACGTATAACCAAATTAATTTCCACCTCAACCTCAAAATTTTCGAATTCTATATCTCGTATGTCTACATTTCTGCGGGCAACATTGCATACCTACACATATCTCCGTAAACCTAGTATTAACCCTTTGCACTCGGACATGTTTCTTCGCGAATTAGCGCATAGCGCAACATTTCGTTTAAAATGGTATAGTTTTGAAAAAAATACTCTGCTCAAATCATGCTTTGCATACAACTTTGCTGATACATTTATGCTGAAACAAAATTGATATTTGATAGCCTATTCTTTTCGAATGCGTCATAGTTCATTCACCGATGTGCATTGCGGGTTTATTCAAACACATATCGCAGTATTAACTAGTTTATGATCTTTCACGTGTCATTTTTTTCATCCGAGCGTATACAATGTTTATACAATAACTTGCAGTTTATCATTCAGCCTATTGCAGGAATATATAGAAGGTTGTTCTTGCAGTCGCTAGAATTCCCCTCTCAGTTTATTGACCACGAATTTACTAAATATTAAATAGCACACAGATTATTAATTCTATCTCATTGCCTTAACTTGTAACTCCCCGGAAAAATCTTAAGGAAACAAATATTTGAACAAACGTTTCCTGTATATGCATTTTCCTCAGTAATAACACGAAGTATCTTCGTGTCGCCTTAGCGGGGACAATCGAGTGCAAAGGGTTAATAACGGTCACTAGTAATAATTCGGTCATTATGCTGAAACAAAATTGAAATTTGATAGCATCTTTTCGAATGCGTCATAGTTCATTCACCAATATGCATTGCCGGTTTATTCAAACACATATCGCAGTATTAACTTGTTTATGATCTTTCACGTGTCATTTTTTCATCCGATCGTATACAATGTTTATACAATAACTTGCAGTTTATCATTCAGCCTATTGCAGGAATATATAGAAGCTTGTTCGTGCAGTCGCTAGAATTCCCCTCTCAGTTTATTGACCACGAATTTACTGATATTCCATAGAAGATTATTAATTCTATCTCATTGCCTTAATTTGTAACTCCCCGAAAAAATCTTAAAGAAACAAATATCTGAACAAACGTGTCCTGTATATGCATTTTCTCCCGCCGACTCCCATTCCAATCCGTCCATTCTCACTGCTCTCTCAAACTTGCCTCACCATGTTAGAAGCTTGTTTGCACGGTACACTGATAACTACGTCGCGAAGCGTGTAGGAGCCCTTTCAAAACTTCTTCATGTAAGCCGGCTGGCATCGAACACTGTCTGCCGCGGCGGAAATCCTGCAATCTCGCCCTATCCTCACACAAAACCTTGTTCTAGAACTCGTTAACGCCGGCCTCGAAAAAGAACACGAGCTTCTGTGATTGAACGTTCTTAACTCTGCATCTTGTACGGCGCAGAATTGATCGCAGCTGCTGCATGATGAACGGTACGTTTCGATGCGCGATGTTTCCTTTCTTTTCACTTAAATACCGGATAAACCGGAGGCGACGTAGTGGTTATCATTGTAAAAACGCTGCCGCTGTGTTCGAATTGAGAGCGCATATGAGGCAGGTGAAGAAAAATTAGCTGGTGAACGGGAAACAAATTTTATATTTCGAATAATTCGAATAATTCATGTTTTTGTGTATCGAATCTAATTATTCCAATTAACGGACAAAACTATCGGAATAAAAAGGTTTCAGTTTGTTGCATATATCATAAACGGTTGTTTTGCATATCACAATTGAGTAGAGCTTTATTGCATTTAAACATATCAAGTTGCATTGCATTTAATTGCTGTAAAGTATTGAATTTTACTGTATTTCCTGTAGTATAAAATTCAATATTTGACAACCTTTGGTGAACGGAAAACAAATTTTATATTTTAAATAATTCAAATAATTCATGTTTTTGTGTATCGAATCTAATTATTCCAATTAACGGACAAAACTATCAGAATAAAAAGGTTTCAATTTGTTGCATATATCATAAACGGTTGTTTTGCGTATCACAATTGAGTAGAGCTTTATTGCATTTAAACATATCAAGTTACATTGCATTTAATTGCTGTAAAGTATTAAATTTTACTGTATTTCCTGTAGTATAAAATTCAATATTTGAGAACCTTTGGTGAATGGAAAACAAATTTTATATTTTCAATAATTCGAATAATAAATCTTTATGTATAGAATCTAGTTATTTAAATTAATGGACAAAAACTATCAGAATAAAAAGCTTTCAGTTTGTTGCATATATCATAAACGGTTGTTTTGCGTATCACAATTGAATAGAGCTTTATTGCATTTAAACATCAAGTTACATTGCATTTGATTGCTGTAAAGTATTAAATTTTACTGTATTTCCTGTAGTATAAAATTCAATATTTGAGAACCTTTGAAGAGGAAAGCGTTGGGGTTTCGGAACATACCACGTTTCATTATTTCAATAAATAAACCAAACATCCAGAACAATAGGGCTTCACCCTACACCTTGTACAAACGTTTGGTTTTACATCTCATTTCTTTTTTAAATCTTTCCGATCAAAAGTACTTCTACGTACCAATTGAAGTCATGTATCTTGTAATTCTAACATACTTACATAAATTCAAGATCACTCCGATGTGAAGTATATATAGAAAATGTAATACATTTTTTCTAGAAACACTCGAATGAGCGATAGCGTCGGTTTTATGCGTTACCGTCGCGTTTCGGATCGAAACGAATTTTATGTCGGCAGACAGAGGGTTGGCTAGAATGCTTAATACCGAAAAGGGAATTCAGTTATTCGGGAAATTGCAGGACAAGGTGGCCAATGAAAAAGGGTGAGCCGCGGTGACGTGCTGTGCAAGTTTCACGAGACGTCGTGCAGGTGTTGAAGGAAAAACTTATGAAATAAATCTCGGCCGGTATGTGTTGTATGTGTGTAGTATCTGACCGACAGAAAAAGTCTGGCCAGATGGCGAGGCGAGAAAGAAAATGCGCGAAGCAAATACGGAAAGTGATAGACGCGGGAAAAAGTACGCATCTCTTAGACACGTCGGAATAGTTGATCAATTTTCCACATGTCACATGGAGACATTATTTAGACGTGGGACTTAGAAGCAAGCATTAGAAATATTCTTCTGTTAGGTTCTTGTTACATGGTCATAATTGTGCATATTGTTGGTCTCCCCTTAACACATTGACTACCGTGCGTATTTTGCCGTATTTAGAACGGCGATGCTATGAAATACTACAGCGCTTGACTGAATTATGCAAAATATAAATAATGTGCAGGTATTGGAGACCAAAGGATCGCATCACTATTCTAGCAATAACTGCATTTATAAAATAATTATTACGTCGGCTATTTTGGATCTTTAAAAATTTTGCGCCAGTCACCGGTGACCATCATGGCAGCCAAATATAACATGTTGAAATTATTTTGCTGTATTAGAACGGCGATGCTATGAAATACTACAGCGTTTGACTGAATTATGCAAAATGTAAATAATGTGCAAGTTTTGGTGACCAAAGAATCGCATCACTATTCTAACAATAACTGCATTTATAAAATAATTATTACTACCCATTGCGAATATTTTGGATCTTTAGTAAAATTCTTGCGCCGGTCACCGGTGACCATCATGGCAGTCAAAGTATTAACATTTGACTCCAATATTTTGCTGTATTAGAACGGCGATGCTATGAAATACTACAGCGTTTGACTGAATTATGCAAAATGTAAATAATGTGCAAGTATTGGAGACCAAAGAATCGCATCACTATTCTAACAATAACTGCATTTATAAAATAATTATTACTACCCATTGCGAATATTTTGGATCTTTAGTAAAATTCTTGCGCCGGTCACCGGTGACCATCATGGCAGTCAAAGTATTAACATGTTGACTTCAAGCGTATTTTGCTGTATTAGAACGTCGATGCTATGAAATATTACAACGTTTGACTGAATTATGCAAAATATAAATAATCATATTGAAAAAATCGCATCACTATTCTAACAACTGCATTTATAAAATAATAATTGCTACCCATTGCGAATAGTTTGGATCTTTAGTAAAATTCTTGCGTCGGTCACCGGTGACCATCATGGCAGTCAAAGTATTAACATGTTGACTCCAACCGTATTTTGCTGTATTAGAACGGCGGTGCTACGAAATACTACGCGTTTGACTGAATTATGCAGAATGTTGATGATATGCAGGTATTGAAAACCAAAGGATCGCATCAGAATTCTAACAACTGCATTTATAAAATAATAATTGCTACCCATTGCGAATATTTTGGATCTTCAGTAAAATTCTTGCGCCGGTCAACATCATGTGTATTAACATGTTGACTCCAACCGTATTTTGCTGTATTAGAACGGCGATGCTATGAAATACTACAGCGTTTGACTGAATTATGCAAAATGTAAATAATGTGCAAGTATTGGAGACCAAAGAATCGCATCACTATTCTAACAATAACTGCATTTATAAAATAATTATTACTACCCATTGCGAATATTTTGGATCTTTAGTAAAAATCTTGCGCCGGTCACCGGTGACCATCATGGCAGTCAAAGTATTAACATGTTGACTCCAACCGTATTTTGCTGTATTAGAACGGCGATGCTATGAAATACTACAGCGTTTGACTGAATTATGCAAAATATAAATAATGTGCAAGTACTGGAGACCAAAGAATCGCATCACTATTCTAGCAATAACTGCATTTATAAAATGATTATTACTACCCATTGCGAATATTTTGGATCTTTAGTAAAATTCTTGCGCCGGTCACCGGTGACCATCATGGCAGTCAAAGTATTAACATGTTGACTCCAACCGTATTTTGCTGTATTAGAACGGCGATGCTATGAAATACTACAGCGTTTGACTGAATTATGCAAAATGTAAATAATGTGCAAGTATTGGAGACCAAAGAATCGCATCACTATTCTAACAATAACTGCATTTATAAAATAATTATTACTACCCATTGCGAATATTTTGGATCTTCAGTAAAATCTCTTGCAGCCAACGTGTTAATATATCATTTCTGATAGTGTACGATGTATTCGATATATCTCCAATTTAATGTTTTTATTCTAACAAACTAAGTTTCCTTAACACGCAATACTTAAGATATTGCAGAATATTCGCTTTCATTCAGAAAATAGATTTGATTCACAAGAAGGACCACTTGAATAAGTTCTTATCGGCGGAGGCTTAATTCAATTTATCACGTACCAGTTTTACGATGAATCGTATTAGCATACCAGATGTAACTATGTAGTTTTGATCTTACGTACTTTTCATCACAGTCCCCAGATTTCTTTCCTATCGTTTCGAACGTACTTACGCTGTATCAGTTTGTCACGTATAGACTCAGGAAGATTAATGTGCGTTGGGAACAATTTAACGAATCACTCTCTGCTCAGTTATCACACTCTTTCCTTTGTGTCTTCTTCTTTCAATTTCTATCCATTGCCGTCGCGTCTCTCTATCTTTTCTCGCCCAATGACAAAATTGCCCCGCTTAATTGCTCGCCGCCTCAAAATCGTCGGCAGTTTGTGGGAAAACTTTTTGTCCGTTGAGACGCTGAACGACCTTCTCTTTTCCACAAGACTTACCGCAGTCTTGCGAATCGTTCCCGTTTTGGCCAACGACCGTTTCGCACTTACTGTCTCATGTTCCTCCATTGTTTCCTCCTCGTTCGTTCAGGAATTCCATTCAACACCTTTCTTCCTGATCGCCCTCATCACGGGTTAAAAACCCGTCTGAAGCCACACTGTCTGGCAATGTTGTCGCAAGTAGATCAAGCTACCAGAGTAAAAAATAATCTGTGGATGTGTTTGAAAATAGTTTGTGACGGAATTTATTGAAATGCTAATATAAATTTGGACGGCGACATTTCGTTGTCGCAAGGATAAATTGCGAAGTCATCGTGTGTAGGTAGACGACTACCAGAATAGAAGGTAATCTGTGACGTGCCTTAAAAATAGTTTATGATGGAATTAATTGAAACTCTAAAATAAAATGTTTACAGCGACCGTTCATAATCGCAATAAATTTCGAAGGATAGCGTTGTGTAGTGTGTGACGCCTTAGATTGTATAAATGATGAATTTCGTCACTATATAATTGAAATATGTATTCTGAATGTTCAGTTTATGACGGAATTAATTGAAACTCTAAAATAAAATGTTTACAGCGATCGTTCATAATCGCAATAAATTTCGAAGGATAGCGTTGTGTAGTATGTGACGCTTTAGATTGTATAAATGATAAATTTTATCACTATATAATTGACATATGTATCCTGAATGTTCAGTTTACGACGGAATTAATTGAAAGTCTAAAATAAAATGTTCACAGCGACCGTTCATAATCGCAATAAATTTCGAAGGATAGCGTTGTGTAGTATGTGACACTTTAGATTGTATAAATGATGAATTTCGTGACTATATAATTGACATATGTATTCTGAATGTTCAGTTTATGACAGAATTAATTGAAATTCTGAAATAGAATGTTCACAGCAACCGTTCATAATCGCAACAATAATTTTCGAAGGATAGCGTTATATAGTATCTGACGCCTTAGATTGTAGAAATGATGAATTTCGTCACTATATAATTGATATATCTATCCTGAATATTCACTAATCACCCTGCCACGCAAAAACGGAATACATTTCTTATCGCCTGCGGTCGCAATAGAACTAGATTATTCATATCGCGTTGCGTAATTTTATTTCTTTCCGAACGCGCACTTTTACATCCTACGTATCCGTCTCTTTCGGCTTTCCGCTTCCATTTCGATTTAGGAATTTTGTCACGCCCAGTAATCCCCGGGCATTGGCCGTCATCCTTGTCGCCGGACAAATTGATTCGTCAATATTTAAAGTCACGCCGCGAAATCGATATTCTTCCATTCTGACAAACGCCCGTGTGGCCAGCTCCCGTCATCGTGTCATCGCGCTCGACTGAAATAATTCTTCGGTATGCTCGTGACACCTTTCAACGGCGTAACGTTCGCGAACTTCAACAAAATCATCATCACACTCGCATAAACCGCGGAAAAAGGCGTACACTTTTACAAGCGCTTCAAGTAAAATGCGCTGATTGTAACTGACATTCATGTAAACTGTGAGACAGTATATAAGTGCGTATCTGTAAGAGATGTGACATTGAAGATAAAACTATTGAAGAACAAAAATTAAAAAAGACCGAAAACTGAGAAGAGTGCAGTTAGCAACAGAAAGTGAAGGAAAAGAAGTACAAGTGTAGTACAAAGAAAGACAATTTTTATCTTTAATATATATGTGTACGAAAAGAAATTTGCAGAGGTCGAAAATGAATGGTATCACTTTTCCTACCGGTAAAATTTAATTATGAATACAGAGTAGTAAATAATCGCTACTCTTTTACACACGGTCCCATTTCTTACGTTGATATTTCCTTTTTCTATACCACACATCGGATTTCTCTGCAACCCTTTTCCCAAAAAGCTTGATGCGTCTTTCTTCCAAATACCACTCTACATATACATATAAGCAATACATTAAAAATTGGAAATATCGTTGCCCTCTGCCCTTCAAAAGTCCTGCCACTTACAACTGAATATTTGCAAATCACAAAAATTAGTCAGTGATACAGATACCATCAGACATTTTGATTGCGATGCATCTTCATCTACTCTTTTACACACGGTCCCATTTCTTACGCTGATATTTCCTTTGTCTATACCACACATCGGACTTCTCTGCAACCCTCTTCCCAAAAAGCTTGATGCGTCTTTCTTCCGAATACCACTCTACATACACATATCAGCGATATATTGAAAATTGAGAATATCATTGCCCTCTGCCCTTCGAAAGTCCTGCCACTTACAACTGAATATTTGCAAACCACAAAAATTACTCAGTGATACAGATACCATCAGATATTTTGATTGCGATCCATCTTCATCTACTCTTTTACACACGGTCCTATTTCTTACGCTGATATTTCCTTTTTCTAAACCACTCATTGGACTTTTCTGCAACCCTCTTCCCAAAAACCTTGATGCGTCTTTCTTCCCATTACCACTCTACATATACATATAAGCAATACATTAAAAATTGGAAATATCGTTGCCCTCTGCCCTTCGAAAGTCCTGCTACTTACAACTGAATATTTGCAAACCACAAAAATTACTCAGTGATACAGATACCATCAGACATTTTGATTGCGATGCATCTTCATCTACTCTTTTAAACACGGTCCCATTTCTTACGCTGATATTTCCTTTTTCTATACCACACATCGAATTTCTCTGCAACCCTCTTCCCAAAAAGCTTGATGCGTCTTTCTTCCGAATACCACTCTACACATACATATGAGCAATATATTGAAAACTGAGAATATCATTGCCCTCTACCCCTCGAAAGTCCTGCCACTTACAACTGAATATTTGCAAACCACAAAAATTACTCAGTGATACAGATACCATCAGGCATTTTGATTGCGATGCATTTCCATCTACTCTTTTACACACGGTCCCATTTCTTACGCTGATATTTCCTTTTTCTATACCACCCATCGGACTTTTCTGCAACCCTCTTCCCAAAAAGCTTGATGCGTCTTTCTTCCGAATACCACTCTACATATACACATAAGCAATATATTGAAAATTGCGAATATCATTGGCATCTGCCCCTCGAAAGTCCTGCCACTTACAACTGAATATTTGCAAACCACAAAAATTACTCAGTGATACAGATACCATCAGGCATTTTGATTGCGATACATCTTCGTGCGTTACTTCCGGCGAATATTTGACTTGCATGCGACTTCGTTCGTGACTCGAACGTTTCATCAAACACCAATCAGTCGATTGCGGCGCGTGTAAGAGTGCAGTGAATTCGTGGAACGCAAAGCGCCACGTACACACGTTGGCCTCGTTCGTCGAGAAGCAAATCCGTGCGAAGTACCATGGTATACGTCGGTCGTAAGATCCTGGCCGGCGATAAACTGGACTGGGTCGACGGGTTTGTAGATTGGAAAATTGTTTTTCCCGCCCGTTGCTCTATTAGACTGTTATATATGGCGTGAGTGGTTGAAGGGAAGACGTAAGAATCGGCTGTATGCTTCGTATGGCCGGTACTTTAGTACGCCTACGTAAACTTTATACTAGGCTAGGTATACTGTATATACGTAGCGGATGAATAATATATTTGCACAGCCAATTTTTCTCGAATTAAATCATGGCAGTTAATATACAATATAATAATATAGGTATAATTTGTCATTACACTGTAGAACCAAAAAAGCCCTGTTATCAGCTGCTGTTTTACGTAATTTTAAATAATGCGCGTTAAAACTGCCAATTTGAACACTAACGTGTTACATGATAACAATTGCATTTTGAACATGTGCTAGAGAATTCTTTGGTAATCCAAGCATTGCCGATTATCGATTAAAATCTATTACCACTATTATTACATCTTACTTCCGACAAAATGATAATACCAAGCAATGCAATACATTTCTGACAAGTTGAACTGTAACGTGTTACATCATAACGATTGCGTTTTGAGCATACACTAAACGATTCTTTAGTAATCCAAGCATTGCCAATTATCGATTAAAATCTATTACCACTATTATTATATCTTACTTCTTCCGACAATATGATAATACCAAGCAATGCAATACATTTCTGGCAAGTTGAACTCTATAACGTGTTACATCATAATGATTGCAGTTTGAGCATACGCTAAACGATTCTTTAGTAATCCAAGCATTGCCGATTATCGAGTAAAATCTATTACCACTATTATTATATCTTACTTCTTCCGACAATATGATAATACTAAGCAATACAATACATTTCTAGCAAGTTGAACTCTAACGTGTTACATCATAACGATTGCAGTTTGAGCATACGCTAAACGATTCTTTAATAATCCAAGCATTGCCGATTATCGATTAAAATCTATTACCACTATTATTATATCTTACTTCTTCCGACAAAATGATAATACCAAGCAATGCAATACATTTCTGACAAGTTGAATTCTAACGTGTTACATCATAACGATTGCGTTTTGAGCATTCGCTAAACGATTCTTTAGTAATCCAAGCATTGCCGATTATCGAGTAAAATCTATTACCACTATTATTATATCTTACTTCTTCCGACAAAATGATAATACCAAGCAATACAATACATTTCTAGCAAGTTGAACTGTAACGTGTTACATCATAACGATTGCATTTTGATCATTCGCTAAACGATTCTTTAGTAATCCAAGCATTGCCGATTATCGAGTAAAATCTATTACCACTATTATTACATCTTACTTCTTCCGACAATATGATAATACCAAGCAATGCAATACATTTCTGGCAAGTTGAACTCTAACGTGTTACATCATAACGATTGCAGTTTGAGCATACGCTAAACGATTCTTTAGTAATCCAAACATTGCCGATTATCGATTAAAATCTATTACCACTATTATTACATCTTACTTCTTCCGACAAAATGATAATACCAAGCAATGCAATACATTTCTGACAAGTTGAACTCTAACGTGTTACATCATAACGATTGCGTTTTGAGCATACCCTAAACGATTCTTTAGTAATTCAAGCATTGCCGATTATCGAGTAAAATCTATTACCACTATTATTATATCTTACTTCTTCCGACAAAATGATAATACCAAGCAATGCAATACATTTCTAGCAAGTTGAACTGTAACGTGTTACATCATAACGATTGCGTTTTGAGCATACGCTAAACGATTCTTTAGTAATCCAAGCATTGCCGATCATCGAGTAAAATCTATTACCACTATTATTATATCTTACTTCTTCCGACAAAATGATAATACCAAACAATGCAATACATTTCTGACAAGTTGAACTCTAACGTGTTACATCATAACGATTGCGTTTTGAGCATACGCTAAACGATTCTTTAGTAATCCAAGCATTTCCGATTATCGATTGAAATCTATTACCACTATTATTACATCTTACTTCTTCCGACAAAATGATAATACTAAGCAATACAATACATTTCTAGCAAGTTGAACTCTAACGTGTTACATCATAACGATTGCATTTTGAGCATACGCTAAACGATTCTTTAGTAATCCAAGCATTGCCGATTATCGATTAAAATCTATTACCATTATTATTACATCTTACTTCTTCCGACAAAATGATAATACCAAGCAATGCAATACATTTCTAGCAAGTTGAACTGTAACGTGTTACATCATAACGACAGTTTGAGCATACGCTAAACGATTCTTTAGTAATCCAAGCATTGCCGATTATCGATTAAAATCTATTACCACTATTATTCCATCTTACTTCTTCCGACAAAATGATAATACCAAGCAATGCAATACATTTCTGACAAGTTGAACTCTAACGTGTTACATCATAACGATTGCGTTTTGAGCATACGCTAAACGATTCTTTAGTAATCCAAGCATTGCCGATTATCGATTAAAATCTATTACCAGTATTATTACATCTTACTTCTGACAAAATTATAATACTAAGCAATACAATACATTTCTAGCAAGTTGAACTCTAACGTGTTACATCATAACGATTGCGTTTTGAGCATTCGCTAAACGATTCTTTAGTAATCCAAGCATTGCCGATTATCGAGTAAAATCTATTACCACTATTATTATATCTTACTTCTTCCGACAAAATGATAATACCAAGCAATGCAATACATTTCTAGCAAGTTGAACTGTAACGTGTTACATCATAACGATTGCGTTTTGAGTATACGCTAAACGATTCTTTAGTAATCCAAGCATTGCCGATTATCGAGTAAAATCTATTACCACTATTATTATATCTTTCTTCTTCCGACAAAATGATAAAACTAAGCAATGCATACATTTCTGACAAGTTGAACTCTAATGTGTTACATCATAACGATTGCGTTTTGAGCATTCGCTAAACGATTCTTTAGTAATCCAAGCATTGCCGATTATCGATTAAAATCTATTACCACTATTATTACATCTTACTTCTTCCGACAAAATGATAATACCAAGCAATGCAATACATTTCTGACAAGTTGAACTCTATAACGTGTTACATCATAACGGTTGCGTTTTGAGCATACGCTAAACGATTCTTTAGTAATCCAAGCATTGCCGATTATCGATTAAAATCGATTACCACTATTATTACATCTTACTTCTTCCGACAAAATGATAATACCAAGCAATGCAATATATTTCTAGCAAGTTGAACTCTAACGTGTTACATCATAACGATTGCGTTTTGAGCATTCGCTAAACGATTCTTTAGTAATCCAAGCATTGCCGATTATCGAGTAAAATCTATTACCACTATTATTATATCTTACTTCTTCCGACAAAATGATAATACCAAGCAATGCAATACATTTCTGACAAGTTGAACTCTAACGTGTTACATCATAACGATTGCAGTTTGAGCATACGCTAAACGATTCTTTAGTAATCCAAGCATTGCCGATTATCGATTAAAATCTATTACCACTATTATTACATCTTACTTCTTCCGACAAAATGATAATACCAAGCAATGCAATACATTTCTAGCAAGTTGAACTGTAACGTGTTAAATCATAACGATTGCAGTTTGAGCATACGCTAAACGATTCTTTAGTAATCCAAGCATTGCCGATTATCGATTAAAATCTATTACCACTATTATTACATCTTACTTCTTCCGACAAAATGATAATACAAAGCAATGCAATACATTTCTAGCAAGTTGAACTGTAACGTGTTACATCATAACGATTGCGTTTTGAGCATACGCTAAACGATTCTTTAGTAATCCAAGCATTGCCGATTATCGATTAAAATCTATTACCACTATTATTACATCATTACTTCTTCCGACAAAATGATAATACTAAGCAATACAATACATTTCTAGCAAGTTGAACTCTAACGTGTTACATCATAACGATTGCGTTTTGAGCATACGCTAAACGATTCTTTAGTGATCCAAGCATTTCTGATTGCTGAGTAGAATATATTTGTACAGGATCTTACTTCTTCCGATAAAATGATTCGAGGAAGATGAGGCGAGTAAATACTTTTCTCCCCACTGTATACACGCCGCATATATACAGAACACGTAGAAGTCGGGCTCGCTCTCGATATACGTCAGATAAGCCCGATTCGAGTAAAGGATGAACGAGAATGGATCCACGGCTTGTCCTGGCGATCGATCCTCTCTCGGTAGGCACCTCTGATTAAATCCACGCCGAAGGAACTCGGATTAAAACCGGAGCACCTTCGAGAGTAGTGTCGGAGACGTCGACCGGATTGGCCTCTGGAAAAAAATCTCAGCTTCTCTTTTTAATCTGTCTCACCCGTGCGAGAACATTTTCTGAAGATGGTACAGCGATCAGGTGCATCTATTGGGTTGGAGGGAAAGTTCTGTCGTATTTTAAAGAAAATATTTGAATTAATTTATAAAAATATGTGTTTAACATTAATCATAATACATTTAATGTGTTGTATGATGAATGCCAAACTCTTCTGCAATTTCTCGACTTGTTAAATGTGGATTATTTTCCAACATGGATCGTAAAACATCATTATCGATTTTGGATGGTCGTCCAGATCGATCACTTTCTTGGAGGCTCAGATCCCTGGAACGAAATTTGCTAAACCACTTTGACAAGTACGAACATTTACAATATCTTTTCCAAATACCGCACATAAATTTTTACAGGCAACCGATGCGTTGCTTCCTTTTTGGAATTCATACAAAATGCAGTGTCGTAAATGCACTTTATCTACTGACATATTTTTCACTTTAAATATCACAAGTAAATGATGAACGGTAAAAAAGGACTCCTTTTATATTATACAGCAGTTAAAAAAAAAATCCGAATGACTCACTAGCCAGATGTTTTTTTTATTTACAAGAAAAATTATCTGCCTATTAAAAATACGACAGAACTTTCCCTCGAACCCAATATATATAATTTACTACTGGAGAGCGGTAGATTACGTCGAGCACTACTTTCCACGAGTTTATATGTCCGACCTGGTACTCTGAGTAGTGCACAAGTACTTTACATACAATTTTTTTTTTCTTATTTTAACATATTGAATCTACCCCAAAATTATGCCATCTTCGGAAATACCCTGTGTAACAATTCTCTATACTCCCTACAATAGACACTCTGACAGTCTAATACCCTTCTAACGGACGACAATTTTGTTCTTCGATACGCCTTTGCACTCACCCTCGACATTTCTCGCTCTTAAGGGGTTATGCCTACTTGGGTTGGTGAAAAAAATCGACTTTTTTTATTGCATTTTCTTAATGTACATCATTTTAAGGATATTCCCTCAAAAGTACATAAGAATCGGAGCACACGTTCAAAAATTATAAGCGTTTATCTGGAGCGCTACTATGTATGATTAGTAAACAGATTGAAACTTTAAATGCGATTATCTCGAAACTGTGTTTTTTAAAACATACGGTTGCGGTGACCATGATTTCTCAAAAACTACTTCACCGATCGGACTCTAATTTTATATACTTGTCATTACAATAGGCAGGGCCTGAACGAAGGATTTTTTATTTCGGTAATAAAAAAAAAGTTACAACATAAAAACGACAGTTAGACCACCTCAAAAGACGGATTTTTTCGTAAAATTGCTGCCATTCTTGTAAAAATTAAAATTTTTCAAAGTCCTTCGTTCAGGCCCTGCATATTGTAATGACAAATAAGTATATAAAATTAGAGTCCGATCGGTGAAGTAGTTTTTGAGAAATCGTGGTCACCGCAAGTGATGAAAATAAACGGAAGCTCTACGAGAAGAGCTATATTTCCTCCATTTTTTAACCCTTTGCGGTCGGTGCCGCCACTGTGGCGGCATGATCACGTCTCGAAAGAGTAATCCAGAAACACTGAGATTAACAGAATGCTTTTAAATGTAGATATATCCATTTTTTAATGATTTTCGCGCCGACTTGTTGGTATAAAAAAATCTGTAATATTTTCTTATAAAAAAATATACCCACTAAATACGTACTTTTTGGTAGTATTTTGCGAATTTTAATTAGTACTCACTAAAACGGCAAAAAAAAATGTTGAAAATCATGTCATTTCGCCGATCCCAAGTAGGCATAACCCCTTAAGCCAAACGTCTCGCCTTGACCTGCCAAACACAAAGGCCCGTCCACGCAACGCACTTAACTTCAATTTCACCGCTTACCAAATCCGCCCGAAACTAACTGAGCCCACGTAGTTATCAATATTCCGCCAGCAAAACAGCAGGCGCGCACGTACTTCCGAGCTACAGCCCCCTCGTTCGCCGGAAGTGAAAACAAGCAGCGCGAGACTCGTGACGGGGGTAGGTCAGACAAAGAAGAACGAAAGGAATCGGAGAATAATGAGACACGAATTGGCTCCGGCGGAAACTGGGTTAATCGAGCGACGTATTCGCTTCGGCGATTTTTCCGACGCGATATTTTCGAGCCCGGAGTATTCCAATCTCTCTCGGCGTAATCAAGTCATCGTTCCTCCTCGACTCTCCTCGATCCCGCTCGCAGGTGTCGGTGAAATATCATCGGCGAGATTTCGACGTGCGCCCGGCGTGTGTCCCGTCAAACCGTGACACGCGCCGCTTTAGGAAAAACGTATGCAAATTCGGAAAGCGGCCGAATGGCGCCGCATTATACGGGAGACAGGAGATTCGCGCTGACGATTTGGGAATATTCGTCACGGTCGGAGTGAATTTCGAGCTGTATCGGTAATGCGCCGTCGGCCAGAGCTGAAAAATGTCGGATCGCCTTTTCGCGCAACGCGTCCGGCAACGGGGGCAGAATGGAAATTAAGATTCATAAGGGAGATGTGTGGGGCCGCGCGCTGTAATTCTTTCGAATATGATATTTCATCGAACTGGCGCGGAATGTAAAGAGGAACGGTGCGGGTATGTGCGCATCGCTTCGCCTCTACATCGCTTAACCTATGCATATATACATATTTGAAAAGCGCTTTCAAATACACGTTCGTCAAATGCATCGCACGTACCGAGGGAGAGCTATGGAAACCCGTAACTGGAAATAACGGTGACCTGTGACATGAAAAACAGACGAGTCGCTATTGATACGGCATAGTCGGTGTAACTAAATTTCGGCCCGTACGTATCCGTAATCCGTAGCTTCGGCGGCAAATTTACGGATCATTCCGATGAGAACGTTCGTAAACGTAAACACGGAGAGTACCGGTACCCTTGGCCAAACATCGCAACAAAAATAATTCACGTGCCGCCTGCACGAAATTTCGAACGCACCGACAACAATCATTCCAACGAGACGTTTCGTGAAGCTATACACCTAAAATACCGATACCTTTAACTAAACGTTACAACAAAACACACCGCCAACAAAAATACCTAGAGCTCGTCAACATTCTTTCTTAACACGTTGACTGCCACGCGTATTTTCCTGTACTAAAACGGCGATGCTATAAAATACTACAGCGTTTGACTGAATTATGCAAAATGTAAATAATGTGCAGGTATTGGAAACCAAACGATCGTATCACTATTCTAACAATTGCATTCATAAAGTAATTGCTACTCATTGCGAATTTTTTGCATTTTTAGTAAAATCTTTTGCACCGGTCACCGGCGACCACCGTGGCAATCAATGTATTAACACGTTGATTTCCAAGCGTATTTTGCTATATTAGAACGACGATGCTATGAAATACTATAGCGTTCAATTCAATTATGCAAAATGTAAATAATGTGCAGGTATTGGAGACCAAAGAATCGTATCACTATTCTAACAATTGCATTCATAAAATAATAATTGCTACTCATTGCGAATATTTTGAATCTTCAATAAAATGTTTTGCGGTGATCACCGGTGACCATCATCGCAGTCAAAGTCTTAACAGTGGTCTCCGTTTCTGCGCCAAGTCAATTACACGATGCCTGATACCGTGAAGTAAATTAAAATGACGTTAACAAAGTGTTAACTGTTTGGCTGCTGACGGATTTTTTCGAACATATGCCAAAGCTGCGGCACTAATTGCGCGCGTATGGGAAAAAATGGAAAACATTTTTCATACAATACACTCATTTATGTTGCATTGCAACAATAAAAATTGAAATAAATACCATTTATTTAAATTTGTTTTAATTCATTTTGTGGATAAAATTGGCAACAAGCACTTATAATTCACTCAAATTGACACAAATAACTTTTATGATCTGTTACACGAGTGATTTGCTATACAAAGCGCATGAATTCCCTTCTTACAAATAGAGCACATTAAGTTTACTGAATCAGAGCAGCGTTATTACGCTCTCCGCAGTCTTAACACTTGGCATGCGGGCAAAGTATTTTTACGTTTTATGTAGTCTGTCACTGGAGCGCGGGTCACGTAAAAATACGTACTTAGTTGATTTGGTGTTGTAGTGGATATCCACCACAAATCTACTAAATACGTATAATTACATGAATGTGTGACATTATATGCGTGTTATTTGCGTTACTAGGCAACGCTTTGCATTTTTTTCCCATTAGTTATGATTGTTGAGTTACTCGATCTTTTACTGAGTTATTTCGTCTTCAATCGAATTCTTAGCTCCAGAACGTGTTTCATCAATTTGAAGCTTGATTTTTTATTATTGATTACAAAATTGATCAAATGAGCCGTTGTGACAAAGATAGTGATGAAGAAATATGCGCTGACAAATTATCGGACTTTTCGTATGATAGTGTGGAAAACTTTAAAAATCGCTTATTTTTATGATTTCGTGAAAATATCGTTTGTTTTTTGTTAAATAATCATACAATATATATTTAAATGTGAAATAAAAAAAGTTTCGTTCATAAAAACGAAGTAGTTTTCGATTTACAGCGATTTTTCTGAATAACCAAACTTCCGCGCGATTCAAGAAAAAACGCCCGCTGCACGCGAAATTCGGCGGCGAAGTATGCCCACATGCCAAGTGTTAACATAACAAAAAAGGAATGCAATCGCGTTCCTCACAATTTTGACACAACATGTGGACAGTTCTCAGCAGTCAAACGGTTAATACACGCCGTCAGATTTCACCTGCGCAATCTACATCCCTTTGTCACCGCCCCGATGAACGCTTCTTTCCGCTCGTTTCGGCACTCTCCCCCCGACAAGCGTAACATTCAATCGACCACCTTTATTCCGCTCTCCGATCGTCGTTCAACGAAGTCGCCAACGGCGTGCCGTGAAATATTAATACGAATGCGCCCGGCTAGGGTGCAAAATTCGATACCCGCCCTCGGTAAGCGAGGTTCATGTCCCCATCTTCCACTCCGAACTCTTCTCCATACTCCTGCATAGTCCTCCATACCTGCGCACACCTCATCGTTATCACTTTGTCGTGCACAATATGTGTACCGCTTTTGCCCGTGCCGGAGCGACAAGCATTACGCCGTACTCCGAATGCACTGCCAGCAGAGAATATTCAATGGGCTGGTCAGGTAAATATTGAATGAGCTTCCGCCAGTCGACGGGAAAGTACTTTTACCTCTCGCCGTTCTGGTTATCCTTCGACGTCCAGGACATATAACCACTTGCCGGGACGGTGCTTTTTCGCTCGCTGCGTCCGAATTTCCGTCGCGCGACTAATGATCAACGCGGACAAGGCGAATTATAGCGGCTTGTATGACATTCGGGGACTTTGGAAGGGGAAGATTGATGGTTGCTTTGCAGTCTGATTGGGTTAACCCTTTGAGTGCTACGGACGCATATATACGTCGGCCGGAAGCTTTTGGTGTAGACGATAGACGAGAATGTGTGCTTGTCAATAATTTTGTCGATCCATCATGTAACATAGGCTCTATTATCATTGTGCGAGTTCAATACGCGTGCGTTCTTTGCCAAATTCTTGCATTATTTAATTTGATGAAAGTAAAGAAGTACGATTACAAATTAGTTACGTCTTGTTTAATCAATAGAATTGACATTAGCGAAAGAATATTCAGTAATCAAAGGGTTAAAGCCAAGTCATTTCTGAGAATTTGGACGCTAATATGTTAGATGATGATGATTGCATGTTGAGCGCATACTAAATAATTTTTTAACCCTTTGGCTGCTGAATACTTCCGGCCGAAGCACTCGCTAGGGACGAAACACTTTTTGCTCGTGTGGACTCTATTGATTGATTATGTAAGACGAAACTAAGTTCTAATGATAATTTTTCATTTACGCCAAACGGAATAATGCAAGAAGATTATTTGATACAGAATGCATCTGCATTTATCTCGTATTTTGATAATTCTGGCTACAATAGGTAAGAAACCGAAACGATTGAAGACGCATATACGCACCCATAGTTGATACCGATAGATTTCGACGAACGCATATATGTGTCCATAGCAGTCAAAGGGTTAATAGCCTATGCATTTCCGAATTCCGCGTAAAATATGTTTACTCTTAACATCTTACTTCTTCTGACAAAATAATTCAGGGAAGATGAGGCGACTAAATATTTTCTCTCCATTGTATACACGCCGCATATATACGGAACATGCAGAAGTCGTGCTCATTCTCGATATACCTCAGATAAGCCCGACTCGAATAATGCAGAGCCATGCGAGGTGTGCACTTAGTTGTAAATAATGAGTTTGGGTTTATTTTCGTATTATGCAGTCTGCGGATATACGAGCGTACAAGATCTATGACGAAATGATGATGTATAATTTACGCGCTACGTTCTCACGTAATGCAAAATATGGGAGAAACAGTTACAACGCCAACAGACGCTACGACCAAATAGCGGTAGTAAACAAAGAAAATTTTCCCCACACCTAACCTCTTCGTGAGAAAAATTGATGGGTTCGTCTGACGATAAAAATCATACGTTTGCCTCATTTACGGCAACGGGTCCGCATTTGCCATTTCGGATTTGCCGACAATTTTCAAAGACCGTTATTCGACTTCGCAACCGTGGCGAGCGTATGAACGCGAAATACGTTGACGATTGGAGCGTGAGTTTCAAAACCTTTTGAGCGCACTGTTCGTCTCTGGGAGATCCCGTGCCATCACTGTCTTCTTTCGGTAACACACGGAGACAGAAGGAGAGAAGAGCGTCAGGACGCCTCAACCAGCTGTAAATACGAACTGACCCTGTGCCATTTTCCACGAGAGCTGAGGCGTTCAAGACACGGAAAGGAGAAGAAAACAATTCCGCGGTATATCTTCTTGGCGCCGCGATAATAGGCGAGTCATTTTCTGTCGTCGTAACGGCACTTCGCAGTAGCCCAGGAAAAATAGCACCTTTCAGCGGGCCATTCGGCAGAGAAAAAGAAAATAACCGGACAGACAGGGGCCGAGGAAACTGAGGATTTTGACGTGTTGGCGTGTAGCGTCTGAGAAGGCAAATATGGGTTGCTGCGATGATTAGAGTTCTTCAGGAATGATTGTGGGATAATTCCAGTGCTGTCTTTCAGAGTCGTAAAAAGGCATCTCTGCTTTTCTTGATCCATGATCAGATTTTGCAGAAGCATTTTTGTTCTTTAACAGTTTAAGTGCCATTGGGTTACAATATGCAACTGCTGATGTACCTGTTTAAATGTATGTGACATTTTAACACTTAAGTATTTTTAAAGCGTAGTTCATAGTAGCCGTTAAAATATGAACGTGTTATTCATCTGCTCGGTTAACACATATTATCTAAATCTATACGGCGAGTTCTTTTATTATCATTTGAATGCCACCGAGTTACAATATGCATTCAAGCACTTCAGCAGCGTACATGCTAGTGATCGTCAAAATATTAAAATTTGCATCACCCTCCTTAACGTTTTTCGACATACATCATCTTACTCAGCATGGGAAAAATAGCACCTTTCAGCGGGCCATTCGGCAGATAAAAAGAAAATAAGCGGACAGACCGACAGGGGCCGAGGAAACTGAGGATTTTGACGTGTTGGCGTGTAGCGTCTGAGAAGGCAAATATGGGTTGCTACGATGATTAGAGTTCTTCAGGAAGGATTGTGGAATAATTCCAGTGCTGTCTCTCAGAGTCCTCTTGTAAGAAGGCATCTCTGCTTTTCTTGATCCATGATCAGATTTTGTAGAAGCATTTTTGTTCTTTAACAGTTTAAGTGCCATTGGGTTACAATATGCAGCTGCTGATGTATTTGTGTAAATGTATGCGACATTTTGACACTCAAGCATTTTTAAAGCGTAGTTCATAGTAGCCCTCAAAATATGAACGTGTTATTCATCTGCTCGGTTAACACATATCAAAATCTACACTGCGAGTACTCTTATCATAGTTTTATAATCATTTGAATGCCACCGAGTTACAATATGCATTCAAGCACTTCTGCAGAGTACATGCTAGTGATCGTCAAAATTTAAAAATTTGCATTACCCTCCTTAACGTTTTTCGACATACATCTGTTACTCAGCATTTGTCATTTGACCCAATTTTTGCAACAGTCTGCGTTTCAAAGTTTCAGTAGTATAGCTTCTTGCTTAACATACACCATTTAAGCATTTGACATCAAAGCATTGATACCATTCAGTATTGCACCATTCATCCCCAAGCGACAACTGCCCACCATTTCGCACTCTTCCCTTATCGAACCTCGCAATCCAACCCACACTCCAAACAACCTCCCCAAACATAAGGCAACTTTCTGCTCCACCTGTCCCTGCTTCTGTCAGATCGTGATTCGACCGGCTCCGTTTCCGAAATTAAATATTTATCGCCAGCTCATGTATCATTCATACGCTTCCGGCAGGCCAGCGCCGGGCAAGGGCATATTAACCCGATTACGTGGATCGTTACGAAAGATGTAAATATTGCGCGCCGCCCGAAACACCGCGGCCGATCGAATTTTATGAATTATTGAGCGGTGTCCCGTTAATTTCGTGAATATGCAAGGGGACCGCGAACTCCGACGGGACGAGTGGTTTTGAGGGTCACGATGTGCGGGATTATAATAATTTCGGGGGACCGCCCAGAGGTCGAGCGCGTGAAAAGGCGCGCCGGAAAGATTTTCAGCAGTCGCGTTTCGCGCAGTCGAGAGCGAACTTTTCGACGCGTAGCCGTTAATCGTCGACGGGCAAATTTTCCGTCCGCTTTCCTGCCCTCCGGCACTTTTCAGCTGCCAAAGGGCGCGAGGGACAGAGGGACGTGTATTGCGCACGATGGACCGACGCGAGTGGGTGGATAAGGTGGGCGGGGGGTAGATCGTTCGTATAAACATGGAAATTTTGTAAATCATGTTAGCCCGGCGAAGTGTCGACTTTTTGAGGCGCACGGCGGGCGGACGTCGCTTCTCGATTTTCCTACCAAGCTCTGACGCTCTTTTTGGCCCCGTTGCGCTTTAGTGTCGCGACAAATTACTCCGCCGGCATACGAGCGAGCGCTCGTTATACGCGTTTCTTTACAGCGACGAATCCCGGATGGACGTATTAAACATTTGGCTGGTCGGCGTAATGCTGTTACGGCGGATACGCGTACGAACTTACGGCATTTCTTTCGAATGCCGTTGCAATCTGTTGATTGGCGAGCGACTTCGGGCGAATTTCATTAATCTTCTAAAATCAACGGGTTCCTTGCCGCGTTTGCCTTTCGACAGAAAAAATACGGGACGTGTATGTGACGCGCAAATACAATCGCGGGAAAACTGATCCATTTCCAAGACACGTCCCGCGGTGCGAACTGATTCGCGGCGCGCACACATTTTAATGTAATTACAATTATGTCCTGCTCTCCCGTTCTTTCGGTCGTTTCCTGTTTGCACTCACATCGGAGAGGCGTATCGGAACGATCTACGGGCCGTGTTAATTTCGGAGGTGGATGTTACTGGCTTCATCTCCAGCCCGGAGGCTTTTCGGCAGCGACGGTTCAACGACCGGCGCTGTATTTGTCAATTTAAGCTTCTGCTTAAATATTTGTTCAACTGCCGCGGTGCTCAGCTTTTCTCTCCCTCTACTACTCTCTTTCTCGCTCGGACATTTGGGAGGTAGCGCAAGCTTCCGCGCCCTTTTTGGAAAATTACTGCTCAATCTGGGTAGTTCTCAAAGGTTGACGCGTACTTTACTACACTGTTATAGAAGTACACACACCGATTGGGACGAAATCGTTAGGATTTACTAGCAATAATTGGGTACCGTTTATTAACCGTTATTGTTATCGTATTAATGCAGTTTATTGTTCGTCTTCGCAAAGGAACTCTCGCCCTACGCTTTTGAGGCTTTCTTTCTCTTCTAACGTCTCTTACACTGTTGAGATTAGACATAATTTCAATACGTCTGCATCAAGACAATTCTTATTCATCATTTTTTGACAAACGCTTCAGCAATACACTGCTGAAGCACACTGCACAAAACTTCTCTGTCAGAAACTCTGTATCTAAAATATCAGTGCTGTAGTTCCCGATCCCATACATCAAAATGTTGAGAGTCACGTTACTTCTAACTTTATTAACACTTTGACTGCCGCGATGGTCACCGGTGACCGACGCAAGAGATTTTACTGAAGATGCAAAATAGTCGCAATGGGTAGCAATTATTATTTTATAAATGCATTTTTAAAATAGTGATTCGAGTATTTGGTCTCCAATATCTGCGCATTATTTACATTTTGCATAACCCAGGCAAACGCTGTAGTATTTCATAGCATCGCCGTTCTAATATAGTAAAATACGCTTGGCAGTCAACGTGTTAATTATAATACTTGATAAAGCTTCTTTCTATCGAAAGAACTCATCAGAAATGAACGTTCAATTGTCAAGCACCTCAGAACCTCTCCGCTTCATACATCACTTTCACTCGTTTTCCACCGAAACGTGTTACTCAAATACGTCATAATATTTCTTACGCACCGATTCCGCAGCAAGCAACCCCCGCCCACCTGATAATAAAGATAAACATTTTCCGTGCGATCGCGCGGAGGGACTCATCGAAGCACAGAAAAAGTGTGCGGCCGGAAAACGAGGAAAACCGAGTTAAAATTCAATTGTCTTCGTCTGCGGGCCGTACCTTACGCCACGGCATTGATTCAATTTAGTTCGAGAGCCGTCGGACAGGTCTGTACCATTGATAACGGCACCCGAGAGGACGCTACGCGCTCGCAACGTGCCACACTTCTTCATGATATTTTATTTCCGTATTTATACCGCCAACAGACCCGGCCGCGAGTGTTTTTCCGGTTGTCGCGTTCAGCGTCTCTTTCGCTATCGTTCCCCTTGCCTTTCGTTTTCCCACTCTATCCTCGCATTCTGCAGCTCTGTCTCTCTCAACGTCGCACCCCCACAGACGCATCGCGGGATTTTCAAATTTGATTTATGCGCCACTCGGCGCTCGTACAATATTCAGTGTGGATCCTGCCCAGCCTGCATGGCTACTGTTCCGATCACGCATTTGCCAGCTCGCCTTCCATTGCGAGCTCTTCTCGTAAAACTTGTGTGATGCGTACGCGCAGGGACGTGCTTTTATTATTAGGCGAGTGCTTCACGCCGTCGTTTTGGCTGGGTGATTAAGGACGTTGCGGTGGGCAGTTGTCTTGTGTGCCAGTTAATGCGGATTTATTAGTGACGTATCGGTTTATTGGTGAAAGGAGGGTAGTTCCTTAACACTTTGACTGCCATGGTGGTCACCGGTGACCGGCGCAAGAGATTTTACTGAAGATCTAAAGTATTTGCAATGGGTAGCAATAATTCTTTTATAAATGCACTTATTGTTAGAATAGCGATGCGATCCTTTGGTTTCCAATATCTGCACATTATTTACACTTTGCATAATTCAGTCAAACGCTGCAGTATTTCATCGTGTCGCGGTTCTAACATAGCAAAATACGCTTGGCAGTCAAAGTGTTAAGACAGTAAAATAATTAGTTGAGTTGACCTCGGTGCAATATTTGTTTAACACGTTGACTGCCAAGCGTATTTTGCTATGTTAGAACCGCGATGCGATTAAATACTGCAAAGTATGATTAAATTGTGCAAAATGAAGCTAACGCAAAGTTGTTAGAAGCCAAAGTATTGAAACACCATTCCAATAGCAATTGTTGTTACAAGATTGCAAATGGGCTTCATGGCGACTTTTTTTGCATTTACGGTAAAATCTTTTGCGCCGATCACCGGTGACCACCGTGGCAGTCAAAGTATTAAGCGCAATAACGATGTTTATAAGACCGGATAGAGTGGAGTTTCTTCTAATTCCCTGGTCAATGTCTGTGATATTACAGAATGGGATATAATAATTGCTGAGACAATATGGGAAGGTGAAATAATATTGGTTAGCATGGTAAAGGATAGTGATGTTTGGCGGATCATGTATAGTGGGTTTAGAAATACGCGGGTTTGTATTCAAGTGATTTCATAAAACGGTGAACTATCATAAAAATATAAATGCAGAAATAACTAATACGGAATGGAAAATAAATACAATATAGCAGGATTACTAACACGTATAAGATAAAAGTACATATGATGGTAAAAATGGATTACCCCGAGTCCCAAACCGGCTTTATTTGCCTCGCGAGTGGCCTCAATCTAATCTCATGACCTGCCACCATACCGTCCATTCGATGCATTCACAAACCATGTTCGTTCTTTTTCCGATACCACAATACTATGAAATGTTCTTGCAGAATCTTACCCATTTAGAGAAAGTTCATACGTGTGGGTAAGGCGTGGAATTTTGAGTATTGTATTAGTATTAATTAGTAGCATTACGTTTGCAAATTTATGAACCGTAACAAGTAATTTTAAGTTACTATGTTGGTCTTACGAGGTCGAATAGAGCCGAAAATTGAGATCTTGACCCTCTATTAAAGTAACAATCGTCCAATTATCTTATTCTATAGAATGCCTCAATTTCCATAGGTATGTAATGATAAAAATTCTATATCTAATTAATTTAAGATTTACTTTAACTATTCTTGTATATGATTCGACAAGCATATTAATGACGTTAACTTTGACCATTTAGCGGCATATTTGTGAATTGTAATTACTTAATGCTTTTCCTATTTCTATGGACTTGATATGTAAATGTAATATAATATAATATTCACATCTTGGACAGGTCGTTAGCGACAACTGCCATATTCCGTTACTCACATCGTCTATCTTGCGTGTCAACTTTTTTGGAGCCTTCCACACGTTTACACTTATTCACATATCACTGTCTTCGTTGACATGGTGTTTTCAGATTTAAACCGGCGATTTAATTAGTTAGATATTTCGGGGTTGTCGAAATAATCTCTTAGTGCTCTCCACTCGCACAGGATTTACTTCCAGTTAGATATTTGCCGATGGCAAACCGAAGCGATGCAGAAGTTATCATCAGGAATATCGTTTCTGGGAATACGTCTTCGCTGACACGATATGTTATTGGCCGGTCCAAAAATTTCTCCCTGCAGTTAATTTCAGCAAGGGATTTTCGCTCGTTTCGACTAACGTGCCCGACGACTGACAAACGTTATCGACATTTTCAATCAATTTTCCGGCAGTTTTCATCGGGATATCTTTGAAAATTGACATTATTCCCTGAATGATTTTTGGCAAATCGACTAGATTGACGGCTAACTTTCGAACGATTCCCTCTCAGCTATTATTATTAATCCAACATAAATGTAACTACCTACACAAAACTAACTGCGGAAATTAAGCACAAAAATTGAAGACCGTACATTCACGCCCAATATTAAATTAATTTATTCAACAGATTGTATTTACCAAGAATGTATTTTACCAAGAATCATTATTTTACTCTCACTATTGTTCTTGCACTTTGTGTTGTAATATCGGCACACAAATTTTTCACACTTACTTATCAATCGTTCTTATTCAATTACGCATTTTTTATAAAATTATAATTTAAATTACCGTTTCGTTTACTTCATGTTGATTAGTTTCGCTTGACGTCGCCACGTTATGCGCCTCGATACCAGAAATTTTCTAGTACCAAAAACCCACTTCAGCGACACTAGCTTAAATTAATACCCCCTACTTATCTCGAATTCGCCGTTTGCAAAGAGCTCGCTCATTGTCATTACTTCGGCTCTTTAAACCGACGGGTCCGCCGTTTCTCATCTCCGCGACGGTTAAAGACACGGCGGCCGATTGTTGCGAAACGAGCCGATTGTTGCGAAACGAGCCGATTGTTTTCTGCCTCCTTTTTTCCGCGCCGACGGCACGTCCAAGACAAGATCCTTTGCTTCGTCCCTTAATTATCCCGCCGTGCCCGCCGCGACCGAACTTAACTGGAGCGCGAATTTCCTTTTTGCTCGCAGTCGGCGCGCATGTTCTTTGTTGCTGTTTCTCCTCCGTTTCAACCGGTACCCACTGGGCGAGAATGACAATGACGACCATCCCCGTAACAACGTCCGCGTCCTCCTTCACAATCGTTTTTCGTGACCGTCGCGGCTCACATTGTTCTTTGGCTGCGGTCAGCAAGGTGGATCTGAATGTTACAAAGTGTCGTGGAAATGAAATGTCTAGGATCGTCGGCGATGGAAAGGTTGCGAAGTGAATTAATAGTGTAGGAATCGAACTAATCGTAGGTATACTAATAATAAATCGTAGGTGTCTTCTCTCCTGCAATAGTTTGGTTATTTTATTATGGTATTACTACGGGTAACTCGGTAATTCACTAAGAGTAAATATTCGGTGCTGCCGTTCAAGACGTTCTTTGACACGTTGCAATTGCAAAGTAAATAAATCGGTAGAGAAAAAATGCGATGTTATGGAAAAACTGCGTATTTTGGGCATTGGTTGTGTCGGCAGGTTACTGTGATATTTGGGTTTAACACGTTGACTGCCAAGCGTATTTTACTATATTAGAATGGTAATGCTATGAAATGCTACAGCGTTCGACTGAATTATGCGAAATGTAAATAATGTGCAGGTATTGGAAACCATAGGATCACATCACTATTCTAATAACAATTGCGTTTATAAAATAATAATTGCTACCCATTGCAAATATTTTGGATCTTCAGTAAGATCCCTTGCTAAAAAGTGTTAAGGATGGTGCTGCCAGGTTCAAGGCGACGCAAAATACGATATTATTATCTTTGATTCTACATATCTCACACATCTACAAATTCCCCTTAAGAACCTCTTAAATCTCTCTATCCGCTAGATGCCACTATTCTAATCAGCTTACACTGATAAACTGTCTTGAGCAGTCTTTTAACCCATTCCATCCAACACACAACACGTGACGCAAGTCATGGAAAATTCTAGTAGTACAAACGATCATCCCCGTAACAACGTCCGCGTCCTCCTTCACAATCGTTTTTCGTGACCGTCGCGGCTCACATTGTTCTTTGGCTGCGGTCAGCAAGGTGGATCTGAATGTTACAAAGTGTCGTGGAAATGAAATGTCCACGATCGTCGGCGATGGAAAGGTTGCGAAGTAAATTAATAGTGTAGGAATCGAACTAATCGTAGGTATACTAATAATAAATCGTAGGTGTTCTCTCCTACAATAGTTTGGTTATTTTATTATGGCATTACTACGGGTAATGCGGTATTTCACTAAGAGCAAATATTCGGTACTTCCGTTCAAGACGTTTTTTGACACGTTGCAATTGCAAAGTAAATAAATCGGTAGAGAAAAAATGCGATGTTATGGAAAAACTGCGTATTTTGGGCATTGGTTGTGTCGGCAGGTTACTGTGATATTTGGGTTTAACACATTGACTGCCAAGCGTATTTTACTATATTAGAATGGTAATGCTATGAAATGCTACAGCGTTCAACTGAATTATGCGAAATGTAAATAATGTGCAGGTATTGGAAACCATAGGATCACATCACTATTCTAATAACAATTGCATTTATAAAATAATAATTGCTACCCATTGCAAATATTTTGGATCTTCAGTAAGATCCCTTGCTAAAAAGTGTTAAAGATGGTGCTGCCAGGTTCAAGGCGACGCAAAATACGATATTATTATCTTTGATTCTACATATCTCACACATCTACAAATTCCCCTTAAGAACCTCTTAAATCTCTCTATCCGCTAGGTGCCACTATTCTAATCAGCTTACACTGATAAACTGCCTTGAGCAGCCTTTTAACACGTCACGCAAGTCATGGAAAATTCTAGTAGTACGAACAGACGCGCCGAAGACAGATTAACCGACACAGATAACAGCTGTCTTTTTTAAGCACTCTCTAACAATTCTTGGAAGAAGTCGCGCAAAGGAAACAACGCGAAGCGCGCACAAACGGCGAATGATTAAAATGAAATCCTGTGACGTGGCACCGTACTCGGAATCCCGCGGGTGACGGAAACTAAGTGAGAGAGAGAGAAAGGGAGAGAAAGATAGAGAGAGAGAGAAGACGAAGGGCGGGGTGTAGCAGAAGGAGAGAATATTGCATAGTTAAGAACTCCTGTAGACGAGGAGAAAACCTGCTCGGCCCCTTCCGCTTCGTCCACCGGAATTACTTAGCTCATTCGTTGCTCAGGGAAATGACGGGGGTGAAGGGTCGTCCTCACGAGAGGGCACAAACGGTATGTGGAGGCGCCGCACTTTTCCTCAGCACACCCGTTTAACCCCTCGCGCACTAGTCAAATGGTCGTTACAGTTTCGCAGCGAGTCTTTTGGAGAGAACGCTAATTGAAGTGTGACAAATTCCGGTAGCTAATGTCGACGTATTAAAACAAAAAATAGCGCGTGACTTCAGGATTAGCAGTAGGTTTGATGCGTAGAAATATTTTTGTGCCTCCAAGAACAACCGTTACATTGCTTTCTTAGGACAGTATCAAATGTATCGAAAATAGTGAAAGTACGGCGTTCAGGGCAAATTACTGTGGGAATTTAGTGATACAATGGATGTTTATTAACACTTTGACTGCCGGGTGGTCATCGGTGACCGGCGCAAAAGGTCTCACGAAAAATTAAAAAAATAGCCAATCGGTAGCATTTATAATTTTGTAATTGCAATTAATATTAAATAGTGATTCAATTCTTTGGTCCCCGATACCTTCGCATTATTTTCATTTTGCACAATTCAATCATATTCTGTAGTACTTCATCGCGTTACGGTTTTAATATAGTAAAATATGCACGGCAGTCAAAGTGTTAAAATGAAATGAACAAGAATACAATATAAGATCTTTCGCGTGTGTCGAATTGTTTCCCCGTGATGGTCTCGTGGCGACTCACTCTCAAGCGAAGCTCTCGCTCTTTTATTCTTATAAACAAATGAAACGTGGATCACACCATCGATCGCTTGTCTTATTTACTTCTCTAGCAACCAACTTATTCTAGAATCTTCCAAACGCTCCGTCGCTCATGCATACACACACACAAAATCGAATGTTGCCAATTCATATCGCGATACTATATTACCTTCTATAAATTTTTCGACTCAAAAATTTTAAATCTCTTATACGAAATGCTGCGCGTTTCGCTGCTTCGCGAAGAAACTTGTCCGAATGTAATGATTAAACATAAAATGTTCGATTTAATCCAATCCAGCTCACATTCATACGTGACGGTTCGAAGTTTCATTGCCAACTCGCCGAGCGTGTTGACTCACTCTCAAACGAAGCTCTCGCTCTTTTATTCTTATAAACAAATGAAACGTGGATCACACCATCGATCGCTCGTCTTATATACTTCCCTAGCAACCAACTTATTCTGGAATCTTCCAAACGCTCGATCGCTCATGCATACACACACACACACACACACACACACAATCGGATGTTGCCAATTCATATCGCGATACTACATTACCTTCTATAAATTTTCCGACCGAAAATTTTAAATCTCTTATACGAAACACTGCGCGTTTCGCTGCTTCGCGAAGAAACGTGTCCGAATGTAATGATTAAACATAAAATGTTCGATTTAATCCAATCCAGCTCACATTCATACGTGACGGTTCGAAGTTTCATTGCCAACTCGCCGAGCTTGTTCGTTACTACCCCTGCAGAATCCATGTGCAGTTCGCCTGTTTCCGCCGCTTTCTTTTCCACGCCCCGCCGTTTTACGTTTCCGCCTTCAAACAACGCAGCGCCAAGTGATTCTTCCGACCCAACGTCTCGCTGCCTGGGTCGCACAAAGCTCGCCATTTCGTTTGTCGGCCGATATACACGAATTGCTTGCATATCGCGTCAGAATGGGACACTTATTCGTTCACGGTAGAGCGTGCAAGCGGCCTTTCAAGGTGGCAGAATTTCATCGAGGGTTTTACAGCCTCGCTACCCTCGTGGTTCAGCTCCCTTCGGCGTCTAGGACGATCTATCTAAGATTACTTCGTAAACTTCGGCAAATAACAACCGGCTCACCGTCCACGCCCGGCAAGTTTCCACGCTGAAATGAAAAACGTCCCTGCGCTCGCTTTGCACAGGATGTCGGAGGGCAATTGGCGGAGAATTGCTTTTAATTACAAATACGAGAACACAAATGAGAAACGCCTTTTCATTTTGCCATAACGGATGCGTGGCACTGATATTCGCAACGAAATAAAGGTAACGTTGTGTCGATATGGCATTAGCGATTTTTAATGCTTTTTTTGTTGTTAACTTGAAATTGACGAGGTAAACGACGTCGGTGTGAAATGTGGGGAACTGGGTATTATTTATTGCAGGTGTGTTAAGGGTGGATATGTTGTTGAATGGGCATAATGTTGGTCTTATGGGTGCATCCAACGCCCTGTTCTATGGTACTTCAAATGGATCACTTTTAAACTCAGCCGATCGAGGTCAAGTCGGGTTTAACCCCGATTTGGTGCGCCGCGAGATTGTCGACAGACGAATAATTAAATTAGCCCGAAACAATAATCGTATTCAGTACCATATAATCTATAATCCGTTGTGCGGACGTAATCAGCGTGTGCATTGTTACTGTAAATTCTGTAACCTATTTTACGCGGGTTTCGGTTACTGACACAAGGTCTATTAACGTATTGATGACCGGCAGTACTACGCAGAAGCTGTCTCATGTCACTGGCTATTATTTCGTAATGTGCAAGTATGACTGGGGGAGTAAGACAATCTAAGTAAACTTCATTAAATTGTATTTACACGTAATGGATTGAAACGACACTTTGGACACATATATAGGAGGGAAGACACAGGGAAAGTAATCGGACTTGCTAAATTAATAAAATATATTCTACCGCAGTGTGCCCTGAACTGCCTCTTACCTTTCGGAATGCATAACATAGCGCAACTGCCCTTTTGGCAGAGTTTGATTCCTACATATAGTTTGTACACAAATATATTTTCACAATCTGGTCGTGCGACTATAGTTGCTCGTCGCATATAAGCAGCGTATCGTTGTAGACAACTATAGTCGTCCGTAGTAACGAAATAATAAGCACCTTTATCAGAAATAAATCTCGTTTCCACAGATTTATCAGCTTAGGACAATTTCCAAAAAGTCCCGCATGCAAGTCTGTAATAAAATGAAAAACGAAACATTTCGTTACAACTTGATTCTCTATTATGACATATACTGTGTTTGACCAGTATACTCGTTTATCAGAAATAAATCTCGTTTCCACAGACTTATCAGCTTAGGACAATTTCCAAAAATTCCCGCATGCAAGTCTGTAATAAAATGAAAAACGAAACATTTCGTTACAACTTGATTCTCTATTATGACATACACTGTGTTTGACCAGTATACTCGTCGTCGCTCATTTCTCGCTAGCAATTTCAGCTACACACCTTTCGCAGGGGTCGTAGAGGTACCTGGGTAAATCGTCGGAAACGCGCTTTATCAGACGATCGGGTTCGGACAATTTCGTTAAATAGGATTGCCGTGCAAATCGAAGCGTCGCTCGCCACGGGCGAGAAGCCCGTCGATTCCCAGAAACGTTTACGCCCTGTCGAAACTTGCCACTCGTCACCCTCTTCCGTGAGGCTTTCGCGCGCACGCGCTCCGAGTTTTAATTGTCCCCTTAACTTACGTTATTTCCGTTCGCAGAAAGCCAATGAGCGTCCCCGACGCACTTACCGTGTCTCGAGTCTCCCCGACGCCACGGCGAATGCCTTTTTCATTGTGCCCGCCCGAAACATTTCAGAATCCTCCGCCCTCCCACATTTTCGTCGCCTCTCGCCCTGCCATCCACGCCATCCACTCTCCGACGCCTCTTTTCCACCCTCGACACACCCCGCCCTATCTACGCCCTGTCGCACTTTCGAGTTTCGCCCTACCGTGGAATTCTATGATATAACGGCGGAAGAGGATTAAAGCGTCACGAAGAACGAGAAATCCCGTTAACCGGAACTACGTGTAACTAAAAGTTTCGCCCAACTAATTTCGCGCGAGTGGATATCAAGTTATAATTGAATCAGGTTATTATCGGGTATTTAGCGTGACGCGGCGGCGCGGGACGCGATGTGTCGTGATTTTCGACGTGCGCTGATGCGTGGAATATTGCGGGGCTGGCGATGGGTGTCTTTCGTTTTTGCGTCAGGTGCTAGGGCGTCGGTGACTGAGGTAGATTTTCGAATACTTTCTGAGAATGGTGAGGGTAGTGGTGGTCACTGGTGATTGGCAGCGAACTTGACAATGACGTCGTGGCGGTCGCTGGTGGCAAATGTAGCTGACCTCATATTTTTTCCGTTTTTTTTTTTTTCATCTATTTTCAGTCATATCTCGGAAACTATTTCGAATTTTTCAACGCGGTTGCAATTTTTCCAAGTCTCTTTGTGCCCCTTTTCATTTGATACAATTACAAGTCGATCGGTAAAGTTTTAATTTTTGACCCCGTTTTCAGGCTCGTTTTTCACGATTTTTCCACACATTTTCGCCGATATCTCCGGAACTATTGCGAATTTCGGGGTGCGCCTTGCATTTTCCGAGTCATTTTGGACCCCCTTTGATATGTTAAAAGGGCAACAAAATCGGTGACCCATCATTTTTTGGCAAAAATAGCAAGGGCCTTAAGATTTTCTCGATTTCTTCAAGGCCCTGTCCCGTCTAAACTAATAATCGAAACCTATAAGTAATATAGGTTTTCTTAAAGCTCTTTGGACGCACTTTCACGTGGGACTAATCGCGATCATCAATTTTGAAAAAAAATTTTTTGCACTTTCTTAAAATCGTCATATCTCGGAAACTATGAAGAGTTCAGCGCGCGGAAAGTGGTCTATCTTCAGGGCAAAATACCCTCTATCGAATGGTATCGGTCCGAAACAAAAAAAAAAATTTGACATTTTTCGCCTATTTTCTACCGTACGTGTCGACGCTGCGAAAGCTCGATCCCTGCGATTTTGTGTACTTCTGAACGTTTCACAGGACAAAGGGCTAATATATATTCATTCTACATCACGATTACAACACAAACAATGATACCGTATCGATGGTCTTCTTAAGAAATTAATACCATCGCCGCTCTCATACTCGGCACGCCGGAATCTCCGAAGAAAAGCTCCCGGCGCGCCTGCTTGCGAGGGCCACGCTCCCGCGTCAAGCATTTCCGCGAACAGGCGCAAAGACGGGAATTCGAAATTCAGATCCGCGCGACCGTTGAAAGCCCGACAAGAAAGCTCCGAAAGCGGCGTCCTGAAGATGGTGTGGGAGCGCACTCTCGCGTAAAAGAGCGCGACGGGCGCACAGGACATCTACGTGTGGCTCGCGCAACAGAAGGAGACAGAGCAGACACCGTGGCAGGGGGGGCGAATCGAGGCGTGGCCCGAAAACTTTTGATAACACTTGCAAATTGCTTTCGAAAATAGAATAACAATCCAATTTCGCCAGTCGCGGTGGTTGACTGAGGCTGCCGGTAGTGGGATGCCGTGAAGTGTAGTGGATGGTAGGGGCCGATGGGTTTGCGTGCGGGTTTGGGGGTCCGGGAAAATGGATGTGTGCACACGAGTGTTCGTACGATCGTATCTGTCCACGCCTGTGTCGGGCGAACGTGTGAAAGAGCGCGAGAAACCTACAACGAGCTTTTCGGCGAGCTTCGTCTGGGCTAGAGAAAGAGAGAGAGAGGGAAGGAGAGTGCATAAAGAAGCACCAGCCGGGCGCGAGAGTGAAAGAATAGAGAACCGCCGTTGACGCAGGAAGCGAGAGAATAAAGAGCCGCAGCGAAAAGAGAGTAAAGAGTGTCTCGGGTGAAATGTGAGAGGGCGAGGGAGGAGAGTGGACGAACGAGAATGCTGAGAGGCAGTGGAAAGACGTGGGGAGAATCGAGAGGGCGGTCGGCGGCTGGGGTCTCAGAGGGTGACTAAAGATGAGACAGAGACAAATAGCCGGGGAAAGACGGAAATCGTGGCGGACGAAAACGTGCGGCCGGCAGCAATCTTCGATGGCTTCCGGACAATCGAGCGACGTCCCTTCCGCTTCCGGAATCTGTCGATCGTTTTTGCCGATATAATTGCCATTATATGCCGGCCGAAGGCATCCCAACTTCCAATGGCGGACTTCGGCGGCTCAATTCTATCGAGCGGCACGATGAGTCGCGTTTATTTCGCCGCGTTACGTTTTTACGCGTCAAAACCTAGCTAACGAACGTAACCCGTCTGTTCCGACGTCATTTATGGACGTAGGTTGTGTTTCGGTATTATCGCATTTTTTTGGTTAGTTCGTGTGACACGCAAACTTTCTAGGGAGACAATAATAACGCCAGACATGACAGATGTGGTCTGCAAAATGCGGAGGTGGAAGTGATTGGCATAATTAGCAGCTGTAAGTTCGAATCTTTACATTTTTTTTAAAAAGAAAAACCGACGTAAAACTCATATAGTCTTTTAGTCGTACATAAGATTTTGTATTTTCGTCCAAACAGAAGAAATGTTTTCCTAACAGTACCCACTGCAATTCTTCAGTTTTTATGAACCTGTTATCAGATTCATCCAAGACATGACGTATAACGTTACATGATGTACCGCGTCAGAAGCATTTTTCGCTTGCAAAAAGTAGAACATTGTTGACCTGTTGCATATTTACTTAAATATTGTCGATGTTTATCTCCGATCGACAAATGACGTATAATCGGTTTTCAATCACTATCTAACCGTGAAAACCTAGCTAACGAACGTAACCCGTCTATTCCGACGTTATTTATGGACGTAGGTTGTGTTTCGGTATTATCACATTTTTTTGGGCAGTTCGTGTGACACGTAAACTTTCTAGGGAGACAATAATAACGCCAGACATGACAGATGTGGTCTGCAAAATGCGGAGGTGGAAGTGATTGGCATAATTAGCAGCTGTAAGTTCGAGTCTTTACATTTTTTTAGATGGAAAACAGATGTAACACTCATATAGTCTTTCAGTCATACATAAGATTTCGTATTTTCGTCCGTACAGAAGAAATGTTTTCCTGACACCACCCACTGCAATTTTTCAGTTTTTGTAAACCTGTCATCAGATTCATCTAGCACATGACATATAACGTTACATACTGTACCGCGTCACAAGCATTTTTCGTTTGCAAAAAGTAGCGCATTGTTGACCTGTTGCTATTTACTTAAATATTGCCGATGTTTATCTCCGATCGACAAATGACTTATAATTGGTTTTCAATCACTATCTAACCGTGAAAACCTAGCTAACGAACGTAACCCGTCTATTCCAACGTCATTCGTGGACGTAGATTGTCTTTCGTTAATATCACATTTTTTTGGCAGTTCACGTGACACGTAAACTTTCTAGGGAAACAATAATAACGCCACACATGATAGATATGGTGTGCAAAATGCGGAGGTGGAAGTGGTTGGCATAATTAGCAGCTGTAAGTTCGAATCTTTACATTTTCTTTTAGAAGGAAAACAAATTGGCACTCATATTGTCTTTTAGTCATACAAAAGATTTCATATTTTCGTCCATACAGAAGAAATGTTTCTCTAACAGTACCCACTGCAATTCTTCAATTTTTATAAACCTGTTATGAAATTCATCCAAGACATGACGTATAACATTATATGGTATACCGCGTCACAAGCATTTTTCGTTTGCAAAAAGTAGCGCATTGTTGACCTGTTGCTATTTACTTAAATATTGCCGATGTTTATCTCCGATCGACAAATGACGTATAATCGGTTTTCAATCACTATCTAACCGGAGTCCTGGCATGCGACGCGTCAAGTGATGACTTGTTCCTCTTTCGTTGCTCGTACTTCACTTAGATACAAGGTCCGTAAAGCGGCCTTTACGATCGACCTGGCGTCGTGGGATGGTACAGGCATTATTTTTACAACGTCGCCGTTGTTTCTTGTCGTAGATCCGCAGCAAGATGAGCCAATCGGTTCACTTTCGTATGTTTACCGTTCGCTGCGCGATACTCGCTTGTTTCAGCACACGTTGCTTTTTAACACTTAGCCAATCGAATGTGGAGATCTCCCACTTTTCTTTAACAACATCTTACCTGTTATTGTGTTTACTTTTTCGCGTGTTATTTAGGCAGTCTTGAACTGGAGTTGCGCACAAGTCGTCAAACCTTTTGTATCCTGATAAAAAATTATTTTTCCGAACTTTGTCACACTTCAAAAAAATACTAAAGTTAGTGTTAACATTTCAGGTTAATAATATGCATTGTTATTCTACGCTGATCGCTTTAATTGTGTAAGTGATTGGAAATGGCTATGTGTACACGTCGATTTATCGTAGAATGGTAGAAAGAAACTGAGAATATTTTCTCCTTAATGCTTTCGCGGGCAGGATTCGTTTGGTACGACTGGAAATATATTGCTGTCAGGTAACGTAAAGTTACGATCGCCTCAAACCAAAACTTCGTCCGGTCCTTTGAATGCTATACTTGTTAAGTTGCGCGAGTTCAAATTCCTATAATTCTCATGAGGCTGTTCAATAAAATCGCAAGATACAAGCCGGCAACTTGCTGGAAGTCTTCTTCCTGTACTTCGCCCTACTGAACGAATTGTTTACACTTCAAACTTCGTATCCGTCTTGGCCATTGTTGTCGGACTTCTGTTTGCTGGAAAACTTCCGACGGAAGTTCTTTTTATGCTAGACCGCAATTAAGCGATTGGCACCCGTACAAAACGTTCGCCTGTTATATTCTGTATCATTTCGATTGTCATGTACCCACATAATTTTCCGCAAATCCAGTGTTGCGCAACAGTTATTGACAGACCATACATTTCTGTTACTCGTATTGCATAAATTCACCATTGAACCACTATAACTTACATTCGTTTAAGACTAAACGTACCGGTACTCTACGCCTACCTATTCTCACCATGAGGGATTTAGAAAGAAATTCCTAACTTATAAAAGCAAGGAATTGAATATATAAGAATGATGATATAAGAATTTACAGCAAGTCGAATGAACGAAAGAAATAATAATAAATGTATGATTTTACCTTTTGACCCCACTTGGTACGTTTAGTGTTAACGCATGTTCCGACTTATAGCAATTATTGGGCCGTACCTGCAATTGCAGTATAGTGCAATATTTCAAGTAATTGAACACACAGTACTTGTCAGTTTCCTAACAACCATGCTTCGAAATTTTTCCTACCACACCACCACTCTTTCGGAATATTCTACTCGGTACGATTCAGCTATTCCCTCCACCAGTCTTTTCCTGGCAATGCCCATTTCCAACATTCAGAGTCATTGCACAGTACACATCACAGTAAATGAATAAGTTTGATACAGCACTCACTCATGTGATTTTATCTCTTCAAGAGGTCGCACTTAATGATATAATTAACCCTTTGCGCTCGAGCGGTGCCTCTCGGGCACCATCCGAATCGATGCGGTAAATTGAGCGGTAACGGTGTTTATTTGTGTTTGGCCTAACGAATATCGCTTGACAAGTCTACTTGGCCTTTTGTAGATCATTTTATGAGGTGTCTACATAGCTATAAAGATGTCTTATCTCAAAAATACTTGCGACCGCGGGTTGGACTCTGCCTTCGACATTAGTTAGAACTCAACCTTCTTGGCAATCGCAATATTTCTTTCAAAGTTACTGAGCCCAATAAGTATGGAACACGACGAAAAAATGACTTCTAGTGAAGATAAGTTCAATTTTTCGGCAATAACGAACAAAATTACATCACTACATAGACAGCTTGCCCATGAGAACGAAGACGGAAGTCATGAAGATAGCGACGACGTTAGAGGTGTAAGAAGACGAAAAATCCGAATAATCGATAGTGAATCTGAAAGCCAAAGTGATTGTATAAAAGAGACTGAACCTTCAGAATGGACAGTGTGCACAGAATCGGAAGAAAGATTTTGTCAAATATTTTGGAAACTTCACCTCAAGACAATACCCTCACAAAATACAAATCGGCGAGACCGGCTGATTACTCTCGAGTTGCTGGTTAGCCCGACAGAAAAGCGCCTCGAGCGCAAAGGGTTAACCTCATCTCCCGGGAATACAGTGAATGCCATCGATTCCCTTTAGCACATAACAAATTCGTCACATCAGCAATAAAAACAACCGTGTTCCGACGTTTCAACACACTTCCTGCATTGCCCTCTCAAAAAACCACCCCTTCGCCGTCTCTTATCCCGTCTCAGCTTTTTCCGCGTCTCCCTCTCTCAGCCCCCCGATTATTTCGTTCTCCCCATCCTACAGCCCCACACTTTTTATCACTGTCCTCCTCCTCTCTCGATGGATTATGTGCCGCCTCGCGGCAGGTGCAAAACTTTATTCGCCGTCCCGATACCGGCAGCCTCGTTGCCCTTTTTTACGATACGCCGAGGAGTTTCACTGCCTCCGCTCGGCTCGTGTAAACGGACGTCCGAACGACAGTGCCACCCGGTCGTAAACGCACGTCCGTGCGATTAAGGACGACGAAACGGAGAACGAAGTCATTTTCCTTCGAGAACGCCAATCGGACGCCGTTCCCTGCGACTCGCTCGTTTCGAACATTCAGACTAATTAGACGACGCCTCCTCGCTCGTTAATCGATGCTATTATTCGCTCGTTTTAATCCATCACTGCTTTTGTGCGGATTAATCGGAGGGGCACTTTGAGAACGTCGCTGCAGGGAAAAAGGAAAGTGGAAAAAGGCGCCAAATCGTTGAGAGTTTTAAGGGATCGAAGTGGCTGGGCTGTTTTTGGGGAGTATAATACGTATATGCGTTAAGTAGTAAAGTAGTAAGTAAGTTAAGATAAGTATAGGCGTCATGAGTATAAAGTAGGTGTAAGTTCCGGTTTAATTTGGAATTTTGGTAAAAGCTGAAACATATTCGTAAACTTTGGGATGTTTTGAGTATTTGGAGGCCAAGATGAAATAGAACAAATATTTAAAAAAATATGAATAATTATTTGCCGTATTAAAATATTCTTCTGCAAAAAAGAAGCCTATTCTCAGTACGAGCACATCTGAGATATTATTGTATCAACATCCATTTTTCATCATTGTAGGAGGTTTCGCGTTTCAAATCACGGACGAGGTTTCAATTGTAGGAGGGAAGACAAGGGAATAAATCGGACTTACTAAATTAATGAAAGTATATTCTACCAGTGTTATAAATATTATAGCTTGGGATAATAATTACGTTGTATAACGAAAGTAACCACGAGCCACACTATGCACGTCTTTAGTCTATCGCGGTGTGGCCTGAACTGCATCTTATCTTTCGGAATGCACAACATAGCGCAGCTGCCCTTTCGGCAGAGTGTGACTCATGGATCATGCGTTCGATTCCTACATGATTTACGTAAACTTCGATTTATTCAACGATAAAATTAGTTATCTAAATAGTGTCGTAATATGATAATGTGATAAATGTGATAAATAGTGTCGTAAAGAAACATCAACATTTTTGTAGGAAATTTAGGAAAAAGCGCATGGCAATAGAGACACTTTTACCTGTCTTACGCATGTTGCAACGTGTTGTGCGATAGGACTAAGCGTCTTGCG
Source organism: Cryptocheilus praepositus (assembly GCA_033815515.1). NCBI lineage: Eukaryota > Metazoa > Arthropoda > Insecta > Hymenoptera > Pompilidae > Cryptocheilus > Cryptocheilus praepositus. The sequence continues at coordinate 6,488,076 of JAWWQZ010000303.1, read as the reverse complement.
CCTCCTTTGTACACGGTACAAAGGAGATGACATAGTCTCGGGCGATAACGGACATTCTGAAGCCCGCGAAGGCCCAAAATGCTGCGCCCGAGGGGTCATTCTGGCGTTAGCAAGCGAACCGAGCGGACAACGAGTAAATCTTATAATTTCAAAACACTATATTTCTTACATTTTCGTCCCGATACCGACCCAATACGGACGTCTCAACAATCCACCCACAATCTAACGCGCATTATAACGACAAAGGCGAAAAGAGCAAAGTTCCTGCCCTCTCAGACCTCCTCCCACACATTCCCTCTCAATCGAACCTCGTTCGATCCCAGACACTTCCGCATACGAGTTCCGCATTGCCTGCATCGCGCATTTCTCGAAGGGGCGGCCGCCTATGCGTTACTTTGAAATTTCATCCGACGTCTCGCGCTCTTAATCGCGCACGTCCGACTAAATTTCCCATTCGGCCGTCCTCTGGGACCGGTTTCCCAACGCGCGCCTTCTCGCCGCGTTGCAATAAAAGCTGTCCGGGCTGAGAGGAGGCAGGTACGGAGGTATCGAAATTGTATTGGGGCCGGAACGGTATAATATCATCGTAACGCGTTCTCGCGCGGTCATCAGCAGCAGAATTTCCCAGGGAAGAACGGTCCGCTTCCTTTTGTGCTTCCCGCGGAAGTTATCACTTGGGGGCCCAGGAGTTTCGTCGCTGCTCCGACGATTTATGCGGACCCGCGCCTTTGTGAATTTCCAGTCAGTTCGGGAGGGACTATGTTTTTTGCACTGCCACGCCGTGGGAATGTAATTAATACGGCCGGATGTTGTTGTTAATAACTTTGCGCGCGCGCGCGATGCAGTTTGGCGGATGTGCGATGGAAATATCGGATCGGAACATTCCGGGTGATGTTATTGATCGCGGGCGCGGTGATTGTGAGAGCGGCGTGGGTGCGGGGGTAAATGAAGTTGATCATGGATTTCGGGCTTTTGGGCAGGACGAAGTGTTTATTGCCGCGGGGTGCGGTAAATGTGAGCTTGCGGCGCGGGGTGGGTTTTTTTTCTAAGGATCGAGCCGCAGAACAAAAGATCTGAGGTGGACCACTTTAACACTTGGCATGCGGGTATACTTCGCCGCCGAATTACGCGTGCAGCGGGCGTTTTTTCGTGAATTGCGCGGAAGTTTGGTTTTTCAGAAAAATCGCAGTAAATCGAAAACTACTATGTTTTTATGAACGAAACTTTTTTTATTTTACACTTAAATATGTACTGTATGATTATTTAACAAAAAAAGGATATTTTTACGAAATCATAAAAATAAACGATTTTTAACATTTTACAATGTATTAACACTAGTTTTACGGGACCCGTCAATTTGACGGATTTCAAACTTTGAAATGAAACACGCAAAAAACCATAGCAATAATCTTACCTACTTTGCATCGTAAATTCATAATTCCATTAAAAGAGTTTATACACACAATTATTATTCCCTTAAGCTTTCTAAATTTTGAAATTTGTATGTGGTATATCTATCTCTACGAAACCCGTCAAATTTACATTATTAACATTATTAACACTAGTTTTACGGGACCCGTCAATTTGACGGATTTCAAACTTTGAAATGAAACACGCAAAAAACTATAGCAATAATCTTACCTACTTTGCATCGTAAATTCATAATTCCATTAAAAGAGTTTATACACACAATTATTATTTCCTTAAGCTTTCTAAATTTTGAAATTTGTATGTGGTATATCTATCTCTACAAAACCCGTCAAATTTACATTATTAACATTATTAACACTAGTTTTACGGGACCTGTCAATTTGACGGATTTCAAACTTTGAAATGAAACACGCCGAAAACTATAAGCAATAATCTTACCTACTTTACATCGTAAATTCATAATTCCATTAAAAGAGTTTATACACACAATTATTATTTCCTTAAGCTTTCTAAATTTTGAAATTTGTATGTGGTATATCTATCTCTACGAAACCCGTCAAATTGACGGGTTAGCTGATTACGTAAACAATCCTTATATATTTGCTTCGTGTGTAAAATTATTCCTCCAATAGTAAATATAAGAGTGAGAGAAAAGTCTAAGATGCCCCGAACTTATTATCTCAATAGCGCTTCAATAATGTGACACAAAGCGAATTGTGTGGCCCGGGTGTAATGTTACTTCGTATTGAAAGAACTCGCTTACCATAGTGATCCTCGCGCATTCGAATCTCAAAGCATACAGCAGACTAAATGTCGTATTGAAAAGATATTTGGAAAAAAAATCTTGACTTATTAACCCTTAACCTACAATGACGGGCATAGCCCGCGTGATCGGGCCAGAAGTGAATATTACGTGGAATATTTGATACGCAATTACAGTCTGATGTAATAATTGTGGTAGACGCAAGTATTACAAAATGTTTAACTCCAAAATACAAAATTAGTAATCTGTAACGGTATGCTATATTTCAAAGCATTCTGGTACAAATGGTGCAAGTGTCCCGAACGCTGCGCGAGCTTGTATTGGGTTGGAGGGAAAGTTCTGTCGTATTTTAAAGATAATATTTGAATTAATTGATAAAAATATGTGTTTAATATTAATCATAATACATTTAATGTGTTGTATGATGAATGCCAAACTCTTCTGCAATTTCTCGACTTGTTAAATGTGGATTATATTCCAACATGGATCGCAAAACATCATTATCGATCTTAGATGGTCGTCCAGATCGATCACTTTCTTGGAGGCTCAGATCCCCGGAACATTTACAATATCTTTTCCAAATACCGCACATAAATTTTTACATGCAACCGATGCATTGCTTCCTTTTTCGAATTCATACAAAATGTACTGTCGTAAATGCACTTTATCTACTACCATGTTTTTCACTTTAAATATCACAAGTAAATGATGAACGGTAAAAAAGGACTCATTTATATTATACAGCAACTATAAAAAACAAAAAAAAATCCGAATGACTCACTAGCCAGATGTTTTTTTTATTTATAAGAAAAATTACCTGCCTATTAAAAATACGACAGAACTTTCCCTCCAACCCAATATACAATTTCGGCCTAACATCATCGAATCTAAATCGTAGGTTAAGGGGTTAATATTTTATTTTTACGTGAAGCCTTATATTGACGGGTGCTCGTAGAGATAGGTATATAAGAAACGCCCGTAAACCTAGTGTTAATAAGCACTTATTCAAATTTACATCATTCATATCATGCATGATCAGGGGACTGGTTGTCGTAATTTATCATTCGCCGCACATGCTTGTGCTCTCCTTCACGAAGAAATATGAAACCGCGGCGAAAGAGGGCGAGGCGGCGAAGAGTAGTTTGACATTTCTTGATGAAAATTTACGCCGTCAGTTTGTCCGAAAGTTTCAGTGGCTTTTGCGTTTCGGCGGTTCATTCGCTTCGTCGCTCTTTCGAAAGTGACGCCGCGTTCCTTTTCTTTCGCTCACTCTCCTTCGGCTATCGCAGTTCGCGTCCTTTTTGCGAAGAAACTTTTCCCTCCCTGACGCTTTTTCTCTCGCCTGCCCTGTCGACTTAAGTACTTTTCGCCCTCGCGAATCCCTTGGATGAGTCAATCTTAAAGGGTTATTACATTTTAAAAGTCTCACTATCGCCAGACATCTGCGACTTTATTACATTATTTTATGTCGTTACACATCATCTCTCTATCGGACCTTTTATTTTACAACATATTTCCTTTACTATTAACCTCAGGTAATTAGCTTCCCAAATTTGTGCTTTCCGGAATTTCAGACTTTTGTAACTGTCGCAATTGAATTATCCGTGACATCCACGTTAAAATCACGTTCTTAGTTTTCAGCTTCATTGGAGTTTACAAAAATTCCGTATTACCATCTTTCTCAAGAACTTCATTCTTTTTACGACACATTTCCTCTGTAATTAACCCCAGATACTTAAGTGCTCGAACTTTGACCTTTGTGAAGTTTCGAACGTCTGTAATTGTTGCAATTGAATTATCTGTGACTTCCACCTTAGAAACGCGTCCTTAGTTTTCAGTTTGATTGGAGTTTACAAAAATTCCGCATTAGCGTCTTCTCCAGAACTCATGCAGTTAACCGCCCTATCGATTTCCATTCTTCAACCAAAAAGTGAATTTTACTCATTATATAAAATGTGTAATACGGTTAAAAAATAACACACCACTGAATGTATTAGCGAATGTTGAGTGACGTGTTGCTTTCCGTAAAAAAATGAAGTTAAAGTGATGTGTGACGTGCTGCTTGACAAAAAAAAGACACTTTTGACCAAAGGCCACTGGATATCCCGAAATATGTAGAGAAATTCGAGTAAAAATTCTCAAGCGAATTCCAATGTTCGACCATAAAGCGGTTCTTTCGGCACTATTCTCGAAAATATTAGCATGTGACGATTCTAACAGAAGTTGTAAATTCTTGCGTGATTGCCATCGGAATTACGACGCTTGGGGAGATCCGAGATTTTTGGTGGAAGGAACTCTTGAACTGTTTTGAGTAGCAAAGAAATATTCTTATATTGCGAATGATGTTCTTCTCAACTCCCCGGAACTATACTCGTGAAAATTATATAATACATGCACTGAAATTTCTATTGCTAATATAATATTTCCAAGTATATAGCTAACGTGATAACGTTACCCATTAACTTTAATTCAATTTATGTAACAAGTCCCATTGAAAATTATATTTTATAAAAGCGTTAAAATCACATTGTTTTCTTTGCACGCTGTTCTTAACAAAGCAAGATACTTCGCATTCCATGTACACCATGACGTTGCAACGTGTTCCTGAACACAGATCGCGATAAACCAGCATCGCCGAGAAATTCGTTCCCCGCCGCGTCATCTCGCGCTGGAAAACGTGGGCACGTATCGAAATCTCAAAGTTTAAAAGGTACGATCGAAACTCCGAACGTACTTAGGGTCTTTTGAAGCGTGATAACGTCAAAATCATATAATACATATACTGAAATTTCTATTACTAATATATTTCCAAGTATATAGATAACGTGATAACGTTACCCACTAACTTTAATTCAATTTATGTAACAAGTTCCATTGAAAATTATGTTTTATAAAAGCGTTAAAATCCCATTGTTCCGCGTGTACGCTGTTTTTAATACCGCAAGATACTTCGCATTCCATGTACACTGCAACGTCGCAACGTGTTCCTGAACACAGATCGCGATAAACCAGCATCGCCGAGAAATTCGTTCCCCGCCACGTCATCTCGCGCTAGAAAACGTGGGCGGACGTATCGAAATCTGAAAGTTTAAAAGGTACGATCGAAATTCCGAACCAACTTAGGTTCTTTTGAAGCGTGATAGCGTGAAAATTATATAATGCATACACTGAAATTTCTATTACTAATATATTTCCAAGTATATAGATAACGTGATAACGTTACCCAATAACTTTAATTCAATTTATGTAACAAGTTCCATTGAAAATTATGTTTTATAAAAGCGTTAAAATCATATTGTTTCGTGTGTCCTTTGTACGCTGTTTTTAACACCGCAAGATACTTCGCATTCCATTGTACATCGTGACGTCGCAACGTGTTCCTGAACACAGATCGCGATAAACCAGCATCGCCGAGAAATTCGTTCCCCGCCGCGTCATCTCGCGCTGGAAAACGTAGGCGGACGTATCGAAATCTGAAAGTTTAAAAGGTACGATCGAAATTCCGAAGTTCGCCCGCGCGCCTCTTGTTTTCCGGAGGGTCGGAGGGTGAGGGCGGCAGGGAACGAGGTCGACAGCACTCGGAGTTATTCTTTCACGAAGGGCGCGATCCCGACTCCGTCCCTGCGTATTTCTTCCCGTGCCTGTCGCGACGTTATTTTGAAATTCATGAAGCCGAATGGCGTAACCGCGTAAGAACGAAGTTTTTTCGGCTGGCGAGGAAAGTGCCGCGAGAAAAAAAGTTTCGCACGAATGTGTACACGCCTGTGGGACGAGTCGGAGGATAGTGGCGGCGAGTGAATTCGAGATGCCTTGCGTCGAGGCGATCACCGAGTTTCGAGTGGCGCGCGAACGAATGCTGTCTGTGAGATTCGTCAGAAAAGGAGTCCTGTGAAATATTACGCGATATTTCCGGGTAAATCTCCTTTGTGTTGGATCTAGCGATCTGTTCGGAGCTGTGCTGGGGGCGGAAAACGTTTTCTACGGAAACTTGCAAGTACCACCTTGATCAAAAAGTTTTAGGACTTCATTCATAAAATCGAAAATACAAGTTTATCCATTATAATTGACATCGTCCCCTTCAAAGTACTCCCCATCGGCTGTAACGCACTTGTACCAGCGCTTGATCCAATCATCGAAACATCGCTGGTATTCAATTCTTGGTATGTTCATCAGAGCCGTCTTCGATTTTTCCATAAGATCCTTCCGAATGCTGTAATGCGTTCCGCGAAGCGGTTTTTTAAGTCTGTTAACACGTTGACTGCCGTGTGTATTTTACATATATTGAAACCGCAACGTGATGAAGTACTTCAGAATATGATTGAATTGTGCAAAATGAAAATAATGCGAAGGTATCGAAGACCACGGAATTTCATCACTATTTAATATTAATTGCATTTACAAAATCATAAATGCTACCGATTGGGTATTTTTTGAATTTTTTGTGATACCTTTTGCACCGGTCACCGATGACCACCACGGCAGTCAACGTGTTAGACAGAAAAAAGTTGCAGGGAGCTAAATCAGGTGAATTTGGAAATAAGGATTGCATTGTGCGATGGTGCGTTATTGTGGTGCAAAATCCACGAGTTGTTTTCCCACAAATTTGGTCTTTTTTGGCGAATTGCTTCACGCAAACGTCTCATAACGCCCAAATAATATATTTTGTTGACTGTCTGTTGCTCTGGCAAGAATTCATGATGCACAACACCGTTGTAATGCGTGAAAACCGTGAGCATCACCTTCTTTTTCGACTGAAAACAACGTGGTTTCTTCGGAAGCGTACGTGCCACCGAAAAACGTTTGATCTCGAAAGAGCATCGTTGCCGAAACACTTCTCCAACATTTCCAAAGTCTGCGGACCGTTAAATCCGTTTTTCACGTAAAATTGTATGCAAATTCGTTGATCCAAAGTTGATGCCATTTTCAAATATGTAAAAAATCGAAAACACGCACAAAGGTAGATGTACTCAACACGGTATAACTTTTATACATGTCAAGCTATGGCGCTGAAATTTGGTGGGAACGTTAATGACAGATGTGGCAATCTGACAAAAAAAAATTTCAATCAAGTGACTGAGAGCACCATACGGCGGCCGGTCCTAAGACTTTTTGATCAAGGTGGTATTTCCATTGAGAGTGCGCTCATGCGTGGAGTCTTATGAACTTAATAATGTCAGTTTAACGACAGACGATTGGGGGAACATTTTTGCGCTTACGAAATTAATTGACCGTCCGACGTGTATCGTTCACACGTTTGTTCGCAGGAACACGTGACTACTACTACGAGTGCAGGAAGCGCAATGATGAAACCGTACCGCAAACTCGCTTTCAACACGCAATCGTTTAATAAATTAACTCCTCCTGAACGGCGTGTTAGTCAAGCGCAAATAATTGGCCCCATAAACCACTTACCTGGCAAAATGTGCCGCGGTAACTTTCGCAATCACCGCTAATTAAACGTGAGTAATTACATTTACGGGCGAGCCGATCGGGAAACTATCGGAACTTATTTTTCTTTCGGAGTCTAATGTACAAACACCGACTCCCGTGGCTCGATACTTCGCCGAAGAGAATTGCAAGCACGATCGCGCGACGGTTATCATTTTCTACCTCCGCTCGTTTGCCGGACGGAATTGAATGTTTCTTCACTGTTCCTTCAAACTTTTTAAAGTATTTCCGATAATATATCTTCTTATGGTTGAAATGTGGAAGTCTTATTTGGTAGCTCGACATGTTCTGGGACCACATAGGTTCCCTCGTCAGGAGTCTGCAATCAGTTCCCTATATTATATAGACTCCTTTATAGACTTCCAAAGGGGGAACCGATAAGATCCCGAGACATATTGAGTCAACAACCAAAATTTCGACATTTTATCCATAAAAAAGCGAATTATTTCAAAAGATATTAACACGTTGACAGCCACGCGTATTTTACTATATTAAAACCGCAACGGGATGAAGTACTACAGAATATGAGTGAATTGTGCAAAATGAAAATAATGCGAAGGTATCGGAGACCAAAGAATTTAATCACTATTTAATATTAATTGCATTTTCAAAATTATAAATGCGACCGATTGGGTACTTTTTGAATTTTTCGTGAGACCTTTTGCGCGGGTCACCGATGACCACCGTGGCAGTCAAAGTGTTAACACCGATCGGTTACTTTTTTTTTATATACCCCCATACGCTCACACGTGTGTTAACACGTTGACTGCCACGCGTATTCTACTATATTAAAACCGCAACGAGATGAAGTACTACAGAATATGATTGAATTGTGCAAAATAAAAATAATGCGAAAGTATCGGAGACTAAAGAATTTAATCGCTATTTAATATTAATTGCATTTTCAAAATTATAAATGCGACCGATTGGGTATTTTTTGAATTTTTCGTGAGACCTTTTGCGCCGGTCACCGATGACCACCATGGCAGTCAAAGTGTTAACACCGATCGGTTACTTTTTTTTTATATACCCCCATACGCTGACACGTGTGTTAACACCTTGACTGCCACGCGTATTTTACTATATTAAAACCGCAACGGGATGAACTACTACAGAATATGATTGAATTGTACAAAATGAAAATAATGCGAAGGTATCGGAGACCAAAGGATTTAATCACTATGTAATATTAATTGCATTTTCAAAATTATAAATGCGACCGATTGGGTACTTTTTGAATTTTTCGTGAGACCTTTTGCGCCGGTCGCCGATGACCACCATAGCAGTCAAAGTATTAAATATCCACACCCGTGCTTCGAGCACTCCGAAACGCAAATTCATCGAATAATAAGCGAAAATCCGGTGGCTGCGTACTTCAGGGTTGTCGCGTCGGTCAAAACTTGCGCGACGAACGATTTTCCGCTTGAGTCGTCGTCGCGGGACGATCGTTTCGAGTTTCAGGACCGATTCCTCGGTTTTCCGCGTAGAAAAGCTTCTACGGTTGTTCTCAATAATCCGCGAACCTTTTCCCCGGAGAAGGATTTTACGGATTAGCAGCGCTTTCCGTTTGCCTTCTTCTTCGGCTCGCAATTGTGCCAAATGTCATCCGACTGCGAATCAATTCGCGCCGGCGGGAAACAATTATGTTAAGATAATTTTTTCATTAGCGAAGTTTCCGCGGGAGAAAAGTGCGAGACGTCGAAGTTTAACGGAGAATGAATACTTCGCTGTCCGCCTGGCAACGGAAATTAATCGCTCAATTAATTTCTGTTATGCATTAAGTTGATAATCAATTTTTCCCAAAGTTCGTGTAAATTGCATGCGACGCTCTGCGTAAAGTTTTATAAGCTGTTTTCTGCGAGATGATACGAGACGGCAGGTTCTCGTGTTCTTTTTCATTTGCAGTTTGACGCAGCGCTTTTTCTAATAGACGCGATGCAGCGTTCAAACTTTTGTACGACAGGGTCTCTGAGTAAAATTGTCTCAATATCGTGTTTTCGCGGAAGAGAAAATTTGTATAGCGCGTCTTGTAATTTTGGGACGAGCAACTTGTAACATTTTATGCGAAACATTCCCTAAATACCATGATGTACATGCAGTTCCTGCAAAATGTAGATTTCTAAGAGATGTAGGTTAAAAATGAGAAGTTTAGACAATACGTACATTCTGTCCAAGAACACACAGTGGTTTAGGCATGTATAAATGCGCAAATGTGTATGACGTAGACAAGCAATGGGAAAAAAATGCAAAACTTATAATTTTCCAATAAATAACAATGGCATTGACAGCGTAGCTTGATAAATTTAAAATAGCATTGTTCGTGAACTTTTAAAAAAATGCAGTCTAGACGATTCTGGTTTACGCGACAAGAATGCATAAACAAATAAGATCCGTAGCAAGCTCTTATATATTTCGAAGCATCGCAATGTATTACTTACATCAGCAATACATTTAATTGCTGCCAGAGAAGTCATTCACTCTGAAAATATTTCGTAGTTATATGCATCTGCTTTTCGAATGTGTGACATTGTTACATTCGTTAAAACTGAATTCTTCGTACTTGTCAGTAGGTATGTGTGCATATATGCTTAACCCCTTAACCTACGATTTACGTTCGAGAATTTTGGGCCGAAAACATAAACAAGCTCGCGCAGCCTTCGAGCCATTCACATGACTTGTTTAGTACGAAGTTTAGTGCAAAGTTCCCTTACATCTACTAGAATGTTTCGAATTGTATCACACCATTGCAGATTATTAACTTTGTATTACTTGCATCTACCACAATTATTACATTAGGTTGTAATTACTTATCGCATATTCCACAAATATTTATAACTTTAGGAGGGCGCCGTCACTAATATTTATATTTGGCCCGATCATCGTATTACGGGCATAGCCCGTAATATTCACTTTTGCGCCAATCATCTGCTACGGGCTATGCCCGTAATATTTACGTTTGGTCCAATCATCTGCTACGAGCTATGCTCGTAATATTTACGTTTGGTCCGATTGTCTATTTACGGGCTATGCCCGTAGTTGTAGGTTAACACTTTGACTGCCATGGTGGTCACCGGTGACCGGCGCAAAAGATTTTACTAGGAATGCAAAAAATTCGCAATGAAGCCTACTTGCAATCTTGTTATAGCTAATGTAGTTGGAACGATCATTCAATACTTTTTTCTTCTAACAACTCTGCGTCATTTTTATTTTCCACGATTTAACTATACTCAGCAGTATTTTATCGCATCGCGGTTCTAACATAACAAAATACGCTTAGCAGTCAAAGTGTTAAGGGGTTAACCATTAGATTGCGCGTCACAATACTTTTCTTCCCTATACTCATTTGTCGTCGATTATTCTGTTTACAACATATTCGACTTTATTTCGTTACGCCAACAGTATCCGTGCGACGAATTTCGTCACCTTATCCGCAGTGTTATTTTACTAAGAGGTCCATCGATACGCACAACAATCCTGGCAAAAATCCGCAACCACATGGCACCCGTTCAAAAGACCGTTACTGCGCCGTGAATGAGAAGCACGTAGATGTGCTTTAGGGTGGGCCCTTCAAGCGACTACATATGTGATTCAAGCTCACCCAGTCACATGGCGCGATCGTTGTCCGTATGTGAAGGCACTCTCTATTCACCTTGTATTTTGACCTACCGTTCGACTGCCTTTTTCTCCGGCGCGCACGTTCGACGTTTCGACGTACACTTTCATTATTCACGCACTCTTATTTTTCGCAGTCAGCGTGACAGAACGTTCCAGGGGAGAGAGTTTTCGGAGCCGGGATGATTTCAGGGCGACTCGCGTTCTTAGCTGGAACGCATTTGAACGAGGTAGACACGTTAAATATTTGCGGACGGACTCATATTTGGGCTTTTACAGAATTATGAATTCCGGGAACTAGTTTCCGCGAAGACGAGTGTTTATTTGTTTACTCGACGGGCGCTCCACAATCTTGACAGTTTCTTTTGCGTTGCCAGATAGGGCGGAGACGTGAAATTATGTTTGCACAAAGCGAAGCGATTCTTTGCTTACGCGACAACCGCGAAGCTCCGCGTTCGTCAACGATTTCTTTGACATCGGACCTTCGTAACGTCTTCTGTTCCTCAGACGCGGTTACGTCGCTCCGTTCCTTTGCCGGCTGTAAAACTGTTTTCACAGACCGGCGAACATCGCTTCGCCAGAATGTGAGCAAGACGTCAAACTAGAGGCGCACAAAGCCGAGCGTCTCTTCGCCTGCGAAACAACCGTCGTCGCGCTTCATAATTATCTGCGATTTCTTTCGCATCAGACATTCCTCACGCTTTTTACTCGACGCTCGGTGAAGACATTAACCCTTTGCACTCGACTGTCGCCTCTAAGGGGCACAAAAGTATTACACGTTATTCTTGAGGTAAATGTATGCGAGCCCAAAGTTAATTCGAATAACATAAGATATTTTCGACTCATGTCGAGTAGGAGCAATGAAAAATGTGGGAAATTTCTGATCTATGTAACATTTACAACATTTTTGAGAGGTGAATTCGCGAAACTGCGAGAACGCCATTCTACATAATATTCAGGCCTTTTTAAACCTTATCAATTTTCATAAATTTGATTTCATATAAGTTTGTCTATAGTTTATTAGTTACATTTCTTACAAGTTTCATTTCACAACGTAAAATCAACCCATTCAAGTTGCATGCAAAATATAATTTGATTAACACGTTGACTGCCAGGTGTATTTTACTATATTAGAACGGCGATGCTATGAAATACTACATCGTTCGACTGAATTATACAAAATGTAAATAATGTGCAGGTATTGCATACCAAGGGATCGCATCACTATTCTAATAACAACTGCATTCATAAAATAATAATTGCTACCCATTGCGAATATTTTGGTTCTTCAGTAAAATCTCTTGCGTCGGTCACTGGTGACCATCACAGTAGTCAAACTGTTAATTGAATTATGCAAAATGTAAATAATATGTGGGTATTGAAGACCAAAGGATTGCATCACTATTCTAACAACTGCATTTATAAAATAATAATTGCTACCCATTGCGAATATTTTGGATCTTCAGTCAAATTTCTTGCGTCGGTCACCGGTGACCATCATGGCAGTCAAAGTGTTAACTGAATTATGCAAAATGTAAATAATATGTGGGTATTGGAGACCAAAGGATTGCATCACTATTCTAACAACTGCATTTATAAAATAATAATTACTACCCATTGCAAATATTTTGGATCTTCAGTAATATCTCTTGCGTCGGTCAGTGGTGACCATCACGGCAGTCAAAGTGTTAACTGAATTATGCAAAATGTAAATAATGTGTGGGTATTGAAGACCAAAGGATTGCATCACTATTCTAACAACTGCATTTATAAAATAATAATTGCTACCCATTGCAAATATTTTGGATCTTCAGTAATATCTCTTGCGTCGGTCAGTGGTGACCATCACGGCAGTTAAAGTGTTAACACGTTGACTGCCAAGCGTATTTTACTATATTAGAACGGCCAGACTATGAAATACTATAGCGTTTGACTAAATGATGCCAAATGTAAATTATGTGCAAGTATTGGAGACCAAAGCATCGCATCACTATTCCAATAACAACTGCATTCATAAAATAATAATTGCTACCCATTGCGAATATTTTAGTTCTTCAGTAAAATCCCTTGCGTGGATCACCGGTGACCATCATAGCAGTCAAAGTGTTAAAGTACTTCTTTCCGATATAATTTTATTACTGTCGACACGCGATAAACTCGACGTTTTACGCATGAGTATATCTATTTTTCTTTTCAATAAATGTACAAGTTTTTGGTATTTGCTCTGATGAGCTGTGTGCCGAATACAGTATCGTAATGTAATGAATGTAACAGGCTACTATTTCCCTCATGAGGGTTGAAATTAGGAGGTGAGAAATGGGAGGTGCCAGGGAACAATAGTTTTGAGGTATTCTTTTATGGCGGTGCATAAGAAAGATCGGAGAAGAGATAATATTGTGCTTTGGGTGTACCTAACAACCATTTCACACGAAATGATTATTCGCTACTTCGCGAAGAAACATGTGCAAGTGCAAAGGGTTAACAGGCGGTTCGCGTCAGGGTTTGAAGTAACACTTCGAGAGTTGGCCGCAACGAGGCGAACGATGGAAACGAAATCTTCTCGCCATCAGGCGCGTTCTAATTAAGGCGTGGCCCTCCAATCAACCTCATTAACGTATGGAAGCAACGATTCTGATAGGGAGAAGGATGCGGTTTTAATAATGATGATTACGCGGATATACGACGATAACGCCGTATCGATAATAATAATCCATGTCGTTATATGCCTCACGTTTATGTTCGCGTCGACATTATCGTGGCCATTAACCGATTCCGGCCGTACGACGTTTCTCTTTACGCTCGACGCGAGGGATTTCAGTGATCGTATGTGTTTCACGACTTGTGCACCGAGAAACGAAGTATTCGCACATTCCGTTTGGCGGAACAATTTTGTTTGCAGGCGTTCTATGTATGTGGGCACGAGTGACGGTCTCTGCGATAACATAGGATGAAGATAAGGAGTTTAGGCGATGCGCGCGTGTCAAAGAATGATTTTACGATGCAGTGGGTTGGGCAAGGGACAGTCGTAAAAGAGACTTGGAAGACGATGATCAAAGATGAAAGACGTACGATGTATTTTTGCTTTAACCATTAAAGCTGCTTCGCTCTTATATCATAATGAGAAAACCACATTAATCTTTTGGCTGAGTTCTCGATAGTTTTACAATTGAGATACCCATCGAATTTCTTGAAAATGCGTCCGTTTAACCTTTTCTCACTTGACATCTACATTTCATTGTTTTACTTCGTCGTGCAGCAGTTTAACTTTCGCACTGCACAGCATTCCGTTTCTTTTTGTGCTACAAATATCAAATTTGTCGGTGATCGACGAAAATCAAAGATGAAAGACGTAGTACGACGTATTTTTTCTTAACAATTAAAGCTGCTTCGCTCTTATATCGTAATGAGAAAACCACATTAATCTTTTGGCTGAATTCTTGACAATTTTTCGATTGAGATCCCATCGAATTTCTTGAAAATGCGCCTGTTCAACTTTTTCTCACTTGACATCTACATTTCATTGTTTTATTTCGTCGTTCAGCAGTTTAATTTTCGCACTGCACAGCATTCCGTTTCTTTTTGTGCTACAAATGTCAAATTTGTCGGTGATCGACGAAGATCAAAGATGAAAGACGTAGTACGACGTATTTTTTCTTAACAATTAAAGCTGCTTCGCTCTTATATCATAATGAGAAAACCACATTAATCTTTTGGCTAAGTTCTCGACAATTTTTCGATTGAGATCCCATCGAATTTCTTGAAAATGCGTCTGTTCCACTTTTTCTCACTTGACATCTAAATTTCATTGTTTTACCTCGTCGTTCAGCAGTTTAATTTTCGCACTGCACAGCATTCCGTTTCTTTTTGTGCTACGAATATCAAATTTGTCGGTGATCAACGAAAATCAAAGATGAAAGACGTAGTACGATGTGTTTTTTGCTTTAACCATTAAAGCTGCTTCGATGTTATATCGTAATGAGAAAACCGCATTAATCTTTTGGCTGAGTTCTCGACAGTTTTTCGATTGAGATACCCATCGAATTTCTTGAAAATGCGTCCGTTCAACTTTTTCCCACTTAACATCTACATTTCATTGTTTTACTTCGTCGTTCAGCAGTTTAACACTTCTACTGCCATGCGTATTTTACTATATTAAAACTGCAACCGAATGCAGTACTACAGAATACGATTGAATTGTGCAAAGTGAAAATAATGCGAAGGTATCGGAGACCAAAGAATTGAATCGCTATCTAATATTAATTGCATTTACAAAATTATAAATGCGACCGATTGGGTATTTTTTGAATTTTTTGTGAGACCTTTTGCGTCGGTCACCGATGACTACCATGGCAGTCAACGTGTTAATTTTCGCACTGCACAGCGTTCCGTTTCGGCTGTAAAGTCATTCGGTTCGAGTAATCAGGAATTAAGGGTGTATGGCAGAAGGTCTAGGACGAGGCCGGTCTACTTTCGGATTCTTTTGTGCTACGAATATCAAATTTGTCGGTGATCGACGAAGATCAAAGATGAAAGACGTAGTACGATGTATTTTTGCTTTAACCATTAAAGCTGCTTCGCTCTTGTATCATAATGAGAAAACGACATTAATTTTTTGGCTGAGTTCTCGACAGTTTTTCGATTGAGGTCCCATAAAATTTCCTCAAAATGCGTCCGTTTAACCTTTTCTCACTTGACATCTACATTTCATTGTTTTACTTCGTCGTTCAGCAGTTTAATTTTCGCACTGCACAGCGTTCCATTTAGGTTGTAGTAATTCGGTTCGAGTAATCAGGAATTAAGCGTGTATCGCGGAAGGTCTAGGACGAGGCCGGTCTACTTTCGGATTCTTTTGTGCTACGAATATCAAATTTGTCGGTGATCGACGAAGATCAATGATCAATCGAAGCGAATCCATCCTAACGAGCAGCTTTAATTTCTGCTGCTGCCCTTCTTTTACTTTTTCCAGGTCGTTTGGCGACGTAGAATCTTTTTGCTTCGTCGAGCAGGAACATTTTATCGAACGACCGACTCTTGTCTGCTCTCTCATCTTGATTCGGCAACGTCATGTATCGCGGGTTCATATTTTGTGCACGCGATCGTTGCGCGCGTTTACGATAAACAATTCGCATGCAAG
Organism: Cryptocheilus praepositus; assembly: GCA_033815515.1. NCBI lineage: Eukaryota > Metazoa > Arthropoda > Insecta > Hymenoptera > Pompilidae > Cryptocheilus > Cryptocheilus praepositus. The sequence goes on along the minus strand of JAWWQZ010000303.1, from coordinate 6,471,688 downwards.
TTATTGTTTATAACTGTATATAACAACGGGTAGTTTGTAAAGGTAGCTGGTAAACAAAGTCGAACAGAGGGTATTGATTATAATTTGAAACGTGCGCTGATGGATGTATTTAATAAGTTCTATTGAACTGTTTTGTGGTCGCGGGAGCTAGATACTGGGTAGTTTATAAACAAGGGGATTCAATGTTTCGTATTTTATGTGCACAGTCGCGATCGAACGAAGGACGGATATAATTCATGTCGTTCCTTTGTGCGAGCTTGTGTGCGATAGCATACATGAGGCAGGCTTTTATTGTTGGACTCGTGAAGCTGCTTGACCAACTTCATACATTGTGCGAAATATAATAGATATGCATCCCAAACCATCACCGTGGACACACGTTTCAACACATACGTATCGTGTTCATGACCACGCTTGAAGATGTTCTGCGATTCTCTTACCACTGCGTTTATTCTACATATGTGGTTCATCATTAGAAAACTTTGAAAGGAAACAGAGACCATGCGATAACACTACAAATGGATAAGCTGACATGGTAAAAGTGCATAATTTCTAAATGGGCGAAAACTAGCCGACTAAAGAACGGGGTTCGAGTAGCTTAATCATTTATCTTTGTCCTCAAAACGTAACACATGCTAAGTTTAGGTAATATGTGCGTTCAAGGAAACGCATATTTCACGCGTATTCCACTCTTAACACGTTGGCTGCCGTGGGGGTCACCGGTGACCGGCGCAAGAGATTTGACTGAAGATCGAAAATATTCGCAATAGGTAGTAATAATTATTTTATAAATGCGGTTATTGTTAGAATAGTGATGCGATCCTTTGGTCTGCAATACTCGCACATTATTTACATTTTGCATAATTCAGTAGTATTTCATAGCATCGCTGTTTTAATACAGTAAAATACGCTCGGCAGTCAACGTTTTAACACTTTGACTGCCATGATGGTCACCGGTGACCGGCGCAAGAGATTTGACTGAAGATCGAAAATATTCGCAATAGGTAGTAATAATTATTTTATAAATGCAGTTATTGTTAGAATAGTGATGCGATTCTTTGGTCTCCGATACACGCACAATATTTACATTTTGCATAATTCAGTTAAACGCTGTAGTATTTCATAGCATCGCCGTTGTAATACGGCAAAAGACGCACGGCAGTCAACGCCTTAAAAATCCAATCAATCCACCATCTAGAACACCGACCGCAACACATTGTGGCGTATTTTTCATTTCAAGCATCCTAAGAACACCCCAACCCCCTCAATCACCATGTCATACATCTTCCGCTCCTAGAAAAGCATCACTCAATGAAACCACCACCCACCGAAAACCATCACTCAATGGGCCTGCTTCATGTCCTCGTCGTCAGCTGTGCAAACAGTGTGACAATGAGCGGCGAGCAATAAATAACTTCGATCCCGACCTTCCGTCAACAATGATTTGTCCCGAGCACCGATCAGCGCGAGTCAATGGTCGTTGAAGATGGCCCGGGGACAGATAAAAGCCGACTACGCCGCGTCGAATGGGCAGGTGGGCCATGGGCTTCCTACATAATCCTGTCCATAAAACGGGAGCCCTGCTGTGCGCTGATCCCGAAATCTTCGCATCTCCGAGCGAGTGTCCGGCGAGGTTTATATCGGGTCGAAGGTCATCCCGCCGTGGACCCAGAAGCCATCCATCTCGAAAGGCAATAACCCACCCCGACCCCCAATCGGCCCCTACCCAAAACACGTGATGGCGCTTTCTCTCATTTTCTTCCGATAGAAGCCTATCAGTGCGGTTATCGCAAGCAAATATTGTTTTAGTGGCACACTGGCCTGTTTTGTCTAGGGTCCTCGCGAAATACGCAGCGAGGTCCTCACGAATTTGCTGGAAGATTACGTGGGTGGCTGGGTGGCGATGAGAAAAGAGAGTGGACTTGATAAAGAGATGAACGGATAGAGATCGATCACTTGTGTTAGGATTGTGGCGTGATGGTGTAAATAAAATGTGACAGAGTTCTGCGGTGATAATCAACGGGGAAGCAGCTGGCAAATGGAAGGAGAAAATATGTTATGTTTTTTCTTTTAACGGGTACTTCAACGTTTGTTAAATTATTTCAGAAAATACGCGCTTTCTTTGGTTGAAGCGTAGAAACTATACTTGTCAAGTCAACATTTTTTAGCAACATGGGTTTTTTATCAGGGGTAATCTGTTCTATCGGTGACAAAGGTCTTCCTACGCAATATCAACGTGTGTATAAACATGCGCATGAAGTGAATACTTGTCAACGTGTCAAGTTGTCAAATTCAGTTTCCACGTTTCAACCAAATGAAGGAGAATTATTCCAATTAAAATATTCCATGGACGCGTTCTAAAAAATATTAGCGAACCCGTTTAAACGCCTGACTATCGCATTTGCGTTTTTAGAAAGCATTACGTATTGTGTGATTTGATCTCGGCAGTAGCACCTTCGTCATTTGTTTCTGACGCATTATTTTCAATCAGTTTACCGCTTGGCATACTCTTTGAACCCTTCGTTCAGACGGTTAAGCAGCGTTATCTCTAAACGTGTGCACGCACACATCGACGAACAATGGTTAACGACCTTGCCATTCGTGCGCCGCGGAAGACGATACCCTTTCTGTGCTGAACCGAAGGGTCGCTCTCTCGTGTGTTTACACTAAGGATCTTCAATCTTTGACCCTTCACGCCTTCCCCTATTCATTTATCTACCGGCCGTGAAAGTTTCGTAGTCCGTCGAACAAAGCGCCGCCACTTAACGGAGAGATCCACGGAATTAGTATAATGCGCCGCGAACGAGGGTTGCAATTCTTTGTGCCCGACAACGGTTCCGACATATTCTTACCTGTCTCAACGAACGAAGGGTTCTCCGTAGCGAATTAGTAGAAAGACGAGCTTTGTGCTGCAAAATATCCCGTCGCTGGATAATGCCGGTTTCGGTTAATGTTCCGTAGCATTGGTTTTCAAGACGAAATCACAGACGAGGCGTGGGGTAGACCTTTCACCCGATGGATTTTTTGTCCCGACGCTTCGGGTCACTGAACGCTGTTATTTTCGCATTACATGCCAGCATAGGGGTCGCATGCGGTATATAATCATAATTCTGTTCTCGTTAAGAATTAACACGTTGACTGCCGTGGTGGTCACCGGTGACCGGCGCAAAAGATTTTACTAATGATGCAAAAAATTCGGAATAAAGCCTATTTGCAGTTTTGTAAAAGCAATTGATATTGGAACGGTGCTTCAATACTTTGGCTTCTAACCACTCTGCGTTACCTTCATTTTGCACGATTTAATCATACTCTGCAGTATTAGATCGCATCGCGGTTCTAATATAGCAAAATATTCTTGGCAGTCAACGTATTAATATCAAACGCGCTGCTTTTAATTTATTTTCAAAAGCACATTCATTTATACTTAATTCATGTGCATTTTTGGTCCTATTTTGGTCATGCGTAAAAATGTCACAACTCCTCCAGTGATTTCGTGTAATTGTCTCACAGAACCGATGGTTCAATGACATGCTTTCGATTTTGCCGGTAACACATTCCCGACCCCGAACAATAGCCCCGCGCCTCTGTACCTAAAAACGATCCGTAGGTTTACGCTTCCAGCATCACAACCTCGAAATCCACCGTTTATCTCCACGTGTGCTTCCGAACGTGCGCTTATCCGCAAACATCATTGTTCCTGTCTCCTAACGCACGCGTATGAGCTTCATCGAAATGTCGTGCGCGGAGCTCGGCGGTGAAATTGGTTTGTCAACGGGGTGAACTTTTGCCCCGTCCCGCCCGAGAACCCGTCATCCGCCCAGACGATCGTGAGACAATTTCGTGCGGATCGGCGAGCACGTAAGACGTCCGTGCTCTCACGCGAGCGAAAGGGGGACAGGCAGCAGAACGGTAGACAAGCGAAAAACGCGGAGACCGGCCGAAAGAACGACGGAGACGGAAAATTGGCTGACAGAGCGGATGAGACCGGAAAACGCGAATGATCGCTACGAAACGCATGATACGAGAGAGCGGACAGAACCCCATGCTTTCATCCTCGACGCTTCGGAAAACAGCAGAGAATAAAGGTCGATTCAGACTATACGGCGTGGCCCGTCACGATCCGGCAACGAAATCTACCGGCACCGACACGACAAATTAATGCATATGTTTACATCGCTTCCGTAACTGTTCATCGGTTAACGTTTTGCAGTCACGGTGGATGGACCACCCAGCGACGGTGATTTGGCTCTTATAGTCTTATTTCTAGACGGAGAAGAAGCCGAATTGAAAAAAGTTAAAAAAGTAAAGCGAATATGGGTACATCGATTATTAAAAAAGAGAAAACTTGAAAGAGAACATTGGACACTGTTCAATGATTTACTGAAGTATGACGACAAATTTTATCAATATTTTAGAATGCCGCAATGTACATTTTTTGAATTATTAATATTAATTGAATCTGTGCTACAAAAACAAAATACATCGTTTCGCGAGGCAATTTCACTGACAGAAGGACTTAAAGTTTGCATCAGATAAATATTTTTTTATGTAACTTACATGTTCATATTGTCACTATATACTGTTGTTTCGTTTAAATGTTGCATTGGAATTGTCGCCGGGATATCATAACATGATGGCGATGGAATTGGAGTTGCGATTATTGAAGGTGCAGGAGATACAGTTTGTATTGCTGAAGACGATAGTCATGATGACGGTAATGGTGCAGAACTTGATATTTTGGATGGCTTATTACATATAATGGTTCATAGGCCTTAACATTTTCAATTAATTTTTCTTGGTCCATCCTGTGCTGAGTCTTTTTTCTACCGCTTACTAGTTCAGACTGGGACATCAGCATCAACATGTACTGACTCTTGTTTATCGTACAGACTCTTTAACAATTGCTGGTAAGCTGAAAACAAAAATTATTTTGTGCGGATTAATCCGCTCGCGGTGATAATGGTCAGTTTTTGTTTGCGGATTATTCCGTCAAATGATGCAAATGGGTTAAGTGTAACTTGTGAGAGGGGGTAATAAAGGTAAGAAAAAGGGAAGGCAGGAGGAGGAAAGAAGGGCTTGGGCGGTGGTGGTACAATTGGGCTAATGTCGGGATGGATAAAGTCTGTGATTGTCCTGTTAGTGAATGTATATGAATATGTATATATTTGATATTTAAAAAAAAAACACAACAACACGAGAAAAGAATATTAAAAGGCTAAAGATAAAACACTAAACGAAACGTAACTAAGGAACTAAGGTGCTAAAAGGAAATAAACTAATAAACGGAACAAAACTAAATGATCTAACGAAAAACCGGGCTACGTAACACGACTATCGTACGCCACGGAAAATCTTCGACTGACCATGCAACGGTACGTGGAAGCTTATCGCTTGCACCAAACAAAAGGCATGGCCCACCCAAAACGGTCGGAACCACACCTGCGTCTTGAGCATGCCTGATGTATCATCGCCAACAACATATATATATATATATCTTACAAAGTAATTTTATTAAAACGCTGTATTAAACTTTTGTCGTGTCGGTGCCGGTAGGTGTCGTTGACAGAACGTGACGATCCGTACCGTATAGTTTGAATCGACCTTAAGGCAAAACGGCATCGGAGGCCGAGCAGCGGGAACTGCGGAAGCGAAGTTGAGAAACGCGACGTGACCTATGCGCACGCGAGCGGCAAGAAGCAGCGTGAAGCGCAGAATGCGAGGTGAATCGCAGGACGGCGAACGCTGAGAAGCCAGGAGAGTGGGTGGGCGGAGACATAAACACAAGTCATAATCCATCCGTGGAAAATAAATAATACAGGAGCTCTCGGGGTCGGAAACGGGCGGTTGGCTGTGTTGGTCAGGGGGGGCGAAACTATCCGCCGATCTCCGGAGAAAATACGGAACTCAACGTCGTCTTACGCTCAAGAGCTAAGCTCTCGCCGGCTGAAGTAGCCGCGGCGTCTTCTCTGGCCGAGAGCGTGTTTCGCCGATCCTTTCAACTGCGCCGAGCGAGATTCAACGCTTTTCGGTCCGCGCCCCGAAACTTTCCGAAACGGGTAAAAAGTCGAGCTGCACGAAGACGCACTTCCCTTGATATTCGTCGGATGAAAGAACCGGCTCGGTGGGTATTTTCGCTTGCGCGTTGTGGACGTTTTAACTTCGGCGCGGGCGATGAGGGTTTAAACTCTGCGCAAACAGCGCGGACGAGAGTCGCTGTTTTGTATCACGTTTAACCCTTTCACTACTATGGACGCATATATGCATTCGCCAAAATCTATCAGTGTCGATTAATGGCGCATATGTACGTTTCAATCGTTTCGATTTTTTACCAATTGCAACCAAAATTATCAACTCATGAGATGAATTCAAATGCCATATCAAATAATTTGCTTGCATTATTTAATTTGGCGTAAATAAAGAATTATCAGAACTTACATACGCCTTAGATAATTAATCAATAGAGTTCACACTAGCGAAAAATGTTTCGTCCTCAGAGAGCGCTTCGACCTGAACTATTCAGTAGTCAAAGGGTTAAACAGATGCAGATGTAGGAATAACCTGTTCCAAATTAGTTTTTATATCCTCATTACGGAAATACAGGTCAAAACGCACATGGCCAGATGCATACATCAGCGCATCGTTGACAAACAAAACACGCACGCACGTTCGTTTCATTAGACGTTGTCCGCGTCTGACACCACGTCGACTCTATCACTGACTAGGCGCTTCGGCCGGTCGCACCCGTTAACACGTTGACTGCCGATCATATTTTGCTGTATTAAAACAGCGATGAAATACTAGAGCGCTTGACTGAATTATGTAAAATGTAAATAATATGCAGGTATTGGAGACCAAAGGATGGCGTCGGTATTCTAACAGTAACTGCATTTATAAAATAATTATTGATATCCATTGCGAATGTTTCGGATCTTCAGTAAAATCTCTTGCGTCGGTTACTAGTAACCATCACGGCAGTCAAAGTATTAACTGAATTATGCAAAATGTAAATAATGTGTAGGTATTGAAAACCAAAGGATTGCATCACTGTTCTAACAACTGCATTTATAAAATAATAATTGCTACCCATTGCAAATATTTTGGATCTTCAGTAAAACTTCTTGCATTTGGTCACCGGTGATCATCACGGCAGTCAAAGTGTTAACTGAATTATGCAAAATGTAAATAATGTGTAGGTATTGGAGACCAAAGGATCGCGTCGCTACTCTAACAGTAACTGCATTTATAAAATAATTATTGATATCCATTGCGAATGTTTCGGATCTTCAGTAAAATTTCTTGCGTCGGTTACTAGTGATCGTCACGGCAGTCAAAGTATTAACTGAATTATGCAAAATGTAAATAATGTGTAGGTATTGAAGACCAAAGGATCGCATCACTATTCTAACAACTGCATTTATAAAATAATTATTGCTACCCACTGCAAGTATTTTGGATCTTCAGTAAAATCTCTTGCGCCGTTCACCAGTGACCATTACGGCAGTCAAAGTATTAACTGAATTATGCAAAATGTAAATAATGTGTGGGTATTGAAGACCAAATGATTGCATGACTATTCTAACAACTGCATTTATAAAATAATAATTGCTACCCATTGCAAATATTTTGGATTTTCAGTAAAATTTCTTGCGCCGGTCACCCATGACCATGACGGAAGTCAAAGTGCTAATTCCTGCCCAAGACGCCCATTTTCTCTGCCGCCGTCTTCTCAGGCTTGTCGCAACGCCTCCCTCGAGCGATTTTAAAGCCTCCATCCGAGTGCGCCTCGGAATTTCATTCGTCCCCCCTCCCGTTCCGCGGCATCTGTGCAGAACTGCAGAATGGAATTTCGTCGTTCCACTTTAATCCTCGGTCACGTTTAATATTTCGAAGGCTCCATTAAGCACGGTTACACAGGAGCCACGCGCAAGACCGTTACCATATTGAGTTAACTACTGCTGTGCCTCCGGTGCCGTTTTACGAGCGGTTCGAGGATTCCTGCTATGCACCTTCGCATGCTTCGAAAGGTCGGTTTCCTCACGAGCCGAAGAATACCGCGGGCTTCGTTCATTCTCGCTGCTTAAACCACTTTCCCACGGTCTCCTCTTCGATTTTCCTTACGTACTCCTGCTCTTCTGTAAGAGGTATTAGCTTCGGCGCCGGTCTGTAGAGACTTGACGTTGACGATGTTTGCGAAACTGTGACGCAACGTCGGTTTTCGGCTTTTATTTCACTGCTTGACGGCTAGTTGCTATTGGGTATGCGCGAATGACAATGAAACGTCGAGACCGATAAATTCTGAAATACTTACCAAATTGCCCTCGTAACAGTGTCGGTTCGAACGTTCGCAACGACGTAAACATTAAGGTCGACGGCATTAACGCATAATATCGGTTACTTCGCGAAATTGCCGGGAATGGATAAAGCCTTGTTATGGTTGGAAATATTGACTTTGGAGTTTTATTGTTGAAATTCTCGACGTGCTTCGGAGCCACCAGTGCTCCCTCAAGCAAGGGTTTACAAAAGGTGTATGAGAGTTACAAGGTATTTGGTTTGCACAATGTAATATTTTTCTTCGATTCACGGATAGTAATTGTTGTACATTAAATCAAATTAAGCACGTCAAATTAATTGAAAGTAAATAAAATAATACATTGCAATTTTTTTTTACTTGCAGATAATATTTCTTGTATATCTTAAAAAAATTCAATGTACGAAACAAAAATCTTGTAATATACATATACCATTCTTAGAATTGAGCTGGGCCGGCGGCCCCCGAAACTTTTCACAAATCGCAGCAATAAAATGCTAAACTCAATATCTCCAACCACAAGCAAGCTTCACACATTCCTTCATTATCCAACAAAAATCCAACAAACTGCCAGGTGCCACCTTCAATCGCGAGGCACTACTCTCCCTCTCACTTTAACCCATTGACTGCCAACTACAAGGTATCTCGTAGTAAGCGTCTGTACCAAAACTGCCAGCTACGAGTTATCTCGTAGTGTTTTTTTTTTCCAATAAAAATACTGTAAATGCCATTTCAATATTGTATCAGTAACTTAATATTATTATATTTTGTAAAACTTTATGTCTTTAAAATAAAATGTGGCACCCAGGCCAAGACGCGCTAAATTTGCGTGGCAGTCAATGGGTTAAAACCCATAGCGACGCATTCGAAAAATACCTCCGTCCTCCGATTCACCGCACCGCACCCTTTCATCTTTTCATACCCTCCTGCGCTCGATCGTTTTCATTTTTTCGCAGTGCCCCGTTTTCCCGCGCTCGCTCCCTTTATCCCGCATTTTCCTTGAGCGATCCTCGCTGATCCTTAGGCACCTTCTGCTCTGACCTCACCGCTTCCTGCGCGATCCTTGCGGCCTCCTTTGATCTGGCATTCCGCTTTCTCGCGAGATGTGTCGTGGTCTCACGGGCGACCACTGTTGCGGTTTACGAATGGCTCGTCCTGCTATCCTGCTATCCTGCCATCCTGCGCCGCAGGGAATTACGGCACACAGGCTGGAAGTCCGCTGAATAGCGCGCTTCGGTAAACGGCGATTCTTTGGATTTTGAGCCGGTATCCGCGCCTAGCGCATTTCCAACCGGCGATACGTTTTGCCGGTAGGATTTGAGCGGTGCGCGAGGCAGAAGTCGGATGAAACGTAAATATATTGACGCGGGTGCATTCTCGGGCGATTTTGTTGACGTTAGTCCGATATGCATATTTAAGCGAGATGCCGGCGATGGTGAGGTCTGTGGAAAGGAATTTGTCCTGGTACGTTTCGGTAATATTTGATCATGTTTATTTTGTGTGTTAATAATTTATTTCGGCCGTTAACGATTTATGCAATATTACAAATATTACAAAATGTAGTTAGAAAGAATATAATAAAAATATGCAAATTAGTAATAGAAATATAAGGATGGTAGACGTAATATAAAATGTTTTCATCGAATCTTACCAAAGTATAACATATTCGTATGTATGGGTGGAATGTTATGTGTGAATAGTAGAACACAAGAAATTCCTTTCCACTTGGTCCCAGCATCGTCGTTGTTACGCTTAATTTTTTTCGTTTAATATGTGAGTATTACGCAGGCAATAATTCTAATCGTGACATTTAATGAATGTAAATATCTAACATTTTTATTTCCATCGAAATGGCGTTATGAATGAGTGATAAAGCAATCTGTTGTTGATAAAGCAATGTTATGTGTGAATAGTAGAACACAAGAAATTCCTTTTCACTTGGTCTCAGCATCGTCGTTGCTGCGTTTAATTTTTTTCGTTTAATGACATGTGAATATTGCGCAGACGATTATTCTAATCGTGACATTTAATGAATGTAAATATCTAACATTTTTATTTCCATCGAAATGGCGTTATGAATGAGTGATAAAGCAAAATTGCGATATAAATACATATTGCAGCAGTAATATTATATCAAAGGCTTAAAAATGTGGGAAACGGAATGTTGAGTATAGGAGTCGATCGGCTGATTAATAATGAAACGTCTCGGTAATTATTTATAAGCAGCGCATGAACGATTTAGAGATCGCTTTTGCTTTACCTGACACTTTTATGAAGGGCAATTAGAGATTCGAGCGATACGTTAAAAGGTAAATCCGTGTCGTTCCGCTCGTCTATTTGATGAGTAGGCTGATTATCGTCTAGATCTCTTTGAGCTAAATCTGAAAGCGAAGCTCACTTCTGCGACTCGCTCTTGGTTTTGCGATTTAACACTCGCGAAAAGACGTTCGCCGCGAAAGGCATCACTTGAGAGAGTTCGTAATCCTCCTTTTGCCGTTGCGAAGCGATCACGTCTCGAAAGGCTTCTTTATTAACTACTCTCGCGCCTCCTTCGCAGCCATACGAAGAAAGAACTTGGTTATGTGAAGAACACACACTCGCACCAAGTAATTGCGAAGGAAAATTCTGCCACGTAGGCCGGGCTTATAGTCGCTGATAGAGTTAAAAGAATATTTATATATTGCCTCAAAAAAAAAATATGCGAGACCATAGATAGAGAATTACGCGACAGAACTAAAACATATCGAAAACTGTACTCATATCAAATGACACGAAATAGTTCATTTGGTACGTACGTTATTCGGTTTTTTTTTGGTCCACTTTTCTCTACCGTTCCCATCGACGATTTTTAATCAGTCTCCATTTTTTTCACCTTATTCGGTTTCACCCTCGCCCGCTAATACCGAAACGTTTTATTCATTTTTCATGTGTTCTAAATGTTTTTCATCCGCGTCTCTTAAAAACGCACGTTTCAATTACCCGTGCCGTTGAATTTCATTCGCAAATTCAGTCGCGTCGCGCTGGCGTATTTTTCGCTCGTATTTCTCCGGCGTTTAACGTTTCGCGAAACCGTGGAAACCGTGCAACCGCGGGATGTAACAAAAATTTGTTTCACGCACTAACCGGCATCATAAATTCAGCGCGAATGAGTGTATTTTTCCTGGCGGTTTCGAAAACAACCGCCACCCTCATTCCCTCCGGCAATATGCATGGCTGTCCAACCGATTATACCGCTCTGTAACGCTCGCTTCGTAGAGTAAACTGCTCAGTAATCATCACCTCAGGCAAAATCTATCGAACCATTTGGCTCTAGAAGACGTAAACTACAAATCTTGTTCATCCAGTGCATTTAACTTACAAATGTTCACCTGTGAGCAAATGGCAATTGGGTCAAAAATGAATATTGCAATAAAATACAAAGTTCAAATGTATATCAGTAATCGTCAACTGAGAATATTGGAAATCTGTTGACAAATATTAAAGTTAGTGTCTTAATGCTAAAATTTGCCTTAATGCTAAATTGATAGATGACGGCGATTGCTGTGTACTTTACACTATACCTGCTTAAATCGAGTGATTCTTGCAGATTTCTGACCGACCGCTTTTTTTCACGTTTCAGAGAGGCAGCGACGAGCTTCTGTCTCAAACCGGAACAGTCAGCAATGGTGCCGCCATGAGTCCACAACCGCATCACGCTGCCGATAACAACAATGACGCCAAGAAGGTGAGTTATTTGGCAATTTTTTATTTTTATTAGTTATTGACAATTAATATTTCATTGCTAATCGCTAAGCACCATAAGAAGAAAAATTGTTTTGTTGCGATCATGGGCACTGCAAAATATCTCATGGCGTTTTTAAATTCAATTCACCAATGACTAGCAAAAGAAAATCTCATCGATGCAAAATTTTTAATTAAATTTATAGCTGAGGCGTCATATAAATTCTATATATTTGGAACATTACCAAACTTGTAGTGTATCTATAATGCGTATCAAATAGTTTTCTGTGACGTCAAATTTTGTTGCGACCATGGGCACTGCAAAATGTTTCGTGGCGTTTTTAAATTCAATTCACCAATCACTAGCAAAAGAAAATATCATCGGTGCGAAATTTTTAATTAATTTTATAGCTGGGGCGTCATATAAATTCTATGTATTGGGATCATTATCAAACTCGTAGTCTATCTATAATGTGTATCAAATAGTTTTCTGTGACTTCAAATTTTGGTGCGACCATGGGCACTCTATAATATCTCATGGCGTTTTTAAATTCAATTCACCAATCACTAGCAAAAGAAAATCTCATCGGTGCAAAATTGTTAATTAATTTTATAGCTGGGGCGTCATATAAATTCTATGTATTGGGATCATTATCAAACTCGTAGTCTATCTATAATGTGTATTAAATAGTTTTCTGTGACGTCAAATTTTGTTGCGACCATGGGCACTGCAAAATGTTTCGTGGCGTTTTTAAATTCAATTCACCAATCACTAGCAAAAGAAAATCCCATCCGTGCGTAATTTTTAATTAAATTTATAGCTGAGGCGTCATATAAATTCTATATATTTGGAACATTACTAAACTTGTGGTGTATCTATAATCCGTATTAAATAGTTTTCTGTAACCTCAAGTTTTGTTGCGACCATGGGCACTGCAAAATGTTTCGTGGTGTTGTTAAATTCAATTCACCAATCACTAGCAAAAGAAAATCTCATCGGTGCGAAATTTTTAATTAAATTTATAGCTGGGGCGTCATTTTAATTCTATATGTTTGGAACATTACCAAACTTCTAGTGTATCTATAATGCGTATCAAATAGTTTCCTATGACGTCAAATTTTGTTGCGACCATGGGCACTCTATAATATCTCATGGCATTTTTAAATTCAATTCACCAATCACTAGCAAAAGAAAATCCTACCGGTGCGAAATTTTTAATTAATTTTATAGCTGGGGCGTCATATAAATTCTATGTATTGGGATCATTATCAAACTCGTAGTCTATCTATAATGTGTATCAAATAGTTTTCTGTGACTTCAAATTTTGTTGCGACCATGGGCACTGCAAAATATTTCATGATGTTTTTAAATTCAATTCACCAATCACTAGCAAAAGAAAATCCCATCCGTGCGTAATTTTTAATTAATTTTATAGCTGGGGCGTCATATAAATTCTATATATTTGGAACATTACCAAACTTGTAGTCTATCTATAATGCGTATCAAATAGTTTTCTGTGACGTCAAATCGTCAACTGTAACTATTCCATTATTATATATAACATTATATATGTTATATATCATTATAACTGTAACTTTCCGACACACGCAGGGGTTTTGGTTTCGGTGCCGAGCGAAAAACGTTTTCCCTCTACATCGGTAATGACTCGCGCGCTCGCGAAAAAACTCATCCGCCCGAAATTGATACTTCACACGCGTACGCCGGGTTATTTACGCGAAATTACGTTTTAATGCGTTTCCGTTATTGGCGCGTCCGAATAATTTGCATCGGTAATTCTCGATAATCGATCGAAAGTGACGTAACGGGACCGAGGGCCGCGTTTTTGCGCTCGCCGACAAAACGCTCACGCGCAATTTCGCGGGCACGACGCGCTCAATTTTTAAGCGGGACTCGCCGGGACAAATCGATTTAAATAATTCCGCGCACGCATTTCGTCGATCTCTCTGCCGCACGCGCTCCCGGCGTCGGCCGATATTTTTTCCCCGTAAACGTCCCAGCAGCTCGACAGCGCGATTGTCCGCGCGACGTCAGATTTTTTTTCCATATCTCGGTTTTCCGAAATTTTGATCTCGTGGAACAAGAGCGTGCGCCCGCGCAGCGGACCATAAACCATCGGGGTCGAATAGAAATGCGGACGCAGTGACCCCGATAGAAACGCCTTCCATTGAAATCTGATCGGTGCATCGGTCGAAGGGAAAGAGGGGATTGGCAGGCCTTCGCCGAAATGATCGGATTTTGGGTCTGACTGATGGAAGTAGACGACAAGGGGTAAATATGTTATCTGCGAAGTTGTAGAACGCAATTTTTATTTGAAAGATATTGTGAAGAAGCTAATATCGGAGTCTGTGTGTATCCAGGATATTGAAAAAAAAATGGAGAAATTCATATGAAGGTGTGCTTACAAATGTTTAGATTTAACCCTTCTTTGCATGATTTTTTTCTTTATTGGTGAAATAAATCAAGGTGATATAATTCATGTTCAAAATTAAAGGAAAAATGGTTAAAAAAATCTTAGTATATATTTATAGTATAAATTTACCAAAAAACAATATGATGGAAATTTCCATCATCATGCAAAGTTAGATTAATGTGAACTTGTTCTTTTATATAATTTTTGGGCATTCAATGTTATGATGGAAATTTCCACCATCATACAAAGAAGGGTTAAACACGTTGACTGTCTGGTGTAAATTGGGTGTGTTCTCCACATTTCTTTCTTCATATAGCTGAAGATGAGAACATAAAGATGATTTAGGAAAATGTTGAAAAAAGATGAGCGTCGGGAAAGAACGCGTGGGATAATTTATGAACAGCCGGACGGATATTAATTAACGTATGCCGGGATGCGCTGGTCTATCGTCTGATAATCGACGAAGAATAATTATCGGCGAAAAATCAGACGCCGGGTATATTAATTTTTTACACCAGCTGTCCTTGTACGAAATCTCGTGTTTGACCTTTTCGAGTTACGCGCGCGCGGGCAAAAAAAGGAACGGGCGAACTTGTTTAACGACGTCGGACAGTGATTTGCGAACGACGTGACGAAAATTAATTGATCTTCCCGCGACGTGTGTCGATTCGGGAAAGTTCCACGGAAAAAGTGGAGAAACAGTAATTAATCGCGCCACCCCCCCATTATTCGTCCTTCATTCGTTAAGCCGGCTTTTCTGTTTTGCGCCGTATCGATTTGCAATGAGAGTCTATTATATCCAGCATGTAACGTCTGTCTGACATTACTGCTAGCGGGAGCAGATAGACTTAAAATGAATGGTAATTCAGTATTGAACCGTGCTCCATAACACACATGCGATTCTACCGTTTAACGCACCCTACGTTTGTGCACATTTCCAACTCTGAACCACCAACAACCAACATTATCGTCAGTCAATACCATATCGACTACTAGATTGTAAAGTGTGTTGAAAACAACCTTTTCTGTGATTGTATATTCTAAATTGAAACCTTTTATTGGCTATTTAGATTATTCATTAAACATTAAATTAGAATAATTAATTTAATTAATTATAATATAATTTCAAATATGTTATGATTATAGATATTTAGTTAAATGCTCGTAAATAGTTATTTAAATCAATTGAATACTAGATAGTTACTTAAACAAATTAAATTAAATCTAACTTAAATTAAAAATTAATTTAAGTTAGAATGATATATACGACAGAAATTATGGGTCAATGACGTGCCAGTGATCGTGGTTGAACCTTATGCAATATCTAACCAAAATTAGGAAAAGAATGGTGTATAATCTATAATACTTGGTGAAATATTAAAATGATTGTTAAAATAATATACTGAAAAACTAAAACTAATACATGCAATGAAACAGGATTAGATACCCTGTTACTAAATTAAACTGGTGCCTCAATTCAATTCTCTCCCAGTTTAGCTACGTTTAAGAAACAAAACTACACTTTGCGATGTCAAAATACGTCGGCAAAAACTGTTTTTCCACAAATAAACTAAACAACCAATAAAACACTTTCGTGTTTTAACCGTATTCTATCACAGGCACGTGACACACGCGTTTTCAGTACAACAGAAATCAGCAACTTACCGTTTTACTTCTTAGCACGCCCCCGTCAAAAAGACTTCTCTTCATACGTGCAGGGAAAAATTGCCATCATCGCCCGGCAAATCTCATCTCAATCTGCCGCGCGTGTCACGTTTCACGGAACCTTCTACACGCGTGCCGTTTCCTGTGCCGTTGGCCAGCAGAGAAAAAAACGTGAAAAATCGTCTGATACACCGAGTTGGCCGAGAGACGTGTTTGAAAAGCGTACGGAGATGCCGCACGTCTCTGCCACCGGTTGTACGTGCACCGGGTGTGCGAAAAGTTCGACCCCGTTTTGCCCAGCGTCGTTAATCATTCCCGTTGAATGCGCGCGCCAAAGGGTTGAGGCATTTTAGAATGGGCTTCAGCAGGCGATGCGCCGATTTCTATTTTCCTCCAAATACTTGCGGTTGGGTTTTGTCGCGGATCGCTTAGATTTCGTGGACATCCACTTTTCGCTGTTTGACGTTTTGATGGAAGAGTGCGTGTAATTATATGAGTATTTGTCATTCTGTATTTCTTTGACAAGCAACGCGCGGCGATTTGTACGTCTGACGGCACGTGGTGTAAGAAATTTCGTGGTTGCAGCGTCCTGGACGTTCAGTTTTCGCTGTTTGACGCTTCGATGGAAGAGTGCGTGTAATTATATGAGTATTTGTCATTCTGTATTTCTTTGACAAGCAGCGCGTGGCGAATTGTACGTCTGTGGTATAAGGAATTTATACAAATGGAAAGATATTTCATTTCGAATCGCTTGGATTTCGCGATTGCCGTGTCACGGATGTTCACTTTCCATTATTTGACTTTTCGATAGAAGAGTGCTTGTAATTATGTGAGTATTTGTCATTCAGCGTTTCTTTGACAAATACAGCGCGCGGCGATTTTTATGTTTGACGGTACGTGGTATAAGGAATTGATACAAATGGGAAGAGATTTGATTTCGAATAGCTTGAATTTCGGGATTGCCGTGTCACGGATGTTCAGTTTCCCGTATTAGACGCTTTGATAGAAGATTGGGTGTTGGCCGGATTGGAATAGTTTGAAAATGCTCAGTCGTCACGATAGGATATACGGTACGATAAAGATTTGGATATATGCAGGAATACTTGTTCGTTATTTCTTTGATTCAGTCATCAACCTGTGTTCGGCAGGTTCGGCCACGGACTACGGACCGCGCAATATCTTGCATTTTTTTAAATAATAAATAGGATATATGATACGATAAATATTTGGGTATTTGCAGGAATACTTGTTGTTCGTTATTTCTTTGATTCAATCACCAACCTGTGTTCGGCAAGTTCGGCCACGGACTACGGACCGCGCAATATCTTGTATTTTTTTAAATAATAAATAGGACATACGATACAATAAAGATTTGGGTATTTGCAGGAATACTTGTCGTTCGATCTTTCTTTGATTCAATTATCAACCTGTGTTCGACAGGTTCGGCTACGGACTACGGACTGCGGAATATCTTGCATTTTTTTAATACGTCACGAATCGGCAGCTTTCGTTGCGACGATTTAACGCAAACGTTATTTGTACTTTCCTTACAATACTACTACCAAAAATGACTAGATCTCCCGTTTTGACGAACAACCCCCATCGTTCCGCCACCCCCGCCTCAAGTTCCGGAAGTGTGGCCATCCAGCCCACCTGTCGAAAATTCATTCGCTGACCGTTTAAAAGCGCGCATCCCGGAGACTCCGCCGTACATTACCCGGCGCACAAAGCATAAAACGCGGCGCGCGTACGTTGGTGCATGCACGTTCCCGTTAATGTCTCGGGCCGCATGCCGCACCCGAGAGCTCGTCGTCGTCGAGCACGGCGAGTAACAGATTCGGTGACAAAAGCCCGCCCCCTTCCCCCTGCTCCTTTTACTTTGAAAACGTACACGCTCTACTTTTTTCGGACGGACTCGGGGCGACGCTAAAAAGCGTCGAATCGTTAACGCGCTGGCCCCGAAAGAGCGTGAAATTTGAGATATATTTCCCCATTTGAGGCGAGCCCGAGAGCGGGCCGAGAAAATTCCGCCGGCGACAAAAGCCGAGGACGCCCGGCGCTGTAAAACAATGCGGCCGCGGAACTCGCGTCTCTTTACTTTGCGCGCGCTT
Source organism: Cryptocheilus praepositus (assembly GCA_033815515.1). Lineage (NCBI taxonomy): Eukaryota > Metazoa > Arthropoda > Insecta > Hymenoptera > Pompilidae > Cryptocheilus > Cryptocheilus praepositus. The sequence continues at coordinate 6,453,452 of JAWWQZ010000303.1, read as the reverse complement.
CTCGTTTGCGAACGGAAAATCTCCGGATCGATTTTCAACCGCGTCGAATCGGAGACGTATTCGACATGTCGGTTGTCTGTGCCGGATGACGGCGAAAGGGGGTTCCAGGTGCGTCAGCACCGTGGAACAAACAATTGCTCGATCGATGCGTTGAAGAAAGTGATGCGCGGGGTCAGAAAAGTACTGGAGACGTTGCGTATTGTTGTGTGAGCCAGTCAGCACTTGAGACAAACAGCAACAAAATCTTGAGCGGGCACGTGTGTGAAATTGCTAGGCTGAGTGATGCAACCGGTGAAGTTTTAAGAGACTGTTAACACTTTGACTGCCGTGATGGTCACTGCTGATCGGCGCAAGAGATTTTACTGAAAATTCAAAATATTCGCAATAGGTAGCAATAATTATTTTATAAATGCAGTTATTGTTAGAATAATGATACCATTCTTTCGTCTCCAATACCTGCACATTATTTACATTTTTGATAATTCAATCAAACGCTGTAGTATTTCATGGCATCACTGATCTAATACAGTAAAATTCGCATAGCAGTCAGTGTTAACCAATTCAAGACCGATTGCACACCGTGTGCGCAATTGATTTCTGAGGCTATAAGACCGAATGCCCACCAGGTGTGCAATTGTAGCAATGAGCAATTACCAGTTACTCTGAGTAAAGTAGTCGTCGAGGTTAAATATTTTTTGTATTAGTAGTATCTGTACAGTACAGAAAAACAAAATTTGGCATTGGCATTGTTAATGATGTATTTTTATTTTACCTTACATTGTACACGTGGTGTTCAAGCCGCTCCTCGCAATAAAAATATTCTAAGGAGCGAGGTGCACACATGGTGTGCAATCATCTTATTTATGCGAATTTACTTAGGAATTGAGTGATTTCCATAGTAAACAAGTTTCTTTATTAAAAATAAACAATATAAAGAAAAAAAAATTCCGCTCCTGAGGACCGTATTCGAAAAAGATTGGTGTCTTGAATGGGTTAAGAATCGAACTCTAATTCGAAGAATCGAAACAAATATGACGACAGAGCTAAGTGCTCTGTTATTAGTGATCTGTCTAGAACCGCTTGTCTAATGTTAGAAGTGCGTTAAACACGAATCACGCAGAAATAATATTTAAATACTGGAAGGACATCAAGCCGCATATAACACATATACTTTTTGTAGACTCTTAAAGAGAAATAGAAGTAGTGTAACATACACCTTTCCAAACGCTGATTGCATCGTCGTGACACTTTTTTGTCGGGCATTTCTGGTTTGGGGTGATTATTTTCGTAGAGGGTTATCGGGTGAAATGTTTCTTGCGACTACATCGGCCTTAAGAAGGGGAGGGTTTCTAAATAACGCTGAGAATTCCTGTCGCGCAGCCCGCGTCGTTACTCATCTCATTTTCGCTACGGGCTCGCAGCGATAATTTTATATTTCCAGCGGCATTTCTGTGGAACCATTTAAATTGTCGCCGCGAATCCATCCGCGCGAAACGACCGTAATTCATTGTGCGTCCTCCTGCTCTTCCTCATTGTCCGCGTCAGGCAAATTAGAAATATACGCACTCTCCTCGAACAAAAAGAAGAATGATAACGGGTCTCGCCCTTGTATAATATCTTTGTCACTGTCTCAGCGTGGGGATTTCGCACTCCCAAAACACCGCGGTCCTTGTGTCGTAAAATCCTCATAAATATCCGGCTAATCCCCATCGGCCTCCTATGTTCTTCGCGAATATCCCAGCAACGTCACGTTATACATCATCGTCACGGGGTAGACAGGGATGGAATTCGTTTCTCGACAAAAAATGCCTATGTACATACGGCTTCGAGAGTGTACTGCCGGGGCGATAACCATTTCGAAGGTAAATTGCCTGAATTCACGCATCCCCGTATTCGCATGCGACCGAGAACACTGATTTTACCTTGCGCCGCTTCTTGTCTACCAGGCAGACTGAGTGATTTGTGATCCGTAGAGTGAGAACAGTTATGTGTTGGGATTGTTGTATTCGTGGAAGAATGTTATTAGTGTTTTCCTGCGATGCATAGCCCTTGATACGGTGAAGTGGTGAAAATGGTGGGTGACACTGCGAATGCCCGAGTACAGGCATATTTATGCATACAGCAATTTATATTTCATAGCACACATTAGGCCTGTTCCACAGATTTCCCTAATTCTTCCAATACTGAAAACGGTCTGTGAGATATAGTACATCAAACGGTAAAGGGTTAAGAACGGCATGTTACACTGTTAATGCTCGGATAAAACTATACTATAAATTAATATTAATACTATTAATACGATATTAATACTATTAATATTATAAAACTATACTATTCATATATCGGACTCCTCCTTAGTCCCATCTTCAAAATTCTCTAATTTTTCCTACAATCAAAATGTCCTGCGATAGTCCTCAATACGGTTAAGTGGTAAAAACGGCACGTGGCACTGTGAATGTCCAAGTACAGACATATTTATGTATACAGCAATTCATATTTCCTAGCACATGCAGTCCTGTTCCGAAAACTACCCTGTTTTCGCTAGTAATGAAAAAGCACGCGTACTCGCGATTTAAACAAACATTCATTTCGCCCGACGGTTTACATTCTCATACATACCGCACGCCTATTCCGAAACGTCCCCGTAGCCCAGCAAAAGTTTCCTACCCCCCTTGCCTTCAGCAATCGCATAATTTCTCGGGCCAAGGGCAAGCCAGGGCAGATGTACACTTAAAAAAGCAGAATCCCACCCTCGGCAGCGTCTGAATACAAGTTGCCGCGTATTATTCCCCGCTAACTGCTTACGTTCACGCCATGCAAGATAAATTCAGCGAAGGGGAGACCGATTCGTCGTCGAGCGTCTACACGCACAAAAACACGGCCAAAAGGGGTGGCTTCGTATGTCAGGACGGGAGAAAGAGAGAGAGAGAGAGGCTCGCTTGTAAGTGTTTTCTATGGTTCGCGGAAAATCAAGGGTGTGACTTTCCTCCTCGCATTCTCTTGCCACATGCGTGCCTACTCTCCTTTCACCCTTTTCACGCCCACGATTTCGGGAGTGCCGCTTTCGTTGAACGAGCATAGATCATTTGCCACGTAAGGCAGACCTGCCAAACTGCACGGCTATCATCGTGGCCGTGCGAAACCGGCAGGTGTTTCTTTCTTTAGAAACTCTATCGCCGCCACTTTCAGCTGTTCTCGAGTCTGAAGCCGTCTCTCACCGCGCGCCGGCCTCTCTTTCGCAGTTCTTGCAGTCTCTCAGAGGCGCTTTCGATTTTTCGCAATGGGTTTTCTTTTCCGGGTTTCACCGTGGGCGCCATTTACGTCGCGGAAGTCGGAGTAATAGTAGCTTTAAGCGCGTCACGTTTGCGAGCAACTCAACGCTGCGTTGTGAAGAGGGATTAGGCTCGAATTTACAGTGCTTTTTAATCGCATTGTTAAAGACGGAAGACTGATTAACCGCTGCCGAAATATACTTTTGTCGTATGTGAGCAACGAAGTACAGCGTGCGTTACGAAAATCTTAGCATCGTCTTTAGTAATTTTCTTCCTTCGTCGCATTTAGAACGAATATTCGGCAGCAAGCGCAAATAATCGATGTGCTCGATGACTTTCGATTTTTGGCAATGGGTTTTCTGTTCCGGGTCTTATCGTGGCAGCCATTTACGTCCCGGAAGTCGGAATAATAGTAGCTTTAAGCGCGTCACATTTGCGAAGCGCGTCACAATCGCATTGTTAAAGACGGAAGCAGTTCAAATGTACGTCGCATGTGAGCAAAGAAGTACGGGGTTTACGAAAATCTTAGTATCGTCTCTAAATTTTACAACGAAAATTCGGCAGCAAGCGCAAATAATCGATGTGCTCGATGACTTTCGATTTTTCGCAGTGTTGTGAAGAGGGATTAGGCTCGAATTTACAGTGCTTTTTAATCGCATTGTTAAAGACGGAAGACTGATTAACCGCTGCCGAAATGTACTTTTGTTGTATGTGAGCAACGAAGTACGGCCTCCGTTACGAAAATCTTAGTATCGTCTCTAGCAATTTCCTTCCTTCGTCGCATTTTACAACGAAAATTCGGCAGCAAGCGCAAATAATCGATGTGCTCGATGACTTTCGATTTTTCGCAATGGGTTTTCTTTTCCGGGTTTCACCGTGGGCACCATTTACGTCGCGGATTAGGCTCGAATTTACAGTGCTTTTTAATCGCATGGTTAAAGACGGAAGACTGATTAGCCGCTGCCGAAATGTATTTTTGTCGTGTGTTAGGTATTACATTTGAAAATGCTATGTGTCAGCAAAGAAGTACGGCACGCGTTCTGAAAATCGTAGTATCGTCTCTAGCAATTGTCTTCCTTCGTCGCATTTTAAATTATTCATATTCTAAAGAAATCCTACATGTTAACACTTTGACTGCTGTAATGGTCACCGGTTACGAAAAAAATATTTGCAATGGGTAGTAATAATTATTTTATAAATGCAGTAATACCTGCATATTATTTACATTGTGCATGATTCACTCAAACCCTGTAGTATTTCATATCATCGCCGTTCTAATATAGTCGCATTTTAATAAAAATCGAAAATACAGCTCGGCATTTTCAAGCGTTGAACGAAAATAAAAAATAATCGATGTGCTCGATGACCCTACGCGATTCACAATATCACTTCTGCCGCGATTTTAAAAATGATTTCCATAAATCACATCGATGCACCCCCGCCTTGCGCGCACGGCAAAAATTCGGCAGCGCGAGAGGAGGAAAAATGTGAAGAACGTCGCGAAGACGCGAGCGAGAGCGCAGAAAGCGACGAGCGTCACTGGGAAGCCAGCCGCGAAGAGAAAGGAATGAAAATAGACAGAATGCGCGAGGCGGGATTGGCGCGAGGAGCCGGAAGAAAAGGGACGGACGTGAATGGGAAAGTAGAGGAGGGGTGCGCCGCGAAAGAGGAAAGTCCCCACGATGTTCCTACATAGTCCGCAGAGCGTAGTAGCTCCATTCATCGCGTCCTTCGTGGCTGAATAACGCTCTCGAGTGGGTTGAAATCTACCTCAACCCCGTGCGCTTCCGTTTCCCATCCTTCGACGGTCGCTCGCCCCTTGATATCAATCGGGCCGGATTCGATTCCAGATTTGTTCTCCTCTTCAGAAAATCTCCCGAGGACACCGCACTTGCCAGTTGGAATATCCCACGGAATCGGAGTGCGCCTCGTGTCCCACGGAGGCATTCTCCGACGGTTAAACCGCATTTATATTGTACGCCGGTATTGATTCGCGCGGCTTTACCTATTTTCAGCTCCTTTATCCCGCGTCGGGAAATGATCCGGAGCTAAACCGAATGGGGAGCGAGAGGGAGTCGTCGTGAAGTCGTAACGAACGGTGAACAGGTTGTGAGTGTTGGTTCCTCGTACTTCGCGGTACAATGCCGATGCGAAGGTATAATGCTTTTCGGCTGCGAGCGAAGGTGTGAGACGGTTTTACACGCACGGTTTATTGCGGGTTCTCGTATGGTGGCCGCTGCCGATCGTTTCACTGCTGGTGCAGCTTTTTGCACTGATAATAATAGACGGTGTATTTGACAAGTAATGTCTGATGCTTCAAACGTAATAGCTCATGTCTTGGGTGCTGCTGGTCGTTTCACTGATGGTGCAACTTTTTGCACTGATAATAATCAACGCTGCGTTGTACAAGTAATGTCTAATACTTTAAACTTAATATTTAAGTCCTGCCGACCGTTTTAGTAGTAATGCAGCTATTTAAACTGGTAATAATAGACATACTTAGCAAGTGATTTCTAATTTTTTAAATTCAATAGTTCAGATAATTCTAACCTTTCTAATTGAATACCTCGTGTAGTAGGTTTCCGTACTGATAATGATGAAAATTGTATGAAACAAGTAATTTTCACTCTTTCAACCTCAGTAGCACGTGTTTTAGATGCTGCCAACCATTTCACTGCTAATGTAGCTTTACCCTGATAATAATGGACGTTTTATTTAACGAGTCATTTCTCATTATTCATATTCAATAGTTCATATGTTAGGTACTGCCGATCGTTTCACTGGCAATGCAGCTTTTTAAACGGGTAATAATGGGCACGGTATTTAACAAGCAATTTCTAATCTTTCATACTCAATTATTCGTGTGGTAGGTCCTATCGATCGTTTAACTGCAAATGCAACTTTTTCCTAATAATAACGAACATTACATTTATCGCGACATTTTTTGCACTGATAATAGCGGACGTTACATTTAACAGCTAATTTCTAATGTTTCAACGTCGCGTCTCCTTATCGACCATACTCGCGGCTGCCTCTAATAGTCCAACTTCAAAATCAGCCTTATCAGCCGTATGCACACGTAACAGGGGAATTGCGTTAAAAATGTCCCTGACTGGGAAAACGCGCGTATGGAAATGAACAGCGATGCATCGTCAATTTACAATTTGCGCGTCGGCCAGGAAATAACGAGTATTAGCCGGTCGCCTCTTTTTGCCTCCGTTTCCCGTTGAATTTTTCCCGCTCGCCCGTTCGCCGAAACGCGGAACCGTGGTGGAGCACTTCGTGCGAGAGGCATTCTCCGAAAACTTCCGTTTATAATGCCGCACATTTATCCCATCAGGCATTAATAATCGTGTTTTCACGGCGGATTAACTCGGCGCGTACAAACTGATTAGTTACGCATCGCGCTTAACGAGGACCCTCTGTAATTCACGCATTTACATCTCGCCGTGGCCCGTTCGTACATTGTTAATTTTAATCGACTCCCGCATCGGCGGAGTGCAAAAGCTGCGCGCCCGTTTCATATTTCGCCTCTTCGTATCGGTGCGCCACTCATTTTGTTCCTCGTGAATTTCCGTGTGCGCGACCAGCGACGTCACACCTTCGGAAGCTCCCTTTGTCGGCGCAACTTCGACATTTTTCAACATGAAAAAAAGGGTGTTAGAAGTGAGACTTCAAAGAGACGGGAACAGGATATTTGTAGGGTGAAGGAATATAAAACATATGTAATTATGCCTTGAAAACATATCTTTATTCAACGGTGTCCGTGTTTTCATTGAAATTTGAAAATGAAATAATGGGGTTATGATGGGTAAAATATGTTACGTAAATTCGGGATTGGGGTTTATCTAAATATCTACGAAATACTCCGTCGATACTTTTCACTTCGATTATTTTAGTTACAATCAATAAAATTATAACACTGTAATAATACACGTAAACAGTAAAAAAAAGTAAAGATAAATATTCCTGACAGATTTTATATAAATTTATATACTGTCAAAATTTTCTTGATATTCAAAAAAAAGTTTAGACTTTTAACATTTAAGCTGTTTCAGCAAAAGTTTTCATGGAATTAGTAGATTGTGATTGAATTTTATCTATGTTAACGTACAATTCCTTATTCATTGTCTTAGTTACTCATTTATTCGATTTATTTACCTTCGTCCTATTCAACATGCGAGGCATTTTATTACGCTTCACTGACTCGCCGTGTCAACTTACCCTACTGCGAAATACGAAGAGTCACTTCAAAACAGTTTCAATTACCAGCCGTCTCCCTCCATACATACCGCTTCCCAGCGGTCGCCGGAACGCAGTTCTAAGTAGTAATGCGTATCAACAAGCCCAGCGGACTTCTCTAGTCAGTTTCTCCGCTGCTCGCGACGCAGGCTGAACGACCGGAGGGAAAATGGACAAACAGACCTAGCATATTCATGTTTAAGCGTAATAAAGGCAATGGTAAGATCAGGTTAGAAAGGAATTTCTTCTAATACGGTTTGACCGTAATGTATTTCCGAATTTATCAAGGTAGGCTAAGATTCTGCTCTTGTTTCTTATAGGATTTATGATTGTGCTATGATTTTAATTGGCAACCAAAAATGATACTTCCTTTCTGTAGTGCTGACAACGTACACGTTCCGACTGTAATGTGTTTCGGAATTTGTTGATGCAGAGTAGGATTATTCATTCTTTGTCTCCTATAAGGTTCATGCCTGCATTATGCCAAATTTAAATCTGTAATCAAAAATGATTCTTTCCATAGCGCTGGCAAAGAGTATGTTTCGATCACGATATATTTCTAAATTTGTCGATGCGGAGGAGTATTATTCTTGCTTTCTTTTCTGTAAGGTTTATGCCTAAATTATGTTAACACATTGCGTACGGTATTCCTGATCACCGAGACCTCACATATTTTTCAATGTCTTAAAAAGTTGAAAAGTCGACGTTCCACATTTCTTTACTACGCAATTATACTATGAAAAATTTCCGCAAGACTTCATCATTTTAGCAACGTACCGAATCAACATTGAGATGTCTCGTGATACGTACGCAATGTGTTAAATTTAAATTGCCAACCAAAAATTACACACCCCTTCCCTACTGCTGCTAACAATCATTACATTCCACTTTCCAATATTACACGAATTCACAAGGACCGAAATATATTACGATCGAAACGTATTCCAAGAAATCCCCTTCTACCCGACCACACCTTCGTCAGCATTCCGCCGAAACAAAACAAACAAGCGTCGCACGATAGCTCGCAGTCCTTCCTCAAACGCCGACATAACCAGAACAAAGCGAGCATTCGGCCAGTGTGTAAGACCACGCTCACCGTGTACCTGCACGTATCTACGTCGGCGTATCAATTTTCTACCCCGGCGGCACTTCTGCCAAGGCGCCCTCGAATTTTTTCGACGATCCAATATCGCGCTTCTTTCGGCCGCTTTATCTTCGGCGCCCGTCCCGGCGCGAAGCTCCGACGTGAAAATCGCGGCGAAACGGGCCAGAAATTCCTTTAAATTTCACGCCGGCACGTGAACGAAGGAGACGAGCACGGCGAGCTGGTCGAACGTTGCCGGCAAAAAGCAGCTTCTCCTTCGACCGGCCCCTCGGCAAAAGCTCACCCCCGAGAGTCCTTCGCTTCACTTTATTAGCTGGACAACGGCCCCTTTGTCCGCCCTTCTTTTTGATGCACCATTTTCTGCCTCGTTCCGTCCCATTATCCACGAATGGTAGCCGTGTCGCCACTTATCCGCGCGCGGGGGTGGCTGGAGCTGACATTGTGCGCGTGGAGTGCGGCCAGAGGGTATTCACGTTACTGCCGTTCCTGTCCTGGACATTGGACGGAAATATTGGAAATGTGCGGTGTGGAAGGTTAAGTCGTTAGGTGGCGGAATCGAATGGCTGCGAAGGTGGAGACGCGTGTATTTATGAAAGAATGCAACGCTGCGTTTCGTGTCTTTCGTCGAAGGTAACTGAGTTACTTGTGTGTAGATACGTGGTTCTTTGATCAGTATTCGCAACGTACTTGTCCACCTAACACGTATGCCTGATATCTTAAAATAATGTAGTGATGTAGAAGTAACTTTCGGTTAATCGTTGAAATCGTTAGGTGTCAGATATAGTTGAGGGTGTCTGAATCGAAGGTGGAAACGCGTGTATTTATGAAAGAATGCAACGCTGCGTTTCGTGTCTTTCGTCGAAGGTAACTGAGTTGCATGTAGCACCTTGTGAATAGATATGTGGTTCTTTCATCAGCATTCGCAACGTAGTTTTTCACATGACGCGTATGCCTGGTATTTTAAATAAAAATAATGTAGTGGCATAGAAGTAAATTACTTTTGATTAATAGTTTAAGTCGTTAGGTGTCGGATATAGTTGAAGGTGTCGGAATCGAAGGTGACGACGCGTGTGTTTATGAAAGAATGCAACACTGCATTTTGTGTCTTTCGTCGAAGGTAACTGACTTACTTGTGGCATCTTGTGTGTAGATATGTGGTTCTTTGATCAACATCCGCAACGTAATTGTTGACAGGACGCGTATGCCTGGTATTTTAGAACAAAATAATTTAGTGATGTAGAAGTAAATTACTTTCGGTTCATCGTTGAAGTCGTTAGGCGTCGAATATTGTTGTGTGTGTCGGAATCGAATGTGGTTGCAAAGGTGGAGACGCGTGTATTTATGAAAGAATGCAACGCTGCGTTTCGTGTCTTTCGTCGAAGGTAACTGAGTTACTTGTAGTGCTTTGTGACTAGATATGTGGTTCTTTGATCAGTATTTGCAACATAGTTGTCCACCGGACGCGTATGCTTGGTATCTTGGAGCAAAATAATGTAGTAATGTAGAAGTAAATTACGTTCGGTGAGTCGTTGAAGTCGTTAGGTGTCGGAATTGAAGGTGGAGACGCGTGTATTTATGAAAGAATGCAACGCTGCGTTTCATGTCTTTCGTCGAAGGTAACTGACTTAATTGTGGCATCTTGTGTGTAGATACGTGGTTCTTTGATCAGCATTCGCAACGTAGTTGTCCACCTAACACGTATGCCTGATATCTTAAAATAATGTAGTGACGTAGAAGTAAATTACTTTCGGTTAATCGTTGAAGTCGTTAGGTGTCGAATATAGTTGTGTGTGTCGAAATCGAAGATAGAGACGCGTGTATTTATGAAAGAATGGAAAGCTGCGTTTCGTGTCTTTCATGGAAGGTAACTGAATTACTTGTGAGTAGATACGTGGTTCTTTGATCAGCATTCGCAACGTAGTTGTTCACAGGACGCGTATGCCTAGTATTTTAGAGCAAAATAATGTAGTGCTGTAGAAGTACATTATTTTCGGTTCATTGTGGAAATCGTTAGGTGTCGAACATAGTTGCGGGTGTCGGAATCGAAGGTGGAGACGCGTGTATTTATGAAAGAATGCAACGCTGCGTTTCGTGTCTTTCGTCGAAGGTAACTGAGTTACTTGTGTGTAGATATGTAGTTCTTTGATTAGCATTCGCAATGTAGTTGTTCACAGAACACATCACTATATTATTTTAGAGCAAAATAATATAGTGATGTAGAAGTAAATAATTTCGGTTCATCGTGGAAGTCGTTAGGTGTCGAATATAGTTGAGGGTGTCGCAATCGAAGGTGGAGACGCGAGTATTTATGAAAGAATGCAACGCTGCGTTTCGTGTCTTTCGTCGAAGGTAATTGAGTTACTTGCGGCATCTTGTGCATAGATATGCGATTCTTTGATGAGCATTTACAATGTAGTTGTCCATCTGACGCGTATGCCTGATATCTTAGAACAAAATAATGTAGTGATGTAGAAGTAAATTATTTTCAGTTAATTGTTGAAGCCGTTATATGTCGAATATAGTTGAGGGTGTCGAAATCGAAGGTGGAGAGCCGTGTATTTATGAAAGAATGCAACGCTGCGTTTCGTGTCTTTCGTGGAAGGTAACTGACATACTTATGTGTAGATATGTAGTTCTTTGATTAGCATTCGCAAAGTAGTTGTCCACCTGATGCATATACCTGATATACTAGAGCAAAGTAATGTAGTGATGTAGAAATAAATTACTTTCGGTTAATCGTTGAAGTGGTTAGGTGTCAAATATAGTTGAGGGTGTCGGAATCGAAGGTGGAGACGCCTGTATTTATGAAACAATGCAACACTGCTTTTCGTGTCTATCATCGAAGGTAACTGAATTACTTGTGTGTAGATATGTGGTTCTTTGATCAGCATTCGCAACGTAGTTGACCTACCTGGCGCACATGCCTTAATATCTTGGAGCAAACTTATGTAATAATTTAGAAGAAAATTACTTTTCTTTAATCATTGCAGTAAAATGACATTCCATAAATAATGCAAGTTACATACGCTCGAATGTACTATTTCGAGCATTACATTACATTCTGAATGTCGTTAGCAAATTATCGAGTGTCCCATCATTATTAATACTCTTTACCCAAGGCACTCGAACGTAATGGGTTAAGGTCTCGTTAAAGGCGTAACGACGCAATCATTTATGGGCCACCAGCAGTCCTCATTTTTCCACGCTTTGACGTACGTCGACATTTACACGTCATATTTCTTCGCCACTCTTCCGATGACGTCTGTTCAACGTCCGACATCCTTTAGATTTACGCTCTTTACTGCGATGTCATCGTAACGCTTTCCCACACCTGTTCACAGTGTACCTTTTCGCGTAACTCCAGCGTACGCCGTCGTCGGTTACGTAATTCATGCCGTACTTAAGTAAGCCCTGCTCTCGGATTGGTCTAAGCTCTGTTTATACGACGTGTTTTCGGCTGATATATTCCTGTTTGACGGCAAAAATATGTTAATGGATAAGAAGGTTTACAACGCAGTAACTGCTGACGAAGTTTATCGTAGATGCGCTGGTTCGTAAATCGGCGAGTGAGAATCTCTACTCGGTAGACCGTGAATTTCGGAATTTCCGTTGATAACATTTAGTCACCGGGATTATCTGTCCGTTTCGATGACCGCGTGGATGACTGTTGTATCATAAATACCTACTCGGTCGCGCCATACGGTGAAAAATGGCCGCTATCGAAAGTGCCCCGTCCGGAAATTTTCGGAAACGAAATAACCCCTTATCCGGCCTCTTTACTTTCCTTCCAGCCCTCGCCCGTCCGCTCTCGACCGATTAAATTCCGCTCATTAGAATTCAAGAGCGCATCGTCCGTCGAATGCCGAAGATCTAATAGCCGATTTCGGCGTAATCTTTTTGCGCGTGGACGATATCGTGCGGCGGCAAAGTGGATCTCGGGTCTCGATTCGAGGGTCGATTTAAACCGATCGGATCGACGGCCGGGCTTTGTTGGACTTCTGATTCCGTCGAGATTAGATGCCTATCCGGCCTCTTCATGGGCTAACGTTCGGCGGCCAGTTTTCTGATTAAGGACGACAGAAGGTCGGCGCGAGTACTGGCCAACGGAAGAGGGACGACAGCTTTTACTCTCTTATCGCGCACGGTCATTGTCGTTTTCACATACGGACCCGCGGCGGACCTAATTTCGCGAACGACGCAGAAGACGGTGCTCCTATCTTTCCGGTCCAACCTTCGCGCTATATACTTCGGCTTCACCGTTCATAGCGATAGTGAGTTCAAATCTCTCAAACTTTAAGAGGGTGGTGTTTTCAAAATTTACAACTCGGAGTTTAACATATGTGGACAAGCGACGCAAATGACGGAATCTGATTACATTTTTTCTCCTGTTATGCATGCTGACTTTTATGCATTTTACGAAACTAATATTTATCCAAATTAACCCTTAGCGCTCCGTAGCCTTCGCTGCGGAGCCGAATGTTTTTAACATGATTGCGCTTAAAATGCTGAGGTATCGTCGGCATTGGCAATTGATAACTGTAGTTAAAACGTGGTCAGTCTCTGCACTGTTATGATTAAACAATTTTTTAGCCTTTTTTATAGCACGTGTAATTCTTCTCACTTAAAATAAAACTCCGTTTCACTCATTCCACTGCGAAAATGTGCCGGAACGCTAAGGGTTAATATCCTTCAAAGCCTTCTAAATCTCGAAGTTTTTTTCCGCGGTATACCCATTTTTACGGATGCGATCGTAAATTGAGCATTTATCCTAGTAGCTTCGCACATGAAAGCATCACTTCATCAATTTCAATGTAATTGTGGTTTAATTTAAAAAGGGATAAAAATGTATTATAATGATTACGCGCTGAATTCACAAAATTTGGTCTGCTCTTATCACAAGAAAACGCGAAGTAAACAGAAAACACTTCCATTCTGAAATCATAACAGTAATCAAGAAATTCTTAGAAAGTAGTCGTCGCCAGTAAGTACACGCAACGCAGCGGAGTTCCCGTAAACGCAATATCTAAAATCTGCAGTGGTTGGCACGGTGTACCTGGTTATGGTCTTATCTCCGTGTTCACGTTTGAAACTCGTACTGCCGATAAGCGATGAGTATCACAACAATGAACGGATCTCTCTTTCCTCGCACGACTTATTTTCGACTGTTCTCGTGCATCAACGTTCGCACGAATTTTTTAACTGCACTCAGTCTGTTACTAAAGACTGTTTAACACTTTGACTGCCAAGGTGGTCATCGGTGCCCGGCGCAAAAGGTCTCACGAAAAATTCAAAAAATACTCAATCGGTAGCATTTATAATTTTGTAAATGCACTTAATATTAACACGTTGACTGCCAAGCGTATTTTGTTATGTTAGAACTGCAATCCGATGAAATACCGCAGAGTATGATTCAATCTTGCAAAAAGGAAGATAACGTAGAGGTGTTAGAAGCCGAATTATCGAAGTACGGTTCCAATATCAATTGCTCTTATAAGATTACAAATAGACTTCATTACGATTTTTTTGCATTTTTACTAGAATCTTTTGCACCGGTCACCGGTGACCACCATGGCAGTCAAAGTGTTAACATGTTGATTTCCAAGCGTATTTTGCTATGTTAGAACTGCAATTCGATGAAATACCGCAGAATATGATTCAATCTTGCAAAAAGGAAAATAACGTAGAAGTGTTAGAAGCCGAAGTATTGAAGTACGGTTCCAATATCAATTGCTCTTATAAGATTACAAATAGACTTCATTACGATTTTTTTGCATTTTTACTCAAATCTTTTGCACCGGTCACCGGTGACCACCGTGGCAGTCAAAGTGTTAAATAGTGTTTAAATTCTTTGTTTTCCGATACCTTCGTATTATTTTCATTTTGCACAATTCAATCATATTCTGCAGTACTTCATCACGTTGTGATTTTAATATAGTAAAATACAGTAAAATGTAAAGTAAAGTACAATATAGTAAAATACACATGGCAGTCAAAGTGTTAAGCGTTTTTTGATTCTACTGCATCATACTTTAAACGCACACTTCTTCACGCAATCAAAATTTACTTTTCGCGCCAAGGGAAATCCTTATCGACGCACTCTCCATCGTCAGATGTTTTACACTATCGACTTGCGCGATCACTGCCGCAATTTATCTGGACCCGCGTGTCCAAATGAATATTTTCTCGTAACGGTACCGGGTCTTTGATCGACATTGACTGTAAGCCCCGGGATCCTATTATAGTCAGGAATTTCCGCACATTCAATCGAATCACATGCAACGCAGGATAATTGTCGTTGCGTGCCTCGTTCACAGCCGAGTGCGTTCTCGATATCGCCAGACTGATTCTCATGCGTGACTCGTGCGACTCATTCTCTGACCGAGTCTACGTTCCGAGGAATTTTATATTAAACGTGTACGTACGTACGTAGGGACGGCCCAATCAGCGTCGGGACGCCAGGAACCGGACCGAAACTTGTGCGAGGGCGTGTCTGACATATTTCTGAACGGAATGTTTCTCCGTGAATGCACTGGAACGTCGGGTATGATTTTCGAATTCCATCCTCGTGTGGATAATCTCGACGTCTCGATGTTCCGTCTCTCTCCTCTCTCTCTCTCTGTCTCTCTCTCTCTCTTTCTCTCCCACTCTCTCATATTTGTTCTCATCCACCAGCCCTTTTCCGAGCAATATTTCTCCTTTTCGAATTCTCTCGGTCCCTCTTTTTCGCTCTTTTGTGTGTACTTTTCGACGTGTCGCTTATTTTTCTGTTTTCGCCCTCTCGCTTCGTTTCCTATGTGCTCGTTGGTCAGACGCATTCAATTAGTCGATTTTACGATTGCCTCCGCAATGCAAACAACGCCCACTGTTCATCGGGAAACGAACCAGTGCACATTGTGCCGCGTACCGTCGTTGTTTGCTCGCCATTTGTACACAATTTGTTGACACGATCAGATTTAAATTACAGTTTTTTGTTGCGCGCGCGGTGAAGTGACGATATAATACGTACCGGAGACATTAAAGACACTTCCGACCAAATTGACATATTTTGGCGGCTGGTAAGCTACAGATTTACACGATTACTTTTCACGCAGGAGGAAACGTGTTCTGTAGGTGCAGTTATGGTGGATGGGATAAAGAAAATCTTTGCGCAAATATGCGTGCAGTACACGGTACGGACTGAGAGAAATTTTTAGATTTCGCAGATTTGCTCATTCTTAGTAATTAAAGGCCACAATTATGCGACGGTGTCGAGAAATGTAAAGACAGCCAGGACTCTGTCACCCGTTGTAATTCGCATGAACGTAGACGATCAGATTTAAATTACAGTTTTTTGTTGCGCGCGCGGTGAAGTGACGATATAATACGTACCGGAGACATTAAAGGCACTTCCGACCAAATTGACGTATTTTGGCGGCCGGTAAGCTGCAGATTCACACGATTACTTTTCACGCAGGAGGAAACGTGTTCTGTAGGTGCAGTTATGGTGGATGGGATAAAGAGAATCTTTGCGTAAATATGCGTGCGGTACACGTCACGGACTGAGGGCAATTTTTAGATTTCGCAGATTTGCTCATTCTTAGTAATTAAAGGCCACAATTATGCGACGGTGTCGAGAAATGTAAAGACAGCCAGGACTCTGTCACCCGTTGTAATTCGCATGAACGTAGACGATCAGATTTAAATTACAGTTTTTTGTTGCGCGCGCGGTGAAGTGACGATATAATACGTACCGGAGACATTAAAGGCACTTCCGACCAAATTGACATATTTTGGCGGCTGGTAAGCTGCAGATTTACACGATTACTTTTCACGCAGGAGGAAACGTGTTCTGTAGGTGCAGTTATGGTGGATGGGATAAAGAGAATCTTTGCGCAAATATGCGTGCAGTACACGTCACGGACTGAGGGCAATTTTTAGATTTCGCAGATTTGCTCATTCTTAGTAATTAAAGGCCACAATTACGCGACGGTGTCGAGAAATGTAAAGACAGCCAGGACTCTGTCACCCGTTGTAATTCGCATGAACGTAGACGATCAGATTTAAATTACAGTTTTTTGTTGCGCGCGCGGTGAAGTGACGATATAATACGTACCGGAGACATTAATGGCACTTCCGACCAAATTGACATATTTCGGCGGCTGGTAAGCTGCAGATTTACACGATTACTTTTCACGCAGGAGGAAACGCGTTCTGTAGGTGCAGTTATGGTGGATGGGATAAAGAGAATCTTTGCGCAAATATGCGTGCAGTACACGTCACGGACTGAGGGCAATTTTTAGATTTCGCAGATTTGCTCATTCTTAGTAATTAAAGGCCACAATTATGCGACGGTGTCGAGAAATGTAAAGACAGCCAGGACTCTGTCACCCGTTGTAATTCGCATGAACGTAGACGATCAGATTTAAATTACAGTTTTTTGTTGCGCGCGCGGTGAAGTGACGATATAATACGTACCGGAGACATTAAAGGCACTTCCGACCAAATTGACGTATTTTGGCGGCTGGTAAGCTGCAGATTTACACGATTACTTTTCACGCAGGAGGAAACGTGTTCTGTAGGCGCAGTTATGGTGGATGGGATAAAGAGAATCTTTGCGCAAATATGCGTGCAGTACACGGTACGGACTGAGGGCAATTTTTAGATTTCGCAGATTTGCTCATTCTTAGTAATTAAAGGCCACAATTATGCGACGGTGTCGAGAAATGTAAAGACAGCCAGGACTCTGTCACCCGTTGTAATTCGCATGAACGTAGACAAGCCGATATGACCGAGTGTATTTTTGTACGTCGCACTGCGATCGGTAAATCAATCTGATACGTTTTATTAAGGCATCGTAGCGGGTCGTCTATTTCGACCGCGGTGTCACTGCTTAATTCAACCCCAGCCCGATTCGTCCACTGTGGCCTTTTCTCGCCGATGTCTATTTCGGCGCCTATTTCAGCATCACAGTGCAGGCCGTGTTCTTTCTGAAATCTCTTATGAAACTTCCATTTTTACAAGCATCGACCTGTTGTGGCACTAAGCGAATTTGGAGAAAAAACATACGACTCGATTCTGAAGTGTGAGAGGAAAAATCAATATGCGTTGTGTCTATACATATGCATACACACAGGCAGGAATATATGAGCCGTTTAATTTGAAAATGGCCTAACTCCATTTATCTTCAATATTTTCCGAGATAAATAACATTTACTGATATAAAAACATGAATTTGTCAATAAATCATTTATCTCGGAAAATATTGAAAAACGGAGTTGGGCCACTTTCAAAATAAACGACTCATATAAAACAGTACATAACGTAATAAAACAGTATTATAATTTCTGAATAATACTGTTTTATTATACAGCAATGGAATTGTTTGTACGTGTACTTAAGGCGTTCGTAAAATTATTGTATTCTATTATAACAAATATCCTGTTAACCCTTAATATTATTGCTGTAGTGCAAACCCCTGACAAGAAGTCTTTCAGCAAAATCGCACGCGTGCAAGTGCTGTAATATATACGAATCGCGGCATAAAGAATAATGTGATTGAAGTGCTTTGGACTGTAATGCATCCGCTAGAATGCAGTGAATCATACGATATGACCAAATACTTCTTCCATTTTTTATTGCGACGGAATGAGCGCTTACTGACACGTTACACTATTTTCAGCACAGATATAATAAATGAACATATAAAGATATCACTGCATACTCTTGCGGGATTAAATATAATTGCGTAGCGTTTACTGAAATTGATTGTGCTTTGAAGAAGCCAATTAGTTTTTCTCAGTTCGTATGCATTTCCAGTGGAATAGAAGAAACCGATTTTTTGTACAAGGTTTTATCTAATGAGAAACTTTATTAACTTCGTGTCGCATGCCCCTAATCTAAATGTTATAAAAACGAACGCGTTTCCTTAATAAACCGGCGTACGCCGCAGTGTTCCATTTTTTAACATACTATGGGCGTTTTATTATGTAGCTATACACATTTTTTGGTACTATCCAAAGTGTTAAAAGCCCTTCAACGGTTGAAAAATATTGCCTTTCAAATTTCATTTTTGCGACGGAATGAGAGCTTACTGACACGTTACACTATTTTTAGCACAGATATAATAAATGAACATATAAAGCTATCACTGCATACTCTTGTGGGATTAAATATAATTGCGTAGCGTTTACTGAAATTGATTGTGCTTTGAACATGCCAATTAGTTTTTCTGAGTTCGGATGCATTTCCAGTGGAATAGAAGAAACCAATTTTTTGTACAAGGTTTTATCTAATGAGAAACTTTATTAACTTTGTGTCGCATGCCCCTAATCTAAATGTTATAAAAACGAACGCGTTTCCTTAACAAACCGATGTACGTCGTAGTGTTCCTTTTTCTACCGTACTATGAGCGTTTTATTATGTAGCTATACACATTTTTTCGTACTATCTTAAGTGTTAAAAGCCCTCCAACGGTTGAAAAATATTGCCTTTCAAATTTCATTGTCGAATGTCAATATTTTTCAACCATAAAACGTTTCCTAACGCTCCTTCATTATCCAAATAACGTACTTATTATTCTGGCATTATATGCTCGAAATAACGAAAATACTTTCGTCCTGTGCAAAACATGTCATTCATGCACTCTGTTCGTTTCTCTTTAAACGTGCGCAAGGTTCCCATATATTGCTCGCCACCGATAGTACGTTCTTTCAAATATCCACGTATGTACGTCCATTACACCGCGTTCGTGTTCCTGTTTGTCGTGCGTACACGTTCCATGCAGCCCGCAACCGTCCCCATTGTTATTCTTCATGCACCTTAAATACTAGGTCGTATTGTGTCGACATGTCGCTCTCTGCGCCTTTGTACATGAACGGTGATCGAGGTTGGGAGTGTTTTACTTACTCACGTCGCGGGTCGAAATGGGGGAGAACGGAAGTGTGTTCAGTGACTCGGAAATATTTTGGCGCAGAGTCGATTTTATTTGAAGCTTAATTGCATTAGGACACACAACGTTTCATTCGTTATGCGGCTAGTCGAATAATAGTTTCAATGAGCATAATTTACACGTTGGCTGCCGTGGGGGTCACCGGTGACCGGCGCAAGAGATTTTACTGAAGATCCAAAATATTCGCAATGGGCAGTAATAATTATTTTATAAATGCAGCTATTGTTAGAATAGTGATGCGATTCTTTGATCTCCAATACTTGCACATTATTTACATTTTGCATAATTCAGTCAAACGCTGTAGTATTTCATAGCATCGCCGTTCTAACATTGCAAAATACGCTTATATATAATACGGTGGTCACCGGTGACCGGGGCAAAAGATTTTACTATAAACGCAAAAAAAATTCGCCTGAAGCCGATTTGCAATATTGTAGAAGCAATTCATATTGGAACAGTGCTTCAATACTTTGGCGTCTACTGCGTTACCTTAATTTTGCACGATTTAATCGTACTCTGTAGTATTTTATCGCATCGCAGTTCTAACATTGCAAAATACGCACGGCAGTCAACGTGTTAACACTTTGACTGTCGTTATAGTCACCGGTGACCGGCGCAAGAGATTTTACAGAAGATCCCAAATATTTGCAATGGGTAGCAATTGTTATTTTGTAAATGCAGTTATCTTTAGAATAGTGATGCGATTCTTTGGTTTCCAATACCTGCACCTTATTTACATTTTGCATCATTCAGTCAAATGCTGTAGTATTTCACAGCAACGCCGTTCTAATATAGCAAAATAAGTTATACGCACGTCGTGATGGTATCCGCTGACTGACTTGCGTCGATTTCGGTTTTAACCGAATAAAACGGCAGGGTATATCGAGACGCGAGGAATGAAAAATGAAAATTTCGATAACGCGTCTGACCGATTGACTTAGTTGCCTTCCTTTCGGCCGCGGGTTCGACCGTATTGACGCGCTTTAATAAGCTCGACGTGATCGGAGCTGCGGGGAAATTTGCGAATTAATTGAAGCGCGACGGATTAATAATCGCGATCTATACTGAATTGGAAACCAGTTACGCTTTGATAACGGGTGACTGTCCCGACGAGAGAACGATCTCGAACAAGCCCGGCAACCAATTTAAAGGGAAAAAAGCGAAGATGCTCACTGACATACATAGAGCTCGTTAACCGAAAGTTTCCTTATCAAACTTTCTCTCAACAATATAACGCGGGAATCAATTGCGAACCACTTCCCGTTGTTGATCGTTCCTTGACCCGATTCATTCGCCGCGTATTCTTCCGCTGTGACCTAAGACAAACGCCAATCTCTGGGCAAAATAAATTCCCGGCAACTGCGATCCCCGTTTCATTTTGGTGAATTCAGTCTATGGGCGGAGGACAATGTAGACTCTTGACGTATTACTTATTCTTGACTAAATGCACCCTTCGATCGTCGTACAATAAACACTTAATACACCTCCGCCTTGACTTACGACCATCTGCAATTGTAGCCACAAAAAACAAACAAGTAAGAATGGGTAATAACAATTCCATTTGTGATTTACAGTTTTCATTAGGTATTTTTTCCATTTGCGAATAACTATATATACATAGATCAAATGTTCGTATTTTGCGTACAATTTTTATAAACCGTTTAAATGAAAATAGCTTGAGAAATATAAATCTGACTTGCAATCAGCTCGACTTACAACTTGTTAGTTTAACCCTTCTTTGCATGATGGTGGAGATTTCCATCATAACATTGAATGCCCAAAACTTATATAAAAGAACAAGTTCACTTTAATATAACTTTCCATGATGATGGAAATTTCCATCATATTGTTTTTTGCTAAATTTATACTATAAATATATACTAAGATTTTTTTAACCATTTTTCCTTTAATTTTGAACATGAATTATATCACCTTGATTTATTTCACGAATAAACAAAAAATCATGCAAAGAAGAGTTAAACGGAACTCGGTCATAAGTCAATGAAACCATGTATGACACGTAACCAACGGATAAGCTCATACATTTCACGACCCTAATAACTCCCAAAATTCCGCCGTAAAATAACAATCTGATTAGCCGTTCATAAAACGACGACAGAATATTTTTCGAAAAACTACCATCTAGTGCGTCACTTCCACCGACCTACCGAGTTTGCGCAGATTACACCCTATTTAAGACCCATCGCAACGCCGGTCTCAAAACTTTCACCTCTCGTCAGTGAGTAATCCTGCAGCCCATGCCCATACGACCGTTCTCGCTAAAAACTGCGTCTACATCCCACTCCCCGCGTTTTCTCTCATAATACCCAGTGCGCCGAGACTTTTTGCCGTACAAGCACCGGTACCACGGTCTCTTCGCCAATAAAATTCTGCCACTCATTCCGACGCGACTCTCCCGACATCGCCTGCTCTCTTCGGCTCGCCTTCGAAAGTCGCTTTCGTTTTCTGCGCGCAGCCATTTTCGCTCTTGCGCTTTTCGATACTTTTCTCCGTGCTTCTCTCATCTCGCTGCCCTCCCGGTCGCGCTCGTCATAGCGTCGGCTCCAATATGGGCTTGCAAGCCTGGCGAACGTGTATAATCGCGCAGGTGGAGCGCCTACTGGGTTGAGATCGGGCCGCACAAAAGAATCAAAGCGCAGGAAGGTAATGGTACGCCGGGAGACTGGCCAGTAATATTCCGGATGGGCTCTGCTTTCGGTTCGAGTGCTCTCACAAAGCTGCCGTTTAGATAAATTGCCTCCACCTGCACCTGTCCTCTTCCCGAATATTCCGCTCGTCTGCCTGCGTGCGTGCCTCTGCTTGCCTCGGCTACCTTTTCCTTCCTGCCCGCCTACCTGTCTGCCTGTCGATCTGTGCAAACGGTGCTGCAGACTGCCCGGTCAAGTGCCGACACGAAGCGCCATGGCGATTGATCATTTTTTGCGCTATTGTTGTGCAAGGCGATGGTACTCTTATGAAATATATGTGCGCAAGGTGATGGTACTCATGCAGATATGCGACGCCGTCGTTTTGCTTCGGCACATGACAAATTTACAAATGCCACCCAAAACAATGATCCTCTTATAATGTCATAGAGAACTGTTCAACACGTTGACTGCCAAGCATATTTTGTTATGTTAGAACCGCAATGTGATAAAATACTGCAGAGTACGATTAAATCGTGCAAAATGAAGGTAACGCAGAGTTGTTAGAAGCCAAAGTATTGAAGCACCGTTCCAAAGCAATTGCTTCTACAAGATTGCAAATAGGCTTCAGGCGAATTTGTTTGCGTTTAAAGTAAAATCTTGTGCCCCGGTCACCGGTGACCACCGTATTCTATATAACCGTATTTTGCAATGTTAGAACTGCGATGCGATAAAATTCTGCAGAGTACGATTAAATCGTGCAAAATCAAGGTAACGCAGTAGACGCCAAAGTATTGAAGCACTGTTCCAATATGAATTGCTTCTACAATATTGCAAATAGGCTTCAGGCGATTTTTTTTGCATTTATAGTAAAATTTTTTGCCCCGGTGACCGGTGACCACCGTATTATATATAAGCGCATTTTGCAATGTTAGAACTGCGATGCGATGAAATACTGCAGATTATGATTAAATCGTGCAAAATGAAGGCAACGCAGTAGACACCAAAGTACCGAAGCACTGTTCCAATATGAATTGCTTCTACAATATTGCAGATAGGCTTCAAGCGATTTTTTTTGCATTTATAGTATAATCTTTTGCCCCGGTCACCGGTGACCACCGAATTATATATAAGCGTATTTTGCAATGTTAGAACTGCGATGCGATAAAATACTGCAGAGTACGATTAAATCGTGCAGAATTGTTCTCACGCACCGCAGTTCTCAGGCAACGCAGAGTTGTTAGACGCCAAAGAATTGAAGCACCGTTCCATTGTCAATTGCTTTTACAACATTGCAAATAATCTTCAGGCGAATTTTTTTGCATTTATAGTAAAATCTTTTGCCCCAGTCACTGGTTGCCACCGTGGTAGTCAACGTGTTAATGAATCAACCTACCGCTTCTTTACATCTGTAGTCAGTATCCACGCATATACAAAGCGCGTGACAAACGAAAAATCAGTAATTGTTACTTTAACGCGCAAACATACGTTCAAGGCCCGTTACTTTCCATTTCGTGCTGTTTGTCTCACCAACTCACGTGCGTATCAAACGTCGCCTCTAAAGATCGTCTCGGGTCCATTTGCGTTACATCGCCGTGGGCTTTACGCGCGCTCATAATTTTTGCATCACTCGTTAAAGAAAAACACACCCGCGTATACGTGCGTAGAAACGACATAATCTGTTCTCGTAATTGACGTGCCCGTCGGTTTATCGACACTCACGACGCCCTCCCAGGCTTGCCTCTTTCCGCGGTCATAAAGGCGGGAAGAGTATGTTCGGCGATGACCGTTCTCTCCTATCTTTATAGACGCCGTTATTTGCCGGATAAGCAGTAACCGCGCTAACGCCTCGTCGAAACGGAAAAACTCACGGCAACTCGAGAAATGGCGTCAGCCAAAATGCTCGGGCAGTTTTGTGTTTCGTCGCGTCGGGAGAATTTGCGGTCCAACGACTTTTGAATGTAAAAGATTTTACTAAAAATGCAAAAAATTTGCAATGAAGCCTATTTGCAATCTTATAAAAGCAATTGATATTGGAACCGTGCTTCAATACTTTGGCTTCTAACAACTCTGCGTTACCTTTATTTTGCACGATTCAATCATACTCTGCAATATTTCATCGCATCGCAGTTCTAACATAGCAAAATACGCTTGGCAGTCAACGTGTTAATGTTAATTCAACGCGGTTACTATTCTTTTTTAAACAGTACGAATCGCCTTCAGAAACCGTCGGTTAACTGCAAAAGCCACCTAAAATGGTTTCGACGGGTAATATGCGTCAGAGCAATACATTAAAAATACCGCGAAACATTGCGCGTACATAGATTGTCGCCATTCGTGCAAAGTGCGTCTCATCTATTTCTGTGACCGAAGACGCCGCAAACTTATCGACGTCGCGCGTCGCTCACCGAGTTACGACCGACGCGCGGAATGGAAATGGAAGGCAAGATTGCGATACGATCCTTTATAGCCGCTGGGAGAACAGCGAACTCTCAATAAAAGATATTTTATAGTTCGTTGAATAATCACGCCGCCGAAGACCGATGCATCTGATTGGCAAGGATGCTGGGTTCGCTTAAGCATTAACAGGATCGCGTCCGATTTACATCCCTGGACGCGTGCTGTAAAATCAGCGATGCGTCTGGCAGCGTGTACTTCCGTCCTAGGCTCGGCACATCGTAATTATTGCAAACGGGTAAAAGACCACTGAGAGAATTCTTGAAAAATGTTACCTGCGCATACAGCAACAATTCCTTAAAAATTAGTAGGAAAACTGTACTCCACGCGACATCAAGAAACGTAGAAAAACGTTCATTTGACCATTCTGTTCTCGTCGGGCAACCAATAATACGTCACGCTTCCAAATGAATTTCCATTTCCCCCGCGCCACGTCTTGTTAACACGTTGACTGCCAAGTGTATTTTGCTACGTTAGAATCGCGATGCGATGAAGTACTGCAGAGTATGATTAAATCAGGCAAAATGAAGATAACGCAGAGTTGCTAGAAGCCAAAGTATCGAAGCACTGTTCCAACATCAATTGCTTTTACAAACTTGAAAATAGGCTTCATTGCGAATTTTTTGCATTTTTAGTAAAATCTTTTGTACCGGCACCTGTGACCACTGTGGCAGTCAAAGTGTTAACACGTTGACTGTCAAGCGTATTTTACTATACTAGAACGACGGCGCTACGAAATACTACAGCGTTTGACTGAATTATGCAAAATATAAATAATGTGTAGGTATTGGAGACCAAAGGATCGAATCACTATTCTAACAACAACTGCACTTATAAAATAATAATTGCTACCCACTGCGACTATTTTGGATCTTCAGTAAAATCTCTTGCGTCGATCACCGGTGACCATTACGGCAGTCAAAGTGTTAAATCATTAACATCGATCTATATTCGGACCAGCGAGAGGATTCTCAAAAAATATTACGCGCGCGTACAGCAACAATTCCTTAAAAATTAGTACGCAAACTGCACTCCACGCGGCACCAAGAAATGGAGAAAAACATTAATTCGACCATTGTTTTCCTCGGGCCCCCAATAATACGTTACGCTTCCAAATAAATTTTCATTTCCCCCACGGCACGTCTCGTTAAATCATTGACGTCGATCTATATTCGTATCTTTATCGCGCCGCTCACGTGGCCCGTAAATCAGTCCGTTTGCGTTACAGTCACTAATTCGGTCTTTCGCCTCGGCGACGTTTGCGAGTGCGAGCGACTTGTCCGCATACTTTCTCGCATTGAGCGGTTATTCGCGCGTCGGGGGCAGGACGATAAATCAAACGATGCGGGAGATTAGGATAACGCGGAAGGGAAGTAGTACAAAGCAGTACGAGACAGGTAACAAGATTCCCATTGAGATTCGGAGCGGATGGCACGATGCCAGGCAAACGTTCGTCCCGTCGTTCAAGGAAACGAGCAGGTGCCGAGACGCGTCGGTTCGTGCCCGTCGGCGTGAAGTTTGCTTCCCCTTTAATACGTGTACTACGTGCGCTACGCGTGTCGGCGAGTGGGTCGTTTTTATCTCCCACAAATGGACCGTGTAACCGCTCTTTGAATCGAACTTTCTTTTTTCTTCCAGCGCGCTGTATCGAGGAATGCACTCAGTTCAGTTATTTCAGAGGGGGGATGGGGCAAATCGAAATTGACCGAGTTCATTGACGTTCGTTTTTAACACATTGCGTACGGGTGACGAGATATCTCGTCTTTAGCAAACCGAACGTTGTGGCCGGGCGACGAGATATCTCGTTTTCAGATTTCTACGACTCAATCGACGACTTAACACGTTGACTGCCAAGCATATTTCACTATATTAAGACGGCGATGATGTGAAATACTACAGCGTTCAGCTAAATTATGCAAAATGTAAATAATGGGCAGGTATTGGAGACCAAAGGATCGCATCACTATTCTAACAACTGCATTTGTAAAATAATTGTTACCCATTGTGAATATTTTGTATCTTCACTGAAATCTCTTGCGTCGATCACCGGTGGTGACCACCTTGGCAGGCAAAGTGTTAAGGACCTAAAAAAGTCTCGCGTATTCCCTTAACAAATGGTTAGCGAAAAAAAATTAATGTCGACATTCTCAGAGCGTGAAAATCAGTCGGTCAGTATAGCCGGTATATCTGTGTCGATCGTGTATTATACCTTATAAAGGGTTTTATTCTTGCACAGCATTTTGTTATTTCAGTAGTTCGGTGTCGATCGTGTATTAATACCTTATAAAGGGTTTTATTGTTGCACAGCATTTTGTTATTTCAAAGTTCGCGTTTTAATTTGTAAGGAAACAGCTTTTTAAAAATCATTTAGATTTTCAGTTTTTTAATGATAATTTATAATGAGAATTATTTTATGACACAGGGTCTAATTCTAAAATAGTAGCAAAATGACGCATAGAAGTAAAAAATGTAAAAAATATATAGTAATTCTTAAGAATACTTTATGTGAATATCTACTACTAAATGCGAATTAAAAAAGTGCGTATATTGCATTAATTGTTCAAATTATTGACGCCGGAATATGCTGATTTCGGTATAGACGATTTAAACTTGTGTGTGATGCCGTTTTTTGTTCTGTGATTTTCGGTAGTAATTGTAATAACTGTCGCGTCTGGGCAACATCGTTTATTGCGGTATGGACGTTCGATTCGTTTCAGTTTTTATGTTTCTGTTTATTACTTTCCCCGCGACGCACGGTGTTAGTCATGCGTTGGTAATGTTTCGGCAAATCCGCTGGCTGAAGTACGTGTAGATATGTGGACTTGGGGAAGTGCACGGGCGTGAGTGCCCGTGTTTCACGGACGCATACCTCAGAAACTCAAATGAAGTTCTCGACCTGGTATCCAGATACACATTGGCAGGGAACGTATTTCGATTAGCGAGTGGCACTGAAACTTCCTCTTATGTTTGCTTTACGCATCCTTGTTCACTGATGTAACCCACTCATTTACTGTGCGAAGGATTACATCAAACGGCAAATCGTCAAAAACACGCTTGGGTATCGGTTGTCAACCTCCCATTTAGCTTTTCATATCATACACGATAAATTCCCTGAATACATAATCGCTGCCACGTGCATTGCTTTGAAAGAGCTGCGGTACGTTTACAGTAGCTCGAATGTTATGGCAGATTAATTGAGGACGCAGCGTTACATTGACATAAAGATGATGTGTTTAATTACAACCTTATCATAATTTACTTAAATAATGCAGCAATAGTAAGTGTAGCATTTTGAACCAAAACCTTTATATACCTTTATTATTTGAGGGAATTAAATTGATATTGAGCATACCAGCCACAGTAACAACGGGAAGCAGATTCAAACTTTTTGAGATACCTGCGATAAAGAACCTTTCTATTTCACTTCTGTCCGTTCAGTATTCTTGTTGCTTCGTAACAAAAATGCTTTCTTCTGCATGATGCCGATTCCTAAGGCCCGATGCAGAGAATTACGCGAACGAGGGATAATGCAAACGTTCCGCTAACTTCGCCGTGCATCGGTCGATGCTCTGTTGAAATCGGCCGTTACTCAACGTGGCGCAACAATGTAAACGATATCGTAATGATCCCAACCGATCCTTAACCCGCCGTAGTACGACCACTCGTAATCGAGAAGTATCGTATTCGGCCTCATTATGTTCCCGCACACCCTGCTATAACTCGCGCGTAATGTCTCGCTCATAACCTGCACTTCCGTTCACTCGCAGGGGTTGATAATGGCTCATGATGTAAACCTGATGAAACTTAGAAACGCCGACTGCTTTTCCAACCTTCGAATCGAGAAACTCTGAAGCGGTTGCAGCGTTGCACTGCTGTAACGCAGTTAAAATTAACTTCGGTCCACTGTACACAGTATCACTTCGTGCTTCTTGCGGACTTTTATTTTTCTGCACAGTGTTTACTTAACACTTAGCCAACCGCGCACGTCTCTTCGAACTGTGCACTTAACCATTGCTCATTTTTTGCAAGTAGCGCAGACTGATCTCAAATATTTGCAAGACGAGAAGAAGGTATAAATATTATATATAAATATAAATGACGTGATAAATTATTATTTGTAATTTCACACAAAACCGGAGACGGAAATGAGTTACATTCAATGATAAGTTACATAATTTATACATGAAATTAAAAATACGTAAAGTACTTCAAAGTTTTTTTTATGTGGAATAACATTTGGAAAAGAATATATGTAACAAATTTAATTAAAAATTATGTTTTACATGCGCACAAAACCTTTGATGATTTGTGCACAACTCCAGTTCGATGCTGGCTGAATAACACGAGAAAAAATAAACGTAATTAAAGGGCAACGCGTTATTAAGGAAAAAGTGGTAGATACTCCATTCGGTTGGCTAAGTGTTAAAGGAAACGTTCAAGCACTCTTATTACTCTTGATTTCAGGGTAAAATCGTGTTTGATTTTTAATCCATTGACTGTGTCGCACTCTTGCACAGAACCATCAATATATACGGCGCGATACTCGTATGTCAGCCGCACATCGCTGCGTTCATTGACTCTCTGAACTTCAGTACTCGAAGAATGAATAAAAACACGCGAACAATGAAACAGTTGCCGGGATATAACTATTTCCAAATGCTGTGTTAGTTGAATCGATAAATTCTACGTTAGATCAGTTTAACACTTTGACTGCCATGCGTATTTTACTATATTAAAACTGCAACGGAATGAAGTACTACAGAATACGATTGAATTGTGCAAAGTGAAAATAATGCGAAGGTATCGGAGACCAAAGAATTGAATCGCTGTCTAATATTAATTGCATTTACAAAATTATAAATGCAACCGATTGGGTATTTTTTTAATTTTTCGTGTGACCTTTTACGCCGGTCACCGATGACCACCATGGCAGTCAAAGTGTTAATAAAACAGTAAACGTGTTATAGTAAAAAATTGGAGAACAATATATACATATATACATGTTTCGTATGCACTGATAACATGTGGGAACGTATATATACGTGATTAATGCATATACATTAATAGTGGATAATGACATAAAAACCCTTCTTTATCCTGAAAACGGCATTCTTACCGCCACCTTGGTACTCCAAAACCCAAACCCGCAGTACCACCCTCAACACCCGTAAAAATCTGAAATATTACATCCATTTTCTGGCGTTTCTTCGCCTAAAAACAGTCCAACCTTCGAGCCCTTATGAGAGCCCTTTGTATACGTTCAACCTTTTAATTTTGTCCCGCGTCGCACGCGGTTCTCGCGCTTTAGTCTCCTCCGGAATTGTCGCAGGCCGAGGTTAAAGCAGAAGGTATCGTGATTAATGACGGCCGCGTTCATGAGTGTGGGCCCGATGTGTTCGAAATATGTTGTGATCCGAGGCCAGACGTCGGCGGATCGTCATGTGCACACGTTACTCAGACGCCACTGGACATACGCCCGTAATGTTCCGCGGGACGAGCGAAGCAGAGGGCGGAAGGGTGGAATGGTTCATCAATAACCGGTATTTCCACCCTCGTTCCCATTCTCCGTACTCATCGGCCTTTCCGCAAAACCAATGAGACCGCGCGCGATACCCATCGTGACGTCCTACCACCCAATTTATTAACCGACCCTGTCAACTTTCGACGCAATGCCCGATGACGGAGCTCGAATCTTCGTATGAAACATTCCTGATCGACGCACCCCTTTTAGGCCATCTGTTTGGCTTCGACTCTTTGCGGCCGAGGCGGTTCGAAATGTGTTTGGTGAATGGGGTATCAGTAAAAGTGGGGTTATTACCGTGAATGACCGAAATTGGAGAATGTCGACTTTCACCTGTGAATGTCAACAGATACCAAATACGTCGGTGAAAGATCGAATATTTCATTACATTGTTGTACATTCGTACACTCTCCGGTGTGTATACACCGGTGTAAGTCAGAAATAAGGGTATTTAGCAAATATTTCGGACATACATTGTTGTACATGATATTCACCGGTGAAAATCGACATTCTCCAGATTTCGGTGTTTTACCGTAACATATATATATTACGTGAGTTACTGTGTCCCATAATTTCAAGCTGCTACCGTTTCACTTCACATTGACACATATCTAATTTATTTCCATTCTTATCGTCATACTTATACTTTACCCAAACAGGAATACGCTGTACTCACGGTGTGTATATGTTACCGTGAATGACCGAAATTGGAGAATGTCGACTTTCACCGGTGAATGTCGACAGATACCAAATACGTCGGTGAAAGATCGAATATTTTATTACATTGTTGTACATTCGGACCCTTTCCGGTGTGTGTCGACAATTAGTGCATGGTGAATGTCAACATTTACCGGTGTATGTCAGAAATAAGGGTATTTAGCAAATATTTCGGACATACACCAGGCGACTATGCGAATGCTGACATTCACCGGTGAAATTCGACATTCTCCAGATTTCGGTGTTTTACCGTAACATATATATATTACGTGAGTTACTGTGCCCCATTATTTCAAGCTGCTACTGTTTCACTTCACATTGACACATGTCTAATTTATTTCCATTCTTACCGTCATACTTATACTTTACCCAAACACGAATACGCTGTACTCACGGTGTGTATATGTTACCGTGAATGACCGAAATTGGAGAATGTCGACTTTCACCGGTGAATGCCAACAGATACCAAATACGTCGGTGAAAGATCGAATATTTCATTACATTGTTGTACATTCGAACCCTCTCCGGTGTATGTCGACAATTAGGGCATGGTGAATGTCAACATTTACCGGTGTATGTCAGAAATAAGGGTATTTAGCAAATATTTGGGACATACACCAGGCGACTATGCGAATGCTGACATTCACCGGTGAAAGTCGACATTCTCTAGATTTCGGTGTTTCACTGTAACAGAGTCATCGATTGTTCGCACGGTAAAAATGTAAGCTGCAAACCTGATGAGGGCGCAAATTGTGTGCGTGGGGGGAGGAGATGTACTGCAGAATACTGTAGTTTCGTTGTAATATGTGATATGCTTTATTCTGACCGTAATTATTCATAGTATTGCAATTTGAATTCATCATGCGTGTTGCAAGTGAACGTCATGTTTGGGAAGACAGTATTTGTGTGGGAGAGATGTACTGTGGTTTCGTTGTAATATGTGGTATGTTATTTTATTCTGGCCGTAATTATTCATGGTATTGCAATTTAAATTCATCATTCATATTGCAAGTGAGCGTCATGTTTGTAAAGACAGTATTTGTGTGGAAGAGATGTACTGTGGTTTCGTTATAATATGTGATGTGTTATTTTATTCTGGTCGTAATTATTCATGGTATTGCAATTATTTTTTGGCGTGCCCGGTTAGTTAATCTGTCTCAAAGTATAACCCGACCCTTCAGCACTATATTTGTGCCCTTATCAAGAAAATAAACGTTCCGAATCAGTGTAGAAATTTGACGTTTTTGATAAGGGCACAAATTCAATGCCCGAAACGTCTGGTTATAGTTTCGAATAGATTAGCTGGCCGGATGCGCCAAAAAATTACCGGTTTCCTGGTTATTTCTTACGAAGCGTTTGGTTATTCAATATCCCGCAATTAGGCGAATTCACTCTGTACGCACAAGCGACATTTGGTATTATTTACGTCCGCGTAATTCAGTTTACTCCTGACAAACCACGCGAAACAGTATCATTTTATAACGAAAACCAGGATACATCCCTTACGCGTCAAAGTACGAGCACTTCGATACACAGCCCATTAAAAGCATATCGGCGAAATGAGGAAGCACCCCGCGCGTTGCAAAAACGGCATCAAATATGTTCCATACCGGTAGGAAATTACTCAATGTCATCGCGAGGCATCAACGCATTAACCCACTCATTCCGATCGACTAATGTTCATTCGCTCGTGCGCCCATTTTCCCCGCGGCGGCGTGTGCAATTCCGTAATTTCAATTTATCGCTTGTCAATTACCGCCCGCGACCCCTAATTACAATTAACAGCGGCCGAAACGCGTTGAACTCTTGAGCGGTTACCGAAAGAGGTTTTGCACGTTTACCGAAGCCCCCGAAACGTCACCGTTCCCGGAACGAGGCCGATCAGGAATGACTTCCGCTTTTACTCGTGTCGTAAAAGATGCCGAAGGACGTCGGCGGAGGGTTTCGAGGGAACAGGAAGAATTTTTTGAACGACCGCCGAAGGTTCATTCGTACGAAGGAAGCGGCGGGCGCACTTCATGACGTGGCCACTCGATTTTATTAGCTCGTCCGTCCATTACCGGGAGCTACGGAGACGTAGTTTTACGATTATTGTCATTCGCTCGACAGGCGGACGCGAGTCGACGGCAACCGAGGAAAAAGAGATCGCGTAGTATGGACGGGGAAAAGGACGACGGTAAAAAGGCTTGCGCGATCGATCGCCGATGCTCCCTTTGCTCGTTTTCGTCGTTTAATTAGAATAAAGTACCCGGTGATTACCGTAACACGTTCAACGCCGTGTCATCCATGTATATAAGTTACCGCGTATTTGCAAGAGTTTTTATCAGGGACAAACGTGTTTAATATGTTTTTTGCATGTAAAAAGAATGTCACGTTGGCGCCGGATGACGCATATGTGGGGCTTTGAACTTTTCAGAATTCTGTCTTTAAATAATTGGATAGATCGCGGTGGACAATTTCAACTCATAATGAAAGTTTCGCGGGACAGAGTAATTGGATGTGGTCGCTGTTTCTTGTTTTATATCGAGGTAACTAATATTGGAATAGTGTATATGTTAAAACGATAAAATACCAATTCGATGCTAAGGTTTGTTTGAAAATTCGACCACAAATTCTTCACGTGTCCGAATACTGTGAAGTTGTACTACATCGTGGCAGTTATTTTCTAGCTTATCATACAAAAAAAGCACTGCCTGGGATAATATAATACCATGACTAATTGACCAAATTTTAATTTTACGAATTAAGCAGCTGACAGCCACAAATAATAGCACGTTGGAATGTATAAATTATTACGTGAAGTTTCGATTTATCGTATTTATCAAAATTCTTCAAAAAGTATGAATTGCTTAAAAAGTTATACTATTTTTTTATCTAATTATTTTGCCTCTAAACAGACGTATTGTAGACTGCGATTCAAATTTTCACCGTGCACCGAATTGCAGAAATCCTATCAATCTATCGGTGTGGCAATAAATTGAATAACAATGAAACGGAATAGGAATTGAAAATGGAACAAGAATCGGACTCGCTTAACAGCCCTGCGTCTACTTCAACCCAGTAGAAGCACTTAAACGAGTAATTGAACATAACGGTTGACACCCGATCAAGACTCACTTTCACGCGATCGGCCGCGTATTTTCTATTGTTAAGTAGCCGCCGGGTTACGCAAACGAGGGAAGAATTTGCGGAAAACGTCTCTGCATTAGCGAGCGACGTCGCTCCGGACGATGTTATCGTGAAAACGATATTCACCGCCTACGTAATGTCGACAATAGTCGAGAAACGTCGGCGCTCTCGCAATTCCATTTACGTAGGGCGTTCTTCAACGAACCTAATGAACATTAAAACCATTACGCCTCGAGAATTAATGATCTATCCTGTCTGCGCGATTAAATAAACCGGCTAAAAAGCCGGCGTCGTGTTTCAAGCGGGGCTCGCTTTTTAGAGAATTTCATCAGCGCGAGTTCCTTCTCTCATCAAAATATCGCATGACCCTGCGCCAGCGCTCCACGTTGATACAGATTGTTTAGGAACACAGGATACGGGGATCATTTTCGCCGGCTATTACGTATGCGCTCCCGTGGGCGCACGTTTTTTTCCCCCCCGTCTGCAAAACGCGTTCATTATTACGCGCTTTGAGACCGAATACAGACGGAAGGCGAAACTTTACGTGATAAATGTAACCGGCCGTTTTTACATGGCGCGCGGGCTCGTAGTGAATTTTAAAAAGTCGGTGTTCCGTAAAACATGGATGTCGAGTTCGGTGAGACTGTGAGTCATGGGAAGTAAAACTGGCGTGGTGAGCTAAAATGGAATCGAAAGGAGCAAAGGAGCAAATGGGAGGGATTAAAGGATATATGTATGACTTTATTTAAATGTGAAAGAGATTATGTACACGGACGTCAGGACGCAAAACGGAGTAACTCTTTGTCTATCAAAGTTTCAATTTTTTCCAAATTCTGTCCAAGCTGTTAATTTCATGTGTCCAAAAACGAAGGCAAATTCATGAACCGCGAGACCTACTTTCTGGTAGCCCATATCTTTAGTTGTTTTTCCATACGATATTCTCATCCGGGCAAGAATAATAATAGTCTTAATCAATTAGCTTTTAGGACCTCTATGAAAAGTGTGTTAACACGTTGATTGCCAAGCGTATTTTGCTATGTTAGGACCGCGACCCGTTAGAATACTACAGAGTGTGATTAAATCGTGCAAAATGCAAGTGACGCAAAATTGTTGGAAGTCGATGTATTCGATAGCATCGTTTCAATATCGATTGCTTTAACAAAATCGCAAGTAAGCTTGATTATGAATTTTTTGCATTCGTAGTTTAATATTTTGCGCCGGTCACCTGTGACCATCGTGGCAGTCAAAGTGTTAAGAATAAACTAACTCTAAAATGTGTCGCAAGAAGTGTATACTTGTCAAAAGCAGCTGATTGGAAATAGAAATACTGGGCTTATTCGCAATGTGTCTTACACCACGCTATTTATTACGATTACATTTCTGTCCTCCGATTATTTGGGCCTTGCCTTCGTGTAACGTTCGATAACAGCGGTTGCTCATCGACAGATTGTCTTTCAGTGAACAAATGATGAAACGTCGCTTTAATTTCTCTGTGACCCGCGTTGCATTTACGTATCAATCTTGTTTCAATTTGCATCCGTCCCCTGCGTTCCGTATGAATCAATTTGGTTGCATCAGCAAATCCACCCACGCACCGGTGTTGTTCAGCTCCTACCTTCGTCACCACCCAAGTTACTCTCTGTTACGAACGAAAGCTTTGTTGCTATCGAAAAAAATCCGTTTGCCTTAACTCTTTGACTGCTATGGACGCATATGTGTGTCTGCCGAAATCTATCGATGTCGACTATGTGAAAAATTATGTGATAAAGAACGCATCTGTATCCATCTCGTATATTAATATTTGTGGCTGCAATATATAAGAAATTGAAACGATTGGGGACACATATATGCGTCTACCGAAATCTATCGATGTCGACTATGGATACATATATGCGTCCCCAATCGTTTCGATTTCTTACCTATTGCAGCCACAATTATCAGTATACGAGATAAATACACATGCGTTCTTTATCAAATAATTTTCTTGCATTGTTTAACACGTTGACTGCCAAGCGTATTTTACTATATTAGAACGACGATGCTATGAAATACTATAGCGTTTGACTGAATTATGCAAAGTGTAAATAATGTGCAGGTATTGGAGACCAAAGGATCGCATGACTATTCTAATAAGAACTGCGTTTATACAATAATAATTGCTATCCATTGCGAATATTTTGGATCTTCAGTAAAATCTCTTGCGTCGGTC
Source organism: Cryptocheilus praepositus (assembly GCA_033815515.1). Taxonomy (NCBI): domain Eukaryota; kingdom Metazoa; phylum Arthropoda; class Insecta; order Hymenoptera; family Pompilidae; genus Cryptocheilus; species Cryptocheilus praepositus. The sequence goes on along the minus strand of JAWWQZ010000303.1, from coordinate 6,417,228 downwards.
ACCGGTGACCATTACGGCAGTCAAAGTGTGAATTGGACGTAAAGGATGAATTATCATTAGAACTTAGTTGTGTCTTACATAACCAATCAATAGAATTCGTACTATCGAAAAGTGTTGCGTCTTCAGCGAGTGCTTCGGCCGGAAGTATTCAGCAGTCAAAGAGTTAAATCGTCTATCGCGCATTTTATCTCACTTTCACCGTCATCGACGCCCGCGCGCAAACAAAACTGACAAATAAACCGTCGGCACAGTTTCAGCGCTGCGCGGGCGACATCGGGTCGCGAAATCGAACGGAGAATTTCATTTTCCATACTCTAATGTTTGCCTCCCGCTATTTCGATAAGCGCGCGCACACTGGCAGCGGCATTATATGTCAGGCCGGGCGAAAATGTAATGCTTTTATTATCGGGCCGCCGTGTTGAACTTTATATTATTGCCGACGGCGCGCAGCGTCGAATTTCAATTCCCTCGTCCCCGACCGGCCGGATGCTCGTCCTTGGGCTTATTTTTAATATTTTCATCACGGAGAATTTCGAAAACACAGAAGCAGCCGCGATCGGCCGCCCATGGGATATAAAACCGCGCGCCTGGGATTATGCTACCGCCAACGACTATCGGTGTAATTTAATATCCGCGCGATGCGTGTATTTTTGTTTCGGGAACACGAATTATCGGGGCTTCGGGCGGTCTGGGAAAAGGAAAAAATCGATGTTGCGCGATCGATCGATTTATTCCCCGAACGTGGACGATTCGGCTGAGTGGATAGAAACGAACGGTTGGAAACTAGGTCCGTGTCACGGCTCAGAATGTTAGTTCTTGTTTAGGCGTTGGATACACGATTCTTAGGGTCTTCTGTTTACTCCGTTTCGCTCAGGCATCGTTTGTTGACAAATTGACGCAGCAAATTCTCGCGTGACTAGTAACAGGGACAGTTCCCAGCCGATAATCTCGTGTCAGTCGCATGACACTGACAAGATTTGCCACAGATTGGCGTGATTCCGTTTCCACTGTCAGCTGTTCTAAAATAGCATCAGGTCACCTCTGAGTATCGTTTCGACATTTTTGTTTACGTAATTATTGGAAATGTTTTGTAACGTCGTTTTGCAATTCGTTGCCTTCACGACGTCTTACCCAGATGGAGATTGTTTAAGGCTAACTATGTTATGAATGAGTGGCAGTGCTAAGTTTTGAGTACGATGTATTTGAAATAACAGTGGGATAGAAATAAAGTATTAACTATGGAGATGTGTAATGGAAAACGTGAACAACACGGTTCGAAATGCAAAAGGTAAATTGATCGGTACAAAATTAAGAGTGGGTAATGAAAAGTAAAACATAAATTGTTCGTCATGGCGTATGCCTGAGATTAATGTCGTGCACGACGCGCATGTCCTATATTTATTGCGGTAATTCCTGTGTGAAGGGAGAGGGATTCCTAAGGCCAGCTTTATCTGGGCTTGGTACGTAGCGACGAATGATAACGATACGTATAAAGATAATAAACACTCAAACAAATTAAACACTCTGTCATATATAGCAAAAAAGAGGATGGCCGTCACGCGTATTGGAAGAGAAAGTTCAAAGGTGTACGCATAGGAAATTTGTAGGGCAAAAGAATATTTAAAACAAATATAATCATGCGTTGAATATATATCTTTATTTACTAGTTTCCATGGCTTCACTGAAATCTAAGGTTCATTCATAGCTTTCTACTAAATTGCCAGAATTTCCTGACTGCCAAAATTGCGTAGACTGTGATCAAATTTGATATATGTTAACCCTTTGACTGCTATGGACGCATATAAGCGTTTCTCAATCGTTTCGATTTCTTACCTACCGCAGCCACAATTATCAACGTATGAAATAAATACGAATGCGTTCTTTATCGACTAATAATCGTGCATTATTTAATTTGGCGTAAACGAAAAATTATCATTAGAACTTAGTTGCACCTTACATAATCAATCAATAGAGTTCACACTAGCGAAAAGTATCTCGTCCTTAGCAAATGCTTCGGCCGGGAGGATTTAGCAGTCAAAGGGTTAAAGTATAATTTCTTATTTATCGCTATATTTGCTTATTTACTTTATCTTATCAACCCTTTCGTTTCGCTTCAATAACTCAGTCTCTCAACTTTTTCTACCGCGAACTACGAAGTCCCGTTTCGACAAAAACGCGATCCTTCCATGAATCGCGATTTCACTCCCCGAATTTGCCAAAACCACTTCGGTTATCGAAGAATCTTCAATTTTCACCTCTCCGCGGTCCCAGATCCAACGTTCGGCCGGGAGGATTTAGCTAAAGAATTAAAGTATAATTTCTTATTTATCGGTATATTTACTTATTTACTTTATCTCATCAACCTCTTCGTTACGCTTCTATGATTCAGTCTCTCAACTTTTTCTACCGTGAACCAAGAAGTCTCGTTTCCACAAAAACGCGATCCTTCCATAAATCGCGATTCCACTCCCTGAATTTGCCAAAACCACTTCGGTTATCGAAGAATGTTCAATTTTCACCTCTCTGCGGTCCCAGATCCAACGTTCGGTCGGGAGGATTTAGCCAAAAGATTAAAGTATAATTTCTTATTTATCGCTATATTTATTTACTTTATCTTATCAACCACTTCGTTACACTTCAATGACTTAGTCTCTCAACTTTTTCTACCGCGAACTATGAAGTCCTGTTTCGACAAAAACGCGATCCTTCCATGAATCGCGATTCCACTCCCTGAATTTGCCAAAACCACTTCGGTTATCGAAGAATCTTCAATTTTCACCTCTCCGCGGTCCCAGATCCAACGTTTCCAGTCGAGTACAGCCAGCCAGCTATCATGCCGTCGTGGTTGTTGGACCCGGAAAGGGCGTAATGACTGACCTCTGTCACCTGATAACTGCAAAAACGCGAAATCGTCAGTGGTCGCCGAGAGGGCACGAACGGAAGGCCGAAGGGAACGGGCGGCGCAAAAACGAAAAAGCACGAAAAAGCGGAAAAGCGTAAAAAGAGACGCGCCGGGCGAGATTGCTGGTTGTCGAGGGGTGGCAGAGGTTGCAGGGATGAGGAGAGAGTGACGACGAAGGACGCGGAAGGGTCGGCGAAGGGGGTGTACGAATCTCTCGAGAAGGGGTTGAGAGGCTAGTGTTGGATGACAGGGTAGAGTGGCGACGGTAGGTGTGTGATGGTAATGCATATTGACGTTTTGCCGATAATTCCCGCGGCGTCGCGGCGCTAGGCGTCGAGACGGAATCCTAGCGAGCTGCGAGCTGTTTGATTCTCACAATGTGTGCGCATACCTTCTCGCATGTACCCACGCTGTGCCACCTACTTGCACATGCGGCCGCGTACCGTAAAGAAGGTCAGTCGACGTGACAGAATATGTCGAAATTATACAATGTTTTCATATGGCACGGTGCGCGACTTGGCGAGTATCAAGAGAAGAGATAAATTGCGAAATCTTTATTTTACAATAATCAGTCCGAACTCTTTACAATTCTCCGGTGGAATGCCGAGGTGCCAAAGAATGCGATAATCTGCCACCCCTTCATTCACCTTCCCTTTTCCAAACAAAAATCCGTAGCGAAGAAGGTTTCCGTACAATTCTATCGCATTCCGTACAACAATGACTACTTCAGTGCCGGACATTGCGAAATCTTTATTTTACAATAATCAGTCCGAACTCTTTACAATTCTCCGGTGGAATGCCGAGGTGCCAAAGAATGCAATAATCTGCCACCCCTTCATTCACCTTCCCTTTTCCAAACAAAAATCCGTAGCGAAGAAGGTTTCCGTACAATTCCATCGCATTCCGTACAACAATGACTACTTCAGTGCCGGACATTGCGAAATCTTTATTTTACAATAATCAGTCCGAACTCTTTACAATTCTCGGGTGGAATGCCGAGGTGCCAAAAAATGTGATAATCTAACACCCCTTCGCTTTTCCAAACAAAAATCCGTACCGAAGAAGGTTTCCGTACAATTCCATCGCATTCCATACAACAATGACTACTTCAGTGCCGGACATTGAGAAATCTTTATTTTACAATAATCAGTCCGAACTCTTTACAATTCTTTGGTGGAATGCCGAGGTGCCAAGAAATGCGATAATCTACCACCCCTTCATTCATCTTCTCTTTTCCAAACAAAAATCCGTAGGGAAAAAGGTTTCCGTACAATTCCATCGCATTCGGTACAACAATGACTACTTCAGTGCCCGACATTGCGAAATCTTTATTTTACAATAATCAATCCGAACTATTTACAATTCTCTGGTGGAATGCCGAGGTGCCAAAAAATGTGATAATCTACCACCCCTTCATTCACCTTCCCTTTTCCAAACAAAAATCCGTACCGAAGAAGGTTTCCGTACAATTCCATCGCATTCCGTACAACAATGACTACTTCAGTGCCGGACATTGCGAAATCTTTATTTTACAATAATCAGTCCGAACTCTTTACAATTCTCCGGTGGAATGCTGAGGTGCCAAGGAATGCGATAATCTGGCACCCCTTCATTCATCTTCCCTTTTCCAAACAAAAATCCGTACCGAAGAAGGTTTCCGTACAATTCCGTCGCATTCCGTACAACAATGACTACTTCAGTGCCGGACATTGCGAAATCTTTATTTTACCATAATCAGTCCGAACTCTTTACAATTCTCCGGTGGAATGCCGAGATACCAAGGAATGCGATAATCTATCACCCCTTCATTCACCTTCCCTTTTCCAAACAAAAATCCGTAGCGAAGAAGGTTTCCGTACAATTCCATCGCATTCCGTACAACAATGACTACTTCAGTGCCGGACATTGCGAAGTCTTTATTTTACAATAATCAGTCCGAACTATTTACAATTCTCTGGTGGAATGCCGAGGTGCCAAGGAATGCGATAATCTACCACTTCTTCATTCACCTTCCCTTTTCCAAACAAAAATCCGTACAATTCCATCGCATTCCATACAACAATGATTACTTCAGTGCGGGACATTACCTAAGACCTCTTAAAATTTCGCCGCAAATTTATTTTCCGCTATCAAGCGCGTAGACGTCCATTCACGTTTTTCGGTCGTTTCGCCTTTTTCTGCCACGCGACAGCACTGCGATGCGTGTTACTTAAATTACCACTTAACATATTCGCGAACAGGTGACGCGACATAGTGACGTTCGAAATAGTGTCTATCTCTTTGCCGGTGCTGTTTATGCATGTACGCTTACGCAAGTAGGTCGTTCGCATTTAAATATCTGTAAGATTTTATTGCCGAGGTGCTGCGTGCGCGATGAATTTTCATAGAACGGCTTCGCTGAAAATGATTTTCGACGAATGTATTTCACTCGGCTAACTTTCTCGTGCCGAATCATAGAATTAGCCGCTTTTTGGTTGTGCTTTGCGCGTCGCTTGCTGCGTCCCACCCTCGGTTGCCGAGTACGTGACGTGTGTGCACACGTGCTTTTTGGCGCACACGTACGTTGCGTGATAGGAAATGGGATGCAGCTTGTGAGGTGCGACACAGGTAAAAGCGGAAAATCGGTCCTGCGTGTGGGAGGGAAGTTGGTGGGAATACGTGGATAAGTAGAGCTGGGAAGAAATCGGAGCTGCTGTCATCGCGTGCGTTGTAACGTATACAAATACACTTTCGAGTAAAAGACGCAAACACGGTAATACAGTGCGTAATATGTAATAATAATAAAAAAAAAACCCGGAATGTACGAATTAATATACAACTAGTTTACATCTGTAAAGAACGTGAACGATAGGCATTTTGATATCAACATCTACGTATGTATGAATTGCACGAATAAGGAAAAATTAATTATTTTTATTTTAACTGGTATACTGTAGCAAAATGGTATTGGTTGAAACTATAATTTAAACTTGAGAGGGAATACATGGATAAGTAGAGCTGGGGAGAAATCGGAACTGCTGTCATCGCGTGCGTTGTAACGTATACAAATACACTTTCGAGTAAAAGACGCAAACATGGTAATACAGTGCGTAGTATGTAATAATACAAATTACAAAAAAACAGGGAATGTACGAATTAATGTACAACTAGTTTACGTCTGTAACCAACGTGAACGATAGGCATTTTGATATCAGCATCTACATATGTATGAATTGCCCGAATAAGGAAAAATCAATTATTTTTATTTTAATTTGTATATTGTAGCAGAATGGTATTGGTTGAAACTATAACTAGAACTTTATTAGAAAAATATCCTGTACTTGTGTCGGGGCTGTTGGTACCTTGGTCAACGGTGGATTATTTATCGGTTGATGCCGATTTTCTTCCGTCGTAGCATACAAGACTTGCACTCTTTTTAGAGTTGACATTCATGATTTGACTTACAACTTACAAAGAGTATATATAATCGTCTTTATATGTAGGGTCTAACACACCGTTAGTAAAAAATCACATGTTATTCTGCCTGACAATCTCCGTTTGCAAGAGTCATCTCGGTAGTATCTTGTTTCTAATTTTTGAAAAACTTGTCTCCGCTGTCCTGTTGCTACGATCAATATTATTCCTACATTCTGTCGCCCGACCTAACAATCCACTTTCTTTCGAACTTTATCACATGTGTCGTTTTCTCTTTTAACGCCGAAGATCCGCACTCTATAATTAACGCGAATGCATAATGCATTGTCGGGGTAGGAGAATCGATGAACCGCAGTTAACGCGACCGTGGATGCGGTGATCGAAATGGTCGTCGATAATGTGGAAGATTTTTGACCGGCACACATTGGTAAGTGCGTTTGCCCCGTCGGTCGCCACACGGTTACATTCGATATTCGGGGTTAAACGAGTAAATAATGTACGGGTAGCTATTTGATCGCGTTTACCGTTGCGATCCCCGCGTATACGCGCAAATAAATCTTTCACCGGTTTGCTTCATATTTTTATGGCGACGCGCGTTTGCCGGCACGCAGCTGCCGCGACGAGAATCCACGTTTCGATCGTTCAAACGCACAACGCCGTGCGCGTCCGCCATTACACTCGCCCGTTTTCATTTTTGACACACGAGAAGCCTTTTATTTCGGCTCGCACACCTACGCGCACTGACGCGCCGACGAGCGTTGCTCTCTAATAGATCGCCGGGAGAACATTTTATTTCGGCAAATTTCCCTGACAGTCGGATTATTTTTTCAGCGACTTTTATCGCAACTTTCGCGCGACACCGCTATTTCCCCGCGTAAAAATGTCGGACTACGCTGACGCTCGAAAGCTGCCCGCTGTTTCCGGAGTTTCGCATCAAAGTCGCGCCTCGACGCCTGTCCGACTGCGCATTATTATTACGCGACGATTAACACTTTTCCGACCGCTATTGACTGAAGATGCCACCCACTAACGACCGACGCTGTTTTGGATATCGCGCAGGAATTGTGTATGTGCCTGTTTGTAAAGCTTTATAACTGGAAAATACTGAATGTGTTGTTGAGAATCCTTTGGTTTCAAAGCAGTGTAATTTTATTCTCATTTAGAATTGTCCACTTATACAAATATAACCGTTGACCACTGAAAAGCCGATTAATCGGCTACCGGTAAATAGCAGTTGGTACCGAAAAGTCGATTAATCGACTAGCGGTCGTTGAAGTGTTAACCCTTTGACTGCTGAATACATCCGGGCGAAGCGCTCGCTGAGGACGAAATAATTTCCGCTAGTGTGAATTCTATTGATTGATTATGCAAGACGCAACTAAGTTTTAGTGATAATTCTTAATTTACGCCAAATCAAATAATGCAGGATAATTATTTGATAAAGAACGCATCTGTATTCATCTCGCACATTGATAATTGTGGCTGCAATAGGTAAGAAATCGAAACGATTGGGGACGCATATATGCGCCCATAGTGGACACCGTTATATTTTGGCGGACGCATATATGCGCCCGTAGCAGTCAAAGGGTTAAAAGCACGCGGACAGTCGATCGCGCCATAAACAGCGGTTAACACTTTGACTGCCATGATGGCGACCATTGACCGGCGCAAGAGATTTTACTGAAGATGCAAAATATTCGCAATGGGTAGCAATAATTATTATATAAATGCAGTTATTGTTAGAATAGTGATGCAATCCTTTCATCTCCAATACCTACACATTATTTACATTTTGCATAATTCAATCAAACACTGTAGTATTTTATAGCATCGCCGTTCTAATACGGCAAAATACGCATGGCAGTCAACGTATTAATACTTTGACTGCCGTGATGGTCACCGCTGATCGGCGCAAGAGATTTTACTGAAGATCCAAAATATTCGCAATGGGTTGCAATAATTATTTTATAAATGCAGTTATTATTAGAATAGTGATGCAATCCTTTCTTCTCCAATACCTGCACATTATTTACATTTTGCATAATTCAATCAAACGCTGTAGTATTTTATAGCATCGCCGTTCTAATACGACAAAATACGCACGGCAGTCAACGTATTAAAAGAGTGCGGCAGTTTTCGTTGGTAGCCGCGGAACGAGTATTCGGTGAGAATCAATAGAGCAGAATTCGTCAGCGACGCGTTCACATGTTGAGAGGCAGGTAAAGTGACTAGAAGCCGAGGGGTAGAAGGGTAGCAAGATACATAGCACAGGGGCGCGGAGTCGCAGAAATGGAAAACGTCGGTTAGCATATCTATAGGTAGAGAGGCAGCTGGATGCGGTAGAGGCACGGTACGCCAAGCCAAACAGAAAATAACTCATTATTGGCGTTAATTAATATCGAGACCGTGGGCACGCTCGTTTATTACCGTTTCATTGGTTCCTTTTAGCCAGCCGTTTACCCTGCGCGCTTCTCGCGCACTCCCACCTTATCGCTGGCCACCTTCCCTTACCCTCCCCGACGTTTTTTCCTCGCATTCTTTTTTAGCCTCGCAGAAAACACGTCTCCTTCCTCCGCCGGTCTTCCACTCTCGGCGATTCTTTCGTTCTTTTTCATCGGCACGGTCACGTGATTGAGCTCGTTCGATCTATCCCCGTCCCCTCGCCGTTTTATCTGTTAGCCTCCTTTGTGCTCTTTTTCGAAATGTTTTTGTGCTCCGGAGCAGGGGACCAATTAAACGTGCACGCGATTCCACCTGTTCCGTTTTGTACTCCTTCTCTTTTCACGCCGTGTTCTCTCTTTTTCCCTGCTTTTTCCCCTGCCTTTCTTCGCTTTCGCTCTTTCTCCCACTCCCTCGTTGGTCTCGTCACTCTGCGTCTATTTCGTCCTCTCCGCTGAGCTTTTGTCTCCTGTGTTAATTTACCCTTTCGATACTAATGCCCGTCCGACGGTTCTAACGGAAAAAGCGACTACGCCGGCTGACGTTTATTTCTATTGCATGTAATCTGCGAATTTAACCGCCCGCGGATCGCCGGGCAGTTTTACGGTGGGGCGGGGTTAATTCGATTCGGCGACAAATTAAGCGTTATATTGAGCGTGTAATGTAGTCGACGCTTGCAAATATACAGCGCCCCTGTGTTCCCAATTCGCCCCTTCTACCTTGTTACGCTCTCATAAATTGTGCGTTTGCCGCGCGAGCGCGTCATTGCATTCGACGCAGTCGAAGAATTTTTTAGCCGGCCAGAAAACAGAAATTGGAGGTTTCGGGCAGTTGCTCGTACACGGGAATATGTGGTTTCTTGCAAATAATGCTTTTCCAAAATTGAACAGGCGGCGCAATGACAGAGTTTTAATTTATCTGACCTCCTTTACGTCAGGAGAAATTCTGCGTCTTTTGATCATTTTTGCAGCTCATCCCATTTTTCACTGTGGCAGATTCCGTACAACACAGATACAATTGCCGATCATTTTAGGTAGAAATATGTCCGCAAAGAGCATGAATTCTTTCTTTTCGTTTCGCATCCTATCTGAACCGCAGCTCTGTGCATTTTTCGACCGCGCCGAATCACTCAGGCCTAAACTTATCGCGACGTTCGCATGCAGTGGAAAAAGTTTCTCTCGGTTACTTTCTAAGGAACCGAAGTTTCTGAAGGAGGCAAATGTCGCGAGGAAGGTCGGAAGTGTGTTGGGCCGGTCAGGCATTCGAGATCGACAAAGCACAAACACAATAGACCAGACAATGTGGAAAGAAGGAACGACAGGAGTGTTCGGCGCAATTCTTATTCTGTCGATTCTCTTGATTTAGATCAATCAACGAAGTTTCCTTTTGATATATTGGAGCTTAACACTTTGACTGCCATGGTGGTCACCGGTGATTATAGTAAGAGAGCAAAAAATTCGCAATGAAGCCTATTTGCAATCTTGTAAAAGCAATTGATATTGGAGCCCTGATTTAATATTTCGGCTTCTAACACCTCTGTGTTATGGTCCTTATGGCATGATTTAATCATATTCTGCGGTATTTCATCGGATCGCAGTTCTAATATAGCAAAATATGCTTGGAAATCAACGTGTTAACACATTGACTGCCACGGCGGTCATCGGTGACCGGTGCGAAAGATTATAAAAATGCAAAAAATTTGCAATGAAGCCTATTTGCAATCTTGTAAAAGCAATTGATATTGGAACCCTGCTTCAATACTTCGGCTTCTAGCACCTCTGCGTTATCTTCCTTTTTGCATGATTTAATCATATTCCGCGGTATTTCATCGGATCGCAGTTCTAATATAGCAAAATACGCTTGGAAGTCAACGTGTTAACACATTGGCTGCCACGGTGGTCATCGGTGACCGGTGCGAAAGATTATAAAAATGCAAAAAATTTGCAATGAAGCCTATTTGCAATCTGGTAAAAGCAATTGATATTGGAACTCTGCTTCAATACTTCGGCTTCTAACACCTCTGTGTTATTTTCCTTTTTGCAAGATTTAATCATATTCCGCGGTATTTCATGAGATGGCAACTCTAATATAGCAAAATACGTTTGGCAATATAGCAAATGCCACGGTTGTCACCGGTGACCGGTGCGAAAGATTATAAAAATGCAAAAAATTTGCAATGAAGCCTATTTGCAATCTTGTGAAAGCAATTGGTATCGGAACCCTGCTTTAATACTTCGGCTTCTAACACCTCTGCGTTATCTTCCTTTTTGCACGATTTAATCATATTCTGCGGTATTTCGTCGGATCGCAGTTCTAATATAGCAAAATACACTTGGCAGTCAATGTTTTAACGAACATTCGAAACGTTGCGCTTAATGCGCAATTCTGCATATGCGAAAGTACGATGAAAGAAAATGCCGAAGATAAGTAGACAGCGGAGGCGAAAGAAGGGGAGAGGACGAGATCGCGAAGAAAGGTAAAGATAAAAAGTGGAGTAAGTTAGATGCGAGGACAGAAAACGTAGCTACTTGGAATTCTAATGGGACACGGACAACTACCGCCTGTTGCGTGGAGCCACGGGGTAGTCCATTTCAATTCCAGCACACTCGTGATCAGCTTGGCTTGGTAATTGATCAGGGAGACTGATCGCGACTCTTTGAATTCCGTGCTCCTTTTGTCAAGTTGACTATGTGACAAAGCGTGGGAATCGTATGTGTCTCGTCCGGGTATAGGTAACTGAGACGTTTTTAATTAACGGGATGATCGTTTTTTATGCGCATTCATTTACTACGTTTCATCGGATAAAATTGACAAGGTTATGGCGTATATTTAGAAAAATGACGTCTATTGTGTTGCCGTGTTTCTTGGACTGCAGATAAAGAATTGCAAAGTAATGGGCGATGAAGTTTAAAATAATCTTGTAAACGACTCAGTTTGATGAGCTGTTATAATTCCCCTGATATTGTTCTGTGACGTCGCACAGTTTTGAAACTTTATATCCGATAATGTGGACGGACGATCCGATTTGCTCGCCGGCGTTTTTAATTGACAATTCGTTTAGTAATTTCCGTGAAATAGGCTTTCCTGCGACAAGCTGAAATTTTAACGAGTTTCGTCGTTCGACTGGGAAGAATCAGTTTTGCGGTAAATGATTGTTCCTACTTCTAACTTCATATAAGTATCAATTATGTATACAGTAGGAAACTCTAATCAGTTTTGCGAATCTTAGCACGCTTGCGACGCACGAGAATTTTAAAAAGATAATAGAAGATTGCTTCATCGTAAACCTTGTTTCCGAATTACGATCTGTTCGACACTGATTACGCACTAGTCGAAACATTCGCTATTAGCTATAACTAACCTATTATACTATTAACTATAAATTGTGGTCTAAAGATACCCGAATAAATTTCTGACCGAAACTCGGTATGTGCAGTTCGAACAAAAGACAGTCGAAGAAAATGACTGCCACATCGATACGACAAATGCGTTATACATGACTACCATAATTTCGTTTTAACCCCTTACCGTACCATTTAACTCGGAAGAATTTTGATCCAAGCAATGTGCAGAAATGTTCACGAAACGTATTGTCGGAACTTGAAACAAATTATATCTTACGATTGCCTTTAACATTAAACGTACCAAGTGGGGTCAAATTACCTCTTTCAAAATTTAATTTAAAATCGTCCATACGTTTCATTTCTTTCACTCATTTGAATTTCTATGAATTCTCATACCATCTGATTACTCATTTCCTCACTTTAATAGATTAGGAATTTCTTTCTGAAAATCAACATTAATTTCATAAGGAGTCAAATGACCCCTCATGATAAGAATAGGTAGGTGTAAAGTACCAGTACGTTTAGTGTTAAAGTAGTCGTTTGCTTATTAATTTCATGCAATGATGCTCTTGTGGAATTGAAAGGAATTTAAGACCAACAATTTTGAAAAGTACTTTAATCTTTTTTTCATGTTTATGTTTCTGATACAATATATCAATTTTGATCACGAGTCAGACTCGTGATATTTACGTTTAGCCCGAAATTCTCATCACGACTCCGACTCGTCAAAATACGACAAGGGGTTAAATTCTTCGTGTTGCAATGAAAATTCAAATTGCCCCAAATGCAAACTTCAGTGTCGGGCGCATGCGCATGGCTAAAACCCAACAGTCGCGTAAACACCGAATTTCCGCTGGCCGCTTAACGGGTAAAGTAGAAAACTCGAAAAACCAATCCCCCGTTCCCCAACCTCAGGGGCCCGTCTCCACCGTCGTACGGCCCTGCGTCCGAGGGTCGCCGAGTTTTGGCGGAAAGCTGCGAACGGCAATGTGGCATCGACCGGCCATGTTGCAACACGTTGCGGCGCGCGTACACGTATATCTACAATTGTGCCGAAGAAACGCGTTCTCCCATCGAAACGAGCGGGCACGATGTCGATCGCCGTCGAGCCGATAATCGTCGACAACGCAGAGGTGCTGAGGGTGTCGCGCGAGTACCACGATTTCATCGCGATCAACGGCGGCGAACGATTGCCGAGCATGCGCAACAGCCTGAAGAGCGAAACGTGGGGCAAACGGCGCTTCAAGTCTAGACTCGACATGCTAAACGTAAGTCAACACACTCCCGTCGATCCCGTCATATGTCTTGTAATCCACTTATCGCGCGCGTCAAGTCGTTCCGGATATTCTTTTCGCGAGACTCCGCCGACGTTGTCGGTGCGTAGGTCCGTCGTTTTCGGTGCGTCAAACACGTCGGTGCCGGTATCTCGTGTAAACGGAGCCAGCACACGTGACCGTTGACGACGCCACGTTATGCCTGCGATGATTTTCGCAGCGCCGACGTGCGTCAGGGCGAAGGAGGTCACGTTGGCGGCTGAAATTCATTGTGACGTTCGAAAGAGTCGTTACGTGCAACTCGTCGCGTCACGTTCGTCCCCCGGCGGCATAGAGGTCGCTGCCGCAATGGTGTGCGTCCCTTTCTTCCCTCGTGCGAGTCCGCACGACCAACAGGTAATGCGTAACTAACGCTGCGCCGTGGAATTTAAACGCGCTGCGTTATCAACGACGGATTAACCCGGAATATCGGGCCGCGGGTCGCATGCTAATTTCGACGGTATGGGGTGTTCGAGGTGCCGCGCGTTTTTCGCGCGTGAACCGTGCGAGTGGGGACATAACCGGAAAATTGGCGGGAGGGGAAGTGGAGTTCGGAGACGCTGTTAACAAAGTCATTTTAATTTATTTCACGGTATTAGGCGTCGTGTCATTGACTTTGCGCAGAAACGGAGACCAATAGGTAACTAACGTTGGGCCGTGGAATTTAAACACGCTGCGTTATCAACGACGGATTAACCCGGAATGTAGGGACGTCGGTCGCATGCTAATTTCGCTGTACGATGGTATGGGGTGATTCGAGGTGCCGCGCATTTTTCGCGCGTGAACCGTGCGAGTGCGGACATAACCGAAAAATTGGCGGGAGGGGAAGTTACGTCGTGGAATTCGGGGGCGCTGTTAACACTTTGACTGCCACGGTGGTCACCGGTGACCGGTGTAAAAGATTTTACTAAAAATCGAAAAAATTTGCAATGCAGCCTATTTGCAACCTTGTAAATGCAATTGATATTGGAATGGTTCTTCAATGCTTTGGCGTCTAACAACTCTGCCGCAGCTTCATTTTGCACGATTTAATCAAATGCTGCAGTATGTCATTGCATCGCGGTGCAAAATACGCTGGTCAACGTGTTAACAATTGCCACGGTAGCCGGTGCAAAATTTGACTAAAAATGCAAAAAATTCGCTCGAATGCAATTGTTAGAATAATGATACGATCGTTTGGTCTCCATACCTAACATTTTGACGCTCATTTTTAATATAGTAAGACAATGTTAACTACGTTATTTTAATTTGCTTCACGGTATCAGGCGTTGTGTACTTGACTTGGCGCAGAAACGGAGACCACTGTTAACACTTTGACTGCCATGATGGTCACCGGTGATCACCGCAAAACATTTTACTGAAGATTCAAAATATTCGCAATGAGTGGCAATTATTATTTTATGAATACAATTGTTAGAATAGTGATACGATCGTTTGGTCTCCGATACTTGCACATTATTTACATTTTGCATAATTCAATTGAACGCTGTAGTATTTCATAGCATCGCAGTTCTAACATAGCAAAATACGCTTGGCAGTCAAAGTTTTAACACATTGACTGCCACAGTGGTCACCGGTGACCGAAGCAAAAGATTTTACTAAAAATGCAAAAAATTCGCAATGAACCCTATTTGCAATGTTGTAATTGCAATTGATATTGGAACGGTGCTTCGATACTTTGGCTTCTAACAACTCTGCCGCAGCTTCATTTTGTACGATTTAATCATATTCTGCAGTATTTCATTGCATTGCGGTTCTAACATAGCAAAATACGCTTGGAAGTCAACCTGTTAACACATTGACTGCCACGGTGGTCACCGGTGACCGGTGCAAAAGATTTTGCTAAAAATGCAAAAAATTCCCTATGAAGCCTATTTGCAATCTTGTAATTGCAATTGATATTGGAACGATGCTTCAATACTTTGCCTTCTAACAACTCTACGTTACCTTCATTTTGCACCATTTAGTCATACGCTCCAGTATTTTATCGCATCGCGGTTCTAACATAGCAAAATACGCTTGGCAGTCAAAGTGTTAACGACTTCATTTTAATTTAGTTCACGGTATCAGGCGTCGTGTCATTGACTTTGCGCAGAAACGCAGACCAACAGGTAATGCCTAACTAACATTGCGCCGTGGAATTTAAACGCGTTGCGTTATCAACGACGGATTAACCCGGAATATCGGGCCGCGGGTCGCATGCTAATTTCGACGGTATGGGCTGATTCGAGGTGCCGTGAGTTTTTCGCCCGTGAACGATGCACGCGCGGACATAACCGGCAAATTGGCGGGAGAGGAAGTTACGCCGTGGAATTCGGACGCACTGTTAACGACGTCATTTTAATTTACTTCACGGTATCAGGCGTCGTGTAATTGACTTGGCGCAGAAACGGAGTAAATAACGGGTAAATGGGAGGACGATTGATTGCTTCGTAATTGGCTTTGTGATTGTACGTTCGACGCGGTCAACGAAGTGCGCGTACGTGGGGATTATGGTGGAGGGACATTATGTTATTTTGTGACATTTTAATGAGTACGCGGAAACGTGCGCGGTCAGATTTAGGAGGTATGGCTTGGAAGAGATCGGGCGATAGGTGTTTCTCAGTAACTAACGGCAACTACGTCCCGAATCTACCTGCGCAGGTATCGCTTATGGACGAAATTTACCTTTTGTAACTTTGCGGGTAAAAGTGCGAGATCTACTGTCTTTAGTTTCACTGGATAACGTTGTTCGACCGTTCGAGTTTGAATGACTAAAATGTATGCCTAGAGAGTATTCTACAGTTTTAAGTTATGAACCGATAGAGTAAGGTCGACGGTCTGTTTCTCGGTAACTAGCAGGAACTAGGACCCAACATTTTAAAGCCAACCTACCTGGTTAGGTATCTCTTCTGTACAAAATTTACCGTTTGTAAAATTACGTGTAAGAATGTGAGTTGTTCTATTTTTAGACTCACTGTGGAAACATTATTTCATCGTTCACGTTTGAATTACTAAATTGTGCGCCTGGAGAATATTCTGCAGTTTCAGGGCATAGACTGTTTCTTAATAACTAGCAGGAACTACAAGCAACCATTTTAAAGCAAATCTACGCGCCCAAGTATCGCTTCTGCACGAAATGTACCGTTTCACAAAATTACGTGTAAGAATGTGAGTTCTGCTATTTTTAGTTTCGCCGGAGAAACGTTAGTCCATCGTTCACGTTTGAATTACCAAATTGTGTGCCTAGAGAATATTCTACGGTTTTATGTTACAAACTCCAAGCCTGTAAAGTACTGCGCTATAAGTAACGGAGCTTATTTCACCGTTCATAAAACGTCGATAACGTCGAAACACAAACTTCACACGTATACGTCTACTGTTCATGACAACAAAGTATTATTCTCCGATGATAAAAAGTAATTTATTTGATAATTCGCAGCTTATTAGTACAATTTTCCCGCGTGTAAATTTTATGTACGCTTTAACGTTGAAGCACGAAATAACTATAAGGAATAATTGTACGCGTTACAACGTAATTTCTAATTTACACACAATCCTTTGAGAAGAATTTTTGTTCGAGGGTAAAAATAATGCCGTTTATTCGAGCCTGTTCATGACAACAAAGTATTATTCTCCGATCATAAAAAGTAATTTATTTGATAATTCGCAGCTTATTAGTACAATTTTCCCGCGTGTAAATTTTATGTACGCTTTAATGTTGAAGCACAAAATAACTGTAAGGAATAATTGTACGCGTTACAACGTAATTTCTAATTTACACACAATCCTTTGAGAACAAGAATTGTTGTTCGAGGGTAAAAATAATGCCGTTTATTCGAGCCTTCACAATTTTGTTACAAGGCATCTATGCGCACACACTTTATTCGCGACACCGTCCATAGGACAATTTATCCACTTCTACGAATATCGTTTTGTAAAGCGTCGGGTGCCGGTGATTGTAAGCATTTTCTACGGGTCCTTAAAAGTCCGAAGTTTCCATGCAACTGCGCGCCACGCAAGGGATTGAATTCTATTGAATCGCCGATGCTGAATGTTTCCACTTGACACATTGAATGCTTTCCGAATTTTATGCCTCTCTCCGAACCCCGCCGTGCGTGACACGAAACTCGCGCGCATTCATTTTCGGCATGTCAAAATAATCTTCACCCGAGATAGTACTCGAAATGTTTTCACTGTGTCGCACTAATCCACTCGACGTCTCCGACAGCAAATAAAATTCGCGATTCGGTAAAAGTGACAATTCCGTTATTTACTGCCAGATTGCTACGCGCTGATATACAGATGGGCATGTAGTTACATAATACGCTCTTAGCACAGGCTTAATCGTGCGACGCATTGTTCAAACGCTCCTACGTCACTTCAACTAACGTACACCCGTTCTTCAATTTATGCGGCACTCTTTTTATGTGCGTTGTTTTTTGCACGGAAAATTATACCTTTATGCGGTCAAATACATAGGAAATATATATTTTTTATATATCAGAATGATGCAAATTCTTACTTGAACGAATCAGTTGCATAACTGTTTTTTTTTGTCGTGATAATGTTTAAATTTGATCGTGCAAGCTATTAACACTTTAACTGCCACGGTGGTCATCGGTGACCGGCGCAAAAGATTTTACTAACAATGCAAACAATTCGCAACGACGCCTATTTACAATCTTGTAAATGCAATTGATATTGGAACGAAGCTTCAATATTTCGGCTTCTAATAACTTTGCGTTACCTTCATTTTGCACGATTTAATCATACTCTCCAGTATTTTATCGCATCGCAGTTCTAATATAGCAAAATACGCTTGGCAAAGTGTTAAAACTGTTTGCTTTCCGTTTTCAAATTGTACCAATGCCAGGTTTAGAATTTTAGTTAGTTCGCGGCTCCCATTCAATGGTTTCTGAATTTCTAGTCATGATAGATGTAGTAGATATAAAGCCCAACATGAATGATGCTTCCAAAAATAGGGTGGAGTAAAAATACTATCCACTATCTCGGAACATTCAGTTTCTTTCAACATTAAAAATCGTCTACCGAATAAAATTCATGTTTGTTTTCTGGACCGTCACTTGTATCAGTATGAGTTGTACAAGTATCCGTTTCAAATCTTGCATTACCTTTTATTTATTTATTTGTTGTATTTTCTTTTTCATACTGACAGTTCGTATTTACGCGATTTTCATTCGCACATCACGAATGCACGTGGAGCACATCCTTCGCGTAAATCGCAGAACGCGAGTCCATCGAATTTCTGTCTTTACGCGTCATCCTCTAAAAATCCAGCGACGGTCACTATTTTGACATTTCCAACGCCTCATTTCTTCCCTACCACTCACATCGATCAACACGCAGCATAGTTTCAGCCTGCGTACGACGAAATGGTGCAATTGTGCGGTTCCCGTGTTTTCGACATTGCCATACCGCTGCCTCGTTTTCGCTCGTTATCAATCACGATCCAAAGAAATGCCGAGGGTCCGCAGCGGGACCCTTTTCTTCGCATCTGCGCAACATGTGTCCCGAACGTAGCAATAACGACGGCAGTTTACGCGCGGTTTTGCCGTTTCGGCCGAGCTGCCCGGCCGATTCCTGATTCGCTTTAGACTCTTTTCCCCCGTTTCGCGAACGCGATCGGGTGGGCGGGTAAATGAAGTGAACGGCCCCGAGGCTGGCCCGTTCCGTCCACGAAATCCGGTTCTCCTCTCCGTGCGTGGCCCTTTTTTGCGCGCAAACGCGCTGCGCGCCTACGAAACGGCGCACAAAGATTAACCGGGTACGTGTATGGGACAGGGGGGAAGGCTCTCTTGCGTGGGATACATATTTCATTAAATTTGTCCCCGTCCCACGCAGTCAGTTCTTGCGCCCGTTAATTCTCCGGGGGATATTAAAATTTCTCGAACTGCTCTGCCAAAGAAGAGTCGCAAAAAGTGGGCAACGTTTCAACCGACGGCGGACGGTATGTGCCTGATGTCAAGCGGTTCGCGCGTCTTCGCGTGCTTCTGACAAAATTAAATATGCTCCTTAACCGTTTGAGTGCCACGGGTCTTTCTCATTTCCCGGTCGAAACTTGCCAAGCGGCGCGATAGCGCTTGT
Source organism: Cryptocheilus praepositus (assembly GCA_033815515.1). Lineage (NCBI taxonomy): Eukaryota > Metazoa > Arthropoda > Insecta > Hymenoptera > Pompilidae > Cryptocheilus > Cryptocheilus praepositus. Next base: position 6,397,729 of record JAWWQZ010000303.1, on the reverse strand, counting down.
TATATTCCGTGTCGAAACTTGCCAGCGGCGCTATAGCGCTTGTTATATTACAGCAATTTTTATATGAATAAAAGCATGTAGACATATAAAGTGTGTTCCATTATATCCAATTTTATCTTTTTTACCTAACACACAAAGTTACCGTAATGTTGTGCATCGAGAGAAACCGAGCCTGCTGTGATTACGCTGCCGTTTTGATCCGGACAGACAGATTGCCAGAAGTTAGAATCGCGATGCGATGAAATACCACAATATGAATAAGTCGTGCAAACTGAAACGGTTAAGCGTTTGAAGTACCATTCCAATATCAATTGCTTTTGCAAAATTGCAAATAGGCTTCATTGCGAATTTTTTACACTTTTAATAAAATCTTTTGCACCGGTGACATCGTATTTTGCAACAGCGTGCGATAAAATATGTACAGTGATTAAATCGGCAAAATGAAGGCATTTTGTTTTAGCCGAATGCATATTTGTGTGTTGCAAATAGGCTTCATTTTTTTGTTTATATAAAATCTTTTGCCGGTACCGGTGACCACATTGACTTCAACACACAATGAAATATGCATCCAATTAAATCGTGCAAAAAGCAGGTAACGCAGAGTTACTACAAGCCAAAGTATTGAAGCACGTTCCAATTTCAATTGCGTCCAAGATTGCAAGGTTAACAAATTTTTTGCCTTGAAAATTTTTGCCAAGCGCATTTTGCTACGTTATAGAACCGCGATGCGATATAATACTGCACAGTACGATTAAATCGTGCAAAATGAAGGCACCGCATATTTGTTAGAAGCCAAAGTATTGAAGCACCGATGCAATGTCAATTGCTTTTACAAGATTGCAAATAGGCTTCATGGCGAATTTTTTGCATTTATAGTAAAATCTTTTGCCCCGGTCACCGGTGACCACATTGACTTCCAAGCGTAATTTGCAATGTTAGAACCGGGATGCGATGAAATACTGCACAGTATGATTAAATCATACAAAATGAAGGTAACGCAGAATTCTTAAAAGCCAAAGTATTGAAGCACCATTTCAATATTAATTGCTCTTACAAGATTGCAAATAGGCTTCATTGCAAATTTTTTGCATCTCTAGTAAAATTTTTGCGCCGGTCACCGCGTATTTTGCTATGTTAGAACTGCGATGCGATAAAATACTGCAGAGTACGATTAAATCGTGCAAAATGAAGGTAACGCAGAATTCTTAAAAGCCAAAGTATTGAAGCACCGTTTCAATATCAATTGCTTTTACAAGATTGCAAATAGGATTCATTGCAAATTTTTTGCAGTTTTAGTAAAATTTTTGCGCCGGTCACCGCGTATTTTGCTATGTTAAAACTGCGATGCGATGAAATACTGCACAGTATGATTAAATCGCGCAAAATGAAGGTAACGCAGAGTTCTTAAAAGCCAAAGTATTAAAACAACATTCCAATATCAATTGTTACAAGATTGCAAATAGGCTTCATGGTAAATTGTTTGCATTTATAGTAAAATCTTTTGTGCCGGTCACCACCGTGGCAGTCAACGTGTTAAGTTCACATATTATTTTTGGCCTGCAATTAATTTAGCTCGCAGCGTGCCGTTGTTAATAATTCCTGTTTTCCGTAAAAGATCGATGTCGCGCGACACACTCCTGAAACTACATGCCCAAATACAGAAACGCGTGGCCGATAGTCCCACTCGCGCGATTACGAATTCCGCGCACAATTTCGTCACGTCTACAGGCGACACTGGAATCATAGTAATCGATACGCCGCGCGAAACCTACGAGTCGGCGATAACACGAGCAGTTTTTCGTGCGACCGAGAACGGCTTCTTGACGAGCAAGAAGCTCATAATAATGGGCGCACACATCCGTTACAAGACCGCCGCACGTCATTTGTAGCGACGCTTTAAACCAGCCAGGCCCACCACTTAACGACGTCGCTGTAAAGATTATCGCCCTGTTAACTACTTTTACAGGCTTACACGTTCCCTGCTGCGCGTTACGTCGCCGTTTATCGAAGCGTCGTCGGGCGCGAAAGATGCTTCGCGACGATAATGTTTACCTGCCCTCTCGAAACTTCGCGTTCGGTTTACCCGAAACGTCGCAGAAGGTGCTGCGGAAATTTAGGAGGAATATTTAACGCGTTGCACTTGGATATGTCCTTTTTTTCACAAAGTAGCGAATAGCATATAATTTTGTACGAAGGATTATTGTTTCTGAAACAATACTCTGTTAAAAATATATTATGCATAAAAGTTTATCGGTATATATTGGATGTGATATAATTGAGATTTTGGAATTTATAGTTTTCAAAGTGTGACAATATTCGATACAGTCACCAATATGCATTGCGGGTTTGATGGAACAAACATCGCGATAGTAAGTTGTTGAACTTAATTCAGACGGTCGAAAATGATCCTCTGTACTGCTCACATCAATTCGTAACACGCAATTTTTAGGCAACAGATTTCTTCGATGAAGTATCGTTATATCAAAACAACTAACTTCGTTAATTCGACAACAGCGCGGACTGATTTGTAAGAATGTTATGACTAAAAGTTCCGAAAAACGTGTATGAGTTTGAAGCCCTTGAATGAGTTGCATATCTTGATTGTGTACGAAGGATAATTGTTTCTAAAAGAATGCTCTGTTCAAAATATATTATGCATAAAAGTTTATCGGTATATATTGGATGTGATATAATTGAGATTTTGGAATTTATAGTTTTCAAAGTGTGACAATATTCGATACAGTCACCAATATGCATTGCGGGTTTGATGGAACAAACATCGCGATAGTAAGTTGTTGAACTTAATTCAGACGGTCAAAAATCATCCTCTGTACTGCTCACATCAATTCGTAACACGCAATTTTTAGGCAACAGATTTCTTCGATGAAGTATCGTTATATCAAAACAACTAACTTCGTTAATTCGACAACAGCGCAGACTGATTTGTAAGAATGTTATGACTAAAAGTTCCGAAAAACGTGTATGAGTTTGAAGCCCTTGAGTGGGTTGCATATCTTGATTTTGTACGAAGAATAATTGTTTTTGAAAGAATGCTCTGTTCAAAATATATTACGCATATAAGTTTATCGGTATATATTGAATGTGATATAATTAAGATTTTGTCATTTATAGTTTTCAAAGTGTGACAATATTCGAAACAGTCACCAATATGCATTGCGGGTTTGATGGAACAAACATCGCGATAGTAAGTTGTTGAACATAACCCAGACGGTCGAAAATGATCCTCTGTACTGCTCACATCAATTCGTAACACGCTATTTTTAGGCAACAGATTTCTTCGATGAAGTATCGTTATATCAAAACAACTCACTTCGTCAATTCGACAACAACGCGGACTGATTTGTAAGAATGTTGACTAAAAGTTTCGAAAAACGTGAATGAGTTTGAAGCCCTTGAGTAGGTTGCATATCTTGATTTTGTACGAAGGATAATTGTTTCTGAAAGAATACTCTGTTCAAAATATATTACGCATAAAAGTTTATCGGTATATATTGGATGTGATATAATTGAGATTTTATAATTTATAGTTTTCAAAGTGTGACAATGTTCGATATAGTCACCAATATTTATTGCGGGTTTGATGGAACAAATATCGCGATAGTAAGTTGTTGAACTTAATTCAGACGGTCGAAAATGATCCTCTGTACTGCTCAAATCAATTCGTAACACGCAATTTTTCGAGCAACAGATTTCTTCGATGAAGTATCGTTATATCAAAACAACTAACTTCGTTAATTCGACAACAGCGCAGATGACCAGATTTGTAAGAATGTTATGACTAAAAGTTCCGAGAAAAGCGTGAATGAGTTTGAATCATAAACGTATGAGTTTTTTGCACATCTTGATTTTGTGCGAAGGATAATTGTTTCTGAAAGAATGCTCTGTTCAAAATATATTGCGCATAAAAGTTTATCGGTATGTATTGGATGTGATATAATTGAGATTTTATATTATAATTTATAGTTTTCAAAGTGTGACAATAATTCGAAACAGTCACCAATATGCATTGCGGGTTTGATGGAACAAACATAGCGATAGTAAGTTGTTGAACATAACCCAGACGGTCGAAAATGATCCTTTGTACTGTTCATATCAATTCGTAACACACAATTTTTAGGCAACAGTAAACGACCAGATTTCTTTGACGAAGTATCGTTATATAAAAACAACTAACTTCGTTAATTCGACAACAGCGCAGACTGATTTGTAAGAACGTTATGACTAAAAGTTCCGAAAAACGTGTATGAGTTTGAAGCCCTTGAGTGGGTTGCAAGCCTTGTTTGCTTGGAAGTCTTGAATGCGTGCAAGGCTTGGGTAGCTTGAATCTACGGCGCAGCAGGGCAAGACAAAAGCAGATTACACAGCACTTTCATACGTATCATCATAATGTGTAACCATGGCGACGGTTATGTAAAGCATAACACTTCCCCAAAACTGCGCACTACAGTTCTTCGTATGAAATTTCGAGCGGCGGTTTTGTTCGGTCACACACATTGTTCTCTTGAATGGCCAACGTTTCGGTCATAATAACTGACAACTCGGTCACGAGACCGTCGACTACCGAGTTTATGCCAGTCCCAAAATAAGTTCAAAGTAACTCAAAACTCCGTACGCTTGATTTGTTGGAAACTGTGCGTGCGTTGAAGGCCCGTCATTATTCTGAAGTAATTTACGTAACATACGCGCCTCGTAGCAACTAACTTGTGACTATTACGAGGGTGAGCACGCTTTTCCATTCCTTGCGCCCGTTTTCTACCAGTTTATGTTGATGGCGGTGATACTCTGACAAAACTGTTCTGCTACTTAGCGGCTGTATATAATTCTTAGCACGTAACAGTATTCGCCAGTTACCATCGCATGCAAGCTTCCACAACTTGGGAGCCTTGTAACGGGGATTTTGTCTGTTTTTCGTTTGGGTGGTAGTTCGGAAAATGTTTCGCAGTGCTTTTTTATATTCGTTCCAACTTTTAGTACAACGCGCTATCAATATTTGAGTATGGCTGAACATTGCATAAGGTACAACGTAGGATACGGCTATTTGCATCAATATATTTATTCAAATTCTTTTCATTAATTTACATCTTATTAAGTATACATAATAGTTAAAACACTGAAAAAATCAGTGAGCAAGTCACTGTATGCGAAAAACACGTATCTATCTTTTACTGAACAAACCGTAATGTACATTTTATTGAACTTTCTTTGTAGGTTTTCCGTTATATTACATGATCGCATCAATTAAAGATAGAATTCTCGCGACCGTAAACAGTATTAAATACGATAAAGTATATTTATGTTTCTTTAAGCAATTAATTGAGGAAACACCTTCAGGGCTGAGATAATTTATTAGATTTGAATTATTAAAAAAAGTTAACCTTACGACGTTTAACACTTTGACTGCCAAGCGTATTTTGCTACGTTAAAACCGCGATGCGATGAAATACTGCCGAGTATAATTAAATCGTGCAAACTAAAGGTAACGCCGAGTTATTAGAAGCCAAAGTATTGAAGCACTGTCCCGATATCAATTGCTTTTACAAGATTGCAAATGGGCTTTATTGCAAATTTTTTTCATTTGTAGTCAAATCTTTTGCATCGGTCACCGGTGACCACCGTGGCAGTCAATGTGTTAAACAGATACAGCATGTAAACTTGATATGTTAAGATGTGGTTCGACAGAGAGTGAGGGTACAGTTACGGGCATTGATTAGTAAGAGAGTCGTGCTAGAGCGCGGGTCAGCAGTGGACGACGTTGATAGCAGAAGCACGGGGGTTAAAGTGTACCTTACCGACCTGTAGTGAAAGTGGAGGAGGCAGTGCACGTTGTCTAGGCACAGAGATGGTCCTCGAGGTCATTGTCGAGAGTGGATGAATACCACTCGAAGTCAACTACGTCTATGCGACTAGCATGCTGCTCGACCTGCATTGAACCATCAAATTTAGCACTTCCGCTCTAGTGGCTAATAAATCACACGAAACGCCTTCGACGCCTCGGCGCACTACTATTTGCGTGTGAGTGGTCAGAGTAACAAGCTTATGCGGGTTAAGGTATAACGTGCATTTTAAATCTACCGATAAGAAGTCTAGAGTGTGGCGTTTATCACTATATTTACCTATGGCGTCTTTAATTTTAACTTTATGGTAATTTACTTAAATGATTGTGGAATATAAAGCACTTTCGGTTAAAAATGCTGACTATACAACTTTATTACTGTAACACAACATATTTTTGGGGCGCCGTGCCCCATCTTCAGATGTCTATATTGTTTAATATAATATATATATATATATATATATATATATATGTATATATATTATACGCGTATATTCCGGTTGCTACGTAAGTAATTACTAAAGTAAATATACTTAAATGCTTAAGAATATAAAGTCCTCTTCGGTGGAAAATGCTGAGTATGGAACTAACCGTATAAACATGAATTCGTGTTCGAAAATGTATTTCTTAAACAATATAAATTTTGTATTAAATACATATATATATATATATATATATAAATGTTTTATAAATTTTGTATTAAATATATATATATATATATATATATATATGTTTAATAAATTTATATTGTTTAAGAAACACATTTTTGAACACGAATTCATGTTTATACGGTCAGTTCTATAGTCAGCATTTTCCACCAAAGAGTACTTCATATTCTTAAGCATTTAAGTATATTTACTTCAGTAATTACTTATATAGCAACCTGAATGTATGCGTTTGACAAGTACGCCAGAAATCACTCCGAAATTCATTAGTTTGATAGGAAAGCACAAGACGTCTTCTTTATCTCAGATCATCGCAGTTTCACTGTGTGTTGCTGATATCTAACAACTGAGTAGTCTGGCGCCCCGATCGAATTAGAAATTGAATCCAACCGAAGATGCGATCACTGCCTGACATTCCTTCAGGCGATTTTATCAGCGGACGTCATTCGTCGTCTGACGTTCTTCGACCTGTTGAGCTTTCGTCACGGCTGACGAGACAGTGTTACATTCTTTCTTCTTTTTTCAAACGCGCCTGTTAACGACGTTTCGTTTACAGCCGCGTTTGGAGGAAGAATCGATAGTTGGGCGATACGGCACGCCGGCTTCGTTATAATTCGATTTCGTTGTTGTCGTTGTTCGTACAACGAGATTAAGTCGGCGACACGAAAATTGCGGACGCGAGAGACAAACAACGAGCTTGAGATGTGATCGAAGCGATTTTTTTCATTTATGCGCTGTTTCGGCAACGAGCAAGTTAAGTACTTTAACGGGTGTTGTTGAGGGCGTGTGGATTTTTTGACAGACTCTTTGACTTGCATGGGGAACAATATGTATTGCGCACCGGGCCATTTATGCATTTTTACTTATTTCGCAGTATGCGCCCTCAAAGAGCGAATTTGAGATACTGCGTAACAGTTTAACGCCCAATTTGGATTTAAATATTCATTAATTAATAGAGCTTTCCAGTATTGCGTCACATTTTCTCTTTTCAATTGAAGCGCGGGGTTAATTTCCAACTGAAATAGTCGACATCTATTCCGGCAACGTTACCGAACGAAGGTTCACTTCTCCACTAAAATGGCGACATTTATATTATTCCGTACATCAGTCCAACGCACAATATGAATCCAGCTACGCATTCATTACTCCGCGCTCTCCCCTTTTCCATCGAGGCTCGGGGTTGATTTGCAAATGAAATAGTCGACATTTATTTGAAGAGTATCACCGAACGCGGCCTTACTTGTATATGCCGCTAAAATTGCAGCATTCTTCATTCCGACCTTTATCTCGCCTCTCATCCATCCTGCGATCTTCCCCTTTCGAGAATCGGAGCTGAGTTTCGAGACTCTCCTCGAGAGTGCCTCGAGACGAAGAGCCGATTTCGACAGCGGAAGTCTTGAGAGACGGAAAAGGGATGAAAGAAGATAGCTGCCGGGGACAGCGAGAAACGCACGTGTTAGCGGAAAATATATTTCGGGCGAAATTCAAAGGGGTCCTAGGTGATGTCCGGCGCTGAAGTAGTCATTGTTGTATTTCGCTACGGATTTTTGTTGTGTATACCCGTCAATCACAGTTAACTGGTTAACACGTTGATCGCCACGGTGCAAGAGGTTTTAATAAAAATGCAAAAAATTCGTCATGAAGCCTATTTGCAATCTTATAAAAGCAATTGATATTGGAACGGTGCTTCAATGCTTTGGCTTCTAACAACTCTGCGTTACCTTTATTTTGCACGATTGAATTATACTCTGCAGTATTTTATCACATCGCGATTCTAACGCAGCAAAATACGCTTGGCAGTCAACGTATTAAATACCGGACCTCGAGTGGAACTGAGAACAGTTTCGTGTGTGGTTTCAGATTCCTACGGATGTATATGTCGTCAATCGCCGAATGGGATACATAAACAATGGTCGAAGTTTAACGTTCGTTATGTAAACAGATAAAAATTATCTTTTAGTCGTCGAGCTCGTATAAACGAAATACAGGCCATATTTTCTCGATGAACAGATAACTGGATCTCACGCAATGAAGCCTATTTATGCCCGCTGCGATTGGAGTTGACACGTTGACTGTCAACTGCGAGATAACTCGTAGTTTGCATTATTGCCTAGGAACGCCAAATACGAGTTATCTCGTAGTTTGTTTACTTGCCATATTTGTGCAGCTACGATGAAATTAGTAGTATCGCAGTGTAAATATGAATAGACAGCCTCAGGGAGAAGAACAAAAAATCAGAGTTGGCGTGCATGATCAGAAAATTGTAATCTTACGAAGCTTATTCAAAAGCAAAAGCAATAAAAAAAAATATTTTTTTTTAAAACACTTCTAAATTCTATGTTTTTTTTTTGTGATTACCATATACTATAAATAGACTTTTTAATAGTATAACATGATTAAATTAAATTGGCTTTTTACACCGGAATTCTGAAAAGTACTGTGGCAGTCAACGTGTTAACGGTTCAACTACCATCGGGGTACTCAGTTGAAGAAAAGAAATATGAATCTTGAAACATTTATAAAATGTCGTGCGACGTAACACACTAAACAAAATGAAAATCGGCGGGTGATTGTGTTTCTCCGAAAAGAAAAAAAATTGGGATCCGGCAGGCGTCGAATTTCTCTGTCTCACGATTAAATGGATCGACACCGTTGAGTACCATCGATTTTTATGAATTGGAGCGAACGTGCGGCAATGATGCAGATCTGTGAACGTTATTCCGAACGGCACCATAGTGGTACTGCCTTGGAATCCATGATGAAAAATACATTACTCATAAATGACAGTTCTGCGCACATGCCCGAGAGCGGCTTACCACCGTGCGTACCGTAATCCGATTTCTATTCCCAATTTGTGGGGGAAAAAACACATAAATCTTGAAATATTTACAGAACGTCGTGCGACGTAACACTAACAACAAGAGCAAATTTTCGTTTCAAATCGCGCTGAGTGCACACCGCCTGCACCTGTTGCCCGACTGCGCCAGTGCGTAGATTTCGCGATACAAAAAAGATACGCAATATCCAAGATATTTCCGCCGAACGCAATAAGCGCGGCAAGATTTCACGACAAACGTGAATCATTGCTGCGTGTCAAATATGCAACGCGCAGGACTGCGAGGCAAGATGCCCCGAGCTGCGGTTCAATTATGAAACGCCTTTCATCCCGGCTCAAATAATCTAAGCTTTAATTCGGACGGAATACGGAAAAATGCAGCGGGCAGGAAGCCGCCGGCGCAGGCTAGATTATCCGCATCTTAAACTTCGTTCTTGCCGGGCAAGTTCATTGAATTTTCATGCGCCGCCCCCGCATGCTTGTTTTTAATATACGAGCCTGTCCATCCGTAGATATACCGCGGAGCGCCGAGGAAGTGGGTCACAGTTGAGTAGAGTTCTGAATCCTGGTGCGTCCGTGTAGATGCTAAGCTAAAAAGGTACCGACGTCGGTTCCTCTATTTTTCCCGTTTTCCCTCACTCCCGCGCGATGTTGCGGTCGGGAAAGAATTGCCCGAGGTAGACGGAAATCAAAAGAACTCGGGGCTTTAATTTCAAAGGTTAGCTTACGGGTTTTATCTCTTTCGTCTTCGTTCCCCAGATGCTTCAGTCTAACGCGTGCGTTAGAATTAAGCGGAGGAATCAATTGGGAAATCTTTATTTTACAATAATATGTCCGATCTCTTTAACACGTTGACTGCCAAGCGTATTTTGCTATGTTAGAACTGCAATCCGATGAAATACCGCAGCGTATGATTAAATCGTGCAAAAAGGAAGATAACTTAGAGGTGTTAGAAGCCGAAGTATTGAAGCACGGTTCCAGTGTCAATTGCTTTTACAAAATTGCAAATAGACTTCAATGCGAATTTTTTGCATTCTTAGTAAAAATGTTTGCACCGGCAGTCAAAGTGTTAAAATTCTCCGGTGGAAATGCCCAGGTTCCAGGGAATGCAACTTTCGTGTTAATACATTGACTGCCAAGCATATTTTGCTATGTTAAAACCGCGATGCAATGAAATACTCCAGAATGTGATTAACACGTTGACTGCCAAGCGTATTTTGCTACGTTAGAACCGCGATGCGATGAAATACTGCACACTGCTACTTTGTAAATGCAGTTACTATTGAAATGTGATGCGATCCTTTGGTTTCCAAAACCTGCATATTATTTACATTTTGCATAATTCAATCAAACGCTGTAGTTTTTGATAGCATCGCCGTTCTAATAGAGCAAAATACGATCGGCAATCAACATGTCAACACGTTTACTGCCAAGCTTATTTTTGCTATGTTAGAATCGCGACGCAATCAAATACCGCAGAGTATGATTAAATCGTGCAAAATTAAGGTAACGCAGAGTTGTTAGAAGCCAAAATATTGAAGCACTGTTCTAATATCAATTGCATTTACAAGATTGCAAATAGGCTTCATTGCGACTTGTTTGCATTGTTAGTAAAATCTTTTGCGCCGGTTACCGGTGGTCACCGTGGCAGTCAAAACGTTAACTGCGTTTAGAGTCATTCGAGATTTTTCGCGAAGACGAATATACGATGATATTACGAACTATAAGTCTTCCGCCGATGGACGCGTAAATGGATGACAGGAGAATGGCTGGCTTTGACACAGACTACGGTAGAAGCGAAGACATCTTGCACACGCGGTACGTGACGTGAACACGTCCACCCGGTACCGGCTTGGAAAGAAAAAACGTAGCAGCATCCCTGGTCGGAATTACAATGTCCACTGCCGGCCACCGGCACACGTTCTCTCAAGCTTTACTTGTTTCCGCCAACGTGATACTCCCGCACGTCTTCCGATATAGAATACAACTTGTCTGCCGGCATCTGACACACTCGTACGCCATTGTATCGACATTATCGTTCGCTTTAGCCCGGATATTGGTCGGGCGGCGTCAAAAATTGTGGCAGCGTAAAATGTGGAGTGCGGTATCTCTCTGCGCACGCGAATGTCGTGAGCTATTTTCATTCGATTTTATTGATACCGCGCGTGCACGCGGGTTTCCCGTGAAATCGAACGAAAATTGCTTATATTGTTTACATACATAGAAAGGCTGCGTCGCGGGTATCGGGTTGATGGAAACGTATCGATTTTTTTTCCTCTAAAGTAACATTCAAATTAACTGACAAACGCGTGAGCGCGCGTCACGGTTTTATAAAAACAATCGATGCGCGCGTCGGCCGTCGAACGTTTGATTTCATCCGCCACGCTCAAGTCATCGCTTTAGAAGCGCATCCGTTGAAATCCATACCGTACCTCTTCCTTCACAGCGGCTTAAAAGAAAAATACGAGAGGCATCGCGCAACAGTGGGCTCGGAACACAGTTTTTCCATTTCGAAAAATGATACCGCACGTTTCCGCGCGGATATGGTTTATCGTTTATCGTGATCTCGCCGAACGGACGCTGTCGTATTATCGTAAAAAAGTATCCGGGGGAGTGGTCCGATCTGAGAACCACTTTCGGTAGCTTATGGCATCGGGCATGAGGAACATAAAGTACAAACTAATTGGATGTTGGGGATGGATGTGTGCGGGGGCGAGCGGAGAAAAGAAGGTGGCCACGCAGTGGGGGATGATCGGGCAATCGCGTGGATAGAATTTGAGAAATTGTGGATACTTTTAATCTTCCCCACGTGCGAGGGTGAGCAGAATACGATCTCGCCTCGAGGATACAAGCGATACCTACCCACTTTCTCTCCTCACTCCCGCTCTGCCTCCTTCCATCGTGTCCCGCCCCTTTCATCGGCGGCCATTTATCAAAGGTAAACATCGAACCCCTCTTTCGCTCGAAAATTTCGCTGATGGCGGCTGGTTAAATCGAATCTTTCACGAGGATCGACGCACAAATTGCCTTACGAATATGAAATATCGGCGGCAACAAATGATCTCGATACGTCGGTGACTCCGCACGGTCAGATTCTGCGGGGGTGTTTTACGATATTTTTCTCCGCGACTGCGCTAGATTTAGTATTTTGACGCCCGCTAGTAGAAAACTGATCGATGCGTTACCGTTACGGCATATTGTGGTATTGCTGTTTTGTGTGTCGGTATTAAATAATTCTAATAGCGGCGTACAGTTAACTTATGTCTCCATTTGACGATAATATTTTTTTATCAATGCACTCTTCTTTATTCGCCATTCTACGCAGTTCTACGCTGTTTTGTGTGTCGGTATTAAATAATTTTAATAGCAGCGTACAGTTAACTTATGTCTCCATTTGACGATAATATTTTTTTATCAATGCTCTCTTCTTTATTCGTCATTCTATGCAATTCTACGCTGTTTTGTGTGCCGGTATTAAATAATTCTAATAGTGGCGTACAGTTAACTTATGTATTTGACGATAATATTTTTTTATCAATGTGGCGTACAGTTAACTTATGTCTCCATTTGATGATAACATTTTTTTTATCAATGCACTCTTCTTTATTCGTCATTCTACGCAATTAAAAATGTACTATCCACCGTTCGCCGTTCGACGACATAACATTTTCTGCCCAACCCACTCTTGCTCATTCTCCATTCTACTCTCTACCGCTAAAACTTACATTTTTCGCAATTAAAAATACTCCGTCTCTTTACAAGCGCTCCATCTCGATCGTTTCGATTTTCCGTCAAAGACTCCTCCAATTTGCCGCGCGATACGTTTGCCGGTGTCTACATTTTCTATTGATTTTATCGGTTAAAGAGTAATATCCGCTGTTCGCTTAAACTCTTGCTCTGATACGAAGAGAGACGAGTAAAGGGGATTATGGGCTGGAGGGTTCTGAAATATCTATCTTCCTTAGCCCGGTAAGAAGCGTATTTTCCGATCAGTTAAACCCAACTAAACCTCAACGACGTTTCTTAAGGGTGCCATCGAACAAGTACACGAGGGTTGAGAGGACGAGCGTAAAGTCGAAAGGAGAGAGACAAGAAGCGCCGAAGAAAAACATGAAAAGCGCGAGGGCAGGGTCGACAGAGACGAGAGAGACGCGGAAGGATAGGGAGAAGGAAAGATGGCGGAAAGCGTGGAGAGAGAAAGACGCGGAAAGGAAGAGCCGCAGTTCGGAGTTTGGGTTACAAGGGAAAGGGGGCGGACTCTGATACTAAGGAAGGTTGTACGAGGAGGTAGAGCGAATCGGGTAGTTGACTGCGAGTGGAGTCGGGTAGATTGAGCCATGATTGAAAACTCTGCCCCGGGCTGCGGTAGCTTCGATTTAAATGTACGCAGTGAAGTATTCCGCGTTGCGAACCGCTCAAGCGGACCAGTAAATGCATGTGTGAATTTTTGACGCGCGCCCGCGAGAAAGACGGCCTGGTGCGCTACGATTTTTCACGTCCGCGTACATTTTTCTCAGCAGGAGTTTAATTACGGGAAGGTAGTTTGAGCTTTTGAGTGTTTGAGTTACGAGCGACGCGTGCAGTAGGATATTTGAATTGGCGAATATGAGATTAAGGGTTGAGATGTTGGTTGGTAACGTGTATTGATTTCGCGTAATAATACTTTTCAGATACGGGCTTTGTAAATATGTTGTTGCTTGCGCTGAGTTTTTTTTTTCTCTATTAACCGAATGTTGATATTTATGTTTCAGGTTAAACTTGACAAGACTCAGAACGGCAAGCCTTCTCGGGTCATACACATCAGGAACATACCCAATGACGTGTCGGATACAGAGATCATACATCTTGGCCTTCCCTTCGGCCGTGTCACCAACGTGCTCGTCCTCAAGGGCAAGAGCCAGGTGAGTTGAACTGACAAGGCATTTTTACATAGTCTATTACTCTTTCAATATTTTGCAGTAGATTGGTTTTCCATACAAACATTATCATGATATTTAACACCCACCGATATTGGCGTTTATAGAAACGTCGTGGGCTTTGTAACCTACATCATAATTTATAAATACCGCAGGATGTAGTAAATCTAATATAAGGAAGCACACATAAAAACAGCAGGCTATACAAACAATGTAGTAGTAGGGACTTTTCTGCTTTCGTGCCGCGAAAATCTTTAAGACAGACACTCACAAAGCACAATCACGCGTCTATTCTTGCCGTGAATTAATCGAAACCACCGTTTATATAAACATCATGGGTTCCATAATCTTCGGTATAATTTATAAATATCGCAGAATCTTGTAGATCCAATATAAAATAATATATTACTAGGCACTCTTCTGCTTTCGTGCCGCGAAAAACTTTAAGACAGACACTCACAAAGCACGATCACGCGTCTATTCTTGTCGTGAATTAATCGAAACCAGCGTTTATGTAAACATCACGGGTTCCATAATCTTCGGCATAATTGATAAATATCGCAGAATCATGTACATCTAATATAAAATAATATATTACTAGGCACTTTTCTGCTTTCGTGCCGCGGTAATCTTTAAACCGACATTCATAAAGCTCAAGCACGCGTCTATTCTTGTCGTGAATTTATTGAAACCAGTGTTTATACAATTATCGTGGATTCCATAATCTTCGTCATAATTTACAAATATCGCAGAATCTTGAAGATCTAATATAAAAGAGTACTAGGCACTCTTCTGCTTTTGCCTCCCGAAAATATTTAAGACCAACACTCACAAAGCACAATCACTTGTCTATTCTTGTCGTGAATTAAACGAAACCAGCGTTTATACAAACATCACGGCTTCCATAATCTTCGTCATAATTTACAAATATCGCAGAATCTTGTAGATCCAATATAAAAGAATACTAGGCACTCTTCTGCTTTCGCCTCCCGAAAATCTTTAAGACAGACACTCACAAAGCACAATCACGCGTCTATTCTTGCCGTGAATTAATCGAAGTCACCGTTTATACAAACATCATGAGTTCCATAATCTTCGGCATAATTTACAAATATCGCAGAATCTTGTAGATCCAATATAAAATAATATATTACTAGGCACTTTTCTGCTTTCGTGCCGCGGTAATCTTTAAACCGACATTCATAAAGCTCAAGCACCCGTCTATTCTTGTCGTGAATTTATTGAAACCAATGTTTATACAATCATCGTGGATTCCATAATCTTCGTCATAATTTACAAATATCGCAGAATCTTGTAGATCTAATATAAAATAATACTAGGCACTCTTCTGCTTTCGCCTCCCGAAAATCTTTAAGACCAACGCACCGAGCAGAAGCACATAACTATTCTTGCGGTGAACCGATGCACATCGACGTTTCGGTTTCGCGTTTAGCGCACACTCTGCGTTCGAGATATTCGAGTTTGTGCCGCACGAGTGGCAGCACTTCGTGGCCAGGGACGCGGATGGTCAGGTGTGCAATAGCAGAAACAATCGAATCATTGATTCGCGGGAATCGAATCGACGATCACCCATTTAAGCATTATTATCCGTGTGTCCCGCGTTACTCCACAGAGAGGCGTGGAGCACGCGACAAAGGCAAGTTTCCTCGTCGAATTCGTCGATGGCACTCACTCCGGCCTCGTGCTCACCCCTTTCCCTCTGCTGGTTCCACCCACCAGCTGCTATCACCCCTTGAATCGTTCCTCCTCGTTCTCCGCGTCCTTCTCGTCCTTTCGCGAAGCTCGTTCGTAACGCTACACGCATCGCGAGTCTATTATCTTGCGCCAGGCGCGGTTTGTTAAACGCGCACGATTCCGCCAGCGTCATAATTCGAAATGCGACCGTATGCATTGGGCCCGAGCCTTTTTTATAAACAGCGTATGCTATGATTGGACGACCGTTTTAACACTTAGTCAACCGCGCGTGATATGTAGGACTGCATGTATGCTCATAACCCCGCATTTTTCAGAGTACGGCAAGGGGTAAATAAGTCGAGATACATAGTCCACAGAATTTTCTGTACTTTGCAGAAGTTTCTGTGTCTTCAAACCGGAATCGGGTAGTTGTTGTGTAATAAGATAACAAACGATTTTCTTTAATCAATAACCGTGTATGCATTGGGCGCGAACCTTTTTTAGAAAGAGCGTGTGCACTGATTGGACGACCGTTTTAACACTTAGCCAACCGCGCGTGTCACGTAGGACTGTATGTATGCTTATATTCCCGCATTTTTCAAAGTACGGCAAGGGATAAATAAGTCGAGATACATAGTTCACAGAATTTTCTGTACTTTGCTGAAGTTTCTGTATCTTCGAACTGGAATCGGGTAGTTGTTGTGTAATAAGATAACAAACGATTTTCTTTAATCAATAACCGTGTATGCATTGGGCGCGAGCCTTTTTTATAAACAGCGTATGCATTGATTAAACGACCGTTTTAACACTTAGCCAACCGCGCGTGTCACGTTGGACTGTATGCTTATAATTCCGCATTTTTCAGAGTACGGCAAGGGGTAAATAAGTTGAGATACATAGTTCACAGAATTTTCTGTACTTTGCTGAGGATTGAACGCTGCTAAAGTTTCTGTGCTTCGAACCGGAATCGGGTGGTTGTTGTGTAATAAGATAACAAACGACTTTCTTTAATCAATAACCAGCTTTTTGCATATGCAATTACCGTCAGGTGCGTGCAGCCATGAGAACTTTATGGGCAAAGAAAAGCGGTCGGAGTCGAGTATAAAAGCACGGATTCTCGCATGAATGGGTGACCGCAGTTGAGAAATAAATGCGGACCAGGGAAAATATATTGCCCCTGGTTAAATCTCTCGTTAAGCACACTCCAGACGGAAGAGATCGCGAGCGGGGTGCGTGATTATAGAGTCGGACACTTTCGTTCGTCGTTCAAACGGTATTGCGCCAGACATAATAATGATAAACGCGCGGTTCCGATTGAATTTAATACGACCAGTTTCACCGAAATTTTATGATACTTAATAGCTATTACAATCGTGCTATCAGCACTTGACAATTTTCCAACTGCATTAAAACTGGCAGAACTTTCACACGATCAATTTCTGCAAACACTTCGAATTTTTACAGTTCTTAGAAACTGCATCCTAATCACCTACCCCATTAAAGCAGTATTACGCATTTATGGACACATAAACGTTATCGTGAGTAAAAATCGCCACAAAACACATCCTTCCGTGCGCGCGATGTATAATTTCGTACGCCTACATCCGATCGCCGTAGTTGCGAATATCGTCCGTCGTAGACAACCGCGGGAAGCGCCAGTACAAACCGACAGCGACCGCAGCGAGATCCAATTCGCGCGCGCGTTAATGGAGATTCGGTTCAACAACGCGGATCATCAATTTCTGCCGGTACAAAATCACTCAGCGGCCGCGGCCGCGTGCGCATATTTAATAACGGACACCGATCTCGCTCTTTGCATATCACTTTCTCCCACGCGCGCACTGATACTGTGCGTCGAGCGATTTTCTCCGCTGCGCCCCATCCGTCTTCCTCCGACGGACGGGGGAAATTTAAAAAATTGCACCGAATTGATGGTATCAACGGCCATCCCCGGTTGTAGAGTGCAGGCGCATATAATACATAATGTATAGCCGCGCACGTGTACATAGACACGTTCGCACGAACAGGATATACGTAGGTACGAGATCGTATTGGTGCGCGGGGTGTGGCGCGGATGGGCTTCGAAGGGGATTAAATTGGAACACCGAGTATTCATCATAGCTTACCGAGCGCGGAATATTTGAATAACTTGTAAATCCTCTGAATGCGTATTTGATGGTCCGCTTCGGTTCGATTTCACCTTCAATTCCTCTGCCCCTGCAACGTGTCCCCTTCTACTTCGGCTCTTCCCTGACTACGTTCCTCCCCTGCATCTCACCCTTACGTTCCCCTGCCCGCGCTGCAAATAAAGCACGACGCAGCTTCGAGTATTTCAGTCCCTTCGGTATCCTTCCTATAATTACTGCGCCATTCCGATAGCCTTTTCCGTATTGCAATCCGTGCAGCCATTGATGCGTGCAAGTGTACCCTGCTTGCCGATGTTCTTGCGTGAGCGGGGTGCATTCGTTATGCGTGGTAAGTTTCTACGCGGCATGAGATTATTGTGTAAACGGTAGCTCGTTACGTACCCTTCTGGCCAAATTTAAAAATTACGCACTTTGAAAGTTTCTGAGTTAAACGGTTTGTTGCGATCTCTGCGAAAAGTGTGTACGTGGAATCGGATCATAAGAAGCAAAGGATTATGAGTATATTCGTTTGACGCAGAGTATGTTGTAATATAGAATTACGTTTTGATAGAATTACTGTTTTACTGTTTGATTTTGTTACACACAGGGCTCTTTAGTTAGGATCGTGATGTGATCGTATACAGAGGCTTGTTTGAGATAAAGTTCTTTGGCAAAATTTGTTAGAGGGTCTTTCCGTAAGAAATGACTGCACCGAAGACGTGGGATAACTATTGCAACCCATAAATATATTCCAATCCCTACACTATCTACAGTTTTTTTTCATAATATTTTAGTTTTCAGTAAAATTGCAGTTTAAACAAAAACGTCAAACTATTCGTCACGCATGATGAGTGTACTCGTCAAAAGCAGGTAACTGGTTAACACAATTTCCATTTCGCTGCATTGTCTTCAAAGAACATATAATGTTCCGTGATATAAAACGGTTTTATTTGCGGGGCAATCATTGGATTGTGCGGAGAGAAGTTTAACCACGTGTTTTCGGGTTCGAAATTTCGAGCGCCCCTCATTTTCACGGTTACAAAGGGCCGCGGCGAATTACTAAACGGACCGTGAATTGGCAGTCCTACGCCTTTGTGAAGAACCGTACTTTTCGCACTCGTTGAGAGCCACTAACGGCTAACGTTATGCACAGCGTACTTTTGATGGTAATGCGAACATAATTTGCACGCAGGCAAATCTCTTCATCTGGCTCAGTGCGGCGGACCGGTGCGTCGATGCATTATTTTAATCCCTTCGGTATGAACACAGTGGTGCACACCAGTATAAACAGACGGATATTAGCATACCTGTTGGTCCGTGGGTTCGCGTATATGTTCTCGTCGTGGAAATCGACACACGCAGTTCACATATGTGCGCGACAGACGCAGTTATGTCGTTTATTTTGGCGGATAAAACGCAATCCTAAAAATCAGTTGCTTGCCTCTGCGCGTTATAGCTTATTATCTCGTGAGCTACCTAATGTTTGGAAAATCCTGGGAGGTCGAAGTACCGTGTATTCTTCCTACTTTTTTTACGTGGCGATCGTGAACAAAGCAGGATTATTTTGCCAACGGCATGCTTCTTTCATTTATTTTCAATCATTTTTGTTTTATTAACACTAGGTTTATGAACATTTCATATAGATCTACCTCTACGGATACGGGTCAAATTGACACATAAATGAAACTCAGCATTTTAATAAATTACTTATGTAAAGTTAATGGAAAACGTTATAGGACCAGATAAAAATTTATTTGTTAAATTAAATCCTAAAGTACGTTACATATTTTTAATTTCATGTTTAAATTACACAATTTATCGTTAATTTTACGCTTTGCATAAACTACAAACAATACT
This sequence comes from Cryptocheilus praepositus, assembly GCA_033815515.1. NCBI lineage: Eukaryota > Metazoa > Arthropoda > Insecta > Hymenoptera > Pompilidae > Cryptocheilus > Cryptocheilus praepositus. The sequence continues at coordinate 6,377,780 of JAWWQZ010000303.1, read as the reverse complement.
TTATCACGTCATTTACATTTAATTTCACGTTTCTCTTTTTCACCGGCTGCATGCAATACAGGACCATTACCACCAAATATAATTTAACCATTATAATAATATTTATACCATCTTCCCGTCTTTCCACAATTGAATATCAGTCTGCCCGAGTTCCGAAAAATGCGTAATAGTAAACAGTACCCTTCGAAGTAACGCGCGATTCGCCAAGTGTTAAAAACGTAACTAACACCCACTCCAAGTGCCCAGCCATCAATAACTCAAAACTCCATCTTTTAATCATTATAATAATATTTACACTTTCTTCCCGTTTTTCAACAATTGAATATTAGTTTGTCCCAGTTCCGAAAAATGCGCGGTAGTGAACAGTACCCTTCGAAGCGACGCGCGATTCGTGTTAAAAACGTAACTAACACCTACACCAAGTGCCTAGTCATGAATAACTCAAAACTCCATCTTTTAATCATTATAATAATATTTATACCTTCTTCCCGTCTTTCAACAATTGAATATCAGTCTGTCCCAGTTCCGAAAAATGCGCGATAGTAAACAGTACCCTTCGAAGTGATCCATGCGATTCGCCAAGTATTAAAAACGTAACTATCACCCACTCCAAGTGCCTAGCAATCAATAACTCAAAATTCCATCTTTTAATCATTATAATAATATTTATACCTTCTTCCTGTCTTTCAACAATTGAATATCAGTCTGCCCTAGTTCCGAAAAATGCGCGATAGTAACCAGTACCCTTCGAAGCAACGCGCGCGATTCGTGTTAAAAACGTAACTAACACCCACTCCAAGTGCCTAGCCATCAATAACTCAAACTCCATCTCCACTACGCTGAATGAAAAAGCCATCGAAAGCATCGCCACCAATTAGACCCTTGTCTCGAGACGTCAGCGCGGCATATTATCATAAATCGTCTTAAGCCTCTCTCCTCAGAACCGAAAGCTCACGGCGGGGCCCGGATCGTATGCCTTTACCGCGCTGAACCCTTGCCTTCAGTTTGCTCTGCGTAATTATATCACCGGATTGCGCGGCGCACGTCGAAGTCAGTGATACAGCGTGGCCCGCGGCTCGAAGACAATTCGAGTAACTCGATCGAGCGCGGAAACTCGCGTTATTATCGTATACCTGGATTAAACTCGCCAATTAGACGCAAACAGACGGTTCACATAGTTGCACCAGGGGCATTAGTAACGTCGAGTTGGGACAGGAGGGACGGCGGTTGTGCGAGCGGTACACCACGCTGGTACGTGTAATGCCGCTGGTGGCGTAGCGACGCAAGTGGGTGGGCAGATAGTAGGGTAGGCAGTGGTAGTGGTAGCAGCAGCGGTGGTGGTAAATCGAGTTTCGCGATGAACCGTTGGGCTGACCCCTGCGGGCACTTTCGCTGTGTTTGCTTTGATTCGAAGTTTCCGGTTAAGTTGGTTACCGGAACGGGCCGCTGGCTCTTTGTCTAATCCTGCCAGCCAGTCTCCGGCGCTCGTGGATTTTCGGCCCTCGCATTGTGTCCGCACTCACGCACTGTACGGACTCGTTGTACCGCGCACATAGGTCACAGAAGAATTTCTTCCTCGATAACTATTTTTCGGAGGTGAATATGTTGATAGAAAAAAAGATAATGTTGGGTAATTTGAATATCTAGCGAAGTTTATTATTTATAATGTATACAAAGATGAATGCTATGTTGCGATAGGAAAGTGGAGGTGGTGTCCGAGCTTTCCTGTGTCGTTAATGTAGTGTACGGTTAAGGTGTGATCTCGTCTGGTTAAAATGTGAACTGGTTGTCTATGGTGAATTTTCCTCAGTATATAAGGAGTTTGATAAAGGTGTGGCCTACAGCTGATTGGTAAATTTTAGTTGGTGGAAGGAAAAATCGTTTTGGGAGTTGCGGCTCTTTTCGGTTGCCTGTGCGCGAGGCTGAATGTGGGAAATTCCCCAAGACGCGAGCTGCTGAACCTAAACGACACGACCGTGGACTGATTAAAAATATGCATTACTTTTTGTGGTCTTCAAGAATTGTTGTGTCTTGAAGATTCCCTATCGTAGATTCGGGAGGGCCGTTAGGTCCGGAACACGCACTCTCAAAATTGTGCGTCCCTACCTGTAAAAAGCCTGTCCCTACCAACTGTATGCAGTCATCCGGCCGCTTAGGTTTTGTTTCTGATTTTTTCCTGAAAACTAATAAATCAGCCGCGCCGCTACTCTTGTTCTTCCCTACGGCGTCTCATGAAAAACAAACTTCCGGCTACCTGGGCTTTCACTCGCTTTTCTTTGAACTGAAATTTTCCTTGAAGTACTCTCACTAATCAGACAACCCCCTAAGATAAGGCGTTGGTTTTAGAAGTCAGTCCGCATTCATATTCTAAAACCGACTCTAACAAGAAATCTATAATAGTCTCTTTTATCAAGATTTAATTAATAAGTATCAGTTTTATTTTATGTCGTAAAGTTTCAGAAATATCGCAACGCGTAACACAGCAATGTTGAATTTCGCAGTGGACTCCATCCGTATTTATGCCGGCGGCGATCTACTAATGGCCACGTTTAATTAATTACACGCGTCATTTTAAAGATACTATTCGAACTCGCCACATACGCGGCTGTAAGCACCCCATAGCACATTTCCTACTCCGTGCGTTTTGATCCATCCGTACGAAGAAATAAAGAAAGTACCGACAAGTTCTTGTAACAATGCAACGCGAAATACCCGGGTACCATCAAATTTCGCCGCGGACCCCATCCGCATTGGTACCCGAGTCGATTCACTAATGGCCACGTTTAATTAATTACACACGTCATTTTAAAGGTACTTTTCGAACTCGCCACACATGCGATTGTAAGCACCCTACAGCACATTTCCGCCACGAGAAGATTACTCCGTTCGTTTTGATCCGTTCGTACGAAGAAATAAAGAAAGTACCGACAAGTTCTTGTAACAATGCAACGCGAAATACCCGTGTACCATCAAATTTCGCCGCGGACCCCATCCGCGTTGGTACCCGAGTCGATTCACTAATGGCCACGTTTAATTAATTACACGCCTGATTTTCGAGATACTTTCCGCAGCCGCCGCGCACGCGATTATAAGCGCCTTATACAACATTTCCGCGTCGAGCACGCTCGCTCCCCGCCAAGCGTTATTTTGATTCGTTCAAGCAATCACCCATGATAACCGGATAACGAGATTTCCCGAAATGAATTTATAATTCGCTGCGGCACCGTGTGCGCGGGACGTTGAAGCGCGGAATTCGGTCACGTTAAACGGTGGCTCCTCAGAGAAAGTTCATTAATTAGCTAATTAATTTCCCGTCCGAACGGAGCGTCGGCTCAAAGGCGCGCAGGAGAAAAAAGCTGCGCGGCCTGGGGAGGTGACATGTGTGTGTCGCGGTCGTGCGCGGTGGAATGAGGTGGAAAAAGGTGGAAAGAGGCGGAAAGAGAGAACGTTGGGATGGTTGGCTGATGGCAAGGACCAAAGGAGTCGGATGCTGGCGGGAGATCGCTTAAAAGCACGGCCCGAGTATGATAACGCTCGAAATAGGCAAACGTAATAACTGTTGGCGATACACGCCGACGACATTAATATTTTAAATTCAATTTAAATTCAATTAAAGTTAGACCGGAGCCGGTCGTCGGCCAGCGGCGTCAGAGGGTGGGAAAGAAGAGGGAAGCGCGAGGGGGTGTAGGTCCGCAGGACGCGAGAACGCGAGAAAGAGACGCGGGCAGAACGTGCGACCAAAGGTTTGGCCTGGCTTTGTGCGAACGGCAGATCCGTCCCTAATTATTGCGTTCGCGCGCCTCCCTCTGTGTTTCCCCATCGCCGCGCAGCTCGCTTTTTTACGCATCCAATTAACGGCCGGCCTTTATACGGATGCTAGTAGCAGCCGTCGATTGCGCCGCGGAGGATTGAAATTATTTCGCGGGCGAAACTCAAAACTTACGAGTGGCTTTGCAAGGAGAGTATGCGGTCATGTAGACGAGTTACATGTTCATGTATATAAAGCGCATATGTTGTTCGATCCCGCAAGGCATGTAAAATCGTAAAATGTTTTTTCCCAATATTTTTTCCAATCCGGTAGCTTTTTTTTTTTAAATTGCATAAAATGATTTCGACGCGCATAGTCTGCCTATAACGCAATATGTCGTTTCAATTAGAACTCCTGCTCAAATGGCAAAGTTGAGCGAAGGTTGAGTACAAGTTCCTTTGAACTGGACTTTTGTCTTATTTTTTTTTTAAAGATATAATTTGGCTGAATTATTCCAAACAACTATTAAATTTGGTATTTTCTTTTGTAACAAATTGTTTACATTTCTTTTGCATCGCGTACCAAACGTGTCAATATTTTTTGCAAACCGAGGAAAAGTCAACGCAGCGCAAGTAGCCACTATCAAACCTTCTCGGCGGTAAAAGAGATTTAGTTTAGAAAGAATGAAGTTGAAAAAAGGTCCGGTCGGAGGAACTTCAACTCGAAATCGTCGCAACACCTTTCGCTGACGTTACCGCCTGAGGTATAGCACTGACCAAAATTACGTTTCACCTTTTACTTACGTTACACCTACCGAAATAATTTCATGTGATTTCTTAAAAAATTACTGGCCACCGAAAAAAATATTTTACGGTCTCACATGCTTGGGAACGACATACATCCCTTATAGTCGGAAACACCTTTACACCGCCGCTAACAAGGGGGTCTACGAATAGAAAAACTACCGGGCTGCCGGAAGAGTACCGACTTGATTTGCGGCAGGTTCCGCGACGTTTCATTCGCTGCGCCCGACGTGCGCGTTTATTCCGTATTAAATTTTCATTATGCAAATTACAGGAGTACGAATGAACCTGTTCTCTCTGTTTCTCCGGTCGGGCGTGCGAGGGTGCGTGGCTGCACGTAGGATTTGTTTATCGATTTTTGCCGGCTTCGCGTGCAACTGGCTCGTTTACCTGAATATACTCTTTTCATCCCTTCGAGCGACGACCCACTTTTTCCAACCCTTCGCTGGGCGCGCCGTCATTTCGCCGGCGATAATTCTGGTTTTCAACGATTTCGCGCTGGATTATTTCCAAAAATTCCGCGTCGCCGCTCGGCACGGCGAAACTCGCGGGACATCGGCTCGCATTATATTCCGTTGACGGGCGTTTTCGCGCAATCGGCGGATATGCCGGCGTTACTTGAAAGAAGCTCGTTAACGGTCGTTCTGTTTGCGCGTAATTACTACATTTAAATGGTAATTGCCAATATCATTTCGGTTTCAATTTTGCAGTTGTTCCGCGTCGCAATAGCCTCGGAAATGATGCATGTACCTTTAATATCGCTATTTCGCGTTATTGCTGTTGATTTTGGAAATTTCATTTGCCGGGAAAAAAATGATAACGGTCGCGTGCAGCGGCAGAATTCGCGACGATTCGGTAGCAAAGGAAAATCGTGTGGAGGGTGCATTTTTCCGCATGCGGTTTTGTTTTGTACGTGAACGTTTGCGATAATTCAATGCTTTTATGTGTAACGTACGACTAATATTCAATATTTGTATTCGTTAGGAAATTATGCGATGTATAGGCGCAACTTTTTGATACTTTGAATTTCTTTTAACTGATAGACGTACACAATATTAGTTTATATTGTCTACGTATATCTTTCGTATAAAACTATACGAAAGATACACGTACTGAATGACATCCACTTTATACCATATTTTTTACCTACTCGTCCCCTTATTTAAAATTTATTCAATGTGCGTCACCCACACATCGCATCTTTGTTAGTCAAGCAAATTCCACAAGAGCCTTACATTTTTATAATCCCCACTGAATGTCGCCTAACGTCTTCCATTTGCGTTAAAATTTAATTGTGCTAATCCATCCACCGGGCGCGTTTTCGTTCTGGGGCCAAAAGAAGTAAGCCCTAAAGTGGAAGATCGAAACGTTTCACGTTTTCCGCGGTTGATCCTGGCTTGTAATATGTATGCGCCCGTTACTATTTTATACGGCGAAGTGAGGATTTGAAGAGACGTCACTCGGCCGATCGGTGGAAACACGACGACAAGGTTCGCGGGAAAGTGTAAGGGGAAGAGTTTCAAGCTCGAAAAGAGTGGCAGGAAGCCGCGGTCGTGCGGACAGAGATTTACATTTCCCAGTTTGCATGTCCTTCCTCCGGCGCAGAAGATTATTCGACCTCGGATTTTTGAGAACCGCACGCAGAGGTGTGGCACGTTGGCACTTCACGAGTAACCGACGCTGTGCGATATATTGACACACACGTGGCAGGGATAGACATTTTGTAGGACTTTATGTCTTTCGTACATGAAACGTCGGCTCCGCCCAACATCGATGACTTCGGAGCATATTCTACCTCTAAGAACGGTGGATGTTAAAACTCTCGATATTTCCTTGTTAATTGTACCGCAACTTTGTTCTATAATGAATCGGCGATACTCCTTCTTAGGGATCTGGGATCAAAAATAAGTGAAAAATGTCAAATTTTTTTTTTTGTTTCGGACCGATACTATTCGATAGAGGGTAACTTGCCTTGAAGATAGACCACTTTCCGCGCGCTGAACTCATCATAGTTTCCGAGATATGACGATTTTAAGAAAGCCCAAAAAATTTTTTTTCAAAATTGTTGATCGTGATTAGTCCCACGTGAAAGTGCATCCAAAGAGCTTTAAGAAAACCTATATTAGTTATAGGTTTCCATCTCTAGTTTAGACGGAACAGGGCCTTGAAGAAATCGAGGAAATCTTAAGGTTGCCATTTTTGCCAAAAAATGATGGGTCACCGATTTTGCTGCCCTTTTAACACATCAAAGGGGGTCCAAAATGACTTGGAAAAATGCAAGGCGCACCCCGAAATTCGCAATAGTTTCGGAGATATCGGCAAAAATGTATGGAAAAAACGTGAAAAACAAGCCTGAAAACGGGGACAAAAATTAAAACCCTACCGATTGACTTGTAATTGTGCCAGATGAAAAGGGGTACAAAGAGACTTGAAAAAATCGCAACCGCACTGATATATTCCAAATAGTTTCCGAGATATGGCCAAAAGTATGTATTGTAAAATATAAATGAAAGATATTTACAAGGTAGCAACAAATGAATAAATTGTATAGTTTGCACTAAACTAACATATGCATGTCAGGCTTTCCTGTATGTATCTCCAATCTGATCAAGAATATAATTAAAATAAGATTCGCGCTATTCTCCGCTCTCAAAAACACATTAGTGTTAATGAATTTAATATCAAGTTACGCGTACTGAGAGCTCGAATCACGTCCGGCTGTTAAGGTTATATGTAACACGGAAATGATAACGAGACTCTAATGCCCCGAAATAATGGAATAAAATTCATTGGATAATACATCTGCCTTATACCCCGGGTGCGATGTTAACTCATTGCGGTTCAATGGCTGCGTATTCCATCGTACATTGAATCAATTCTAACCCGTATTGGATGGTCAATTATCTGCATCGGTATAATAGGAAATTGTCATGTGCCTTCGTGCGTAAAATTGGCCTTGTCGCTATTATTTGTCTATTGATCGTTCGATGCACTCCATAGGTATTCTGTACATGAACTCTTTGCCGTGATTGCCGAATGGTAATAATGAGCCACAACTAAATGATCATATTTCTCCGTTTGCGACAATCCGTTCTGCCTCTTATCCTGTGCATCCTCAGCATCTTCTCTACGCCTAGCTGCTCTTCAACCATTTTCACATATTTGTTACAGTGAAACACCGAAATCTGGAGAATGTCGACTTTCACCGGTGAATGTCAACATTCACATAGTCGCTTGGTGTATGTCCGAAATATTTGCTAAATACCCTTATTTCTGTCTTACAGCGGTACATGTTGACATTCACCATGCTACTTCACTAATGGTGAATGTTGAACATGTTGGAGATTTATATTTTCTTCTCCATTATTCAGTCTAACTCAAAAGTAACTTCTTCGCCCCTCTTTCTGAAAGGAATGACCAAGAATTTAAAATACACAGTATATTTTACATGAGAAAAGGAAATAATAGTAATAAAAAAATTACTTACTTATGTGATTCAAATCTTATTTATTGCAACAACTTAAACTATTATGACACTTTGAATTGCACAAGAGTCCCTTGCTTTTACAACTTAAACTATTATGACACTTTTTTGACTCTTCTGTTTTGGACCTCCACCAGAGCATATATGTGATTGTCGACACACACCGGAGAGGGTCCGAATGTACAACAATGTAATGAAATATTCGATCTTTCACCGACGTATTTGACATTCACCGTGATCTTCTCCAATTTCGGTCATTCACGTAAGATGACATTCACCGGTGAAACACGTCGACATTCTATATTAAAACCAATTGAAGTCGGTCATTCACGGTAACATATATATTATTCTCCAATTTTTTTTTTACTATAACACGTTTACTGTTTTATTAAACTGATCTAACGTAGAATTTATCGATCCATCTAACAAAGCATCTGGAAATAGTTAAATCTCGGTGACTGTTTCATTGTTCGCAAGTTCAGAGAGTCAACGAACGCAACGATGTGCGGCTGACATACGAGTATCGCGCCGTATATATTGATGGTTCTGTGCTGGAGTACGACACAGTCAATGGATTAAAAATCAAACATGATTTTACCCTGAAATTAAGAGTAATAAGAGTGCTTGAACGTTTTCTTTAACATTTAGCCAACCGAATGGAGTATCTACCACTTTTTCCTTAACAACGCGTTGCCCTTTAATTGCGTTTATTTTTTCTCGTGTTATTAACCGTTTGGATCCCAGAGGTTATTCAGAAAATCTTGTCGAGAAATACCAAGCAGCGCGATAGCGCGTGCTTCAATTTATATCGGAAAACGTCAAATGGGGCAACAGCGGTTGTGTTTATCAAATAAGTATAATTTAAAGTAATGGAAATTAGAGACAAAATGTTTTGCTCACATGGTTCACACCAAAACAGTACCTATACAAAGAATAATTATCAATAAAATTATGGGCGTATCGCCAATAGCGCGTCGCGATAAAACTAGTGGGACTTTTCGACATGAAACCTGAACAGCGCGATCGCGCTGCATGGGACTCAAACGGTTAAGCCAGCATCGAATTGGAGTTGTGCACAAATTATCGAAGCTTTTGTGCTCGTATAAAACATAATTTGTTATATAAATTCCTTTCCAAATGTTATTACACTTCAAAAAAACCACTGAAGTACTTTACATATTTTTAATTTCATGTATAAATTATGTAACTTATCATTTAATATAACTCATGTTCATCTCCGGTTTTGTATGAAATTACAAAAAATAATTTATCACGTCATTTACGTTTATACATATTACGGTAACATATTCATGACATATCCGATCCACTCGACTAACACACCCACACCCTAGCGCACCTCTTATGCCCGATAGAAATTCAAATCACCACCACGTGCAGCATCTCTCGTCGTTTACGACTCGCGACTGGACCCACATTTCGGACACGGCAAACGAAGTTCTCGGTTCGTTACAGACGCCTCGTGAGACGACGATCTTCGTGCACACCGTGACGGGCAGAGCCAGTCGTTCCAGGGTGAACCCTTTTTTATGCCCCCCATGACCTGGCAAAGTTTACGAGATCGTGCGCGTTTGCCTCGTTTCCCATGGAAGCGACTGCGCCGACCTGACACCGGGCGTTATTGTTCCACGCATTATTTTTTTAAGAATCCCTAAGCATCGCCGACAGTGCGCCCTTTTTACTTCCAGTCTCGCCGCCCGCGTGGTTGTAAAAAGTTACTCGGACGGGTAAAGAGCGGTCGCCCTGTAAGGCCTTTTTCTTCGAAATTTTCTTCGACTCCCTAAATGCCGCCGGCGAACTTCGTATTTATTGCATTTAAAGTTGAATTCTTATTTTATTCGTCGGTAGTGAAAATTCAGAGTGATTTTTATATGCATGCGTGGCTGTAAAAAGTTACTTGGACAAGCGAAGAGCGGTTGCGTTGTAAGGCCTCTTTTTGCAATTTTCTTTGACTTCCTAAATGCCGCTAGCGAGGTCTGCGTTTATTGCGTTTAAAGTTGAATGGTTATTTTATTTGTCGGAGTTTAAAAGTTAGAGTGGTATTTGCATATATGCGTATGTATATAGATACTTGCGGTGTACGGAGTTTCTGATATATTTAATATGTGTAATTAATTTCATAATTAATGTTGGACAATAATTATCAGGCTTGTAAAATAATGGGGTACTGGCAAACGGTTGCAAAAAAAGTAGGAGTGTAATTTAGTTATCGGATGTTATGCGGTGAAAGCAAATTCCTGGCACTAAGTACAGCACCGAGGGCATCGTTCGTTCTCCGTTAACACTTCTCATTTAAATTCAATCTTCGCGACAGAGCGGGACGCGTCAGGAATACGTTACACTTCCGACGCTACTCTTTACATGCAAATGAGCGTAAACTGACTCATTCTGGCAGTAAAGTCGCCAGCTTATTTTTTATCGCTTACGAAATTTCTCTTGTTTCGTATCACTATGTTGCTAACAGATTGTTATAGCGCGTGTATAATAAAACAGCTCCACCGCATAATTGTAACGTCACAATCATCGTCGTTAACAAACGTTTCGTAGCAGATTTATCATCAATACCACCGAACGTAATATATTCCCATTAAAATATACTAGTACTATATACATACTACTACAAATAAACTACACGCAATACGGACTGATTACTACTAAGTATAGTATACTTTCATTAAAATAATTTTTGCACGCCTTCGTCTTCCAAATAATGATACATGCAAATGATCGTAAACTGACTCATTCTGGCAGTAAAACTAATTTTTTATCGCTTACAAAATTTCTCTTGTTTCGTATCACTATGTTGCTAACAGATTGTTATACCGCATTTATAAAAAAAAACAGTTCCACCGCGTAATTGTAACGTCACAATCATCGTCGTTAACAAACATATCATAACAGATTTATCATCAATACCACCGAACGTAATATACTTCCATTAAAACATATTATTACTATATTAACACTTTGACTGCGATGATGGTGACCATTGACCGGCGCAAGAGATTTTACTGAAGATCCAAAATATTCGCAATGGGTAGCAATAATTATTTTATAAATGCAGTTATTGTTAGAATAGTGATGCGATCCTTTGGTCTCCAATACCTGCACATTATTTACACTTTGCATAATTCAATCAAACGCTGTAGTACTTCACAGCATCGCCGTTCTAGTACAGCAAAATACGTGTCAACGTGTTAATACTACTACAAATAAACTACACGCAATACAGACTAATTACTACTAAATATAATATACTTTCATTAAAATAATTTTTACACGTTTTCGTCTTTCAAGTAATGATACATCGAAATGAGCGTAAACTGACTCATTCTGGCAGTAAAGCTTATTTTTTATCGCTTACGAAATTTTTCTTGTTTCGTATCACTATGTTGCTAACAGATTGTTATACCGCGTGTATAATAAAACAGTTCCATCGCATAATTGTAACGTCACAATTATCGTCGTTAACCAATATTCCATAGCAGATTTATCATCAATACCACCGAACATAATATACTTCCATTAAAATATGCTATACTATATTCATACTACTACAAATAAACTACACACAATACAGACTAATTACTACTAAATATAATATACTTTCATTGAAATAATTTTTACACGTCCTCGTTTTTCAAGCAATGATGCCTACTTTACGTGCAAACACACGATATGGCGTGCGATTGTTAAGTGTCATCACTGCCGCCAATCTGTCATTACACCAAATTACTGTTCTGGTTACAAGAAACGTGCCCCACATCATACAGCGTCATATTTGTCATTATTGCCGGTTCTAAGCGATTTAGCAGCACTACCGTCTGTCACCTTCGTGAGTGGTTCCCGAGACCTGCAACGCGCGGTATCCTCTTGTCTCTTTCGCACGCGCCTCGCATCGCATTTAACCGTTAGTCACGGATAAACCCGCCGCGCAGATACGATCCGGCGCGTTATTTTCCGGCGGATCAGCTGCAGCATTCCCATCATCATCCCCCGTGGCGAGCTGCACTCACAATCGGCCCGCGCGCCCGCTAATGAATCAAAATTTTCATTATTATCGTTCCACCCGCGCGCCGATTATTCCGCAGCGGGGCAGCAACCCGCCGCTGGTTGTGTAGGCCCGCCCGATGTTATTATTACGCCGGCAGATTTATTCCGGCGATCTCCGACGTGCCGGAAAATACGCTCTGCAAAGAGTCGCAACGGCATTGCGCAATCGGGCAACTTGTTGGGATGGAATCTTCTCGTTACTTGTCTTATCACTTTTCTTATCGGAAGTCTTTGGCAGTTCTCATGAGAACGCATTTCTGCTTTTGTCAAACCGTGAGCAGATCTTTGAGAAGTATTCTTATACTTTAAGACTATGTAAAGTGTTCATTGAAGAAATGGATTAGATACGAATAGTAACAATGCAGTAAAAAGGATAAAGTGAATAGAAGTTAGTAATAAATGCCTGTTTAGTTCCCGTTTCTAATTAACTATTTGATTCCCAGAGGTAGATCAGAAAATCGTGTTCAGAAATACAAATACCAAGCGGCGCGGTAGCGCTTGCTTCAATTTATGTCGAAAAAATGTGAAACGGGCAACAGCGCTTGTGTTTAGCAAATGAGTATAATTTAAAGTAATGGCAATTAGAGACGAAATGTATTGTTCATATGGTTCATAGCAAAAACAGTAACTATGTGGAGGATAATTATCAGTAAAGTTGAGCGCGTACCGCCGATAGCGCATTTCAGTAAAAATAGTGGGACTATTCGACATGAAATCTGAACATGGTGCATGGAACTCCAACAGTTAATTATTAATCTATAAACCTATTTTATATAAAATTATTGGTAATCCTATGTAAAAAAAGCGTTAACACGTTAACTGCCACGGTGGTCACTGGTGACCGGCGCAAACATTTTTTACGAAAAATGCAAAAAAATTCGCAATAAAGCCTATTTGCAATCTTGTAAAAACAATTGATATTGGACGGTGTTTCAATACTTTGGCTTCTAACAACTCTGCGTCACTTTCATTTTGCACGATTTAATCATACTCTGCAGTATTTCATTGCATCGCAGATCTGACATAACAAAATACTGCTGTATTAGAACGGCGATGCTATGAAATACTACAGCGTTTGACTGAATTATGCAAAATATAAATAATTTGTGGGTATTGAAGACCAAAGGATCGGATTACTATTCTAACAAGTGCATTTATAAAATAATAATTGTTACCCATTGCAAGTATTTTGGATCTTCAGTAAAATCTCTTGCGCCGGTTACCAGTGACCATCACGGCAGTCAAAGTGTTAACTGAATTATGCAAAATATAAATAATGTGCGGTATTGAAGACCAAAGAATCGCATCGCATTCCAACTGCATTTATAAAATAATAATTGCTACTCATTGCAAATATTTCGGATCTCCAGTAAAATTTCTTGCGCCGGTTGTCAGTGACCATTACGCCAGTCAAAGTGTTAATACATTGCGCCCCAGAAAATTTCGCGTACACTTTTCCGTCTGACGCGATCATTGCCCGATCGGTCCGTTTTCTACAATTTGTCTCCTTGCATGCGGGCATTCCTCATGCTTCCTGCCGCAATGCCGAGTGCAACGACACTTGAATGCAATTCCGCCGGTGTAGATGCACCGGAACGGCCAACGTACACAAACGCCTCCGCGGCCGTGCATTTTTCGCAGTGCCGTCTCCAGTCGTCGAGCGTTTCTGTTTCGACACGACGGAATAAAGAATCGGTTGACGAGTGGTGCCTCTCCATGCATATGGATGCATTCAGAGTGAAAACCAACCCTCGCCACCATTCTCTCTCTCTCTCTCTCTCTCTCTCTCTCTCTCTTTCTATCTTCCTCTATCTGGCCGACATTCGACCGTTCCTCTTCTCATGTTCCTTTCAACCGCTCGGGCATTCCGCGCGTTCCTGTGTTCGACTACACTCGATCGACATCATACGGCGAGGTCCCCTGTCTGCCCCTTCCGGCCGACGATCTCTGCCTTCCAAGCTGAAGGAGCGAAAAGAGAAATTGAAACGACTGGATAGCGGAGAAAACTGGGATACGCCGAATAATGCGACCTATAGAGCGGCGTTCGACCGTGAACACCCGCTGTGCATCGACGTTTCTGGAGGCGCTCGAAAATGTGCGGCGGAGCGAGCGTCCTTCTTTTTCTGCAGCCCAAAGTCGTCACTTCCGACAGACGCAATTTGCGACAGGGGTTAGTTTCGTTTTTAACCGTTTCGCGGACGGAACGGCTTGAAACAGACTAGAGTCTGGATAAAATGTTAGTTCACGTTTAACAAATGATATTCGTACTGTTATGCCGTGAAGGAAAGGTGTAGAGTACAGGTAAAGATACTTTTCTGTTTAACACTTTGACTGCCATGCGTATTTTGCTATATTGGAACGGGGATGCTATGAAATACTACTGCATTTGACTGAATTATGCAAAATGTAAATAACGCGCAGGTATTGCAGACCAAAGAATCGCATCACTATTCTAACAATAACTGCATTTATATAAAATAATTATTACTACCCATTGCGAATATTTTGGATCTTCAAAGTGTTAACACGTTGACTGCAACGGTGGTCACCGGTGACCGGTGCAAAAGATTTGAGTAGAAATGCAAATAATTCGCAATGAAGCCTATTTGCAATCTTGTAGAAACAATTGATATTGAAACGGCGTTTCAATACTTTGGCTTCTAATAACTCTGCGTTATTTTCTTTTTGCACGATTTAATGATTGCAGTATTTCATCGTATCGCGGTTCTAATATAGCAAAATACGCTTGGCAGTCAACGTGTTAAAGGCAGAACTTAAGATTTATTTGAGAATGACGTTCGGTTACAATGTTATAGGTAAGAGTTTTAGCTACGTAAATAGTCTGGTCAGAATGCACTTTTACTTCTGAGTCCTCGAATACTAGATCTTCCCCCTTTATGTACTTGATTTAGGCGTTGCTAACTGATGAGAATAGTGGTCTTTGGTGGTTGGAATATTGGACTTAGTCTCACGATTCCCACAGGATATGTGACACTTTTTACAGTTGCGAGATGTTCGGTGGCAATTTTTCCATCGCATACAGGTTAAAATATTGTGGAAAGTGGAGTTTTACCTAATTCCACAACTTCACAATTTGGGCAGTCTTAGGACAGCTCTCGTAATAAACGCATTTAGATCCGTGAGAGTACTTAACGTTTATGACTCCTCGCACTCGGGCGGGTATATAGGTGCTGTAAAAATAAACTTTTATTTTACAATCATAATTACGGCGGTAAAGGTCGGCATTAAAGCTTGGCTAAGTTTTCACACGGTTGTACCCATGCATTTTTTGACATAAAGGGAACGCGACTGCGCTGCTTTCAATTTTTTGTCATTATTTTAAATAAGGCTCTTGCAACGTCTCTCGCTAGACGACATAATTTTAAAAAATCCCTAGCACTTAAACAGGTGAAGAATTTTTTTGTAACGCGTCGAAAAACGTGTAAGACGAGCATGCATGCATTAAATTGCGCAATCCTTCTACATCGCACCAAACTCATCTATTATTTCATATACCGATTGTTCACGGTGATTTGAGCCGTTTATTTTGAAAGTGGCCTAACTCCGTTTATCTTCAAATCGAGTTAAATAACATTTACTGATAAATAATATGAATTTGTGCATGTAACCATGGTAACCGGAAAATATTCAAAAACGGAGTTAGGACATTTTCAAAATAAACGGCTCATTTATTGAAACATCGTTGAACCTTGCAAAACACTATTTCGTGCGTTTTCATGTGATTATTGTAATATATTGCCGCTGCAATAATTTATATGTTAGTCCGCGATTCGTTCAGAAGTCGAATCCGTGTCCTCTATTACACATCGGCCGCAATCGCATAGTTTGCTTTCATCGAACGTCTGAATTACTATTCGCTCGTTGCAAAGAATTTGAAACGAGCAGGATGGAAGTTTTGCAGGGTTCAGGCGTGAGTCAGCCAAGCGGCAGTTCAGAGTGTCCCAGGATCGTTGGAAATAGCCGGCTAACATGGGTTAATCGGATCCTATCTCGTTTGAGATTGGATTAAAGTAACTCGCTTAAGACCACGTCGGTCTAACCTCGGCATTGATCCTGTCGCACGATGTTCTTGGTTTTCGTGTCACATCAGCATCGACACGTTTTTCGATTACCAATAAGGTCTATTTTTAACGGTTACCCGTCAAACATTAGTCATATTCAATGCGTCCGCTTTTTTATAGACACACGCGTGTTTGCGAAAGAAGTCAGAAGTTAGAGTTTTTAAATTGTCGGTGCGTTGGCATATGAAATCATTCATTATGAATTAATACAAAAATGTTTGATGATATTACACTCACAAACTGTTAACACTGACTGCCGTGCATATTTTGCTGAATTAGAATGGCGATGCTATGAAATACTACAGCGTTTGATTGAATTATGCAAAATGTAAATAATGTGTAGGTATTGGAGACCAAAGGATCGCATCACTATTGTAACAATAAGTGCATTTATAAAATGATTATTGCTACCCATTGTAAATATTTTGGAACTTCAATAAAATCTTTTACGCCGGTCAGCGGTGACCATCATGGCAGTCAAAGTGTTAAAGTAATTCACGCGTAAACAGTTAACTTTGATCATGGTGCAATTTAATTAATGTAACCTTTGAGTGTTTTCGTTTGTAAGCACAGTGTTCCGCAAAGTTTATCATTGAAAACAATGCACGTGTCTCTTACGCAGGTAAATCAGGGTAGTTTTTGTCTAGCGCACCGGACAAGTTACTTCCCTGTATTCAGCACAACGAAGGGTAGACATTTTAAGAGGTAACGCGATCAGAATCAGTCTGTCTCTTCTCAACTCAGCGCGTTCCGTTCCGATTCAATACCGTTCCGGTATTGAATTCCAATCGTCCCGAATGGTATCGAATGCTTCGTCGATGGGTTCGATGGACGCGTCAATTAGATTGCTCGTTAATTGGATTATTCAAATTACATCTGACGTAGGTTGCGCCCTTTGCAGAGTCTCCCTGTAAACTTTTTGTTCGATTTCTCTCTCGTGAAATAAGCAATCGTAACTATCCAGTCTCTGAAGCCAGGCATACGTCTTTTGTTACGTAACCCAAACTCTACCCGCAATCGTTATTTAATTATTAAGAATTCCTCTTGCAGTTGATTGTGTAGCAATCTCTGTGAAGATCATGTAGCTAAAATTTGTGGTAAGAACATACTCGGCAGTAGTATATTCGACAAACACATAGTATGTGTGTTTGTTATAATATAGAATTAAGTTGTAACGAAACGTCGGTTTTATTTTTTAATTTTGGTACTGACAGTGTTTTTTGATAACTGACTTCAAGTGATAAATGTGTGACAATGAAATATGTTTTAGCTGAAGTTCTTTTAATCTTTATTAACACGTTGACTGCCATGGTGGTCATCGGTGACCGGCGCAAAATATTTCATAAAAAACTCAAAAAATACCCAATAGGTAGCATTTATAATTTTATAAATGCAATTAATATTAAAGAGTGATTCAATTCTTTGGACTCCGATACCTTTGCATTATTTTCATTTTGCACAATTCACACCTGTTTTATACTACTTCATCACGTTGCGGTTTTAATATAGTAAAATACGCACGGCAGTCAACGTGTTAAATAGTTTACTAAAGTTAAAGAGTCTTATTACAATAAATTTCTGCATCGTAGCCGTACGTGGGATAACTATCATAACCGATAAGTCTAATTCAATCCCGACACTATATAGACTCTTTCATAATAATTATTTTATGCCATCTAGACTTCCAAATATAAACTGCAAATTAAACAGCAACTTGCAACTATCTTCTGCGCATAAACCGTGTACTCTCCTTTCCACAAAATATTGTAATTTCTTCATGACGTGTATATACGTGGAAAACAGCGACATGGTTAAAAATAGGTAATCGACAAATACGTTACATGGACGCTCGGTTTCATTTAAACGGCACAGTCACACATATGTGCGCTGCATCGTAAGATTAAACTTGCGGTGTACTATTTTACTAAAGTTAAAGGATCTTATTACAATAAATTTCTGCATCATAGCCGTACGTGGGATAACTATCATAACCGATAAATCTATTCTAATCCTGACACTATATAGACTTTCTTTCATAATAATTATTTTATTTCGTCTAGACTTCCAAATATAAATTGCAAATTAAACAGCAACTTGCAACTATCTTCTACGCATAAACCGTGTACTCTCCTTTCCACAAAATATTGTAATTTCTTCATGACGTGTATATACGTCGAAAACAGCGACATGGTTAAAAATAGGCAATCGACAAATACGTTACATAGACGCTCGGTTTCATTTAAACGGCACAGTCACACATATGTGCGCTGCATCGTAAGATTAAACTTGCAGTCTACTATTTTACTAAAGTTAAAGTCTTATTACAATAAATTTCTGCATCGTAGCCGTACGTGGGATAACTATCATAACCGATAAATCTAATTCAATCCCGACACTATACAGACTTTCTTTCATAATAATTATTTTATTTCGTCTGGACTTCCAAATATAAATTGCAAATTCTACAGTAGCTCGCAACTATCTTCTATGCGTGTACTCTCCTTTCCACAAAATATTGTAATTTCTTCATGACATGTATATACGTCGAAAACAGCGACATGGTTAAAAATAGGCAATCGACAAATACGTTACATAGACGCTCGGTTTCATTTAAACGGCACAGTCACACATATGTGCGCTGCATCGTAAGATTAAACTTGCGGTCTACTATTTTACTAAAGTTAAAGAGTCTTATTACAATAAATTTCTGCATTATAGCCATACGTGGGATAACTATCATAACCGATAAGTCTAATTCAATCCCGGCACTATATAGACTTTATTTCACAATAATTATTTTATTCCGTCTACACTTCCAACTAACGTTCGTCTAAACATCAACTTGCAACTATCTTCTACGCATGAAGCGTGTAGTCTCCTTTCCACAAAATATTTTAATTTCTTCATGACGTGTATATAGGTGGAAAACAGCGACATGGTTAAAAATAGGCAATCGACAAATACGTTACATAGACGCTCGGTTTCATTTAAACGGCACAGTCACACATATGTGCGCTGCATCGTAAGATTAAACTTGCGGTCCCTCGCGCCACGTTCCCGTGAGTCCCGCCGGTACGTAGGTATCTAAACTTTTCGCGATGACATTCGCAATCGCGGGCATACTCGTCAAATGGAAGGAACGTCGCAGTGTCCGGTACGATGCGATCGATCTGCTGAGCCGCGCAAGGCCGATTAATAAATTGCTTCCGTTCAATTATAGACCGTCATAAATCGAGCCGTCTACGGGTAGTCGCCCAGCTCGTCAACGAGGAAATTGAACGATGCTCTCTCCTCCTGCCTCCATACTCTTCTGTCTTTCTACTGTCCTCTCCTCTCTCTCTCTCTCTCTCTTGAGTCTTCGCCGACGTCGACGTTGTGTTCTCCTGCAGCTATCGTCGAGTTAAGTTAATTTCGAGAAAAATTCACTCTCGCTGACGTTGTATCGTACGTGCAACGTACGACCTAATTGGCAAATTGTCCACTTAAGCCCTCGCAGCTCCGGGACTAGCGTGGAATTGTTTCAGAATCTAAGGACGTTTCGAAGTTTTCTATTAAATGCATTAGGCGAGATAAATGTCTATCCAGGGATTTAATATTGTGGGATTTTACGGGAGGGTCATTAAAATTTGCTTCGGCACCAATGGTGTAGCGTTGATGATATTATTGTGAACAGGGTGAAAATATCAATTATATGTTATGATGAATTATATGTATGATATATCAATGAAAATATCAATTATAAATTGTCCACTTAAGCCCTCGCAGCTCCGGGACTAGCGTGGAATTGTTTCAGAATCTAAGGCCGTTTCGAAGTTTTCTATTAAATGCATTAGGCGAAATAAATGTCTATCCAGGGATTTAATATTGTGGGGTTTTATAGGACGTTCATTAAAATTTGCTTCGGCATCAATGGTGTAGTGTTGATGATATTATTGTGAAGAGTGTGAAAATATAAATTTATGAGGAAAGAGATAAATGGTTTTCATGTAAAAAAAAATCGTTCATACATGTCTTAAGTAAAGCCATTATAGATTATAATGATTTATTCACGATAGTTACATTCCTGGAGACACTTGAATTAGAAACCAGGCAGGATATCGGCGTAAAACAGAATTCGTGAAAAGTTGTTTAGAATTCACTGCGAAAATGGTCTGAAAGACGAAAGCACAGGTGCGACTCATATTGTGCAGAAATGTAAATAGGCCCAAAAGTATAGAGACTATTTTCTTGCGAGAGTTCCGATGCAAACCAAAACCACAGAAACTCTTCGGCGAAAAATATTACGAGACCCTTTTGCCGTCACCGTTTCGAAGTTCGTCCTTCTCATTTTCTTCCTTCACTCTTTTGTGCTTCATACTGCATCGATTTTCTTTCCGGCCTGAGCCATTCAGTCTTTCCGCCTTACAGACGAACGATTCGCCGAAGTCGAAAAGCCGATCAGACAGTACTTCGTAACCGATTCGACTCTTTTTGTATTCTTGAAATTATATTTACTTTAATATTCCCACAATTTCCGATCACTTCGTTCCCTTTCTTCATACCTCCGCAAAACTTGTCTCTGCATTTCTCGCTTTTAGACTGTGCATCGTTTGCAAAATATTTTCCAGGTATAAAATCACTTTACACTTTAGCACAAGTCTCAAAATAACTTGTTACTATTCTGATTTTCGTGTCGTACACGCATTAGCTTCGGTTATTAATTCCAGCGTTCTCTTTTTCCCTGCCCGCCATCTGTCCAGTCGCACTTAACAGCGCGACTGCGTCAAAGCGCCGGCAATTTCCGCCGAAAAATCGTTCCGCCCGTCCGCAGTATGCTATCTTTCGAAAAATGCGAAAGAAGCCAAGGGCAACAACCCGCGGCATTCTCGCGCGTTAAACCGGGGAAAAAGCTCGACGCGTCATTGAAATTTCTCGCGTAACGACGTTAACCGTCTCGCGCCGTTGAAACGAAAAAAGAATGTGACCGGCGAGCGTGTCATATACCGACGGGGCCCTCCATCGGAATTCGATAATTCGAAAGCGTTACATCGGAACGATTTTATTTTCGAGTGCGATGATATCGGTGCGCCGGCCGGGCGACGCGAAGCTTTCAGGTTAAGCTCTGATATCGGGCGTGTCTCGTGGGACACGTGGCCGGGTACCCGTTAGTTCGATTAATTAATTAGCGCCCATTATCGAGCCTCGAAGACCGTCGAGAGTCGTGTGGACCGAAGGAGAGAGGTCCCACTTTCTGTCCTCTCGACCCACGAGTGGTACGGGCCGGCGGAGAAAATGAAAGGGGTCGTTGGGGGTGGAGTGCGGAACGACGGCAGTGCTCGTAGGAGACGGAACCGAGCACATAATTTAATTCTCCGAGTGCCATTCCTCGGAGCACTTTCCGTTTCTTTTTCCTCGACTCGCTCCTCCGCCCACGTCCTTCCCTCACTCTCGTCGGAACAACGAATAAACAACGGGCTCCGTCCCGCGTGCCATTAGGTTCCTTCGGCCTGCTGCCTTCCCTTTTTCCGTCGCGGTTGCCGTGTCCCGACTACTCGGAAAAAGTTTTCATTCACTTCCGCCCGCGGACCCTCGATAAGCAAATAATGACTTTCGGTCTATGGACGGAAGTGAAGCGCTAACAGCGAGATGCGCACTTTGCGTCGGTACTTTGTTTTCCGACGCTTTCGTCGGTCTCGGTTTTTTCCTTTCAATTAGGCGCGTTCGACGACTACGACGCAGGAACGAGAGTCGAGGGTGCGGGGGTGCATGGATTTTTTCTAATCGCGTTTTATGTTGACGCGATCTGCTTCACGAGTTTTTACGGAGATGAAGGGTGTAAATTGTACGACGAAAGTGTTCAGCGGAATAACAAATGATATATATTTTCTCACAAACTTAATAAGGTTCACAAAATTAATAAGGAATGATTAACACGTTGACTGCCAAGCGTATTTTGCTATGTTAGAACCGCGATGCGCTGAAATACTGCACAGTATGATTAAATCGCGCAAAATGAAGGTAACACAGAGTTGTTAGAAGTCAAAGTATTGAAACACCGTTCCAACATCAATTGCTTTTGCAAGATTGCAAATAGGCTTCATGGCGAATTTTTTGCAATTTTAGTAAATTCTTTTGCGCCGATCATCGGTAACCACCGTGGCAGTCAACGTGTTAAATGATATATATATTTTCTGACAAAATTAACAAAGGTTCACAAACAGAAAATATGCTGTACTCGTGGTGAGTTTATGGAAAAAGTTAGTGCTGCGTTGTTGTAACTTTGGTGAAGGTGCTCGACCAAGTGACGCCCAAGACCCTAGTTTCCGTATCCGAAAATGTGTTTCTCCCCTCCAGCCCATTTTCTTCCTCGTGCGTTAATTTGTGGATTTTCCGAAATTCGGAAAGGAAGTGGAGATATGCGTAGATTGGTGTCATGTGCATGCGATCGGGTAGGTATCAGGATCGGAACAAGGTACTGCAGGCTCGGCATGCGTGAAGAAAAAGGGATATGACCAGAAAGGACAGGAAGCATTAGGCGATATTTGGATAAGCGATAAGTTTGAGCGTGGACGTTGATTACTTTTTCGGGATTTATTAAAATACGGAAGACAATGGGAGACTAAAGGCGGTGTTGGCTAACGGTGGCCGATGAGTTGGAGGTGAAGAGTCCGGGTTTCGTTCGTCTTGCAAACGTACAGTGCAGGCCAGTGCGTGGGCGTTAGGATACGCGTGCATTTACTTTCTGTTTGTTACCGTTACGCTCGTGGTCAACGGTTCCTTTTTTTTTTGTATCCCTCCGCAAGATCGGTGGATAAAAAATTACGTGGGTGGTTTTGACATACCGACCGGTGCAGCTTTCGACTAATTGTTATTGGAATTGTTTGGACAGCTACGCATTTCGAACCTTTGGCAATTGACTTGAAAGCAATGTAAATTTGTGGATAATTTCGATGTCCTGATAATGTCACAAGCATTATGGCGATAACTTGCTAACATGTACAATTTGGGATTAATTCTTTGCTACAATTCATTCTCAGTAACTATAATTAACTGCTGCGATTCATCGCTAAGATTGAACATGTTATTTAGGTTTGCTTGGATACGGAATGTCGGCGAAAAGTCGAAGATAGCTTACGAAGGTGGTCGCATCAATTGATATATTTCATTCCAGTTTCTTGACGATGGGATTTGCGCTTGCAAGCCGCATGATATTTTCCATGCACAGACGCGGACATCTCTTGAAACGATTTGAAACGATGCAGCATAATGTTCAGTCGTTACTCCCCTTCGTTCTTTAGCATCGAATTATTCTATTTGGCAGATTGAACTGGTTCTTTTTCCACCCTGTCGTCACGTAACCGTGAAACTGCTCCGATTTATGGTATTGGCCAGCAGCCTTGAATTCCTAAGAAGCCAAGCGAAAACTTCTATTGTGGTATTGAACAAATCGCCACTTTGCTTTCTCTAATTAATCGATGAATAACGTATACGTCTTAAAAGTAGGTGTTCGTTCTCTCTACGTATTTGAGTGTCGTTTTTAAGCTAGTTGCGTGTCAAATTTTTTTGATTGAGACATGAGGTTCCCACCAGTGCAAAGATTCGTCGAAAATTAGAAGCACACTCGTGATTTAACCACAATGTAATTTTGCGAACGCGGACCTGCATATCCGTTGTTGGAGTGTAAACTAAAGTCCACAGTTTACACGGGTTTGAATGTACACAGTAGGAAAGTTAGTTTCAATTTACATTGTAATCACGTAGCTGACATTTCATAAATAGGACAGATGTCTAATTGCACGGCATGCCACAAGACTCAACGTAGTAGACAAAAGTTGGTAACGCTTCGATGCCTTTTGCTATCGCGTTACGATGTTATGTTCAAATACGATCAAATGGATGGATCAGTAAATTTTTCCGATCACCTCCCATGTTATTCTGTACGCACTCGAATCCATCTTCGCAGCGTTAACGCACCACCATTAAACCGAATCTGTGCTGTAATTCAAAGGCCAATAATCTGCTTACGCGTCGGACTGTTTATTAATTTTTTAACAAAACGCTTCGAGCGCTGAATACCGTACTTTCGGGCTAAAGACAATACGCCGAGAACGAAGAACGCGAGTAAACGGATCGCACGAGTGGCGCCACACTCTGCGTAAGAGGATTTCGGGAAATCGGGTATTCCTCGCGTATAAACACATTTTTTCAATTCCTTCATTATTATGCATTTGCCTAGTCCGTCGAACTCGTTGAACAACCGTTCCCACCGCTTTTGTGCATGCTTCGGACGTGGCAGCACATAAATAAACAAGCTTCTTTACGCAGGCATTCATTAAACTTCAAATATACCGAGCCGACAATGATTCACGATTATGCGCGTCTATCATACGTACTCCGTACCTAATTTTCCGCTTAAATCCACTCGACACCTGGAGAACAAAACATGAAACGCGGTGAGCAAAATTCAACGCGACACTTCGTAACAAATCCTCGCGCGTAAACTCGACATGTACCTACGACGACTTGCGTATCTAATTATTTCTGCAGGCCGCAGTATTTTCGCGCATTTCCTAATACTTATTCTCTCACCATTAGCATTGGGTTTATGGGACGTGACACTTTGACGCATTCCGATTTTGTCAACGAAAATGGCAGGACATGTTTCCATTTCTCTCTTATTATTTGCGCTGATTTTTACCCATTTGACAAAACTAATATATATCCAAACTAATATCCTTCGAAGGCTTTTAATCTCGAAGTCCTTTATGTGGTATACTTATCTCTATGAATGCGCATCATTTTACCGCGGTTGCAAATTGAATATTAATTCTATCAAATCGGCTTCACACACGAAGACACCGCTTCAGAAATAAATATCAATGTAAGTTTACTAAAATGCGTTTCATTCATGTGTCCATTTAACGCGTATCCATAGAGTCAGGTATACAAGAAATACCCGTAAACCTAATGTTTAGGTTATTTAACACGTTGGCTGCTGTGGGAGTCACCGGTGACCGGCGCAAGAGATTTTACTGAAGATCCAAAATATTCCCAATGGGTAGTAATAATTATTTTATAAATGCAGTCATTGTTAGAATAGTGATGCGATTCTTGCACATTATTTACATTTTGCATAATTCAGTCAAACACTGTAGTATTTCATAGCATCGCCGTTCTAATACGGCAAAATACACATGGCAGTCAACGTGTTAAAAATATCCGTAAACTTCCGTGCTTCATCAAAACACTTCAACCGCACGTTCGCGCTGACAAAAAGTCGCCGGAATTTAATCAAACCTCATGCAGCCGTAGATGCGGTCCGAAAAATGCTAGATATCACGCGCATAAGGCCAGAACGCACGTTTTACGTGCGAGAAAAGGAAAAGTGAAAAGCTTAACTCAGCTTAAGGTCACGGGGCTGCATTCCTAGACGCGTAAACCACGGCCCCATCTATGAGCCGTAAACAACGGTTAGGCGGGGGGTATATAAGATGCGTCAAATTATCAAGATATACATTCCCGAGGTTGCGCTCGCTCTCCTGGGCGTTGCGGGCGGCAAGTTGGGCAGAAGGGCCGAAAGGGCGAAGAAAAGACGGCGAAGTCAGGAGCAAACTAGGGTGGCGGCAGGTTACGGGACCGGTTCGAAACCGGCGGGAGAGCCTGGCAAAAGATCGGAGGCGGAAAACACGGCCTGCCCGCGCAGACACTTGCCCCCATTGCACCCTGGGGTCTATATTAATGATATAATATTTCTTTGATTCACCGGAGCGGCGTTTCTCTAACCAGCCCGCAGCTTCCGCCCTCTGCCGCTCTCGCTCGGTCACGTTCTCTCTCGAGATTTTCTCCTTTAAGAATACTCGGGTGGGCAGGGGCTGGAGAGGGAAGCGAACGAAGGCGGACCGAGTTCAAACGTAGCTTCAGCCGGTGGAAGCCCGTTTCGCATCCCTTATAGCCTGGATAAATTACATTCATGTTCTTCTGCCGAGTCTTCCCAACCTACCACTATGCCTCTTCGCACACTCTCACTGCTCCGCCGAGTTCCACCCTTAAATCTCGAATAAGTCGCTGCAGCGGCGTAGGCATTCGACTTCGCCAGTGAAGGACGGGATCTTACGGCTGTTCTGAGTTTATTTAAATCAGAAATGACTCCTGCCTCCCCTTCTGTTGCTTGTCGACCGCAATAATATCTCTCGATCGACGTCGACGGAAACTTGCCAGGTGACTTACTTAGAGTGCTTAAACTACGTCACGCGTTCGGGCTTGCTAACACGGATCGCCGGCTCATATTCCGCAATTGCTTCTGGTGTATCTGGTTGGACGCTTCAGAGGATTATGCACTCCGGGTTAATTCTCTTTGCTGCGGATCGAAATACGGCAGGCGATGAACGGAGTTAATGATGAAGGCGTGATTTAAGTTGTTGGGGTGGTTGTGAATGCAGGGAGAAGAGTGGATAAAAGAATGATTAGGATGATGGGAAAGTTGTTTGGTGAAAGAGAGACGTTTAGAATATTCTTTCGATTTAAGTAGAAATTATTTTATTTGCATCTCTGGTATATGGGCTAATTTTTATGTAATTAACCCTTTGCGGACGACGACTTTTTCGGTTGGGTAAGGTAGCAGGCCGAGGCGATTTTCGCAAATGTGTCGAGTGTCTTGCAGGGTACACTAAAATGATCTTATGTACAAACTTTTTTACAAAACGTTATATTTTGATAGTTTCTCTATTTTCCACCTTTCAAAAATATAACCTTGCAAAAATGACCGCCGCCCATGAATTTGGTAGAATTCGTGATAGCATTGGGTTTTATAATCACAGTTTGAACACCATGCCGGAGTATTCATTCAACACTACTCAGTTCTGCATTGTAATAATTTGCCAACACCGTGACGATCTTCTTATCTTTCCACGCCAAAATCACATTATTATTTCTATGATAGACTACCATTGGTTTTCCTTTTGGAAGCCGTCGTTTTTTTATTGCATCTGGCAATTCTTTTCTATTAGTTAGTATCGTCCCAGTCAAATGACATTCCAATTTATGTAATTTATTGGCTGAAAAGTAATTGGTATAATACCGCCTTTCTATCAGTTAAAGCTAACGCCGAAACGCCGTGGCGACCGAGAGTCGCCTCTCGTCCGCAAATGGTTAATAGTTACGGCGAAATCCGAATGCTCGATGAAGAGCGAATTAAACTAAAATCAACGAAAAGTTGTTTCACTGAAGAGCGATATTCGAAATATGTTTTCGATTTAAGTAGAAATTCTTTAGCTCGCATCTCCAGTATGTGGCCTAATTTTTGCGTAATTAACACATTGCGTACGGGAGACGAGATATCTCGTCCTTAGCAATCCGAACATTGTGGCCTGGAGACGAGATATCTCGTTTTCAGGTTTCTTCGAATCAATCGACAATTTAAGAAACTAAAAATAGGCTCTCTTGTTACATTACCAGGATAACGAAGTCTTGCGTATCCCCTTAACAAATGGTTAACGAAAAAAAATGAATGTCGACCTTCTGAGAGCATAAAAATCAGTCGGTCAGTATAGCCATTACATTGATAGCTCTGTGGCTCTGTGCATCATAGCTTACAAAGTGTTTTATTGTTGTACAGCATTTTATTATTTCAAAGTTCGCGTTTTAATTTGTAAGGAAACAACTTTTTAAAAATCATTTATATTTTCAGTTTTTTAATGATAATTTATAATAAGCATTATTTTATTACATAGGCCCTAATTCTAAAATAGTAGCAAAATGACACATAGAATTAAACAGAATGAAAGTGAAAGTGAATTGTTGTTTGACGATTTATCTGGTGCACCAAATAACACTTCAGGCGAAGATCTACTGAGTGATAATAGCGACATTATGCATCGTATAAAGTATTTCTAGAGCGCCCAAAAATGTGCGGGCCCTGGGAGCGCGTCGCGCGAGGAGAGCCCCGTACACAATGTGTTAATAGTTAGATTGATACGTCTGAGTATACATAAATTCGTAAATATGCAAGAACATGGTACAGCATGCAACAACATTGTTGTTTATACACTCGATGGGGCGATACGCGTTTCATATCAATCACGCGACACACTCACACTCTCTGAGCGATGCCGCACCAATTCTGCACAGCGACACACTTACACGAAATCACATAATACATATTCAGCGAAAGTACGCGTGCGCATTAAAACACGTTTTCACGTCGAGTTTCACTCTTCATGCAGAAAGTTAACATGTTCGCTCGTATACCCTCGGGACCGTCCTCTTCGCGAAGCACAGCCTTGTTCCGCATGTACTGACCAGCGTTGCACTTACGTGCACATGTGTGCACGTACGCGGTGAGATGTTGTTTACGACGAGGCATGCGAATTCGATCCAATAACATCTTTATGGCCGACATAGAACGAACGCCGCTGCAGGTACTGCTGTGCGACGGTCGGTAGTCGTCCTGGAAAGGGAAAGCGGGGGTGGGCGGTAATCCGAGGGTAGTATTCGATGGAGAATGCGCCCTGTGTCGTGCGAGCATACGGCTCCTTGAGCTTTGGAAAACGAAGCCTACACACGCGACTAGACAGACTGCCGCTCTCTCAATTTCTCCCATTCTCTCGCTGTTTTCGTTTCTGACACTCTTGCCTCTTCTTTTTCCCCGCTTACAGCCCGCACGCTCACTCTTGTTTTCTATGTCATCATCTCTGGTCGTATTTTGCGTTTTTCTCCTTCTCCCGCCATCTTCCGGTTTATACACCGCGTTTCCACCCTCGCGCTGCTTTTCATACGCTCTTCTCTCTTCCGCGCTGTCTAGGTTTGCGCATTTCGTACGTTCGCGTATATACCGCGTGACACGTCGAAATAATATAGGCGAACGTACATGTGTATCCACAAAATAATAATCGTCCACAATCATCCCACCGTCTCACGGTGATGTACGACCCCATAAACACACCCGGCGCCCTTGTAATGGGGTTGGATACCGCGAGGGATCTCCCTCGCCTACCGACTCACGCCCCTGCGATTATCGGACTTGCCGGCAAGCCGCGTTCCTGGGGTCAGTCATTTCTTTGCGAGCCCCCGAATCGAGACCCGAAATATTGTCCCAGGGCGGATAAATGTTAATTTACAGTTGTTCTCGGAAGAGCCATTAAAGTTTGAAGTCGGCAGATTTATGACCGCCGTGATCGAACAAATTGATTAAAGGCGAACGCTCTTATTTCCGGGTGAAACGAAGGAACTTCATCGGTAAGTTGCGGTTGATATTTTTAACGGTGTACTCGCTGAAGTTGATTTATATCTTACGTTTGCCGGGTCAGGGCACGTTTCGTAATAACTCCCGACGTGTCGTGCGCGGTGCGTTGCAACTTAGGTTTCGTCGAGTGCGTCATTTTTCGACCGACAGCACCGTGCATTTTCGCGCGGACCACGCCCCTTAGAGCAATTGTTAACACTTTGACTGCCATGGTGGTCATCGGTGACCGGCGCAAAAGGCCTCACGAAAAATTAAAAAAATACCCAATCGGTAGCATTTATAATTTTGTAAATGCAATTAATATTAAATAGTGTTTAAATTCTTTGTTTTCCGATACCTTCGCATTATTTTCATTTTGCACAATTCAATCATATTCTGTAGTACTTCATCACATTGCGAATTTAATACAGTAAAATACGCACGGCAGTCAAAGTGTTAAATAGTGGCATCGGCAAAGAATCCCTTATATTTTCAACGGTGTACTCGCTGAAGTTGATTTATATCTTACGTTTGCCGGGTCAGGGAACGTTTCGTAATAACTCCGTGTCGTGCGCGGTGCGTTGCGACTTAGGTTTCATCGAGTGCGTCATTTTTCGACGGACAGCCCCGTGCATTTTCGCGCGGACCACGCCCCTTAGAGCAATTGTTAAATAGTCGCGTCGGCAAAGAATCCCTTTTGTATCCTTTGTTCCGTTCGTTTCCTCTGTATTCCGAACGTGCGTCGGCGACGTCATCAAATTAATTACTGCCGCTATTCTTTCATACGCTCCTGAATAAATCGTTTTCATGAACATCGCAGTGTGTCCTTAATTGACGAACAATGCGAGTCCATTCGCTCGGGCTACCTCGTTCCACTTTTGTCTAGATAAATACACGTATGTCCGCGAACAAGCGCGCGCGCGCACAAGCGACAGAGAGGCAGGCACCCCTGATTGTCTCTCTCCGCATATATCGATCTCTTTTCCGCCGGGCCCCGAACATAAGAGCGAATCCTCGGTTCAAATTCAGAATTTCGCTCCATTTGGACGAAAACCCAATTGCACGGCTCTATGCGTCATTAGCGTTGGAAACAGAGTTAACGCCTTTAAACCCAGGATGGCTGGTCCGGCCGCGATATTATGTCGCGCTTGTGCGCGTTACTCATGCATGCACGCGCACGTTGATTTCGCACCTGCGCAGGTGCACACGACTACGCATATGCACACCAGCGCATTTCTACGTTACACACCGACAACAACATCCCTCGCCCCCTTCACCCACTCATCCCACTCGTGTGTGCCACTGTAGAATGATGACCCCCATGGAAATGCGAATGAATGACCGTTCGTCCCGCCAAACTCGATTTCCGTGTATAAACTGCGTATTTTCCCGTTCCCCGGCTCCTACCCCCTCTATCCCTGTTCGTCTTCCTTTCTCTCTCGCGTCCAATGCCTGACCCACGAAATTCCAATTTCTACTAACGAAGCTGCTACTACCTCCGACGCAATGCGAGATGTCAACCATTTTTGACGGTTTCATCGTGCGTCCGAGTTGACACGCTAAGAACCAGGTCGGTAGGGAACGTTTGCGTGGGACGATGCGTGATTGAAGTTAACACGTTGACTGCCGTGCGTATTTTACTACATTAAAACCGCAACGCCATGCAATACTGCAGAATCTTGTTCAATTGTCTAAAATTAATCCTTTGCGGACGGAGCGATTCGAAGCCGATGACACCCATCAAAATTACCAACTCTCGTTTAACACATGCCATTTGTAAAATACATACATATATGCCCGCCTCGGTTCTATTACTTATTTTTCTCGAACGCATATTTATATCTCGGCGTTATCAGGTGTTTTCGCCGAACATAAGTATGCCTTCATCGGTTATAGGAATATCTTATGCTGAATGCACATATGCGTCGCTCGTCCGCAAAGGGTTAATATAATGGCTAGGTATTGGAGGTCAAATGTTTGAATTGCTATTCTAATGCGAAAGGCAGTTATAAAATTGCAAATGCGACTAATTTCCAGTTTTTTTGCATTTATAATGCAACTTTTTGCGCCGGTCACCGGTGACCACCATGACACTCAACGTGTTAATATCGACTAATGGGTGGGTAATTTGAAGACGCGTAGTTTTGATACTTCGGACGCAGAGTGCAGAAAGCAGCCTATGCACCGAGTGAGGAAATTATGGACAATTTGTGCTATAGTCGGAAATGTGTGAAATCCGTGGACAGAAGATTAAATATTTTGCAACTGTATGTTTTACAGATGACAAACGAAGGAAGTCGTCTTAACGCTGTACTACTTTGGTTCGTTACGTCAATTAATCTCAGTTAATTGGGTGGTTCTCGTACCTGCAGTATGTTATACTGCAGTGTAAGAACAAATAATTACATTGAATGGAAGACGTTGATATTTGTTTCTGCTAGTTGATATAATCGGGCTGCGACGTTCGATATCGTATTTTTCTCAATACTCCTAGCAATACATCTTCTGCGCGCCGATATTCTTGACTTTGGTGCATCAGGTCAATTAAACAAATTTAATTGAGTGGTTCTCGTACCTACGGGATGCCATCTTATTTTGCAGTGTAAGAACAAATCATGACATTGAATAGAACTCGTTGATATTTGTTTGTGTCAGTCGATATAATCGGGCTGCGACGTTCGATATCGTATTTTTACCAATACCCCCAGCGATGCATCTTATGCGTGCCGATATTCTTTAACACGTTGGCTGCCGTGGGGGTCACCGGTGACCGACGCAAGAGATTTTACTGAGGATCCAAAGCATTACCACTGGGTAGCAATTATTATTTTATAAATGCAGTTATTGTTAGAATAGTGATGCGATTCTTTGGTCTTCAATACTTGCACATTATTTACATTTTGCATAATTCAGTCAAACGCTGTAGTATTTCATAGCATCGCCGTTCTAATATAGTAGTATTTTGCTATGTTAGAACCGCGATGCAATGAAATACAGCAGGGTACGAATAAATCGTGGAAAATAAAGGTAACGCTGAGTTGTTACAAGCCAAAGTATTGAAGCGCTGTTCCAATATCAATTGCTTTTACAAGATTGCAAAAGGTTTCATTGCGAATTTTTTTGCATTTTTCGTAAAAATGTTAACACTTTGACTGCCATGATGGTCACCGATAACCGACGCAAGAGATTTTACTGAAGATCCAAAATATTTGCAATGGGCAGCAATTATTATTTTATAAATGCAGTTGTTAGAATGGTGATGCAATTCTTTGGTCTCCAATACCTGCACCTTATTTACATTTTGCATAATTCAGTCAAACGGTGTAGTATTTCATAGCATCGCCGTTCTAATACGGCAAAATACGCCCGGCAGTCAACGTGTTAACTCTATAGTACTTTGGTGCATCAGGTCAATTAAACAAATTTAATTGAGTGGTTCTCGTACTTACAGGACGCCACCTAATTTTGCAGTGTAAGAACGAATAATTACATTGAATAGAACACATTGATATTTGTTTGTGTCAGTCGATATAATCGGGCTGCGACATTCGATATCGTATTTTTACCAATACTCCCAGCGATGCATCTTATGCGCGCCGATATTCTTTAACTCTATAGTACTTTGGTGCATTAGGTCAATTAAACAAATTTAATTGAGTGGTTCTCGTACCTACAGGACGCCATCTTATTTTGCAGTGTAAGAACAAATAATGACATTGAATAGAACACGTTGATATTTGTTTGTGTCAGTCGATATAATCGGGCTGCGACGTTCGATATCGTATTTTTACCAATACCCCAGCGATGCATCTTATGCGCGGCGATATTCTTTAACTCTATAGTACTTTGGTGCATTAGGTCAATTAAACAAATTTAATTGAGTGGTTCTCATACCTACAGGACGCCATCTTATTTTGCAGTATAAGAACAAATAATGACACTGAATAGAACACGTTGATATTTGTTTGTGTCAGTCGATATAATCGGGCTGCGACATTCGATATCGTATTTTTACCAATACCCCCAGCCATGCATCTTATGCGCGCCGATACTACACGTGCAAGATATCGTCTGGGACGTATTGTTGCCGTCATATTCGCATTGCATTCTATATGAACAATAATATCTCCGCGCCGTCTCTAAAGTGACACTTGAAGGGAACGATGCCTTATCACCGATTTCGTCTTTCTCCCCCGCATTTACTGCCTTTTGATTGTCTTCTCTTTCCGCCCCGCCTTTCTCCTTTCTTTCAGCGATCCCTGGTCTGTATTTCACGATCTCTCGTGAGCGCATTCGGTAATAGGCAACAATTCTCGAGACTCCGCAATGCCGCTTGATGTCTCTTCTGGAAATCAACAGAACGGCGTAATAAACGAGTAAATCCTTATATATCTAGGTAACCGCCGAATCCCGCTATTATCTTTCCGCAGAGGCACTCGTATTTTTTCCCTTCCACTCGTCGCGATACGAAGTGGAATGCATTTTGCATCGAGGCGTATCGGCTCGCGGTGATCGAAGGATTGACGAGAAACTGATCTCGTGAGAGTAGTGATCGAACGATAGGAAATAAGGATAGACAAAGAGAGAAAGATTGCTTGCCAATCGAAATGGATTGCGAGAGGAACGAGAAGAAAACTAAAAGAGTGGGCAGTCGGGAGATGGGGGTGAAGCGACGAAGATGGAGATCAAGTTTATAGTTCGATGAAGCAGCGGGGGTATACCGACGTAGAAATATATATACGTTTCTCTTACTTGCCTAACGGTGGATCGTTCGCATTTTCTTACGTGTCTTCTCATTCGCGCTTGTTGATTATGAATTCTAAGGCTTGTGAATGAATTTATTACGAACTCGTGAGGCGCCGCTCTCGCTTGCTTATTGCTTATTACCCGTCGTTTCTGTTTTTTCTTCCACCCACTGCTCTCGGCTTTATTAATGTCTCTGGATACAATCGGTTTGGAAGCAACGCGCGGAAAATATATTTCCCTGGGAGATGATATACCCTGAGGAGCGGAGACGTCTCTTGATTTAACAGAAGATGCATGTTTCGAAGCAACTTTGTAATTTGATAAAGACTCGGATCACTAAACGTACTCCGGCTTGAGCGACGTCGGAGTTACGCTATTAAAGAAGAGTTTTATCGTGCCGTGGCTTTGGTATGAAAGTACGGCTGGGTATCCGTTGATAAAATGTTTCGCTAAGGAAATACGTCTTCCTCGAAACATCGTCGAGCGTAGATATAGATCTTTATATTTTTAACGAGTTGAGTTACTGAGAAGCACGAGATTAAACAAAAAGTATGCTACATCTGCTACGGAGAGCATAAACCACCGGGATTAAGAAACTAGGCTTCGTATTAACAAAAGACGAATATCTCGACATACGATGCCAGATGGCACTCAAAGGATAACCAATTGCCACATTAACCTAGTCACCTATTTTCAATACAAATTTCAGTGTTGCTTGTAAAAATAGTATAAACAAATTTCGGTTGTTTTCAATTGTAGATATCGAAACACTCTAATATTCTATCCACTGAAGTTAGTGAACACGGTTTTCGTAGGGAACGCATTCTAGATTTTCACCAAGATTGCAGCATTAATTTTCATTGTATTTCTCTTAAATTACACTCCTTTGTTCAAAATAAATAAAATAAGAGAAAAATAGACATGTTTATAAATCATACTCTATGCATTGAATGATTAGTCACAGAGTAACACTGATTTAAGTTCAGCTATCTAGGACTAAAATAACCCCCTTTACAATATTAGGTGAACTTAATTTGATTATGCTAAACGTTATTACATTTTTGGAGTGTTCTGTATATAAAAATCGGTAATCCCGGATCTGTTTTGCAAGGAACTTTATTTACACTGCCTTACACTTTCCACGGATCTTAACCCTTTGAGTGCTATGGACGCATATATGCGTCCGCCGAAATCTGTCGGTATCGACTATGGGCACATATATGCGTTTTCCAATCGTTTCGATTTTTTACTTACTGCAGCCACAATTATCAATGTGTGAGATGAATACAGATGCGTCCATTATCAAATAATTTTCTTGCAATATTTAATTTGACGTAAATAAAAAATTATCATTAGATTTTTGTTGCGTTTCACGCAATCAATCAAGAAAGTTCACACTAATCAACAGTATTTCGTCCTCAGCAAACGATTCGGTCGGAAGTACTCAGCACTCAAAGGGTTAATATACGTAAGTTGCACGTTGGGGGTCTCAGCGAATACAATGTGTCTCGTCCGTTCGGACTCACCTTTAACCATTTGACTGCTAAAGGCGTATATATACACCTTAACAAGTCCATCAATATATACGAAAGGCGTAAATATATGCCTTAACAAGTCTATCAATATATTCGAAAGGCGTAAATATACGCCCTCTATATTATTTTACTATAACACCTTTATTAATGTTTTACCGATTGATTCAACATGGAATTTATCGTCCTATATAACATAGCAACTAAATATCGGCAATTGCTTCAATACCGTTCAGTTAATTGCCTTCATATCACACTGCTTCATATTAAAATATTACACTTCATATTAAAATAGCTTAAAAAATTACTTAAGATAAATAAAAAAATTGCTTTCAATTTATATGCCGTTATTATTTTTTAAACCGTAAGAATGTTATGAAATTTCCGAGTACTGTTTCGGTCACTAGTCACTGAACAACTAGTCGCAGCGATTGAATGCGAAAAATGAGCCACAGTCAAAGGGTTAAATATCCCACGTATAGGTAAAGAATAGGAGGTTCGGTGGAAAATTACCACCGGCAGGCCCAAGACAACCTATATCTATGATTTGGCCTCGACATGCGTTTACGTCACACATTTAATTGCGTTTTTGAAATTTCCTGACAAATGTTGCTTTTTTGTTGCAGGCCTTCCTGGAAATGGCGGACGAGAGTGCAGCAGCAACGATGGTGTCTTACTATGCCTCGTCGTTGGCGTCACTCAGAGGCAGAGCTGTCTACGTCCAGTTCAGTAATCATCGGGAGCTGAAGACAGACCAGGCACATAGCAACAACGCGGTCAGTAGTCCTACAAACGCCGTCGCCAACACTTCTGACGTCAGTATCATACTTCTTACTCTATCTCTTTTTACTAACCCCTCTACGCTGCATGCACTCTATGCGTTTCTCTTTCTTTTCCTACTTCTCTTTTCTGACGGTCATCATTATTACACGTCTGCGAGTTGCGAGGCGATTTGGAAAGAACTGAATTGGGGTAGCATAAATGGTGGCGGTCAGTTGTGTGTGTGTGGCGTTACTATGATAATTACGCGGCCGTCGATTGAAATTGAAAACATCCGCGCTATTCGATAGAGACGGATTATGCATTATGCAATTTCAATATTTTCATCCCGAACGCTGTGGGCTGAATATGCAATGTGTCGTAGCAATTATTATGAGTTAAACCAAGAATAAATTTACATAATAATTGCTAGCATATGTATTGCCATCAAGCATTATAATCAGTTTGCAATTTTAATAGCGGACCGACATACAGAACGGCCACTATTATTACTTATTACTAAACATAAGCCGCCGCGCATGAATCATTACTT
This sequence comes from Cryptocheilus praepositus, assembly GCA_033815515.1. NCBI lineage: Eukaryota > Metazoa > Arthropoda > Insecta > Hymenoptera > Pompilidae > Cryptocheilus > Cryptocheilus praepositus. The sequence continues at coordinate 6,340,804 of JAWWQZ010000303.1, read as the reverse complement.
ACCATTTCGCTATTAATATACGACTAACACCCTTCATCAAAACGCACATTTCCTCCTTAAGCCTTCCGCGGCCAGGATTGTTTGATAAAGTACTGGCTTTCACATTAAAAGCATACTACTTTACTCCGGCAAACGCAGTATCTATGGTAGCCAATACCACACCAATCTACACATTCGCGCAACACGACAGAAACCTGTCCATTCAATGCACCGGTATAAACTTTTCCACTGACCTCGTATATCGGCCCCTCAACATTATCTTTGCCTCACTTAACACATTGACAGCCGGCGACCTAAGAGACACTTAAATCCCAAACGCCAGCTTTATTCGCTTGTTTCTGATCAATGAATAGCCCAAAAAAATATTCAAACATTATATATTTTCGCAAAATAGTACATTTTATTTGCATATTCGTCATATACAATTTGACGGCAATTAAAAATAGAAACAAAATCGAAACTTAATTCATAATTATAGAAAAAAATACAGTCCCCCATTTCATGGTGGATTGGATATATTGGATATATATAAACAGAACACAAAAGTTTTAATATTTAATTCTTTGACTGCCATGATGGTCACGGTCACCGCTGACCGGCGCAAGAGATTTTACTGAAGATCCAAAATATTCGCAATGAGCAGCAATAATTATTTTATAAATGCAGTTATCGTTAGAATAGTGATGCGATCCTTTGGTCTCCAATACCTGCAGAGTATTTACATCTTACATAATTCAGTCAAACGCTGTAATATTTCATATCATCGTCGTTCTAATATAGCAAAATACCGTCACCGGTGACCGGCGCAAAAGATTTGACTAAAAATGCAAAAAATTCGCAGTGAAGCCTATTTGCAATCTTGTAACAGCAATTGATGTTGGAACAGTGCTTCAATACTTCGGCTTCTAACAACTCTGCGTTACCTTTATTTTCCACGATTTAATCATATTCTGCAGTATTTCATTGCATCGCAGTTCTAACGTAGCAAAATACGCGGTGACCAGTGCAAAATATTTTACTAAGAATGCAAAAAATTCGCAATGAAGCCTATTTGCAATCTTGTAAAAGCAATTGATGTTGGAACAGTGCTTCAATACTTCGGCTTCTAACAACTCTGCGTTATTTTCATTTTCCACGATTTAATAATATTCTGCAGTATTTCATTGCATCGCGGTTCTAACATAGCAGAATGCGCGGTGACCAGTGCAAAATATTTTACTAAGAATGCAAAAAATTCGCAATGAAGCCTATTTGCAATCTAAAAGCAATTGATGTCGGAACAGTGCTTCAATATTTTGGCTTCTAACAACTCTGCGTTATTTTCATTTTCCACGATTTAATAATATTCTGCAGTATTTCATTGCATCCCGGTTCTAACATAGCAGAATACGCTTGGCAGTCAACGTATTAACACATTGACTGCCACGTAGGTCACCGGTGCAAAAGATTCGATTAAAAATTGAAAAAATGAACTATTGAAAATGAAGCCTATATGCAGTCAACGTGTTAAGGCAAGTGTAGTATTCCTCTAAAAATGGCAAAATAAATACAAATCGATATGTACTCATATCAGCAAAAAATTTCACTTCATCATGGGGCCGCCACTCAATCGACAAAACTGAGAAACCCGTGTTTTCGCGGGGCCCGCTGTCAATGTGTTAACCCGTCTTCCAACGCGTCTCCCGCGTCATTCAAGATGCACATCCCGCCTCCGAAGCCTCAGAATCACCGGACGACGGAGACAACAGTGGTTCGGGCAGTTTGGTTAGCTGAACGTCCTGGCGACTTGCTTCGGAGGCATGTTATTCACCGAACTTGGTTAATTAGACCTCGCAATCGTACACACTCGCAAGGCGCCTCTGTCATGCTATCTCAGCAGCCGTGGCGAACGGCAGCCGCAACCAAGGGCGTCAGCTATTTTGCCGTGAGCGTGTCAAGTCAATCTAAACAGCCGCGTCTCTAAACTCCGTTATAATTAACGCGCTCATAATTTATCTACGATCCCCGCGGCGAGAGTCCATCTCGGTGATACCTTGTGCCCACCCTCGGCTGCCGTCCTCTGCGGTTCTCACCCCCATTGCCCACTCCACCCCGGGCGGTTGTAACATTGTCTGTCACACACAGCGACACACATATCGATTTGTCGTGTTTGCGCTCGCGTGTCTGCGCGAACGGCTTCATTTGATGCACAACCGCTGCTTTAGGCAGTAAATGCGGCTTGATGTGATGCTGAGGAACCGGCATTACGGTTATACGCCGCGATTTTGGAGGTGGGGGTGGGTGAATGCGAAATCCTGTGTGTCGGTATTAGAAAATAATTTACTTTTGTAGAATACGACAAAGCTTCGAAAGGTTCAATTCTTGTATTCAAAGATTTTGTATACGGACTAGCATTAACTGGATCCTCCCTGGCTAAGGCTAAGGTCTTTCACCATTGACACTTGACTTAACTCTTCACTTGATCACAGTACTTCATTCTTTATCCCATTGTAAAAAAAAAGTTAAAATAATGGTTGCTATAGCAACCAGTCACTCTCTTTTAACCCCTTAACCTACAATGACGGGCATAGCCCGCGTACGATGGTCGGACCAAACCTAAATTTTACAGGCATAGCCCGAGTACGATGATCGGGCCAAACCTAAATTTTACGGGCATAGCCCGCGTACGGTGATCAGGCCAGAAGTGAATATTACGTAGAATATTTTATACGCAATTACAGTCTGATGCAATAATTGTGGTAGACGCAAGTATTACAAAATGTTTATTTATACAAAACTCCAAAATACAAAATTAGTAATCTGTAACGATATGATATATTTCAAAGCATTCTGGTATATGTAACGGAACTTTACACTTGTCCCGAACGCTGCCCGAGGTTGTATACAATTTCGGCCCAACATCTTCGAATCCAAATCGTAGGTTAAGGGGTTAAAAAGTCAGTTCACAATATATTCCCGTAACGTGGACGTGCACGCTGTCGAAATAGTCGGAAGGGCTGACAGTCAATTTGCATCAGCCGGTGTGAAGTATACCAGTAAAGTGGCAGTTCTAGAATCATCCTTGTTAGTCCAGTGTTATTTTATACGATCTTAGTATCCGTACTGAACTTGTTCACTTGCGACAACTCTACCGAGTGATGCTTCCGATCTCCTATATTCCTTATACCGTTTAGCCTTTTTTCTTTTTCTTTTCTTTTTTTTAACCGAGTTGACGAGGCAAGGAAAGAGCGAGGACACTCGCCTTGTGTCGTTCCTACAGACAGTAGCCTGCTCACCAGCTTTTCCAATATAGGTGTGGCGTTGCTAGAACAGATATGTTCATAGAACTCTTGAGTAAAAGGAGCAAAAACTTGCAAAAAATCTCCAGTGGCGCATCATCGGGGAACAGCGATATAGCAAGCAATGTTGTGTTCAATGTGGAGTGTCCGCATGAACGTGCAACATGAATGTAGAAACAGAGAGAAAGAGAGAACAGTCTGAGTGGAACAGAATCCCAAAAGGCTAGTTTGCCTTTCTGGTCCAGCGTGACAGTTAGGGGTTTTATAACAGGACGGAATTGTGCATGAAGCAATACGACGTAGATTGAATGACAGCACGGAATAGAATGGCAGCGTAAGGCGAGTAAGCGTGGTCAGCCAAGTGTGACATTAAAATACAAAACGATGGACTATTTACTAAGGTCGGTTTAAGTTGGCATGCGGGGCTTCCCTATAGCGATGATCACTGCAATATCCACAATGCATTTCAACTGACAACGCACTACTACTGCTTCGACCCGTATCGAAATCTTATCTGTTTGTATTCAGCTGACAGCTTATGAGAACTTACGTCATTAGATGTTACAGCACAAATTATAGAGCAAGTAAAACGACGTAATACTTTCTGTTATTTTACGGAGCAGTACTTTTAACACGGTACAAATACGTTGACAGAACACAGCATCTAACAGGTGCCAAGTTGCATTCTTACGTATCGTTATAAATAAGCGTTGCGGCGCAGGTAGCAGTGAACTTCACAGTTTTTCTTGCATACTTTAATTTATTTAGCGAAGCAGTACTTTCGTCAACACAACACAAGTACGTTGACGCAATCAGTATAGCATCTAATGGAAATCAAATTGCACTCTTCCGCATCGTTGCAAATAAACAATGACAGAAGGACTAAAGTATGGCACATATTTTAAATTCCACATCTAAATATTAAATTTCATTTTTTTATTCATCGCCTGCACGGGATACAGAATAATTTCCACGAAATATAATTTAACCGTTAAAATAATATTTACACCTTTATCCCGCCTTTCAAATATTTAAGATCAGTCTGCGCTACTTGCGAAAAATGCGTTAACAGTTTCTCTTGCATCACACGACACTTTCAACTACGACACCGTCGCTGTAGCATAACTGTAAGCATACATTTCCACGCGGCATGCTCGTTTGGCTAAGTATTAACAGTGTAGCATCAGGAAAAAGGCCGTAAATGCGTCGCATAAAACTGTCGCGGGGCCATCGGGCCCTACCGGATTAAAATAAAGCGGTAAAGGTCCGTATAAAAGCCGGCCCGATTTGCAACGCGAGCTAAGTCTCAGTCGCAGTTTAGGTCAGTCAGTTTGAGATCGGTCTTAGTTCAGTTTACGCAGTTTTTAGTTCAGTCAAGTTCAGTCCAGTTCAGTCCAGTATAGATACGTTTTCTTGCCGTTTACCGAATCGTAGTCGAAGTGCCTTAGTTTTACTTTCATTTTCAATTTACATTTATATATTAGTGCTTCCAGTTATTTTTAAATAACTTTATTCAACTTAATATAATTCCGCATCCCATTTCGACAACACCTAACATTTTATCCTACAACAGTTTCTCTTGTATCACGCGATACTTTCAAGTAGGACACAGTCGCTGTAGCACAACGCGGCGCCTAACACAAATCAGCCATTAAACTGATGCGTCCAGCAAACGTGCCATGGCCATTTAAAACTATTTCTCGTAGTCGTAAAGGTCCCCCGTTAATGGGAAAGACGTTATTATCGGTAACGACACAAGCCACCGGGCGACCCCCGTTGGATCTTCGTCGTTGACGCCGGGCTTCGAAGTTTCCCGACGGCATTTTCAGTCTCCCGAGGAGTCTCCGCGGTTGTTGCCAAACTGTTACCCGCCACCCTCTTCCATCCCGCGTGTGTGGTTGGCCAACTTCGCGGAAAACGGACACCGATTCCTGTGGGATCTCGTTCCGTCTCTCTCTCTCTCTCTCTCTTTCTGTCGAGCGGTCTTTCTCTCGCCTGTTACGTTCACTCACTCCGCAAAGTTCCGAGAGCTCGTGCCAACGGTCGACGAAAAAACTAATAAATAAGCCGGTAAATAGTCGTTCTCCACCGCCACTGACGCAGCTGCCCACCGAACGAAGTGCCGTACATTTTTCCGCGACACTCGAAAAGTTCGAAATTTCATGTGTAGCGAACCGCGTGTTTTTGTTGAGAAATGTTGCAGAGGCTTTGAAGCGCGTCGCGTTCGGCGTTAGACATTTGATCGCGTTTGCGGTGATGGATCGGAAGTAAAAAGTTGACGCATCTTTGCACTATAAACGCTATGTGCAGATTCGGTCGTTAGAATCTAGTGATGCGAAGGTGTATTTTGGGAATAATAATAATAAAAGTAGTGTATTGGTTTGTTTAGGCTGATTTCATATAATCGATTAATGTCGATTAATGTCTTCTACTGACGCGTTGACTTCGATTCATTACATTTGAATTTCCGTTTGATTTATTAGGTTAATGCCATAACACTCCACGCGAAAAAATATATATAGACATTAGCATCTTAACCCTTTGGGTGCTGAGGACTTCCGGCCGAAACACTCGCTGAGGACGAAATACTTTTCACTACTGTGAATTCTATTAATTGATTACGTAAGCCGCGACGAAGTTACAATGGTAATTCTTCATTTATGCCAAATTAAATGATGCAAGAAAATTATTTGATAAAGAACGCATCTGTATTCATCTCGTAAATTCATAATTATAGCTGCAATAGGTAAGAAATTCGAATGATTGGGAAACGCATATTTGCGTTCATAGTCTATACAAACAGATTTCTGCGGACGCATATATGCGTCCATAGGAGTCAAAGGGTTAACATGGAATTTCCATGTTCGCTGAACGCATTCAAATAGAAAAGCTCGGTGACAAGTTTTTCAGACGAATGGGGTCGCAATAAACGGGTCAAGTACGTTGACCTTTAAGCGTTTTCGGTAGTCTTTCACATATATATGCGCGGAATGCGTGCGAATGGAAGCGGACGAACATCAGGGTGACCGCAATAATGTCTCTCGTAACGGTTGAAGTACGTTTCTCCGGTTCGATGTGGAAAATCTTTGCGTGACGCCAACATCAGGCGGCGCGTGTGAAAGACGATCTCGTTGAAATTCAAATCCAGCCATTCGCGATCGCGCTATTACATTCCCTGAGGAAGATTGTTCGATATTGCACGTGAAGACCGAAAGGTAAAGAAGGAAACACGGTGCTTACCTACTTTCTGGGATGACAGACATGCAATGAAACGATTACGTGACACGTTTGATTTCGCACGGCCAGGTGCTTGTTAATGCAACGCGATCTCCATTATAAATCACGGCAGCGTTGTGAATTCAATCATTTATACGTACTCTTGTTACGATCGTTTATAACGAGCACGTCATCCCACCGTTGTGTGGGGTACGGTATAAAAATGTAATCTTACTGCAATTAAACATTAATCTGCAGATCACGGTGACTGGCTAACAGTGATTAGTGACAGTGGTTGTTCACAAGTAATTTATTATATAATTCTATAGAAAGTTCCTGCAGCTCTTTCCACATTATGTATTTTTGACAACACTTTACGCACACGCGCAATTCTCATGGCTTTCGCATAGACATCATAATCGAACTCACCCCGCACATTTTTCTTACATACGCAGTCGGTCAACCTCCATAAAACGAAACAAAGTTCCGAAACTTTACATAAGCCTAAATTTCACGAGTCTCAGACCCAACAAAACCACCAGAATAACTAAGTCCCCATCTTCTACAGCATTCAGAATAAAAAGAGCTATATACCCGAAGCACCGTGAAACGAGCAGAAAGCGTGCGAAGCTTAGTAGATCGAGGCACGAAGAATCGAAGTACACGAGACAAGGCGTGAAACAGAGAAAGAGGAAAGCACCGGCTCGGTTCCTTCGTGCTCATTCGCCCCACACCACTTTCATGACCGAATGATTTTTCGCCCAGTCGGTCAACCTCCATAAAACGAAACAAAGTTCCGAAACTTTACATAAGCCTAAATTCCACGAGTCCCAAAGACCCAACAAATATACCAGAATAACTAAGCCCCCATCTTCCACAGCATTGAGAATAAAAACAGCTGTATACTCAAAGCACCGTGAAACGAGCAGAAAGCGTGCGAAGCTTAGTAGATCGAGGCACGAAGAATCGAAGTACGCGAGACAAGACGTGAAACAGAGAAAGAGGAAAGCACCGGTTCCTTCGTGCTCATTCGCCCCGCACCCCTTTCACGGCCGAATGATTTCTCGCCCAGTTGGTCAACCTTTATAAAATGATACATAATTCCGAAACTTCACATAAGCCCAAATTCCACGAGTCCCAGACCCAACAAAAACACCAGAATAACTAAGTCCCCATCTTCTACAGAATTCAGAATAAAAGGAGCTATATACCCGAAGCACCGTGAAACGAGCAGAAAGCGTGCGAAGCTTAGTAGATCGAGGCACGAAGAATCGAAGTACGCGAGACAAGGCGTGAAACAGAGAAAGAGGAAAGCACCGGCTCGGTTCCTTCGTGCTCATTCGCCCCGCACCCCTTTCACGGCCGAATGATTTCTCGCCCAATCGGTCAACCTCCATAAAACGAAACAAAGTTCCGAAACCTTGCAGAAGCCTAAATTCTACGAGTCCCAAAGACCCAACGAAAACACCAGAATAACTAAGCCCCCATCTTCTACAGCATTTAGAATAAAAACAGCTGTATACCCGAAGCACCGTGAAACGAGCAGAAAGCGTGCGAAGCTTAGTAGATCGAGGCACGAAGAATCGAAGTACGCGAGACAAGGCGTGAAACAGAGAAAGAGGAAAGCACCGGCTCGGTTCCTTCGTGCTCATTCGCCCCGCACCCCTTTCACGGCCGAATGATTTCTCGCCGGGTGGTCTCGGCTGACAAACGACACCGAAAAAGCAATCGCCGTGAAAGCCTCGGCCGCGCTCTTCTCCGTAAGTCTTACGTCCTCTCCATACGCTTCTTGTGCGCTGGAGGGCTGGATGGGTGGGTGGTTGGATCGGTGAGGTGCACGTGCCTGATGACGATCCGAGAAATTTGCGAGATAAGACGAGCACTCCTAGCACCAGTTGACCAATGTGCACGTTCCTGCGATAAACGTAAAAGCCGCTCCGAATACATGCGTTTGTCCGATGTCCGCTCGGAGCTGTGCTTGATGGTACGCGTAGGTCGATACTCTGTAAAGTGCGCGCGTTCGTTGGATTACTTGGATGTTCCACGTTTAACACGACTGCCACACTGACCGGCGCAAAGGATTTGACTAAAAATGCAAAAAATTCGCAATGAAGCTTATTTGCAATCTTGTAAAAGCAATTGATATGCATTTCCACGATTTAATTGTATACTGCAGTATTTCATTGCATCGTTGTTCTAACATAGCAAAATACGCCTGGTAATCAACGTGTTAACACATTAACTGCCACGGTGGTCACCGGAGCAAAAGATTTTATTAAAAATGCAAAAAATTTGCCTATTGAAAACAAAGCCTATTTGCAATCTTGGAAAAGCAATTGATGATGGAATGGTGCTTCAATACTTTGGCTTCTAACAACTCTGCGTTGTTTTGCAAAACTGGACATTCAGTATTTAAGATTCATGTCTTGAATCATACTTTCCGAAAAGAAACTTGTACACTCAACATTAACCGGTTGTTACCAACGTAAGTCATGCTTGCATCCGTTGGATGCATATTTGTGTTTGGCGAAAACAACTGATAGAACCGAAAATACAAATGTGCGCTCGGCGAAACAAATGACAAATCTAAAATATGCATATATGCGTTGCACAAATGCCAGATCATAAAATGAGCTGGTATATCAGACAAATATCGTCAGCTTCAAGTCATTCCATCCGCAACGTGTTAAAGCGCAAACGATTTAACGGCTAAGAATCGCATCTGGAAAATTGTGATGGACGGGCGCTGAACATTTCATGCTCTGCACGTACGCGTGATTTCGACTTGCTTAAAATAATACGTTTGCGGCAGGTCATGCTGGAAGATTGACGTCGCGGCAGTTGGGGGTGTCGACCAGTGAAATGCACGCCCGCAAAGCGTTAAGTCGGTGAAATTTTGTGGAAGGAACATATAATTTGTGGTGTCGTAGCTATTTCGTAAAATTGCGCTAACGCGGATGGTGTAGATCATAGTGAATGGGAAGCGAGTTTTGTTTCGTCATGCCTGCGCTTGAGCAACATTATGTTTATTACTATATCATTTTATGCCGCAACGCTATTACACGGTTTCTTCTCTATTCTGATAGTAAACCTACCAAAGTTGAAATCGCATTTCACGCGCAGAACGGCGTCTTTATAATTATTACACCATATAATTATGTTTCGTTTATTGCTATATACATTTATGTCTGTACATTCTTACATTGTTCCTTCTTTACTCTGATAGTAAACCCACCAAATTCTAAATCGCATTAAACGCGCACGATGGCATCTTATAATTATTACACTGTAATAATTTCACCCCATGATGCCTGTGTGTAAACAGAATTGTGTATATTACTACGCACTTTTATGCGGCAACGCTGTTACATCGTTTCTTTTTTATTCCGACACTAAACCTATCAAACTCGAAATCGCATTTAACGCCTCGTAATAATTATTACATACACACCTCCCATTAAAATGGCCTCCCCCCACAACTCCCCATCCCTGCATTCCGCGCCCTTAAGAAAGGCGTAAAACTTATGCAAAGCTCGAAAATGGAAAAGGACGAGGGCAGGGGTGAAAGGAAAGCAGCGAACACCTGAGGGCACGCGGTAATATTAATACGTCAAGCGCCAGTGGGGGTTAATAATGTGTCGGCAAAGGGAAAGGTGGCCCACGCCGGGCGGACAGGTTTAATAAAGACGGCGTTGTGCGTGCGACGAGGTTGGCTCAGCATTGTTTGATAATTAATTTAGAAGCTGGCTTATTTCGCGCCGCTCCTACAGCGCAGGCTACGCGTACTTCCGCTCGTTAAAGGTGTACCAACCCTTGGTGTGTACTCCCATGACGGCGTGTCGGATTTGCGCCTCCAATCTCTCCGAGCGCTCTCTTTCTTTTTCGTTTTATCTTCGTTAAGCGTGCATGACCGTAGCCCTACGCTGCGCTGTTAACCGACCGATATGCAGAGAACCAGGCAGCACTTAAAAAATTCGTGCCAGAACACGAAGCACCCCAGATCTTGAGATATTGAGTAGAACGGCGAAAAGTGCGTGTTACGCGTAGACCGCGGTTATTCATATTTTCATGAAGTTGCTTTTGCGATTAGAAATCTGGTTAGGTAATCTATTTTCGTGAAGTTTCTTTTGGGATTAAAAATATGGTTTGTCCGAAGAAAATTAAGTCTTTTCGATTTTGTAGGTATGGTTAGGGTTGAATAAAATAATTATGTCCGAAATTTGGTAGCTTATGTTTTCGTAAGTACATAAAAAATAAATAGAGAATACATTTAACTGTTTGCGATTATCTAGGTATTGTTAGGATTGGGTGAAATAATGATTTCTTAATTTACACGGTAATCTATTTTCGTGAAGTTGCTTTCGTGGTTACAAACATGACCTACTTGACAAAATTGAACTATTTGGGATCTCGTACATGTTTTTAGCATTTAATCAAATAATGATTTCTCAATTTGCACGGTAATCTATAGTTTTGTGAAGTTGTTTTGGCAATTACAAACATGACCTACTTGATGAAATTGAACTATTTGAGATCTCGTACATACACGTATTTGTAGAATTGAAGCAAATAATGATTTCTCAATTTGCACGGTAATCTATATTTTCGTGAAGTTGCTTTCGTGATTACAAACATGACCTACTTAATAAAATTGAACTATTTGGGATCTCGTACATATTTTTAGAATTGAATCAAATAATGATTTCTCAATTTGCACGGTAATCTATATTTTCGTGAAGTTGCTTTCGTTTCTACAAACATGACCTACTTGACAAAATTGAACCATTACGGATCTCGTACATATTCTTAGAATTTAATCAAATAATGGTTTCTCATTTTGCACGGTAGTCTATTGTATATTTTCGTAAACCTGTTTCTGCGATTATAAACACGACCTCCGAATAAATCGAACTGTTTCACATCTTATAATACAGTTAGACTTGATTAAAAAACACCGATTTGCCAAATTTGCGTTGCGTAGTTTTTACGCGTGCACTAAACGCTGGTTCTCGGAGCTTAGCGCAGCTTTTGCGTGTAGCCACGCACAATCCTTCCCGCGCCTTCTTTTCAGCCGCGCGATGTGGGACTCGAGACTCGTAAAGAGGCTTTCCGTGGCAATCTGGGGACCTCCGTGAGATTAGCAAGCATTGTCACGCGTGCAACGCGCTTTTACCGTGTTACACCGTAATTTAGATTAACTCGAATGCTCGCCGCGACGCCGAACATTTCTCTCTTCCTCTCGACTTGTCCTCTCACTATCGCCTTTCCCTCTTCTTCGCGCGTGTTAGCGGAAAATAAATTTGCGACGAAATTCAAAGGGGTCCTAGGTGATTGTCCGGCACTGAAGTAGTCATTGTTGTGCGGAATGCGATGAGTCATAATCAAAATACCTGTGATGCGCACCTGTCACGAGAAGCCTCCTTCGCTAGGGATTTTTGTTTTGAAAAGGGAAGGGAATGAAGGGGTGGTAGAGTGTTGCATTCCCTGGAACCTGGGCATTCCATCGCAGAATTGTAAAGAGTTCGGACTAGTTATTGTAAAATAGAGATTTTGCAATTGATCTCTTCTCTTGATTCTAACACGCGTGCTAGCGGAAAATAAATTTACGGCGAAATTCAAAGGGTCCTAGATGATTGTCCAGCACTGAAGTAGTCATTGTTGTGCTGAATGCGATGAGTCGTAATCAAAATACCTGTGATGCGCACCTGTCATGAGAGGCCTCCTTCGCCACGGATTTTTATTTGGATAAGGGAAGGGGAATAAAGGGGTGGTAGTATTGCATTCCCTGGAACCTGGGCATTTCCACCGGAGAATTGTAAAGAGTTCGGACTGATTATTGTAAAATAAAGATTTTGCAATTTATCTTAATTCTAACACGCGTATTAGCGGAAAATAAATTTACGGCAAAATTCAAAGGGGTCCTAGATAATTCCCCGGCACTGAAGTAGTCATTGTGCGGAATGCGATGAGTCATAATTAAAATACCTGTGATGCGCACCTGTCACGAGAGAGAGGGTGGTAGAGTGTTGCATTCCCTGGAACCCGGACATTCCACCGGAAATTATAAATAGATAGGAGGCGTATTATTGTAAAATAAAGATTTCCCAATTGATTGCTCCTCTTAATTCTAACACGCGCGAGCATCGATTTTCCGCGAACGGCCCGAACCCAAATGGCTCGTAATGTTTTTAGATTAAAACCGCCCACGCACACGCTCTCTTTCTCTCTCCTCATGGTGTTCCTTGTTTCGCGAACGGCGCCTCGTTCGACGCGACACCCTCAAATCGATTCGCGCGCACTGATTGTGGTCGGGCTTTTTTTTTCGCCGAGCGCGGTTAATGCCGTTACCGTTACTCAAACTGACCGTTTTCTTTTTCAATTTACATTAGCGGCGAAATGGGACGTTAAATTGTCAGGGAAATAGAGGCGCGCGGTTAATTTCTGCGCGGTTCGGCAAACTGCGAGATGGAGTCTTTCTTTGCCGCGCGTAAATGCGTTAGCGCGGCTCGTTATTCTGTGGGGAGGTTTCTTGTTTGAGTACTGTGTGTCATGATTGGCATGTGGAAATGACAAGTAGCGGTAATTATTTTCGTCCAATGCACCGCGGGCGGAAGATTTAGATATCGCATTGCTGTTCTTGGGAATTAATGTTGTAAGACATATTTGTCCCTACCATGTTTTATTTTGTTACTTTGCGCCTACTTGAGTATTTGCGATAGTATCATCACCTATTACAAAGTATCGAAGAAAACCCGTAAAAACAGTTTAACCCTTTGACTGCTATGGACACATATATGCGTCCGCCGAATTCTATCGGTATCGACTATGGGCGCATATATGCGTTTCCCATTCGTTTAAATTTCGTATCTACTGCAGTCGCAATTATCAACGTAAGAGATAAATACAGATGCATTCTTTATCAAAGCATTTTCTTGCGTTATTTAATTTGGCGTAAATGAAGGATTACTATTAGATCTTTGTTGCACCACACAGAATCAATCAATAGAGTTTCAACTATCGAAAAGAAGCTCGCCCTCAGCGAGCGCTTCGGCCAGGGGCATTCAGCAGTCAAAGGATCAAGAATAAGTAAAGTCAATGCAACTAAGAAGTATAAGGTACCGGTGGCGTATTGAGTTTATACTACTTCATTTTTCGATCGTACATATAGTAATACAATAATAACACTATCGTATACCGCAACGACTTCAAATTAATCGTATCATCCAATACTCGAACTTCAGCAGCTACCATTTCAAGTAAACCGTCAACGAAATGTATCATCAGCTGGTTCGCACCGCAAGTTCACCCCCCTCGTCGTGATTAGCATATGGCAATGACAAGTAGCAGCGATTATTTTCGTCCAATGTACCGCGCACAAAAGATTTCGATATCGCATTGTTGTTCTTGGGAGTTAATGTTGTAAGACATACGTGTCCCTAGCCTGTTTTATTTTGTTACTTTGCGCCTGCTTCGGTATTTGCGAAACGTATCATCACCTATTACAAAGTACCGAAGAAAACCCGTAAAAACAGTTGAAGAATAAGTAAAGCCAATGCAATTAAGAACTATAGGCTACCCGCGGTGTATTGAGTTGATACTACTTCATTTTTCGATCGTACATATAGTAATACAATAATAACACTATCGTATACAGCAACGACTTCAAATTAATCGTATCATCCAATACTCGAACTTCAGCAGCTACCGTTTCAAGTAAACCGTCAACAAAATGTATCATCAGCTGGTTCGCACCGCAAGTTCTCCCCCCTCGTCCAGACTCACAATTATCCTACAGCTTTACACCGGTGACGTAGAAAAATCTCTCTCAGGTGCGGCTCGCCAGAAACGTCGAAGGAAAGCGCTTTGAGCGGCTTTGTACGAGGAGCATGTACCCGCTGTGAACCGCTAATGGCCTCCCCCGCCGCGAAAAGTTTCGGTTTCCCTTCAGTGAGAGGGTACGCCGTTAAGTCCCGGAGCTCACCAGCCCCGCAAACCCCATAAAAATTAACTCAGTGTCCCGCACAACGGCCCTACATTATTTTCCTTTACTGCCAGCGACCTTGCCCACCTGGCTCGTCCATCGGAACTCGCTTGTGGTCGTGTGCCCCCGCCGGAATGCATAAAGAAACACCGCGGATTCCTTCGAATTTACGACCGCTGACAAAACGCACCGAGCGATCAACCGGATACGCTGGAAAACGCTTTGATGTGACACGGTTAAATTTTTAACACGCGTTTCTGCGCGCGGGGCATTGTTGTATGACGGTCGACTGTGCTTTAATTCGCCCGGTCGAGTAACGTCATTTCGCGGAGATGGCATGCGTTTATTGTCGAAACGCTTGAAACGTCGTGTAATGTCAAAGTTACTGCGGTTTTTTCGTTTTTACTTTCATACGGTGTTCAGAAAATTTTTCATTTTTTCGGGCTATTTTGATTTTGTTGGTGAGAAGTAAAAGTGTGAAGGCATTAGAATGCATTCTACAGGTTCGTTTAGTGTCGCGATTTTCCGGATTTTCGATAGCATTCCGTGAACTTCGACTGCAAAACAAAATTACTGCGGTTTTTTCGTTTTTACTTTTATACAGCGGCGTTCAGAAAATTTTTCATTTTGTTCGGGCTATTTGTATTTTGTTGGTGAGAAGTGAAAATGTGAAGGCATTAGGACGCATTTTATAAATTCGTTTAGTGTCACAATTTCCCGGATTTTCGATAGCATTCCGTGAACTTCGATTGCAAAATAAGGTTACTGTAGTTTTTTCGGTTTTACTTTCATACAGCGGCATTCGGTACTCCTTCCATATATTTGGGCTATTTGTATTTTGTTCGGTACCATTTCCATATATTTGTATTTTGTTAGTGCAAAATAAGGTTCTACATGCGTTTTTTCGATTTCTCGGATTTTCGATAGCATTCCGTGAACTTTGATTGCGAAATAAGGTTACTGCGCGTTCGGGGTTCGGTGCCCTTTCCATATATTTGGGCTATTTGTATTTTGTTGTGAGAAACGAAAGCGTGAAAGTGTGAAGGAATTTTTCGATAGCATGCAACTGCGATTGCAAAATACACGTTTTTTCGTTTAGCGTCACTCTTTCCATATAATTGGGCTATTTTTATTTTGTTGGTGAGAAATTAAAGTGTGAAGGAATTAAGACGCATTCTAACACGTTTGTTTAGTGTCACGATTTACCGGATTTTCGATGCAAAACAAAATAAGTTACTGCAGTTTTTTCGGCTTTATTTTCATACAGCGGCGTTCGGTACCCTTTCCATATATTTGGGCTATTTCTATTTTGTTTGTAAGAAACAAAAGTGTCAGTACGCATTTGACACATTCCTTCAGTGTCATGATTTACCGAATATTCGACAGCATTCCGCGAACTCCAATTGCGCAGAGAGTTAAATGGGCGACCGTGTTGTGTCAAAACGTGTACGTAAGACAGAATTTCATTTGGGCAACTTGACGAACCCAGGTAAACCGTGGCAAGCATCGAAGTTTCCCTTTCTCGAATCGGTGGCTATCGGAGCCATTTAAATTGTACAAGCCCGAGCAGCATTGGCTGTGCACTTACAGGACAATACGTCGAACGTAGAACGGTCGTGCTTGTATTACGACAGTTCTGAGAAACTAATCCGGAACGGTCTCAGCACACTCTGCGTACAATTCTATTCGGAATGTGCGGATCTAAGCCAAACTCTCATCAAGCCGTTTCCCATAGTCTGTCTGTTGTCGAAACCTCGGTTACACTTTAGTTCAGTAAAATGCACATCGACGCTGATCAACGTTTCAGCAATACTGACGTACGCGTGCAAATTGGCATAATGATGAATGTAGACGTTTTGTGCGAGTATGTATAAATTGGACGAAAGCGCTGACGGCGGATGATAAAACGTTGCACTGAGTTTTCGGAGATTCGTTGAGAATTGTGGCGAATATTTGCGTTTCGCGAAACTAGATGAAAAGGAAATGCTGGTGATGTATGCGTAAGATATTCTTTTTTCAACAAACATTACGGTGGTTATATCTTTCTTTTAAAACAAATGTTGCATTCGAAAATTGGTCTAAGGTAGTGAAATGTATGATAAATCTGGCGTTATTAATTTAATGGAAAAAATTTATTATTTTGTGTTATCTTTCTTACCACGGCTAACTTCTACATATTTTTAATCCTGTAAATTATAATTTATATCCATTTAAATTCCATCGAATATTCGGTTTATTTCGGTCACCGTCGATTTGCTGCTGATGGAAACTAAAAATTGCCTACTTTTTGCCCGTGATAAAAAATAAAATGGCACCTACATTGAATAATCTTACATAACGTACGCCGATCAATGTTTTTCATACCGCTAAATAAATTACATTTTTTCGCCGCCAAGGAAGAACTCACTCAAGCACAGTTACTGTTATTAAACACACGAAATAGACAACCGCCCAAAGAGAAATTCTCGCAAGTGTTTGTCTAGTATCGCAAGCGCATACGGACTTTCTCATTGTACTTGGTCACAGTACCAGACAACAGAAACAGTCTCACACACGTTCAGATTGGTGGCATCATTTCAACAATTGTCTGCCACGGCTGCCACTAAATGATATCAGAAACGAGGACACTCGTAGAGGCACATACCATAAATGGTACACATGGAAGGAATGAGCGAGTAAACCGGAAAGAAAAGGGAAAAGGGCAAAGGCAAGGAAATGGTCAACAGTGAAGAAAGAAAGACCAGCAAGAATGTAAAAGGCACGTGAAATCGTTCCAACAGGGCTACCGCTATACTTCCATCTCTTCCATGCCGGCCCTTGCATTTAATAATTAATATCTATGCAGGGAGCCAAGCCACCATCTCAGCCGGCGATTCCACGCGCAAGATTTCCACCTCTGCCCACGTTCTACTTCCTTTCCATCCCCGACCATTCTACTTCGTGCTTTTTTCCTTTTTACTGCCACTACACTCGTGCCCTTTTCTCTGCGCCGGCTCATTCCACGTATCGCCCCCTTTTCGTGGATTATTAAATTAAAACGTCACTGTTCTTGTTCTCCGCTACTCCTGACCGGCCTCTTTACAGCTTGTCTCGTCGCTCTCTTTTGCCAGTCGCCTGGAATGTTATTGCGCCGAGCGCGCCAGGTGTAATCGATGCCCCGACATTTGCACGCGTAAAAGTTTCACGTAATTACGTGATACGCGGGACCCTGCGAAGCTATATTTGCCATGTAAGGAAACTGTCGGAGGCGGAGCAAGTGTCGGAAGACACTTCTGCAGTACGCTTCATTACGAATTCAAATCCCGCGGTCGATCGGTTTACGACGAGCAGGTCTACTTATACACGACGCTGTGGATGTTCGTATTCTTCTAAGAGACGTGCTCTTGTTAATTTTTGCGATATTGAGGTTTGCACGGTTTGGGATGTTGATACGTCACTTGCCAGGCAACGGAGGAATTGCGAGCAGAATTTGTAAATGATTTCATAAAATGATGCCATGTACCTACATCGAATTATTAACCCTATGCATTCCGCTGTCCCCTCTCAGGCGCAAGAGATTTTACTGAAGATCCAAAATATTCGCAATGGGTAGTAATAATTATTTTATAAATGCAGTTATTGTTAGAATAGTGATGCGATTCTTTGGTTTCCAATACTTGCACATTATTTACATTTCGCATAATTCAATCAAACGCTGTAGCATTTCATAGCATTGCCGTTCTAATGCGGCAAAATACGCACGGCAGTCAACGTGTTAAAGTTCAGTAGAGGTTACAAGACATTTACTCATTCCAGCACGACTTTTTGAGACGTGTGTGTTTGCCTGAAGTTTTGTTTTGAAATGGCACAAAAAAATATCAGCGGGTTTTGTTACGACGCACAAACCACGGGACTTTCAAAATTTGAATCTTCATAGGCTATAAAATCGATGTGGGACAAAGAAAACAGGATTGCATTGTTTGTTCTGATAGAAAAACATCTAGTGGCAGGCGTCAAACGATTTGTTATTGTCAAACGTGCATAAATCAGCCTGCAATGCATATTGGGGACTGTTTTAAAGTTTATCGCACTGTACAAAATTATAAAAAATAAATTATTGATTTTTTTGCAAATATATATTTCTCGATGTCAACCAATTCATATAAATCCAATATCATTATAATACGTTAATTGGTTCCAGAACTATACTAAATAATATGAGTAGCTAACGTTCAGAATGGTTTGGAGTGCAAAGGGTTAAATAGAATGTGGATCTGTGTGAGAAATTACAGATTTTATTCATAATTTCATAAAATGACACGATATACTTGTTTCGAATTGCAAGTAATAAACAGAGGTATTCATAATTTCATAAAATATCACAACCCGTATTGAATAACAGCTAATAAACAGAATGTGGCTCGGCCGAGTAAGAATACGGATCACCAAGGTATCGATTCGCGTTGATTAAGGCAAAGAATGAGAGCGCACACTTGAGAAGCCCACAATGCGTTGGAACACAAACATCGTTACTCCACCAACGGATCCGGAACAAAGGGCCGAGTCTGGCGATCACCGTAAATGCTGAACTCCGCGAAAGCGCACTTCCACGGACACACAGTAGTCAATGGGTATCTTCATTCAAACACACCTGCGCGTCTCCGCGTTGCACTTTAAGCGTATCACAGGGACGGCGCCGAAAGCGGACGTAAACGTGGAAGGAAGCCTCGCAAAGATGGCACTCGCTATATATACACGCTGCAGAACCGTAAGACGCCAAGACGGCAGGCGCTGAAGAAAGATGCGCGAACAATGTACGAGGCGTCTCGCAGAAACAATGCAGCACGCCGTAGATCACCGAAAACACCCTCCATTAAAAATATTACGCCATCTTGCCGTGTAACCACCCTCCGCGACCCTCTTCCTTCGACTTCGCCGTGGCCAGCGACGTTTTCCTCTCTCATCCAGCCTTCCACTGTTTCTGATCCCTCGCACCCTTTCCTCGTCCTTCCCTGCGAAGCTCGTTTCAGCGGGCGACAGGTCCGAATAACAATGTGCCATTGTTGAACCTACATCCACTGCATCGCCCGCTGAAATATGCGTGCCGCGAACACCATGATGGAAGCATACACGACGACTGGCGACGATGGGTAAGAAGAAGGAAAGGGAAGGAAGAGACGAGGACGATAACGACGAGAGTTCCACGGCTCCTCGAGCTTAAAACCTCTCCGTCCACTTTGTAACGCGGCCGAGAGAGAAAGAGAGCGCCCATTGTAATAGCCGTGAAAATTGTTGCGGCACTCTTTGGGCTCGTTGCATTTCGCCTAGCGCCGAGCAATGGCCGAATGCTTTTACGTTAGTTGATCTCTCTGTCTCGACCCTTTTTGCCGCTTTTTCTTTAGGCTGAGCGTGTGTGCCGTTCTGGAGCACGTGCCGGGGTACTGAAATGCGTGGTTGGCTTTATGGAAGTTCGATTGGGGGTTGTTTTACATTTTCACACACCGATTGGGCACGAGTTGACTTGTCATGTCGAATGTTGGCTGATCGCGAGCTAGGTGGATTAATGCTTCGAGGTTTGAAGGGTAGGACAACATTGAAGAGTGCAGAACCTTTGTTTATCAGATGTTTCATCTGATTGTCTGAGTGCTTTGAAATAAATCATACTGGTTCGGAAAGTGATAGTTTATCAGGAAAAAGTTATGAATACATACACTGAAATGCGTTGTTGGCTTTATGGGAGTTCGATTGGGGCTTGTTTTACATTTTCACATGTTGAATAGGCACGAGTTGACTTGTCATGCCGAATATTGGCTGATCGCGAGTTAGTTGCATTAATTCTTCGACGTTTGAAGGGCAGGGCAGTATTGAAGAGTGCAGAAGCTTTGTTTATCAGATGTTTCATCTGATTGTCTGAGTGCTTTGAAATAAATCATACTGGTTCAGAAAGTGATAGTTTATCAGGAAAAAGTTATGAATACATACACTGAAATGTGTTGTTAGCTTTATGGGAGTTCGATTGGGGGTTGTTTTACATTTTCGCACGTCGTTGATTGGGAACGAGTTGACTTGTCATGTCGAATGTTGGCTGATCGCGAGCTAGTTGCATTAATGCTTCGAGGTTTGAAGGGCAGGGCAATATTGAAGAGTGCAGAAGCTTTGTTTATCAGATGTTTCATCTGATTGTCTGAGTGCTTTGAAATAAATTGTACTGATTCGGAAAGTGGTAGTTTATCAGGAAAAAGTTATGAATACATACACTGAAATGTGTTGTTGGCTTTATGGGAGTTCGATTGGGGCTTGTTTTACATTTTCACACGTCGTTGATTGGGTATGAGTTGACTTGTCATGTCGAATGTTGGCTGATCGCGAACTAGTTGCATTAATGCTTCGAGGTTTGAAGGGCAGGGCAATATTGAAGAGTGTAGAACCTTTGTTTATCAGATGTTTCTTCTGATTGTCTGAGTACTTTGAAATAAATTATACTGATTCGGAAAGTGATAGTTTATCAGGAAAAAGTTATGAATACATACACTGAAAAGTGTTGTTGGCTTTATGGGAGTTCGATTGGGGCTTGTTTTACATTTTCACACGTCGTTGATTGGGCACGAGTTAACTTGTCATGTCGAATATCGGCTGATCGCGAGCTAATTGCATTAATTCTTCGAGGTTTGAAGGGCAGGGCAATATTGAAGAGTGCAGAAGCTTTGTTAATCAGATGCTTCATCTGATTGTCCGAATAATTTTGAAATAAATTGTACTGATTTCGTACTGATTGAGTAGTTTATCAGGAGAAAGTTATGAATCTGATATTAGACTCAAGGATCTCATCCACCACTTCAAAAAGAAAGCGCATGGAAATAAGATATATTGGCAAAACCTGTAGTGTACCGGTACACGTAGGTGACTGCTATATAATTTATGATACCAAAAAATATATTTCATGTTGTATCAAACATACGTCGAAAATTCAATTTCAATGCATTACATATACACGAAGTTCATTGAAGTTTATTTACTTTGCTTCGCGTCCACATTAAACACTCGTTTAATAGTCACATCCATGAAAACAGCTTTTGCGTAAAATTACCGGTGTTAACATTTCGTGGTTTATCTGGTGAAGATATAGTGTGTGTTTGGCACAGTAGTACAACACATGTTTTTGGGAAACTGATGGTTCAAGATCCGTTCCTGACACATTACGTATGCAAGTCACTTAATTTCATACAATTTAAACCTCTAATCATGTATAAATCATTTACTTTGTATATTACGCGTACATGGCACACGTTTTGTATTTTTAATACACACGCTACCCCGTCCACTCATACATCTAACCGTCCCCTGCATTTCATTCCGTCGCGTAAAGTCAGTTCAGTACACAAATCCGCGACACGATAACGATCGTGCTAATTCTCTCGATTCCCATCTTTCTCCTCCCTCCCCCGCGAAGCAGCACAGATCTTCATCCCTACACGCATTCCGCCATTGTCCCACGGAAATAGCGCGCCGTATTTTTGCCGTGCGCTTATCTGTTACCGCGTGCGCAAGCTTTCACTTCACCCATCTCGACGGTCCCGCGCGCCATACGTTTTTGTAAAAGCTATTCTTTTCCCTTTATTCCGCGATCCACCTGGAAATCTGCCTCGCGTCCACGTTCTTTCATCCCCGTCCTCCCCGTCTCCCAGCCATTTTTCACTTTCCGTTCAAACAAACTGCGAAAGCGTTCGGCGATCGCATGAAAGGCTAAATCGCGGGGTTTCTTCTCCCGGGCAAATGACTCGAGAACCGTCCGTCATCTCGCAGTGCCGTGTCTCTTTGCAAGACGCGGACGTTCTTCAAGCCAGAACACGGTATGTCGCTGCACTCCGGCACCATTGGCACTTTGCGGACGTGGGGAGAGATCGAGAGCAGTAAAAGGCCGCAGCTGGCAAGAGAGAAAGAGAGAGGAAGAAGAGCAGGAGAGAGAATGGAGCAGTCAGGAAGACTGATTATTCTGACTCGGGAAGAGTTCGTCTGGCGCGCGCGCCACTCCATCATTTTGACGGCCGCGAATCCTGCTCGTAATGTTGTCCGATGAACGCGCGGACCTTTATTCGCAGCGAATGAGGTACGGACGATGGGGGAGACAGAGAGGAGGAGGACGTAACGATGAGGGAGTAAGGAAAAGGGAGAGGACACGTTAAAAAATGGAGGGCGATTGCGGGTGCGCTGGGAAGGGATAGGAAGGATGGGGATGGGGGTGAGAAGTGGATGTTCAATGTGTAGGGGCGATGGGATTTGTTATAACATAAGGTTTAAGACAAAAAGATAAAGATATATATTTTAAAACACACACACACAAAACAAAAATGCAAAAGTAATGGACTACTAAACATAAGAACATAAGACACGTAACATAAGGAGATTCGACGCTTCCTCGCTCAAAGCTCGAACAAATCTGAATCTTTTTGGACGCATCGCATGGCTGACGCATTTTTCGCTAAGGCGCCCGATTGTCACACGTTTGCCCGCGCAATGCTATTGTGCTGGCCTCAGCCTACTAAAAATGGCGAACGTGAGGGAATAAGCGAAATGTTGAGAAATTGGGAATTAGTGTAGCTGTGATAATGGCGGTGTGAATGAAGAAAGAAAAGTTAAACGCTAGAGGAATTGGGAAGTTATGCCGGGGTATGATGAGTAGGTGGAAAAATATGACACAGGTTTGCAGAAAGTGAACAGAAGAAAAATTGAAAAAGAAGGAAAAGTCAAACAAGATAATAGCGCATACGTAGAAACTGCAGATAACAAAAATTGAAGAATTGGGCAGAAACTGAACAGAAGAAAAATTGAAAAAGGAGGAAGGAGGAGGAAAAGTCAAACACGATAGCGCATACGTAGAAACTGCAGATAACAAAAATTGAAGAATTGGGCAGAAACTGAACAAAAGAAAAATTGAAAAAGGAGGAAGGAGGAAGAAAAGTCAAACACGATAGCGCATACGTAGAAACTGCAGATAACAAAAATTGAAGAATTGGGCAGAAACTGGACAGAAGAAAAGTTGAAAAAGGAGGAAGGAGGAGGAAAAGTCAAATACGATAGCGCATACGTAGAAACTGCAGATAATAAAAATTGAAGAATTGGGCAGAAACTGGACAGAAGAAAAATTGAAAAAGGAGGAAGGAGAAGGAAAAGTCAAACACGATAGCGTATATATAGAAACTGCAGATAAAAATTGAAGAATTGGGCAGAAACTGAACAGAAGAAAAATTCAAAAAGGAGGAAGGAGGAGGAAAAGTCAAACACGATAGCGCATACGTAGAAACTGCAGATAACAAAAATTGAAGAATTGGGCAGAAACTGAACAGAAGAAAAATTGAAAAAGGAGGAAGGAGGAGGAAAAGTCAAATACGATAGCGCATATATAGAAACTGCAGATAAAAAAATTGAAGAATTGGGCAGAAACTGATCAGAAGAAAAATTGAAAAAGGAGGAAGGAGGAGGAAAAGTCAAATACGATAGCGCATACGTAGAAACTGCAGATAACAAAAATTGAAGAATTGGGCAGAAACTGATCAGAAGAAAAATTGAAAAAGGAGGAAGGAGGAGGAAAAGTCAAATACGATAGCGCATACGTAGAAACTGCAGATAACAAAAATTGAAGATTTGGGCAGAAACTGAACAGAAGAAAAATTGAAAAAGGAGGAAGGAGAAAGAAAAGTCAAACACGATAACGCGCATACGTAGAAACTGCAGATAACAAAAATTGAAGAATTGGGCAGAAACTGAACAGAAGAAAAATTGAAAAAGGAGGAAGGAGAAGGAAAAGTCAAACACGATAGCGCATACATAGAAACTGCAGGTAACAAAAATTGAAGAATTGGGCAGAAACTGGACAGAAGAAAAATTGAAAAAGGAGAAAGGAGGAGGAAAAGTCAAACACGATAGCGCATACATAAAAACTGCAGATAACAAAAATTGAAGAATTGGGCAGAAACTCAACAGAAG
The DNA here is from genome assembly GCA_033815515.1 of Cryptocheilus praepositus. Lineage (NCBI taxonomy): Eukaryota > Metazoa > Arthropoda > Insecta > Hymenoptera > Pompilidae > Cryptocheilus > Cryptocheilus praepositus. Next base: position 6,316,366 of record JAWWQZ010000303.1, on the reverse strand, counting down.
AAAAATTGAAAAAGGAGGAAAGAGGAGGAAAAGTCAAACACGATAACGTATACGTAGAAACTGCATATAACAAAAATTGAAGAATTGGGCAGAAACTGAACAGAAGAAAAATTGAAAAAGGAGGAAGGAGGAGGAAAAGTCAAACACGATAGCGCATACGTAGAAATTGCAGATAACAAAAATTGAAGAATTGGGCAGAAATTAAACAGAAGAAAAATTGAAAATGGAGGAAGGAGGAGGAAAAGTCAAACACATAGAAACTGCAGATAAAAATTGAAGAATTGGATATGAATATAAGTGTGATAATGACCAAGAATAGAGAAACTCTGACATGAAAAGGCATCATGTGACTGTACCAAGCTCGAACGAACACGTTACAAAAGGAGAGCGCGTGCGCACGAACCGAGGAGGCCAGGAAAAACAAAAGTCCCGGGAAAGCGAGGAAATAGTGAAAAATGTCCCGAGCCGAAATGCGCCGACGTAATGGAATACCCGCGAATTGAGGTCATGCGATTTCCATCGACGCGGGCAAAAAGCGACGTCAGGATCGTTTGCGATCGAGACCCAGGCAACGAGTACCGCGGTCTAAAAAACGCATCTCCCCTCGAATGTGTATAATACCTTTGCGAGCACCGTGCTCGCTCGAACGAACCCGAGAACGAACGGGCTGCCACGGTTGTGCGTCGCGGTTGACCGCGGTTTGCGGTTGAAAGCAAGAGTGACACTGAGCGACGAGCGGCAAAATTATCCGCGACCGACCACCGTGAGAAAAACACCGCGGACACATCGTGGTAAGACCGACATTGTTATGTCACTGTCGATCATGTGTCGATCCACGGTCCACGACGGGAATCTGCTTTTTTTTTTTAAGTATGTTCAATGTTCTATGCTTACGTTGTCATGCATTTGATGAGTGCTGTTAGGGTTGTAATGTGCCGATACGCCACGTTGTTATGTATTCTGACATTCCGTACGTTCGTCAGATTTCTGATGTGCATGTTTCTTATGTTTCGCTGAAGTATGCGGTGAAATGTAGGATTGGGTTAGAGGGGACTGAAAATTTTACGTGAAATTATTGCATCAGGGTCTGTTTAACACTTTGACAGCCGTGATGCTGTGATCCTTTGGTATTCAATACCCGTACATTATTTACATTTTGCATAATTCGGTCAAACGCTGCTGTTGTAGTATTTCATAGCATCGCCATTCTAATACAGCAGTATTTTGCTATGTTAGAACCGCGATGCAATGAAATACTGCAGAGTATGATTAAATCGTGCAAAATGCAGGTAACGCAGAGTTGTTACAAGCCAAAGTATTGAAGCACCGTTTCAATATCAATTGCTTTTACAAGATTGCAAATAGGCTTCATTGCGAATTTTTTGCATTTTTCGTAAAAATGTTTGCGCCGATTTTACTGGAGATCCAAAATATTTGCAATGGGTAGCAATTATTATTTTATAAATGCAGTTGTTAGAATAGTGATGCAATCCTTTGGTCTCCAATACCTGCACCTTATTTACATTTTGCATAATTCGGTCAAACGCTGCTGTAGTATTTCATAGCATCGCCATTCTAATACAGCAGTATTTTGCTATGTTAGAACCGCGATGCAATGAAATACTGCAAAGTATGATTAACTCGTACAAAATGAAGGTAACGTAAAGTTGTTACAAGCCGAAGTATTGAAGCACCGTTTCAATATCAATTGCTTTTACAAGATTGCAAATAGGTTTCATTTCGATTTTTTTTGCATTTTTCGTAAAAATGTTTGCGCCGATTTTACTGGAGATCCAAAATATTTGCAATGGGTAACAATTATTATTTTATAAATGCAGTTAGAATAGTGGCGCGATCCTTTGGTCTTCAATACCCGCACATTATTTACATCTTGCATAATTCGGTCAAACGCTTTAGTATTTCATAGCATCGCCGTTCTAATACAGCAGTATTTTGCTAAGTTAGAACCGCGATGCAATGAAATACTGCAAAGTATGATTAACTCATACAAAATGAAGGCAACGTAAAGTTGTTTTTGAAGCACCGTTTCAATATCAATTGCTTTTACAAAATGTTCATTGCGAATTTTTTGCATTTTTCATAAAAATGTTTGTGCCGATTTTACTGGAGATCCAAAATATTTGCAATGGGTAGCAATTATTATTTTATAAATGCAGTTGTTAGAATAGTGATGCAATCCTTTGGTCTTCAATACCTGCATCTTATTTACATTCTGCATAATTCAGTCAAACGCTGTAGTATTTCATAGCATCGCCGTTCTAATACAGCAGTATTTTGCTATGTTAGAACCGCGATGCAATGAAATACTGCAGAGTATGATTAAATCGTGCAAAATGAAGGTAACGTAAAGTTGTTACAAGCCAAAGTATTGAAGCACCGTTTCAATATCAATTGCTTTTACAAGATTGCAAATAGGCTTCATTGCGAATTTTTTACATTTTTCGTAAAAATGTTTCCGCCGATTTTACTGGAGATCCAAAATATTTGCAATGGGTAGCAATTATTATTTTATAAATGCAGTTGTTAGAATAGTGATGCAATCCTTTGGTCTTCAATACCTGCATCTTATTTACATTCTGCATAATTCAGTCAAACGCTGTAGTATTTCATAGCATCGCCGTTCTAATACAGCGGTATTTTGCTATGTTAGAACCGCGATGCAATGAAATATTGCAAAGTATGATTAACTCGTACAAAATGAAGGTAACGTAAAGTTGTTACAAGCCGAAGTATTGAAGCACGGTTCCAATATCAATTGCTTTTACAAGATTGCAAATAGGCTTCATTGCGAATTTTTTTGCATTTTTCGTAAAAATGTTTGCGCCGATTTTACTGGAGATCCAAAATATTTGCAATGGGTAGCAATCATTATTTTATAAATGCAATTGTTAGAATAGTGATGCAATCCTTTGGTCTTCAATACCTGCATCTTATTTACATTCTGCATAATTCAGTCAAACGCTATAGTATTTTATAATATAGCATCGCCATTCTAATACAGCAGTATTTTGCTATGTTAGAACCGCGATGCAATGAAATACTGCAGAGTATGATTAAATTGTACAAAATGAAGGTAACGCAGAGTTGTCAGAAGCCAAAGTATTGAAGCACCGTTCCAATATCAATTGCTTTTACAAGATTGCAAATAGGCTTCATTGCGATTTTTTTTGCATTTTTAATATTGCAATGGGTAGCAATTAAAATATTTTGCATTTAAAATATTTGCAATGGGTAGCAATTATTATTTTATAAATGCTGTTGTTATAATAGTGATGCAATCCTTTGGTCTTCAATACCTGCATCGTATTTACATTCTGCATAATTCTGTCAAACGTTGTAGTATTTCATAGCAGTCGTCGTTCTAATATAGCAAAATATAGTCGGCAGTCAACGTATTAACACTTTGACTACCGTGATGGTCACCGGTGACCGGCGCAAGAGATTTTACTGAAGATCCAAAATATTTGCAATGGGTAGCAATTATTATTTTATAAACGCAGTTGTTAGAATAGTGATGCAATCCTTTGGTTTCCAATATCTGCGCCTTATTTACATTTTGCATAATTCTGTCAAACGCTGTAGTATTTCATAGCATCGTCGTTCTAATACAGGAAAATATGCTTGGCAATCAACGTGTTAAGAACTCTGCGCAATTGAATTTAGACTCTACCTTTGAAAATGGCCCATATACCTTAAAAATGGCCACATGTGTCAATCCACAATCTACGACGGCATCCTATTTTAATATGTCTAACCTCCTACATTTTACTTGCAATGCATTTGATGAATGCCATTACTATTACCCTACTTCTATTCGTTCATAAGCCTATTACATTTTGACATTCTGCACTCAAAGCATTACATCATTCTCCATTTAAGTTCTCCCCGCTCAATTGTGTCTTAATTCCACACGGCCCCGTCCTCCAAAAAATTGGGCCCAAGAAAACGACATTCCCGATAGTTTGTGCGTAACGGAAACTCAAAACACTCTTATTCCGATAACAGGAAGTGACGAAGCGTCGAGTGCGTTCCGCTTCTCAAAGCGTGCCGCGTACCGCGAATGACTCGTTGTTTCCGCTTCCGGGCCATAAAAATAACGAGCGTGAAATTTCGGTACGAGCAGCAAGAATGCGCATTGATGAGATGTTCCGGCGTAAAGATAAAGGATAGCCGCGGAACGTGAAACGTGGGGGGAAGTTAATTAACGCGCGTCGGCCGCGGTGTAGAAGAAATTTTCGCGGCACGGTTTATTCAGACGATCTCTCTTTTTGCACAACGCCCGTGAAGCCGGCGTCCGCTGCAACGGTCTCGACCCGTTTTCCTCTCGTTCCTTCTGCTTTTCATTGTTTTTCCGCGCTGCCCCTTTTTCGGCGAACGTTGGCGTTTTACTTCTTCTCAGCTGCTCCAGTCATTCTCCGCCTCTATTTCCTTATTTCTATTGTCGAAATGAGCTGCTTCCCCGCCGGAATAGGTCAGTTTAACTGATGAGCACCATGGGGGTGGACAGTTTTGCTAGTTGAATTTTGTGTAATAAATACATTGAATTCTGTGGTGGAACTCTCATTACAAGAATATGATAATTTTCTTTCTCAACGTTCATATTGTATGAGACTTGCTATATATTTATTTGCAAGTTTGATTTCAAACTTGTACCGATTGATATCGCCGTAGCACTGAGAGCAAATTGACGTATTCTTATTCCTTAACACTTTAACGACCGCTAGCCGATTAATCGGGTTTTCAGTGGTCAACGGTTATATTAGATAAAATAAATATCAGATGATATTGTGACAATTCTAAATGATAATAGAATTACACTGTTTGAACAATACACTTCAGTATAAATTCATATTTTTAGTTATAAACAATTTATAAAAACAGAGTCGATCGTTAGTGAGTGGCATCTTCAGCCAATAGCGGTCGATAAATTGTTAACTTCGCAATTCGTGTTGCCAGAGTGTTATCAGTAAAATATTAATAAAATCCCAGAGTAAAATCTAAACCCCTCCTCTCTGACGTTTTGCTCGCTTACCTCTTTGGACATCTCCAACAATCGCAACGTCTCTATCTTCTCTCATCAATATTTTTCTTCCATTTCCACTCGCGCATCTTTTATCCCTCTCGTCCGGGCTGCGGCAGCAGCGCGAAAACCCCGCAGCTTCTTATTTTCGCGAACAAATCGCGGGACGATCTTCTTCCACACGCCCGCTTAAACCGGGGCCAATCTTCTCCGGTTCTTTGTTCCTTGAACGCACGTTAATACTTAATTTCTGCCTCGTACCGACCGCCCCGCGCCGCGTCCTTCAGCCGTCGAGACGCGCACTTCCATATTTCACGCTAAGAGGCCACTCGTTTTTCCTCCGGCTCCTTCCGGGCGCACGAAACGGAATTAAGCAAATGCCAAATAATTCGCGAGCAGCGCCGAGAATTGACGGCGATGCGCCTCGGGATGTGGGTGATAGAAACGGATGGAGGTTCCGTAGAATTAATTCCGCTGCACACTCGTGCATAGGTGGGCAACTACTTTTTGCGCGAAGAGATAATCTACGGCGCGGGTATGTTTGTGCGACAGATAGCATTGTGATGTTCCTGACGAAAATGAAAATTGACGCTGCGCGGCGAATTAACACATCGACTGCCAAGCGTATTTTACTATGTTACAACCGCGATGCGATGAAATACTGCAGAGGTTGATTAAATCGTGCAAAATGAAGGTAACATATGGTAGAGTTGTTAGAAGCCAAAGTATTGAAGCACCGTTCCAATATCAATTACTTTTACAAGATTGCAAATAGGCTTCAGCCGATTTTTTTTACATTTTTAGTAAAATCTTTTGCGTCGGTCAGCGCGTATTTTGCTATGTTAGAACCGCGATACGAAAAAATACTGCAGAGTATAATTAAATCGTGCCAAATAAAGGTAACGTAGAGTTGTTAAAAGCCAAAGTATTGAAGCACCGTTCCAGTATTAATTGCTTTCACAATATTGTTATTAGGCTTCAGGCGAATTTTTTTGCATTTTTAGTCAAATCTTTTGCGCCGGTAACAGCGTATTTTGCTATGTTAGAACCGCGATGCGATAAAATACTGCAAAGGTTGATTAAATCGTCCAAAATGAAGGTAACATAGAGTTGTTGGAAGCCAAAGTATTGAAGCACCGTTCCAATATCAATTGCTTTTACAAGATTGCAAATAGGCTTCAGGCGAATTTTTTTGCATTTTTAGTCAAATCTTTTGCGCCGGTCAGCGCGTATTTTGCTATGTTAGAACCGCGATGCGATGAAATACTGCAAAGTATGATTAAATCGTGCAAAATTAAGGTAACGCAGAGTTGGAAGCCAAAATTGAAGCACCGTTCCAATATCAATTGCTTTTACAAGATTGCAAATAGGCTTCAGGCGAATTTTTTTGCATTTTTAGTCAAATCTTTTGCGCCGGTCAGCGTGTATTTTGCTATGTTAGAACCGCGATGCGATGAAATACTGCAGAGGTTGATTAAATTGTGCAAAATGAAGGTAACGTAGAGTTGTTAGAAGCCAAAGTATTGAAGCACCGTTCCAATATCAATTGCTTTTACAAGATTGCAAATAGGCTTTAGGCGAATTTTTTTGCAGTTTCAGTAAAATCTTTTGCGCCGGTTAGCGCGTATTTTGTTATGTTAGAACCGCGATACGATGAAATACTGCAGAGTATTATTAAATTGTGCAAAATGAAGGTAATACAGAGTTGGAAGCCAAAGTATTGAAGCACCGTTCCAACATCAATTGCTTTTACAAGATTGCAAATAGGCTTCAGGCGAATTTTTTTGCATTTTTAGTCAAATATTTTGCGCCGGTCAGCGCGTATTTTGTTATGTTAGAACCGCGATGCGATGAAATACTGCAGAGGTTGATTAAATTGTGCAAAATAAAGGTAACGTAGAGTTGTTAGAAGCCAAAGTATTGAAGCACCGTTCCAATATCAATTGATTTTACAAGATAGCAAGTAGGCTTCAGGCGAATTTTTTTTTGCATTTTTAGTAAAATCTTTTGCGCCGGTCAGCGTTGTATTTTGCTATGTTAGAACCGCGATGCGATGAAATACTGCAGAGGTTGATTTAATTGTGCAAAATGAAGGTAACATAGAGTTGTTGGAAGCCAAAGTATTGAAGCACCGTTCCAATATCAGTTGCTTTTACAAGATTGGAAATAGATTTCATTGCGAATTTTTTACATTTTTAGTAAAATCTTTTGCACAGGTCACAGCATATTTGCTATGTTAGAACCGCGATACGATGAAATACTGCAGAGTATTATTAAATCGTGCAAAATGAAGGTAACGCAGAGTTGTTAGAAGCCAAAGTATTGAAGCACCGTTCCAATATCAATTGCATCTACAAGGTTGCAAATAGGCTTCATGGCGAATTTTTTTGCATTTATGGTAAAATTTCTTGCGCCGGTCATGTGTTAAGGATGTGATTAATACTTTGACTGCCGTGGTGGTCATCGGTGACCGGCGCAAGAGGTCTCACGAAAAATGAAAAAAATACCCAATCAGTAGCATTTATAATTTTGTAAATGCAATTAATATTAAATACTCATTCAATTCTTTGGTCTCTGGTACCTTCGCATTATTTTCATTTTGCACAACTCAATCATAATTTGTAGTACTTCATCACGTTGAGGTTTCAATATAGTGAAATACACACGGCAGTCAACGTGTTAAATAGTGTAGGAACCAGTTGAGGATAAATGCCGAAAGGGGAAAGGTGTACGCAGCGTACCATAAGGCCATCGATTATATTCAACGTAAATTGTATATCTCCCAAACAAAATAAGGTTTCGTGTAGCTAGTAAGCATTTTTCGACAATAGATATGACGCTTGACTTGACGAAGTAGTAACAAGATATGCGAATGTGGCTTGGAACATTTGAGCACGTTTCTAGAGGAAATTACATTTAAATTTGAGGGGAAAATTAATAATGTGATTGAATAGTTCACTTGATTGTTTAAATGGTTTTCGGCTGTAACCCCTTTTTCGTAATATTTGTTAGGTGTTACACCTCTCATTTTACATATTAACTGAACATTTAGTCTGAGTATGGAAATGCAACCACATCCACAAGATAGACAAAAGAGACCATATAAGCATGTCTGCCGCTATGCATTAAAATATCCTGCAGAAATTACATATATATACATACACAACATATATTGATTTTCCTTCTCACAATATTTATCACGCGTCGCTTTTTTTATTATTTATTTTCTACGGTAGGAAAGTAGCTTTTGTGATGTATTGTGCCGCGACTCTACAACTCGCGCTACTAGAAACCAGAGACTCCCGAGTTTATTCCCATTCACCTCCGTAAACTACTGCACGAATCGCGACGCAGATAAATCGGCTCCCTCGAGTGATTATCGAGGCAGACTAATGCGCAGACCGAACATAAATCAAGCACTCATTTCCGCTGGAATCTATAACACGCGTCTCTCTCTTCCCATCTCGCTTTAATCAGTTCAAGACCGCGGACAGGATCGTACTCGCACGCGGATTCCGTGCATAATCCCGCGAGTCCTTTTTCTCGACATAAAAGTTGCGCAAGCTTCCGCGATTATCATCGCTCCACATTCAGCGAGCTCCTCTCCATTTTTTCTTAACTGTCCACCGTTCCTCGCTTTGCGCGTCTCTTTTCCTTCGATCCGCCGTGAATCCTTTCAAATAAAATGTCCTGCCCGCGGCCTGTCTGTTCCAGCGTCTTTCTTCCCTGAATAATTTGCACTCCTCTCGCCGTCCGGCAAATCAATCTCCGTAGACAGAGGGTAAATCAAGCGCGCGCCCGTACTGCACAAAGAGATACTGTTATTGGAAAAGTAATTTGTGCGTTCGATATAACGCGTCGGCGTTTTCGACTTTCTATTTTCACGCTTTTCCACGCTTAGTCTCCGTTCCGTCCTGTCGAATTCGAACATCGACACTTAGGTGTATCGACGTACTTCACGGTGACTAGTTCAGTCTCATTCAGTCCGGTACTACATTCACGTGATCTGTGTAGAACGTGATTCTAGCATAGATCATACGACGTAAAGAGGCAGGGAAGAAATATCTCAGGTTTTTGTGCACAGAAATGAGTCACCCACGGAACACTCATTCGTCACTTGTTGGTCTTAAGTTCTGTTCTGTAATCCGTTGCTCTCGAGTTTTTTTTAGTCCGACGCCATAATAATATAGTTCTTTATATATCTTATAATTGTTCTTATAATCGGAAACTAAGTTGTGGTGGAAATAGTATTTTCGCCAGAGCTTGTGTATGAATGTGACGAAGACATTAATATGGACGTAACGGATAAACATGCACAATAGTGCATTTATAGGTAACACACGAGAAATTAGGTGATGAAAAGGTAAAATATTGTTAAAGTATCACAATGTTTCAAATACAGATAATTAAAATACTATATAAATATATATATATATGTATGTATTATAATTGTGCATAATTCAAGTATTATATTCGCAACCGAAACAAACCTAAATTGAAAACGTAACGTTAAGTTCTTTTCTGTAACCTGTTGCTCTCGAGTTTTTGTAGTCCGTCGCCATTATAATATAGTTCTTTATATATCTTATAATCGTTCTTATCGGAAACAAAGTTGTGGTGGAAATAGTATTTCCGCCAGAGCTTGTGTATCAATGTGGCGAAGACATTAATATGGACGTAACGGATAAACATGGACAATAGTGCCTTTATATGTAACACACGAGAAATTATGTGATGAAAAGGGAAAATATTGTTAAAGTATCACAATGTTTCAAATACACATAATTAAAATATTATAAATTATATATATATATATTATAAATGTGCATAATTAAAATATTATATTCGCAACCGAAACATACTTAAATTGAAAACGCAACGTTAAGTTCTTTTCTGTAACCCATTGCTCTCGAGTTTTTTGAGTTTGTCGCCATAATAATACAGTTCTTTATATATTTTATAATCGGAAGCTAAGTTGTGTGATGGAAATGTTATTTCCGCCAGAACTTGTGTATGAATGTGACGAAAACATTAATATGAACGTAATGGATAGACATGCACAATAGTACATTTATATGTAACACACGAGAAATTAGGTGATGAAACGGGAAAATACTATTAAAGTATAACGATGTTTCAAATACACATAATTAAAATATATATAAATGTGCATAATTCAAATATTATATTCGCAACCGAAACATACTTAAATTGAAAACGCAACGTTAAGTTCTTTTCTGTAACCCGTTGCTCTGGAGTTTTTTTAGTCCGTCGCCATTATAATATAGTTCTTTATATATCTTATAATCGTTCTTATCGGAAACAAAGTTGTGGTGGAAATAGTATTTCCGCCAGAGCTTGTGTATCAATGTGGCGAAAACATTAATATGGACGTAACGGATAGACATGCACAATAGTGCATTTATATATAACACACGAGAAATTAGGTGATGGAAAGGGAAAATACTATTAAAGTATCACAATGTTTCAAATACACATAATTAAAATATTATAAATGATATATATATATATATATAATATAAATATTTATAATAACCGAAACATACCTAAATTGAAAACGTAAAGTTAAGTTCTTTTCCGTAACCCGTTGCTCTCGATTTTTCTTAGTCCGTCGCCATAATAATATAGTTCCCTCAAATAGTTTGTTACTGCAATCCAAGAATCAGATTAGATTGGCACTTACATCTTCGCCTCAAGACCTCTACTTCCCCCGCTTCGTTAATCCACCACACGCCCGCTTCGTTCACTTACCACCTTTCCATTTAGCGCAACTGCCGGCTTATTCGTACGTGCCCGAATCGCGATTTTGTTGACGCAGGCGAAATGCCGGATCACGGGATCACCGGTTCTTCGCCGAGTGCATCGCGTATATGTGTTTATAGGTTGCCGGGACGTCCCGGTGATTGGTTGTGCGCCGAAAGCGTTCGCCGACGCGGTTGACGAGGCGCGTCGAAAATCGACAGCAAGTGTCGGGCGAGGGAGAAAGAGAGTGTGCGGAAGAGTATCGGTGGCAGCCGAGTAATGGAAGGTTATGGTAATGTTCCCAGTCCCGACACTCACCGTTAGTTCGAGGCCGAGCTATCAAAAGGGGATAGAAACTACCCTTTAGCGTAGTTATTTCGCCCCTCGAAAGCGGCTCCTGGCACAACTACGCAGCCGAAGTAACGATCTTTCGCAGCCTTCCGCTGTCGCAATCTCGCGCCCGGGGAAACCACTTACAAAACTCATGGACTACGTGCGAATCAAACGCTGGAACGCCGCTCTCTCTCTCTTTTTCTCTTTATTCGTGCCCGTTGTCTCTCGAGCTCGCGCGCTCTTTAAATTGAGAACGCAAGTGCGCGCGGTTATTATGGACGGCGCGCGCTTAGAATCCATTTATTCTTTCGCTCTTAAAAAGGAATGCCCGTCAAAGGATAATGCGCGGCAACTCGCATTTACAATAGAAATATTGTAAGGGCTACCTCTATTAATCGCGCTCGATAAAGTACAATTACGGTGCGTTCGCGAGCCGCAATTGAATCTGGCCCCGCCGTAATGAATTTGTAATGCGGAGCGGAAGGGCTTTGAGCGCGAGGGACAATGCGCTGCTGTTTTGTTAATCGTTTACACTTTGCGTTGGCGGAGTCAGTAAGGTGATGCCGATGGCGACGCGGGGTCGCTGTTGGACTTCACTGGGTAGGTGCAAATATGAGCTTGCTCGTAACGTAGGATATAAAGGTTGTGTATTGCAGGACGATGCACATGCCGACGTACGGCGGTTCATAATTCTCGTACAGGGGGTTTATGCGCGTTTGTCGTTTTGTTCTGTTGCCAGCGATAGTCGGGGCTTTGTAATAGATTGGGGGTTAATACAGTACCGATCCGAGATATACTGGTTGCAAACATTGGATTTAAACTGTATGTATGACATGTCGATGCACATTCCAACGTACTGCAGTTCATAATTCTAGTCCCGGATGTTTCTGCGTATTTGCCGTTTTGTTCTGTTGCCAGCGATAGTCGGGGCTTTGTAATAGATTGGGGGTTAATACAGTACCGATCCGAGAAATGCTGTTTTTAAACAGTTGTTTTAAATGTTATGTATTATAGGCCGATGCACATTCCAACGTACTGCAGTTAATAATTCTCGTACAGGATGCTTCTGCGCGTTTGTCGTGTTGTTCTGTGCCCAGCGATAGTCGGGGCTTTGTAATAGATTGGGGGTTAATACAGTACCGATCTGAGAAATACTGGTTGCAAACATTGGATTTAAACTGTATGTATGACACGCCGATGCACATTCGAACGTACTGCAGTTCATAATTCTAGTCGCGAATGTTTCTGCGTATTTGCCGTTTTGTTTCGTTACCAGCTATAGTCGAGGCTTTGTAATATATTGGGGGTTAATACAGTACGGATCTGAGAAATGCTGTTTTTAAACAGTGGTTTTAAATGTTATGTATTATAGGCCGATGCACATTCCAACGTACTGCAGTTCATAATTCTAGTCGCGAATGTTTCTGCGTATTTACCGTTTTGTTTCGTTGCCAGCGATAGTCGGGGCTTTGTAATAGATTGGGGGTTAATACATTACCGATCCGGGAAATGCTGTTTTTAAACATTGGTTTTAAATGTTATGTATTATAGGCCGATGCACACTGCAACGTTCTGCAGTTAATAATTCTAGTCCCGGATGTTACTGCGCATTTTCTGTTTTGTTCTGTTGCCAGCGATAGTCGGGGCTTTGTAATAGATTGGGGGTTAATACAGTACCGATCCGAGATATACTGGTTGCAAACATTGGATTTAAACTGTATGTATGACATGTCGATGCACATTCCAACGTACTGCAGTTCATAATTCTAGTCCCGGATGTTTCTGCGTATTTGCCGTTTTGTTTCATTGCCAGCTGTAGTCGAGGCTTTGTAATAGATTGGGGGTTAATACAGTACGGATCCGAGAAATGCTGTTTTTAAACAGTGGTTTTAAATGCTATGTATTATAGGCCGATGCACATTCCAACGTACTGCAGTTAATAATTCTCGTACAGGATGCTTCTGCGCGTTTGTCGTGTTGTTCTGTGCCCAGCGATAGTCGGGGCTTTGTAATAGATTGGGGGTTAATACAGTACCGATCAGAGAAATACTTTGAAACATTGGATTTAAACTGTATGTATGACACGCCGATGCACATTCGAACGTACTGCAGTTCATAATTCTAGTCGCGAATGTTTCTGCGTATTTGCCGTTTTGTTTCGTTACCAGCTATAGTCGAGGCTTTGTAATATATTGGGGGTTAATACAGTACGGATCCGAGAAATGCTGTTTTTAAACAGTGGTTTTAAATGTTATCTATTATAGGCCGATGCACATTCCAACGTACTGCAGTTCATAATTCTAGTCGCGAATGTTTCTGCGTATTTACCGTTTTGTTTCGTTGCCAGCGATAGTCGGGGCTTTGTAATAGATTGGGGGTTAATACATTATCGATCCGGGAAATGCTGTTTTTAAACAGTTGTTTTAAATGTTATGTTTTATAGGCCGATGCACACTGCAACGTGCTGCAGTTAATAATTCTAGTCCCGGATGTTCCTGCGCATTTACTGTTTTGTTTCGTTGCCAGCGATAGTCGGGGCTTTGTAATAGATTGGGGGTTAATACAGTACCGATCCGAGATATACTGGTTGCAAACATTGGATTTAAACTGTATGTATGACACGTCGATGCACATTCCAACGTACTGCAGTTCATAATTCTAGTCGCGAATGTTTCTGCGTATTTGCCGCTTTGTTTCGTTACCAGCTATAGTCGAGGCTTTGTAATAGATTGGGGGTTAATACAGTACGGATCCGAGAAATGCTGTTTTTAAACAGTGGATTTAAATGTTATGTATTATTGGCCGATGCACAGTGCAACGTACTGCAGTTAATAATTCTCGTCCAGCGTGTTTCTGCGCATTTGTCGTTTTGTTCTGTTGCCAGCGATAGTCGAGGCTTTGTAATAGATTGGGGGTTAATACAGTACCAATCCGAGGAATGCTGTTTTTAAATAGTGGTTTTAAATTTTATGCATTATTGGCCGATGCACAGTGCAACGTACTGCAGTTAATAATTCTCGTCCAGGGTGTTTCTGCGCGTTTGTCGTTTTGTTCTGTTGCCAGCGATAGTCGAGGCTTTGTAATAGATTGGGGGTTAATACAGTACCGATCCGAGAAATGCTGCTTTTAAACAGTGGTTTTAAATGTTATGTATTATAGGCCGATAAACAGTGCAACGTACTGCAGTTTATAACTCCAGTCGAGATTATTTCTATGCATTTAGCAACTTGTTCTATTGGCATTATTGAGAAGATGAGAAAGTAGGCAATTTTGAAATATTTTGCTTATTTCAGCGTGCTGAATCTATTTCCGCAGTTACGCCCGCATTTTCGTAAACATCCTGTTTTGCCCTTGCAAAGAAGCCACTAAAAATCCATATGCCATACAAATCCAATCGAACACTGGGTCCCGTCAGTATCATCTCAACCCTAACACCGCGCGACGTAATTTAAAAACGTCTCGAAATGGCTCCGTCCGTCATAATAATAATTGGTCTCATTATCTCGCAAAAGCTGTTTCGAACGATCGCCCCAATATCCCCATCCTTCCCTTTTCACCGGCCGCGTTCCGCTCCTTCCGCTTCCCTTTTATAGTTCTGTCCCATCCCCCATCTTACTTGAGCAGCTTAAGGGATGACTTTAATTGAGCCTTTCTGGGGCGGCTCGCAGCTGGCGACTTTATTATCGACGTTTGGTATAATTAAGCAGTCTGCATCTTAAGAGAGACGAGGAATTTCCCGCTATATCCCTCATCCCGTTCCTGAAGGGCCTTTTTTCCGCCGCATCCTGGATACACTTCGTGCCGTCCGTCGTTTCTCGGTTGCCGGTATCTGACGCAGCCCTTGTCCGCCTCGAAACCGTCCGCGCGTTCGCTATTTAAAACGAGAATCTCCGTTTGACGAGCGCCCAAGGAGACGTCGGACAGCGAATGGGAATTTGCTTGATGCACCTTCCGCTTTTCCTGCCGCGGACTGATCAGCGAATTCGTTTTATTGCGCTTTTTTATACCCCTTCTTTACGATGGTCGCGGCATAAACGGGCGTTATTTTTGGCCGCTCGAGGCTTCAGCGCGTTTTGAGTGAAACGGTCGGTCGGTTTAAGGTTTGCGGCGTATAGTAACAACTTTACTCTCGGTGTACGGGTTTCTGGGGTTGGAAAAAAATGCTTGTTCATGGAAAGAGGGTGCGAACGATTTAAGAAGATTCCATAACGATTTAACACTTTGATTGCCAAGCGTATTTTACTATATTAGAACGGCGATGCTATGAAATACTACAGCGTCCGACTGAATTATGTAAAATGTAAATAATGTGCAGGTATTGGAGACCAAAGAATCGCATCACTATTCTAACAACTGCATTTATAAAATAATAATTGCAACACATTGTAAATATTTTGGATCTTCAGTAAAATCTCTTGCGTCGGTCACCGGTAACCATCACGGCAGTCAAAGTGTTAACACGTTGACTGCCGTGCGTATTTTGCTGTATTAGAACGGCGATGCTATGAAATACTACAGCGTTCGACTGAATTATGTAAAATGTAAATAATTTGGTTGCATCAAAGGAATCCACCCACCCACCGGTGTTGTTCAGCTCCTACTTTCGTCGTCACCCAAGTTACTCTTCGTTACGAATGAAAGCTTTGCGGTTATCGAAAAAACCCATTTGCCTTAACTCTTTGACTGCTATGCATTCATATATGTCTCTGCCGAAATCTATCGATGTCGACTATGGACGCATATATGCGTCCCCAATCGTTTCAATTTCTTACTTATTGCCTCTACAATTATCAGTATACGAAATAAATACAGATGCGTTCTTTATCAAATAAGTTTCTTGCATTGTTTAACACGTTACCTGCCAAGCGGATTTTATTATATTAGAACGGCGATGCTATGAAATACTACAGCGTCCGACTGAATTATGTAAAATGTAAATAATGTGCAGGTATTGGAGACCAAAGAATCGAATCACTGTTCTAACAACAACTGCATTTATAAAATAATAATTGCTGCCCATTGCGAGTATTTTGGATCTTCAGTAAAATTTCTTGCGTCGGTCACCGGTGACCATCATGGCAGTGAAAGTGTTAATAAGAAACAACTTATATTTGAAACGCAGGAAATCAGGGTATATGGACGTTACCTGTCGATCTGGCATTTAATTTTCCGCTACTTTATTGGTCGGAATTATTATTTTTTATATATGTGGTGTGGTGGCTACGGGTGTTCTATGACTACAGGATTTTTAAAAGGGGAATATTTTATGAAGATGGAGTCGGAAAAAATGTGTTCCCGGTTAATCTGTTTATCGGCACGGTCGCTTCTAATTATAAAGTTTCAGTCGTACATATTATCCCCGCATAAACGACCACAGCGATATTCTCAACTGCAAGGCATTGTGACATACATGTATTATTTCATAAATTCTAACACAGCGCGTTCTATACTTTAGGTTTAATGTCACGTTTTGGATACAGAATACTGTTTGCACGCAACCGCACTAAATTTGGCATTTTATCACACGCTTGTTTTCACGTGCACAAAATCAAGACGGAAACGAATCTTCACCGGGAACGATTAAAATTCCACCCCCTGCCGACCAATAAACTAAAAAGCCCCGGCCCAGCCTTTCCTCCACCGAAGCTTCCCCTACCGCGTGTCTTTTCCGCAAGACGCATGGCGTCGATAAAAAAGGGTTAGGGGCAGACACGGGAAAGTGGGCGCCTCACTGCGGGCAGACGTCCGCCATAGAAAGAAAATCGAGGGGCCCCGGGAAGGTTAGAAATCCTCAGCGCGCGAGTTCGACACGAGAAATGTACGGCTCGCGCGCCGTAAAATTTATGGACCGCTAATTGGCGGCGAGCGGAACGGAACGAGAAATCGAGAGGACGACGAACGACGTCGGAATCTCGGAGGAGGAAGCGGAAGGAGAGGAATCGTCGGAGAACAAAGGCGGCGCGGGGGAACAAAGTGTAGGCGGGAGGAAGAAAGGAAAGAAGACACGCTTAAGAATACCGTTGAAGCAACTTTCCGGATTAATTCCAGGGGTAAAGCGCGCGCCGCTTCGAGTTCGCGGAAACTGCGAAAAGGGCCGACGACGACGAGTTACCCGTCTCGTTTGTCAGCCTAATTAATTAGCGGCTCGTAAACTTTCCGCGCGGTTCGACATCAAGACGTTCGAATTAATCCGGGCGAATCCTTTTCTGCGCGGACACTGAGCGGGAACGCGATACTGAGTGTAGGCGAGCTTGCGAGGATTTTCGTTTTCGAACCGAATCCTTCGGTCGACTTTGTTAATGCCGCTCGGTGGCATTAAGGGGTGACTGAAATAATTTTGAATACAGTAAAACCTGTTTTTGTGCGGTGGATAGGGACCGCATAAAAGAAATCGTAAAATTTTATAAATTCTTACATATAATAAACAATTTTGTGCGATATACTGTTAAAAATTTTTTTATGCGGTGGATAAGGACCGCATAAAAAAATTCGACTAAGAAAATACATCAATGATTTATGAAATAGATGAGAGAATGCTTTCAATTAAATTAAATAATTAAATTAGACCTATAGAAATGGTAAAAATATTTAATTCTTCATTGTACATATACATGGAGAAGTTTTTACATTGTACATTAAATAGTTTGCTGCTACTCGTCGTAATCCAAAACGCGCATCTTCTTGTGACGAATTGGTTGAAAATCGATTCCGTCGCTTGAAGATATTTCAATTGATTTGTTTTTTGGTACCATAAACTCAGTCAGTTTTTGTGACGATGGTCGACTGGTCAATTGCTTGTAAACGTAACGATAGTGAGACATGCATGATCTCAGCTCTTTTTCGAATTTTGAGCGTCTTTCCGATTTGGTATCTACTTTAAGAAAATGCGTTTCCAATTTTTTCGAAATTTGGATCCCTGCATATATTTTATCTCCTGTAATAGATTCCGGTTTTTCTTGTCCATTTTCATAATCTATCAAACTATTGATAATGTCACTATCATCGACAGTTTGGTCCTCAATCATCTCGTCTATGTCATTATCGCCGAAAGAATCAAAGCCTTCTCCGCCGATGTTATGTGCAAGCGCACTAATTTTAGATAATAACGTTGACGTGTTTTCGGTAACGTTTCGATTAATTACACATTCATATTTTCGTCCACAATATGTATATGTACATGATAGGAAACGTTAAACTGGTGCTAACGCCGTTAAGATTCATATACCGCATAAAAATAAATCGCACATAAAAAATTGCACAAAAATAAAATCGCACAAAACCAATCGCATAAAAAAAGACCGCACAAAAACAGGCTTTACTGTACCGTTAATAATATAATAGCTGTCGCTGATTGTTAACTGGTGATTGTAGACCAGTTAACTATTTTTGACAAATGTACCCGTTACGCAGAAATTACAGTATTTTGTGTTGTGACACATGTGTTCGCTATGTGTAAAAAGTAATGGCAAGTTGCTGGTTAAATTGCAATTCTTGCGAACACTGTAATGTCGTCGAAACTATTAACACTTTAACGACCGCTAGCCGATTAATCGGCTTTTCAGTGGTCAACGGTTATATTATATTAGCCCTTTGCGGACGGAGCGATTCGAAGCCGATGACACCCATCAAAATTACCAACTCTCGATTAACACATGCCATTTGCAAAATACATACATATATGCCCGCCTCGGCTCTATTACTTATTTTTCTCGAACGCATATTTATGTCTCGGCTTTATCAGGTGTTTTCGCCGAACATAAGTATGCCTTCATCGGTTATAGGAATATCTTATGCTGAACGCACATATGCGTCGCTCGTCCGCAAAGGGTTAGATAAAATAAATATCAGATGATACTATGACAATTCTAAGTGACAATAAAATTACACTGCTTTGCAACCAAAGGATTCTCAACAACACATTCAGTATTTTTCAGTTATAAAGCTTTACAAGTAGGCACATACACAATTCCTGCGCGATATCCAAAACAGAGTGGGTCGTTAATGTGTTAGTTTTAAATAAGCAATAAAATATAAATAATTACACAGCTACCTCATCAAACTAAAAAAACTCCACGTAAAATGTCTTGAAAATCGTTGCACGTTTCTCCCTAAATTCGCATTACCTGAAATTGCATAAAGCATCGCCCAGCGCCATTAATGGGTTCCGTCAATTTTTCCTTCCGTACGAACCGCATATTTCAAATACCGACTTTAACCGCGTGACCTTACTCTTATTTCGGCCACGTCGTGCACCGACATAAAACCGGAGCAGCGTAAAAGCCCGAGGCTCATCTCGCCGCGCCGAGCATTAACATCGCGCCGGCTGTTATTTGAAAACTTATCAGTAGACAACACGGGGCCGCCGAGCGATGGGACATTACTTCGACGTAGTTTACGTCCGCAATTAGGTGAATCGCAACGAGCGAGGCGGCGTGTAACGATCGAAGGGTGCCATCACAGAAGGGACTGGCGGAGGATCGTCGCCGGAAGGCGAAAGAGTTGGGGGTGGAGGACGTAAAGAGAGAAGGCTCAAGGAATAAAAGAGCACGAGAAAGAGTGATAGAGAGAGACGGAGTAGATGGCAAACGGGGGTTGTGGGTGGATTGGTTGCACGCCTCGTACTGTTATGCTGCGAGAGAAGGTGTAGAGTGCAGGTGAAGACACTTTCTGCTTACAGGCGCAACTTAACCATTTGGACCTCAGAGGTTATTCAGAAAATCTTGTCGAGAAATACCAAGTAGAGTGATAGTGCATGCTTTAACCCTTTGCGGACGAGCGACGCATATGTGCGTTCAGCATAAGATATTTTTATGAAATACATACTTATGTTAAAACACCTGATAAAGCCGAGACATAAATATGCGTTCGAGAAAAAACAGTAACTAGAGCCGAAGCGGACATATATGTATGTATTTTGCAAATGGCATGTGCTAAACGAGATCGGTAATTTTGATGGGTGTCATCGCGATAAAACTCCGTCCGCAAAGGGTTAATTTATGTCAGAAAACGTCAAGTGGGACAACAGCGGTTGTTTTTATCAAATAAGTATAATTTAAAGTAATGGAAATTAGAGACAAAATGTTTTGCTCACATGATTGACAGGAAAACAGTAACTATGCGAAGAATAATTATCAGTCGAATTTTGCACGTATCGGCAATAACGCACTATAAAACTAACTTATATTGAAACATGCCAAATGCATCTTTAGAATCATTGTAACTTGTTGTAATTTTATTATTCACCTAAACAAAAATATTGTTCTGTTAGGTATCCGAATATTTTTGCGACACAAAGTGTGTGCTATTCCTTTTAATTTATGAACCTTTGAAAATAAATGATGAAACCTATGATTTTGAAACCTTGAAAAACTGTACTATAAGATAAAAAATCTGAATTTGTTAAATCATCTATAAATAAGAGTATAGGGCAATCATGTTTGAAAAGCAGTGATATCGGAATTTTGAAACAAGTCATTCTCTGCCTCTTTTTATTCACCCTCTCGTGGCTCACGCTGCTCTTGCCCGACATGTCTGCATTTTCTTTCATTCGATCGTTGCCTCGCTGATTCTGAATTTTATTATTTCGGCGTCTTCCCATTTTACCGTCCATACTCGTGTTCGCCATCGAGTATTCTTATTCTCGCATACGCGTACGCCCACGTAGCTACGCTCACCTTCCTTTTTTCCGCTGTTCCATCCAACTCTATATCCACGCCTACGCGTTCTTTTGCTTTCACGAATTCTGAATTTCATCCTTTCAGACTCCGGGAGTCTCTTCCATGCTATCTTTTCTTTTTACTATTCCATCATGCGTTTCACGACTAAATATCATGCTTTCAGACTCCGCTTCTCTCTTCCTTACGGTCTGCCGTTTTATCCTGCCACATCTAATCGGTGCCACGCGATCGCTGATTCTGAATTTTGTTATTTCAGCGTCTTCTTTTTTACCATCTATGCTCGTGTTTGCCATCAAGTACTTTTATTCTGACACACATGTATTCCCACATAGGACACGTTGTCTTCTTTTTCCGATTTCATCCGTTCTCGCTTTGTCTTATTCCACGCGCTCGCTTTCTTTTTCTTTCACGAATTCAGAATTTCAAACTCCGCTTCTCTCTTCCTTGCGGTCTACCGTTTTATCCTTCCATATCTAATCGGTGCCTCACGATCACCGATTCTGAATTTCGTTATTTCGGCGTCTTCTTTTTTTTACCATCTATGCTCGTGTTTGCCATCAAGTATTTCTATTCTGGCACACATGACACGTAGACCCGTTGTCTTTTTTTTCCGATTCCATCCGTTCTTACTTTGTCTTATTACATTCGTACGCGTCCTTTTTCTTTCACGAATTTGGAATTTCAAACTCCGCTTCTCTCTTCCTTGCGCTCTACCGTTTTATCCTCCCACATCTAATCGCCGATTCTGAATTTTATTGTTTGCGTATTTTGCCTTCTATCGTATATATGGGTGTTCGCCATCAAGTATTATTCTCGTACACTTGTATTTCCACGTAGACACACTATCCTTTTCTCTTCCTATTCCATCCGCCCGTGCTTTGTCTTGTTCCACGCGCACGCGTTCTTTTTCTATCCTACTGTCGGTATCTCTTTCAGCAATTCTAAATTTCATCCTTTCAGTCTCCGCTTCTCTTTTCCTTGCGGTTTACCGTTTCGTCATCTCGCGTCTAATCATCGGTGCCTCGCGATCATCGATTCTGAATTTTGTTATTTCAGCGTCTTCTTTTTTTACCATCTATGCTCGTGTTTGCCATCAAGTACTTTTATTCTGACACACATGTATTCCCACATAGGACACATTGTCTTCTTTTTCCGATTCCATCCATTGTTACTTTGTCTTATTCCACGCGTCGCCTTCTTTTTTTCACAAATTCGGAATTTTAAACTCCACTTTTCTCTTCCTTGCGGTCTGCCGTTTTATCCTCCCACATTTAACCCTTTGCGGTCGGTGTCCCCGTAGCGGGGACATTTTTCAATCGCCGTAGAAGTCGGTGTCCCCGTAGCTAGCACATTTTTCCATCGCCGTAGAAGTCGGTGTCCCTGTAGCGGCAACCTCCAAAAATGCAATTATTTTTTGGGGCTTGGAGATGGGCGTCATCAACTCATTCATACTGTATAAACTAAGAAAACAACAGAGAAAACAACGGAACAACGAAAAGCCACTAACACACTTAAAGTTTGTGACACCTTTAGTCGATCAGTTAGTAGGAAATTTCCGGCACCAAACACTATCTACACCCCAACCTTTAGCGTCATTCGTGGACGTTAAATTAAATAATCAATTCCATATAATTCGTTCAAAAAGACGATAAACACACATGTATTGTGATACTTGTACAGGAAAGCCAGGACTTCACATCGGTGATTGTTTCGTGAAATATCATACTCTAGAACATTACAGAGATTAATAATTTGTATTCTTACGTATTAAAAGTAGTAATAAATACAACAAATCAGTTTCAACACATTCTGTGGGTTTGAATATCCATATATTGACTTTAAATTTTGTACGGAAAAGTAACTGCGAAATGCTAGATTTCATCCGACCTATTGGTACTCTTAAGAGCAAAATCTGCCGACCGCAAAGGGTTAATCGCTCCCCGCAATCGCCGATTCTGAATTTTATTATTTGCGTATTTTTCCGTCTACTGCCTATCAAGTATTATTCTCGTGCACTTGTATTTCCACGTAGACACACTGTCTTTTTCTCTTCCTATTCCATCCGCCGGTGCCTTTTCTTGATCCACGCGCACGCGTTCTTTTCCTTTCTTACCATCGGTATCTCTTTCAGCAATTCTAAATTTCATCCTTTCAGTCTCCGCTTCTCTCTTCCTTGCGGTTTACCGTTTCATCCTCCCGCGTCTAATCGCTTCCTCTTATTCTCTCACACGCATATTCTTACACTTGCAAACGCACGGCACCGTGACTCGTGGCATCAAAAGCGCGCCACGACGCTTGACGCCGCACCTTGTTGCACGAGCCCGTCTTCTCTTCTCTTCAACTTGCTCCTCGTTGCAGGCTGAATGTTACTTGACGGCGCAATTGCGAGTCTGCGCCGTTTCGTCCCCTAAATTCTTTTCTACGCGCCACATTCTATGTCTTTTCATTTGCAGTACGGCCTCTTTTGTCAAATCGCTTTGTGCGCACACCGTGTCTGACACGAATAATTATGTTGGGTTTCGCTAAAAAGAATCTGATTTTTGATGGTGCGAAAACAAGGATACAGACGCTGTGTTCTAGATATCGAATAAGGCAGAAATTGCAAAGTGTTGCGATGGGAAAGTAAAACTTGTCAGCATAAAATTTTCTTTTGAACTGACGCCCTCAATTCGAATGTGAAGGAATCCTTATTTTTATGCCCATACATATGATAATTTATATCCATGTTCGGATTTAGCTTCATTAAAACATTAAGGTGATATATAGACAACTTGTTATGTAACATGTTGTGTTTATTGATTATTTATATTTATACTCGACAACTTCTAGCCATAGTACCTCTTACAACCATTTTCCTTAGATTGTAAACAGAAAGAAAGATAGAAAAATATTTTACATTCTTTACGACATATTCTCTCGCAACGTCTAAATGCAAAATTTGTGCTCCCCATAAAAAAGAGTGAGTCAACGCCTTAAAACAAAACCGTGCGTCACTTTGGCGAGGGATAAACAGAAACACTGGTATAACCGTCATTTAGGCGCGAGAACTTGCCATGACGGGAATATTTTACCTTTATGGGAAACGCAATCTGGCTTGCATGGCGACATCTGAGTGCAAATTTCGCGTGCGCGTAAACGATCATTGTGAAGGCCGAAAATTCCGCCGTGCCCCATACGTCCGCCTACACTCAGGTAATTCAGTTTGGAATGACCGTTTCATTTGCGCATGAACGACGCCGCATTGTTTAGCCCCCGCGGAATGACTGGATCGCCGTTTCGGGATTTTATCGTTATCGACGCTCCCTTTGAACGTCCGCTCAAAACGACCAAAGTAATTCGCGGACTCCGATATCGCCTCGCTTAAACCGCCTTTTTCGAGATCTGAGGAAGCAGGAAAATTACTCTCGGAGACGCTGTTTTATATTTTCTTCCACCCGGGCCGTGCAATGAATTATAGCAGTGGAATCGATAGCGATCTTATATACAGTGGAACTACTTGTCGAGATGCGTTAATTGAAGAGTGGAGGCGTTAACACTTTGACTGCCATGATGGTCACCAGTGACCGATGCAAGAGATTTTACTTAACACTTTGACTGCCACGGTGGTCACCGGTGACCGGCGCAAAAGAATTTAGTATAAATGCAAAAAAATTCGCAATGAAGCCTATTCGCAATCTTGTAAAAGCAATTGACATTGGAATGGTGCTTCAATACTTTGGCGGTCTAACAATTCTGCGTTACCTTCATTTTGCACGATTTAATCATACTCTGCAGTATTTGAACGCATCGCGGTTCTAAGATAGAGAAATACGCTTGGCAGTCAACGTGTTAACCATTTGCGCTATAAAGACGTACCACGCACGTCGAGATGCTTTTATTCCAAAGCCGCCAGCCACATGTATACCACGTCGATAGGCATTTGTCACAGAAGCAAAAACGACGTGTCTTTTACATTGACGCTGCTACATCAACAGCTGCTACTAGGCTTTATGGCGAATTTTTTGCATTTATAGCAAAATCTTTTGCGCCGGCATGATATATTGTGGAGCGCGGCAGCCGAAAATTAAATCGTAGCGCAAGTGGTTAAGATTCAAAATATTCGCAATGAGTAGCAATTATTATTTTATAAATGCAATTGTTAAAATAGTGATGCGATCCGTTGATCTCCAATACCTGCACCTTATTTACATTTTGCATAATTCTGTCAAACGCTGTAGTATTTCATAGCATCGCCGTTCTAATATTGTAAAATACGCTTGGCAGTCAACGTGTTGATACAGAAAGTATAAAATACTAGTAAGCAATATTATGTTTAGTTATTTTAATCGGAAACTAAGTTGTAGTGGAAATAGTATTTCCGCCAATGCTTGTGTATGAATATGACGGAGACATTGATACGGACAAAACGGATAGACGTGCATAATAGTGCATTTATATGTAACACACGAGAAATTAGGTGATGAAAAGGGAAATTACTATTAAAGTATCATATACAAATACTATTAAAGCATCATATATAATGTTTCAAATACGCATAATTAAAATATTATAAATTATATATATTATTTATATAAATTATACATTATATATATATATATATATATATATATATATAATTTATAATATTTTAATTATGCGTATTTGAAACATTGTATATGAGACTTTAATAGTACTCAAATACGCATAATTAAAATATTATAAATGATATATATATATTATAAATGTGCATAATTCAAATATTATATTCGCAACCGAAACATACCTAAATTGAAAACATCAAAACAGTTAATTGTTGTAATCGCAATTTACGTTTACAAATTCTTTGATTCACTATCGACACCGCTAGCAGACATAATCGATCTAATGTCGATTTCCGCGACGTTCTGCTCCGCTAATCAAAACCCGCCTGTTTAAACGCTCAGTCGCTGCCTCCCATTACGGATCTCCGTTACATAAAAAGAATCCCGCCTAAACTCGGCGTCACTGTACACCGACGCGGCGTGGAAATTTACACGGCACTCCGGCGGAAGTTCGGAGATAACGTATTTTTCGGCGGACTTGCCAGACGGGAGTTTTGAGTTACCATCGGGCGCGGGACGCATTTTAATCCACATCGAAATTCTAATGCCGGCGCCACTTCTTTAGCATTTTTATGTTAATGGCGCCGCCCGTCCTATCCCTTTAAAGTTCGCTTTGACAGCTTACGCGCAGCGACAGCTGACGAGAACGACGGAGAAACAGATCTGCACGTCGACGCTTCTTCCTCTAGCCTCCTGACAATTTTCGGCACGAAACGTTTATGTCCTCGCGGTGCGGTGAAGTAATAAAAGAATTCGTCACCACATACGGTTTCGAGGTTTCGCAATTGCTTTTATCTACCCACGTTTCTTTATGGTTTTAACCTTTTGCTGAATGAGTCAGATAACTAGTGCGATACGCAGTTTATTGATACTCGTGGTATTATTGTGTGGAAATTTCTTCACACATTTTAAACTGTATTGGTTCCGATACTAAATATTATAATAATGTTTGAAATGTATCGCCTATACTGGTTTGGGTTAGATAGTAGATAAGTAATAGAAGGATTCGTCACCACATACGGTTTCCAGTTTTCGCAATTGCTTTTATCTACCCACGTTTCTTTATGGTTTTAACCCTTCGCTGAACGAGTCAAATAACTAGTACGGTACACAACTTATTTATACTCGTGGTATTATTGTATTGGAAATTTTTTCACACATTTTAAACTGCATTGGTTCCGATTTTAAATATTGTAATGATTGAAATGTATCTTCTATACTGGTCTGGGTTAGGTAGTAGTTAAGTAATAGAAGAATTCGTCACCGCATACGGTTTCGAGTTTTCGCAATTGCTTTTATCGACCCACGTTTCTTTATGATTCTAACCCTTCGCTGAACGAGTCGGATAACTAGTACGGTACGCAACTTATTTATACTCGTGGTATTATTGTGTGGAAATTTCTTCACACATTTTAAATTGCATTGGTTCCGATACTAAACATTGTAATAATGTTTGGAATGTATCGCCCATACTGGTCTGGGTTAAGTACTAGTTAAGTAACAAAAGAACTCGTGGTATTATTGTGTGGAAATTTCTTCACACATTTTAAACTGTATTGGTTCCGATACTAAATATTGTAATGATGTTTGAAATGTATCGCCTATACTGGTCTGGGTTAGGTACTAGTTAAGTAACAGAAGAACTCGTGGTATTATTGTGTGGAAATTTCTTCACACATTTTAAACTGTATTGGTTTCGATATTAAATATTGTAATGATGTTTGAAATGTATCGGCTATACTGGCCTGCGTTAGGTACTAGTTAAGTAACAGAAGAACTCGTGGTATTATTGTGTGGAAATTTCTTTACACATTAGTTCCGATACTAAATATTGTAATGATGTTTGAAATGTATCGGCTATACTGGCCTGCGTTAGGTACTAGTTAAGTAACAGAAGAACTCGCGGTATTACTGTGTGGAAATTTCTTCACACATTTTAAACTGTATTTGTTCCGATACTAAACATTGTAATGATGTTTGGAATCTATTGCCTATACTGGTCTGGGTTAGGTACTAGTTAAGTAACAGAAGAACTCGTGGTATTATTGTGTGGAAATTTCTTTACACATTAGTTCCGATACTAAATATTGTAATGATGTTTGAAATGTATCGGCTATACTGGCCTGCGTTAGGTACTAGTTAAGTAACAGAAGAACTCGTGGTATTATTGTGTGGAAATTTCTTCACACATTTTAAATTGCATTGGTTCCGATACTAGACATTGTAATGATGTTTGAAATGTATAGCTTATACTGGTCTGCGTTAGGTAGTAGTTAAGTAATAGAAGAATTCGTCACCGCATACGGTTTCGAGTTTTTGCAGTTGCTTCTATCGACCTACGTTTCTTTATTGCTTCGAGTATAACTAGTAAGGTACGTTTCTTTATGTGTTCGACATTTTAAACCGTTGGTTCCGATACTGAATATTGTAACGATGTTTGAATTTATCGCTTATACTGGTTTGGGTTAGGTACTAGTTAAGTAACAGAAGAACTCGTGGTATTAATGTGTGGAAATTTCTTCACACATTGGTTCTGATACTAAATATTGTAATAATGTTTGATTAATGTGTGGAAATTTCTTCACACATTTTAAACTGCATTGGTTCCGATACTAAATATTGTAATGATGTTTGAATTTATCGCTTATACTGGTTTGGGTTAGGTAGCAGTTAAGTAATAGAAGAATTCGTCACCACATACGGTTTCGAGTTTTCGCAGTTACTTCTATCAATCCACGTTTCTTTATGATTTTAACCCTTTGTTGAACGAGTCGGATAACTAGTACGGTATGCAGCTTATTGATACTCGTGGTATTATTGTGTGGAAATTTCTTCACACATTTTAAACTGCATTGGTTCCGATACTAAATATTGTAATGATGTTTGAATTTATCGCTTATACTGGTTTGGGTTAGGTAGCAGTTAAGTAATAGAAGAATTCGTCACCACATACGGTTTCGAGTTTTCACAGTTGCTTCTATTTTATTGATTCTATTCTATTCTAGCTTATTGATACTCGCGGTATTTTTGTGTGAAAATTTCTTCACACATTTTCAACTGCATTGGTTCCGACACTAGTGTGTGTCAATGTAATGTTATGTATGCTTGCATTTTTCTGATTCACATTACGTTACATTAACACGCCTTATTAATATAGACCCCTGATGAAGGGCACTGATTTTGATTTTTCAATTGATAGTAGAATAGTAATAATTGCGAGAACATTTCGTATATTATCATATTCCTCTGCTTTCCACATTCTTGTGCCTTCATCTTTCACTGAAATCTTTCTGTCACAGTCTTTATCTCGTTCCACTATCTATTCACTACTAATATGATCTTCATTACATATTTTCCTTTTTCTTTACACGCACACAAACAACACCGCGTCACCATTAGATAAGTGTAGATATAAGATGAGTCCTAAATTGTTTGATGATCATCATTGATATTAAATCATGTTTTTTCACTGTGCGAAGTACATTGGAATTAATATGTTAATAATATGCAGCTCTGGTGGTATACACGCGTAACAGAGTTCTCGATTCCTTTGATGTGTTTATAACGGCATCCAACAATGAACGACATTAACGTAACAATTTCGCAGTGAAAAAGATGAAATATATTTATATCCAATAGTCATAACATATAGATTTTGTAATTGCTATTTGCAAGAATTTATTTTACGTATTTAATGGAAATGTCAATCAGAAGCGTTTCATAATTCAATATACCCATTGCGGAGAATGTTGATACGAGCAAAACGTCGGGTTTAATTGCTACGGAGCAACTTTATTGATTGAAAACCCAATCGTTCCTTTCACGTTATATTACCCGGCAAATGCAGAATCTCTACTTTCAGAGACATGTGCGCCCATTCGAAGCACAGTTTGACGACGCCTCAAAGTCAGTAAATCTGTAGTAGCGTTATTAATATCCCCAAGCCCGTGTACAAACCACACTTCAAGCCTCGATGAAAAATTCAGCCTCGAGCGCAAGAATAGCTGGCCAATTCATTGGCATCTTAGAATCACCGATGAGCCCATTAATTATTTTAATTCGTCTTCGAACGCGCAATCCGACAACTCCATCTGCGCGGCGACTTATTTGACATGTCATTTTTATTACAGAACCAATCGAACAACCAGGTTGCCATCCAGGGTCAGAATCAGGTTTCCGCACAAACTGAGACACAGGGCGGCCCGAATACTGTTCTGCGAGTGATCGTCGAGCACATGATCTACCCCATTTCCCTCGACATACTCTATCAGGTGAGCGTGATGTTGCCCTTATGCGGGCAGATTATTTATTATTTTCGATGGCTTTGGCCCCGGGCCCCAGCCAACCAACGCCCGTATTTCGGCCACTTAATAACTAATCGCGCATAATGCGGCTATTAATTATACACGATTGCCGTTCGGCCCGCTTGTTGTCATATTCATCGACGCGCCGTCGTTATTATGTACATTTGTTATCGACGGCGAGTGTAAAAGGGACGAGGGACACGGAAAATGTATTAAGCACGATTTCAAGCAGTAAGCGATTGACGACGTTCAGATACTGCACTGACTTATAGGTCGTTTGCGGTTCATCGAAATATTCCATTTATGGATGTGCAGTTTCGAAATATTTTAAATTTGAGGCTTTCGCGGTGATGATTATATTATTGGGTTCTAGATAGTTGCCGCGTTTCTTTTCAGCATTTTGCCGACGTTTCTAAATATTGCTGAATTATGAAGGTAGTGAAGTCAATCGAGCATTTTTGCTTCCTACGGGTTTTAACGGCAGACTCTTGAATATTAGTTGCGTGTAACTTAAATTCCACTAATATCAAAATCATTATGATTTTGATACGCGGATCTCTTGGATCTAGAAACATTGAGCTTGCGTGTTATCGAAATATTCCATTTATGGATGTGCAGTTTCGCAATATTTTAAATTTGAGGCTTTCGCGGCAATAATTGTTTATATTATTGAATTCTAGATAGTTGCCGCGTCTCTTCTCAGCATTTTGCCGACGTTTCTAAATATTGCTGAATTATGAAGGTAGCGAAGTCAATCAAGCATTTTTGCTTTCTACGGGTTTTAACGGCAGTCTCTTGAATATTAGTTGCGTGTAACATTAAGTTCTGTTAATACCAAAATCTTTATGATTTTGATATGTGGATCTCTTGGATCCAGAAATATTGAGCTTGCGTGTCATCAAAATATTCCATTTATGGATGTGCAGTTTCGCAATATTTTAAATTTGAGGCTTTCGCGGCAATGATTGTTTATATTATTGAATTCTGGATAGTTGCCGCGTCTCTTCTCAGCATTTTGGCGACGTTTCTAAATATTGCTGAATTATGAAGGTAGTGAAGTCAATCAAGCATTTTTGCTTCCTACGGGTTTTAACGGTAGACTCTTGAATATTGGTTGCGTGTAATTTAACCCTTTTAGTACCGGCCAAAAACGAGGTGCCTATGCGAAGATAACCGGCAGAATTTCACGATTTTACTAGGTTTTGGAAGAAGGTTCATAAAAACCGAACAAAAAACAATATTTATATAATTCAAAAAGCAGCAAAAAATAACATTTATATAATTCAAGAAGCAGCATTAAAGGCGAAATAGAAAATAAAACAGTGACACTAATTTTTCTATATTCATTGAAAATGGTATAAATAACAAAGGTATAAATGATCATAAAGAAAATACAATTTGAATTCTCTCTTTCAAAACGTATTACCACATTCGAAAAGTCATTTTTTCGTCATAACTTTATATAGGCCATTTATGATAAAGTATGTACTTTGCATTTCCAATATATTTTGTAACAAAATAAATAACATTGCATATCAAAAATAAAGAATACCTCCAAGGTACATGGTAAGCGCAGGATGGATTATCTCTTCCGAACAAGTAATTGTTATAGGTAATATAAAGTTAAACCGAAAAACTATTTTTTTTAATTCCCTCCTAATAAAATTACAGAGTTCTATATTAAATATTATATATATATTCTAATTATACAGTATATATGTAGTAGACTATATATATATCTAGATAAGTAGACTATATATGTGTATATTCTAATTATAGAGTTCTCCCGCAATGTGAATAGTAAGGCGCTATTGGATGCGCAACGATATATCGTCGTCTGGCACTAAAAGGGTTAAGTTCCGCTAATACCAAAATCATTATGATTTTGATACGCGAATCTCTTGGATCCAGAAACATTGAGCTTGCGTGTCCGCGATGTCTAACCCTGCACAAAGGGGCGTTCTGTGCAAAGTAGGCAGAAGACACAAAGAGAAACTGTGAAAAGCGAAGGGAGAAAGCAGGACATTGTAAAATGGAATGCGGCCAGTTACGCAGAGAGACACGAGTGAAGAGCAAAGAGGGAGTAAATATCGCGGGTCGTCATTAGGGGAGGCCAGCCTCATCCCTGAGGAGACGGATAACAGGATAACCGGAGTGCTTCCGGTTCAAGTTGAGTGGGCCATGCATTCTTAAACGTGCCCACTAGTGCCGCGAATAATATACGTACCCATAGTGTGTACATACTGGGCTAACTCCGGCTAGACCTGCCTTTTCTACCCGTACAGGATGTTTCATAAATACATACCGTGCTTAAGTATTCTGCTTAAATTTTTTAGTGGAGTGTACAATTATGTTATAGCAAAAAAATATATTGATTCGTGATTCTAATCGTATTCAGTGTACATTGTTACCAACTAATACGAAATTGTGCGTTGCACAAAATGTAGTATTCAATTTTTTAGTGGAGTATACAATTATGTTATAGCAAAAAAATATATTGATTCGTGATGCTCGCGGTAAGAATTTTTTAATCAACGAAGTGTTAACCTCATATAAGCTCAGAGTAGGAAACTCGATTCAACACTATATATCGTTATGGACTAATGCTAAATCAAGCGTTGCACAACATTTAGTATTCAATTTTTTTGGTGGAATATACTGTTATATTATAGAAAAAAATATATTGACTCGTGATGCTCGCGGTAAGAATTTTTTAATCAACGAAGTGTTAACCTCATATAAGCTCAGAGTAGGAAACTCGATTCAACACTATACATCGTTATGGACTAATACTAAATCAAGCGTTGCACAAAATTTAGTATTGCATTTTTTTAGTGGAATATACAATTATATTATAGCAAAAACATGTATTGTCTCGTGATGCTCATGGTAAAAATTTCTAAACCAACAAAGGGTTAACCCCATATAAACTCGATCCAACACTATACATCGTTATGGACTAATAATAAATCAAGCGTTGCACTTGCATTTTTTTTTAGTGGAATATACAATTATATTATAGCAAAAAAATACATTGACTCGTGATGCTCGCGGTAAAAATTTTTTAATGAGCAATCTGTTAAACTCATATAAATTCAGAGTAGGAAACTCGATCCAAAACTATACATCGTTATCGACTAATACTAAATCGACTGATACGCAAAATTTAGTATTACATATTTTGCGTAAAATATAAAATTATGTTGTAGCAAAAAAATATATGACTCAGTATCAGAAGCTTTTTATGACACGCATTTATGTGGCAGCCTATACACTAATAGACGTATAAGGCATGCTGTAAAAAAAAAGACGCGTACACTTCATCCCCCCGTGCTCTGAGGTCCTTCGAGCTTTAAGTGTCGTTCTTCTTACTCTGGACAGTCGCAGACAGACAGCTGGACTCTTTTATTTCGTCCAGTTCACCGCCCGCAATAAGTCGCCGTGATATTTAGCCTCCTGGTCCGACACGTACTTTTTCATTCACGAGACTTTCCCTCACTGTAACGGTGATTGCATAATTGTGTTGTGTTCCTTGTAAATAGAGCGTAACTGTACACTTATATTGCACAAAACGATATAATCAGACACGCGTCATTTCAACTTAGCTTTAACTTAAGTCACCCTCGTAAAATCGGTGACAAGCAAAACGAGTATTTTATCATAATTCTCTAAAATAGACGATTTTATCATAGTTCACCGAAACATAGCTCTGCACATTTCATCACGTAACAATTGTAGGATAGGATGTTAGGTGTCGTCGAAGCGGGATGCAGAATTATATTAAGTTGAATAAATTTATTTGAAGATAAATTAAAGCACTAATATACAAATATAAATATAAAATGAAACGAAAGTAAGAGTATGGCAATTCGGTATACAACTGACGCTAAGTAAATATATTTCGTTCTGACGGACAAACTGAACTGAACTCTTCGACTCGGTAAACGGCAAGAAAACGCATCTATACTAAACTCGTGTCGCAAACATTGTTATCTTTGGTGCCGGCGAAATTGGCATGAAATTTTTAATTTTCATAGACTTTTTTTAGAAATCAGATGCAATATAAGTTCTAAGTATAATAAAAAAACATTTAAGCACCCAAGTTTCATATTATTACAAAAACGAAAGGCACAAAAGGTGTTTTTTACGGGTTTGTGGCCTTAACCACTTGCGCTACGATTTGCTGTTCATCGGTGCCGCGCTCGTTACAATATAACATGCCGGCGC
Organism: Cryptocheilus praepositus; assembly: GCA_033815515.1. NCBI lineage: Eukaryota > Metazoa > Arthropoda > Insecta > Hymenoptera > Pompilidae > Cryptocheilus > Cryptocheilus praepositus. The sequence continues at coordinate 6,282,441 of JAWWQZ010000303.1, read as the reverse complement.
AAAATGATTTTACTATAAATGCAAAAATTCGCCATAAAGCCGTGGCAGCACGTCTCTGCCTAAAAGACACGTCGTTTTTGCTTCTGCGACAAAAACTGCCTATCGACGTGATATACATGTGGCTGGCGGCAATTTGCCTACTATAACAATGCTCTCATGTGTCGTGGCACGTCTTTATAGCGTAACTGGTTAAAGACGAACCGATTTGGTTCATCTGTTCTTTTCCATGACAACAAAATGACACCACTGTGACGTATGCACCGCCGTCAAGAACGATATTTTGCGAAAACGACACCAAAGGGCATGTGGTGTCACCGGACGTCCGACCCAGCGTTAACCCTTTGCACTCCGACGATTTATACGCTTGCGCGAAAAAAATCTCGAGACGATTTCGGCCAAACGTTCATCAAACGCTTTACAACGTTACTTTATATAAACATTTAGGAACAAAGAGACATATACAGATCCACTTATGAAAAAAATGTGCCACATAGCGTTTTACCAGCGTCGCTTGATTTAAGACTATAACAAAATGACACCAATGTGGTATCACAGCCGCAGGGGCGCGATATTTTGCGTGCAAATGTGGTGTCACCAGACAATATTAACCCGGGCCCGATGGCCCCACGATATTTTTATCCGACGCATCTACGGCCGTTTTCCTGATACTACACCACTATATCACAACAAAAAACATCGGCCTATCCCATTAGATCACATCACTCGCATCGCTGTCTTATTACCGTTAACCATCCATTTCCGCGTCTTTTCTAATTTTCCATATCGCGAGTTAATAGAATCTGCAGCGTCGCTGATTCGAAACACGCGCTCACATTTGATCATTGAACGAGCTTCGTTGTCAGCCAGCTCCAGCCGGCGGTACACAAGCATGGGCGGGTAGAAATCCTAATCCGATAATGGACCGACCAGAAAACATTCTGGGATTACTCCGGTCGACGATTGGCTCCTGCGTTCGGCTGCGTAAGTAGGCTTACAATGGGGTGCTTTAACGGGCAATGGGCAAGAGAGGAGAATTGCGCGGATTTGTTAGGTTACAGCGGCCTGTAATTGCTTCGCTGGATTAACACAAGCGAAAGTCGACCAGCGTAAAGTCGTGATGCATTTTTTATAGCCGCTGCGCCGCGACATCTCGCGAAATTGTCGAATAATGGGAGGACGCGGACCGGGCGCAATGTTAATTGGCGATGTAAAATAGCTGAGAGCGTCCGGTAAATTTTGAGCGTAAACGCGCCTGCGATATGGTGCGGATAAAATCGGAATTGGCTGATTAAAATAACATAAAATATGGAATACATTTATTTGGCGCGACCCCGCGTTTCTGGGAGAACGAATATGCGATAGGGGTGTGCGCATTCGTGAAACGGTACCGTTCGGAAAGAAAGTCTTGATGTTATTTGCGCGAACCGTTATTTGCAGTTTTCCAGTGCTACGGACTCGCAGAGAATTGCGAGAAAAAAAAACGAAGTCGCGTCATCTGCAGCGGCTTAACACGTTCAGCTAAAACAAGTATAGAATAGAGAACGGACATTTTCATACAAATCCATTTGCGGTTTTAACGTCTGTCATAATCCCCGTCTGTTGGTTTACGCTAAAAGGAACAGAATGGAACGTGAATATTCATTTATTGCGCGCACAATAATTCATTTTGTCGAGGAAACAATTTCGAAACGCCAAAAACGCCGCTACAAGATCGCAAAGACTGTAACCGGCAAACAACAAATTCAGGCCAACTACCATAACTACCTTTAACACTATTCTAAAAATAATGTGCCTGTCACTTAACATCTTTCCAACTATTAACCACTCACTCAACCGTTTCCGCTAAATTGACGTAATCACGCTCACCCTCGCGCTTAAAATGACGCCACCCAATCGAAATAACGTTTATATTTGCAAACACAATTATCGCCTACGCTTGCATTTAATATCATGGTCGCGTTGGTATACGGCAACATAAACGCACTGATAAACTTAAGTGAATACGTAAACATATTTGCTCATTACGGAGGTATACATGGCGCGCACGTATTAGAGCGTTCACTCGGTTTCACCAGAATTGTCCGCATATGCGCTGACGTATGGATGGATTACTTTCCGAGCCTTCCACTCTGCCGTCTGACCGAGCGTCGAGCTTCGCTACTTAGCTAATCCGATGCTGGGCTCGTAAGCGGCCTACGCGAGCGTTTCCTTCTCGAGAGAGATTAACAGTCACCTTAGTGCCGTGATTTCGCTTTTGCTTCTTAAACGGGCTACACCTAAGAACGCTACACGTGAAATATCGTTATGCTTGGCGGTCCAGATTTCTTGTGTCGTTTAAATAAAAATTTGCGAATGCACGCGTTGTTTGGAAAGCAGATTTACGATCGTGACGTTCGTGATATTAGTAAGTATAGTACGAATGTAATTATGAATATATAAATATAATATATATGAATATGATATAATATATAAATATATTATAATATAACGGGCTGCATCAAAGAACGCTATACGTAAAATATCGTTATGCCTTCGGTTGAGATTTCTTGTATCGTTTAAATAAAAATTTACGAATGCACGCGTTGTTTGAGAAGCAGATTTACTATTATGACGTTCGTGATATTAATAAGTATAATGTGGGTATAGTACGAATGTAATTATGTATATATGAATATAATATAATATATAAATGTATATTATATACATATATGTATAATGCATTTTTTTCTGTGGAAATGGAATTATGCTACGGGGATGATTACATTGATGCTGTGATTTCTCGTGTCGTTTGAATAAAAATGATCGAATGTACGCGTTGTTTGAGAAGCAGACTTACGATTCGTGACATTAGTGACGTTAAAAAGTATAATATGGGTATAATACGAATGTAATTATGTATATATGAATATAATATAATATATAAATATATTATAATATAACGGGCTGCACCTAAGAACACGATACGTAAAATATCGTTATGCCCTACGGTTGAGATTTCTTGTATCGTTTAAATAAAAATTTGCGAATGCACGCGTTGTTTGAGAAGCAGATTTACGATCGTGTCGTTCGTGACATTAGTGACGTTAATAAGTATAATATGGGTATAATGCAAATGTAATTACGTATATATGGATATAATATAATATATAAATATATTATAATATAACGGGCTGCACCTAATAACGCGATACGTAAAATATCGTTATGCGTTGCGGTTGAGATTTCTCGTATCGTTTAAATAAAAATGTGCGAATGCACGGGTTGTTTGAGAAGCAGATTCACGATCGTGACGTTCGTGATATTAGTAGGTATAGTATGAATGTAATAATGTATATATGAATATAATATAATATATAAATATATTATAATATAACGGGCTGCACCTAAGAATGCTACACGTGAAATATCGTTGTTTTAGAAGCAGATTTACCATCGTGACGTTCGTGACGTTCATAAGTAAAATATGGGTATAATACAAATGTAATCATGTATATATGAATATAATATAAAATATAAATATATATTATATACATATATGCATAATGCATTTTTTCTGTGGAAATGGAATATGCTGAGGAGATCATTACCTTGAAAAGCGACTCGTGACGTTCGTGAAAAGATGGGTATATTACTAATGTAATTATGTATATATGAATATAATATAATATAATACATGAATATATTATAATATAACTGTGATTTCTCGTGCCGTTTGAATAAAAATGATCGAATGCACGCGTTGTTTGAGAAATAGATTTCCGATTATAATGTTCGTGACTTTAATAAGTATAATAAAGGGTATAATACGAATGTAATTACGTACATACGAATGTAATATAATATATAAATATATATAATATACATGTATGTATAATGCACTTTTTCTGTGGAAATGAAATTATGCTGTGGGGATAATTACTTTGATGCTGTGATTTCTCGTGTTGTTTGAATAAAAATAATCGAATGCACGCGTTGTTTGAGAAGTAGATTTCCGATTATAATGTTCGTGACTTTAATAAGTATAATAAAGGGTATAATACGAATGTAATTACGTACATACGAATGTAATATAATATATAAATATATATAATATACATGTATGTATAATGCACTTTTTCTGTGGAAATGAAATTATGCTGTGGGGGTAATTACTTTGATGCTGTGATTTCTCGTGTTGTTTGAATAAAAATGATCGAATGTACGTGTTGTTCAAGAAGCGGATTTATAATCGTGACGTTCGTGACATTAATAAGTACATATAATATGGGTATAATACGAATGTAATTATGTATATATGAATATATAAATATATATTATATATAAATATATATTATATACGTGTATGTATAATGCATTTTTTCTATGGAAATGGAATATGCTGCGTGGATGATTACCTTGATGCCGTGTTTTCTCGTGTCGTTTGAATAAAAATGATCGAATGTACGCGTTCCGTGAAAAGCAGATTTACGGTCGTGGCGTTCGCGACGAGAATATAAATATAATATGTGTATATGCATAATATGCATATATATAATGTATTATTTTCTATGTAAATAGAATTACGCTGCGGGGATAATTTCTCGTGTCGTTTGAATAAAAATGGTCGAATGCACGTGTTGTGTGAAAAACAGATTTTCGATCGTCACATTTAGTGAAGTGAAAATACTAGGCAGTGTATTTTACATTATAATTTGAAACGCCGTGAGTTAGGGACGGACCATTATATATTAATAATTTTATATATTTTTGATAGTTCTTTGTTGGGTGAATGGAATTATATTGTGGAGATGCGCATATCGATACGGTAGAGACTTTATGCTATTGGCGCTTTCTCAATTATTTGTTCTTATGTGTTTCCTTTTTTGTATAAATTTTCTTTATCGCCATTCAGTCTCGGGTAATGCTCAAGCAATCGAATAAGCACGAGTAATTTAACTTGAGCAAGTTTGTCGAGTCATACCTACCGCGTGCCAGATTCGGATCAATAGTATTATTGTAAATGACGCAATTTGAGGTGCATTTATATAGTGTCAATATCGGACCTAAGCTGTTTCCAATTTCAAGTGTAGACCGAGTGCTCTCAGCATTCTCGTGGGAAATTAATCGAGTTCGTACGGCGAAACTTTTTAATTTTCCCAATTGGATACTTTTCTTCAACGTACTTAACCGTGTTTTCTTAGTGCAACTATGGAGTGCTCGTGAAATTTGTCGAGCCCCTCGCCCCGTAAGACGTACACTCGTTTATCCAGAGCGTAATTTTTAAGAGGAAACAAGGTTAGAACAACTGCTATTAAGCTTAATGATATTCAGTTTCTTAAGTACGACGACATTATGCTGTTCACTTTGCTCTCGTCATACCCGGGAATTCGTTGTTTTTGCAAACCGACATTTCGTAAGCGGCAGGCGTAGTTATATCGCACCGTTAATGGGCGTTATCGATTGGCTCTCTGCTCACATTGTTTAACTCTTTGCGGTCAGTTCCATGAGCGGAACGTAATTAATGTTCGACGTGCATTAAATGTAACGGTATAACTTTGTAGCTAGACAAAACTATCACTGACCCGCAATGATGCTCATCGTGCAACCACAATGGGATTATTAACGGATTATTAACGGGTTATTACGCGAAAGTAAACGGCCGATTTAATTTCAATGCAGACGCCCTTTGATCCACATCAACGTGTACCTTTGTCGTTTTCCTCAAAGAATAAATTGTTACCTAATGTTAATTAAATGTACCAACACTTTGCCGGTTCAGAAACCTGTATTGGCATACCTTTCTAAACTGTCAAAAAGTATCTTTGAACTTCGGATTATGAATTTGCTTTAATTAAATGTACAGATGCAATTTATTAGGTCCGAGAAATCTTTATCGTAGAACTTCGGTAGTATTACCAGCATTGCGTTATACGTAACCAAACTTCTCAACTGTTACTGCCTTTCGCGCATATGAGGACTTCATTTCCATAAAATGACATCTAATTATCTGTACTTAATTAAATGTACCGATGCAATTTTTCAGTGGACTTCAGATCTATCAAAAACATCTCAATACCAATAACGTCACAACATGCAGGTTTCATTGTTTCAACCAATAATTCGAATTTTAACAGCACTCTCCGGTTCCGTCCGCATTATTACATGCAATTATCTGTATCTAATTAAATGTCCCGATGCAATTTTTCAGTGGACTGTAGATCTATCAAAAACATCTCGATACCAATAACGCCACAACATGCAGGTTTCATTGTTTCGCCCAGTAATTCGAATTTTACCAGCACTCTCCGGTTCCTCCCCTACTATTAAATGCAAGTATCTGTATCTAATTAAATGTACCGAAACAATTTTTCAGTGGACTGTAGATATATCAAAAACATCGCGATACCAATAACGTCACAACGTGCAGGTTTCATTGTTTCGACCAATAATTCGAATTTTAACAGCACTCTCCGGTTCCTCACTTGTTATTAAATGCAATTATCTGTATCTAATTAAATGTACCGATACAATTTTTCAGTGGACTGTAGATCTATCAAAAACATCTCGATACCAATATCATCACAACGTGCAGGTTTCATTGTTTCGACCAAAAATTCGAATTTTAACAGCACTCTTCGGTTCCTCAAAAATTATTAAATGCAATTATCTGTATCTAATTAAATGTCCCGATCCAATTTTGCAGTGGATTTCAAATCTATCAAAAACATCTCAAACCAATAACATCACAACATGCAGGTTTCATTATTTCGACCAATAATTCGAATTTTAACATTACTCTCCGGGTCCTCCTCCATTATTACATGCAATTATCTGTATCTAATTAAATGTCCCGATGCAATTTTTCAGTGGACTTCAGATCTATCAAAAACATCTCGATACCAATAACGTCACAACATGCAGGTTTCATTGTTTCGACCAATAATTCGAATTTTAACAGCACTCTCCGGTTCCTCCCTTGTTATTACATGCAATTATCTGTATCTAATTAAATGTCCCGATCCAATTTTGCAGTGGATTTCAAATCTATCAAAAACATCTCGATACCAATAACGTCACAACATGCAGGTTTCATTGTTTCGACCAATAATTCGAATTTTAACAGCACTCTCCGGTTCCTCCCACATTATTACATGCAATTATCTGTATCTAATTAAATGTACCGATACAATTTTTCAGTGGACTTCAGATCTATCAAAAACATCTCGATACCAATAACGTCACAACATGCAGGTTTCATTGTTTCGACCAAAAATTCGAATTTTAACAGCACTCTCCGGTTCCTCCCCCATTATTACATGCAATTATCTGTATCTAATTAAATGTTCCGATGCAATTTTTCAGTGGACTTCAAATCTATCAAAAACATCTCGATACCAATAACGCCACAACATGCAGATTTCATTATTTCCACCAATAATTAGAATTTTAACAGCACTCTCCGGATCCTTACCTGTTATTAAATGCAATTATCTGTATCTAATTAAATGTCCCGATGCAATTTTTCAGTGGATTTCTATCAAAAACATCTCAATACCAATAACGTCAAAACATTGTCGATATTAATTAACGTCATTACATACAATTATCTATATTTAATTAAATGTGTTTTCCACCAATAATTCGAAACCTTTAACAGCATCCAGCCATATGTAACTCTTCGGTTCCTTCGCGCATATATGTTATTCCATGCAAAAACATTACCCAGTATCTAATTAAATGTCACCGATCCAATTTTGTTTCAAATCTATCAAAAACATCTCAATGAATTTTAACATCACTCCCCGTTTACTTCCCTTTTATTTCTCGACGGTGGCACACCAACCCTTCTCCTCCGGCCTCAGCCTCTTTCCTCGATTATCCGACGACTCTCTACGGGGCCGTGGCTACCCTCCGGGGTGAAGCCAATTTACGTGCTTCGTGGCTCCAAGCTGCCTTATACCGTTCCCTTAAAATCTTCGTCCGATATTTAACTTTACGGCTCTCCCCGTCGAGGCGGCTAAATGCCGTGAAAAGTCCTCTTTGCCGGTCGGAAACTTCTCGCGCGAGAGAATGAGAGCGAACGAGCCGGAGGGAAACGAGGAGAATGGAGAAAGTGAGCGTCTACGTGCGAGCGTGGGCGGAAGGGAGAGGAAAGAAGTGGAAGACGGAGAAAAAGAGCTTGCCAGTGTGTGTGTAGGTGTGTGTGTAGGTGTGTGTGTGCACGCGCGCACGGGTCCGCTCACGGTTTTCAGGCTGACGCTAAAGAGAACTTTGCAATCCGCTCGCCCGAGCGTCGTTACACCGTGAACTTCACGGCGATCCGCGGAACTTAACGAATATAAATCGCGAAAGTTGTTAGCGTTAATATGCCGGGCGGGCGAAGGAGTCTTCGCAAAAATTGTCTTTGTGCAAGGAAACGCGTTGGAACGTTTTTGCGAGATTATCGGGGTGGCGTACGATGCGAGTTGGGAAGCCTGGTGTAGTCATTTAATTGTAATTGTACGTACAGCTTGTACGGATTCTGGCGTGGGGTGCGATTTAGGAAAAGTTGTATTAAGTTACTGAACGGTATTTAAAATAGTGGGAAATTATAAGAAATGTAAGAAGTGCTCTGAGTTGGGAAGCGTGATGTAGAAGTCATTTATTTATAATTGCACAGCTTGTACAGATTGTTATATACGGCACAATTTCGGAAAAGTTATATCAGATTATTGAACGTTATTTCAAGTAATAGGAAATTATAGGAATTTTAAGAGTTGGGAAACCTGGTGTAGGGGTCATTTAATTGTAATTGTATAGCTTGTACGGATTGTGGCGTGGGGTGCGATTTCGGAAAAGTTGTATTAGGTTACTGAACGTTATTTGAAATAGTGGGAAATTATAAGAAATATAAGAAATGCTTTGAGTTCGGAAGCGTGATGTAGAAGTCATTTAATTATCATTGTACAGCTTGTACAGATTGTTGCATACGGCACAATTTCGGAAAAGTTATATCAGATTATTGAACGTTATTTCAAGTAATAGGAAATTATAGGAATTTTAAGAGTTGGGAAACCTGGTGTAGGGGTCATTTAATTGTAATTGTACAGCTTGTATGGATTGTGGCGTGGGGTGTGATTTCGGAAAAGTTGTATCAGGTTACTGAACGTTATTTGAAATAGTAGGACATTGTAAAAAATGTAAGAAGTGCTTTCAGTTCGGAAGCATGATGTAAGGGTCATTTAATTATAATTGTACAGCTTGTACGGATTCTGGCGTGGGGTGCGATTTCGGAAAACTTGCATTAGGATACTGAACGTTATTTGAAATAGTAGGAAATTATAAGAAATGTAAGAAATGCTTTGAGTTAGGAAGCCTGCTGTAGAAGTCATTTAATTGTAATTGTACAGCTTATACAGATTGTTGCGTGCTGCACAATTTCGGAAAAGTTATATCAGATTCTTGAACGTTATTTAAAGTAGTAGGAAATTATAGGAATTTTAAGGAAACCTGTAGAACGTTTTTGCGAAATTATGGGGGCGCGGTACGATGCTAGTTGGGAAACCTGGTGTAGGAGTCATTTAATTGTAATTGTACAGCTTGTATGGATTGTGGCGTGAAGTGCGATTTCGGAAAAGTTGTGTCAGGTTACCGAACGTTATTTGAAATAGTAGAAAATTATAAGAAATATAAAAAATGCTTTGAGTTCGGAATCGTGATGTAAGGGTCATTTAATTATTGTACACCTTGTACGGATTGTGGTGTGCGGTGCGATTTCGGAAAAGTTGTTTTAGGTTACTGAACGTTATTTGAAATAGTAGGAAATTATAAGAAATGTAAGAAAATATTTTTGCGAGATTATACGGATGGCGGTACAATGCGAATCGGAAGCCCGGTGTAGGAGTCATTTAATTGTAATTATACAGCTTATACATATTGTTGCGTACGGTACAATTGCGGAAAAGTTATATCAGATTATTGAACGTTATATCAAATATTCGGTGTGCGGGTATGCAAAGTATCCGAGCCTCTGTGATATGAATCCACACACACTCGATGAACATCTTCGTACTCGTGGCGAACTAATAACCAGAAGCCTCTAACAATATTCAATGGTTACTGTTTTCAGTCAGTACAAGCGTATTTATGTTACGAAACCGCCAGGGTGGATTGCTTTATCTATGTACGCAGTGTACGCAGTCATTACGCGTGTTAACAAGAACTTCATTTGGCGAATCGCGCGGCTCGGTCAGCAAATGGAAACCCGTAAACCGTTCTTCGACTTCGTCCAGTCATTTCTTCGCGGTAATTCCTGCCGACACGCTAACCCTCCGCCCCCGCGATCCGCATTTGTTTGTTTCTTCCGTTGCCGTTCGTTCGCGTTGCATTTGCCCTGCAACCGCGTCGAAGTACGAATGTAAAACCGGTCGTAACGTTCGCCGCGCGGAACGGCGCGGAATGTGAAGAGGGTGGGAAAAGCTCGCGAGCTTTTAACATTTATGTATCGGTTAAACGGCGCCCGGAGTTCTCCTTCTCGCCAACTTTACCACTTTGTGTCCCAACCCGGATGCTACCACTTTTTCGTCTCTACGCACATTTCCGTCTATTCACGTATCCATACCTTTATTTTACCGATTTTTTTTTAGTTTCTTATTCATCCTTGTTTGTGCTATTAATAATCTTCATGTTCGATTTCAAATGATCTAAATTTTAATTGCATATAATTTCGATGAATTTTTGATATAATTATTTTCGTCTATTTGCGTATCCACACCTTTATTTTACGGATCTTTTTTTAGTTCCTTGTTCATCCTTGTTTGTGCTCTTAATAATCTCCATTTTCGATTCCAAATGATCCAAATTTTAATTGCATATAATTTCGAGGAATTTTGATATAATCATTTTCGTTTGTTCGCGTATCCACACCTTTATTTTACCAATTTTTTTTTAGTTTCTTCTTTATCCTTGTCTGTGCTATTAATAATCTTCATGTTCGATTCCAAATGATCCAAATTTTAATTGCATATAATTTCGATCAATTTTGATATAATCATTTCCGTCTACTCGCGTATCCACACCTTTATTTTACCGATTTTTTTTTAGTTTCTTGTTCATCCTTGTTTGTGCTATTAATAATCTTTATGTTCGATTCCAAATGATCCAAATTTTAATTGCATATAATTTCGATCAATTTTGATATAATCATTTCCGTCTACTTCGATATAATCATTCCTTGTTTGTGCGTCTTCCATACATGCATATAATGATTTTTGATATAATCATTTCTGTCTACTCGCGTATCCACACCTTTATTTTACCGATTTTTTTTTAGTTTCTTATTCATCCTTGTTTGTGCTATTAATAATCCTCATGTTCGATTCCAAATGATCCAAATTTTAATTGCATATAATTTCGATCAATTTCGATATAATCATTTTCGTCTATATATGTATATAATATTTTTTCTTCAGTTTTACGTTTGTCCGATTTTGTGCTATTGATAATCTTCATGTTCGATTCCAAATGATCCAAATTTTAATTGCATATAATTTCGATCAATTTCGATATAATCATTTTCGTCTATACATGTATATGTTTTTTTTCTTCAGTTTTACGTTTGTCCGATTTTGTGCTATTGATAATTTCCGTGTTCGAACCAAGATAATCTAAATTTAAATTACATATAATGTTCGGTCACTTTCGATATAGTAATTTTCGAATATGTATTTATACTTTTTTGTGTGTTTTTCTTATTTGCTTGTTTTTGTTAGCTTTACGCATTCCAACAGTATGTTAATCTGACTGCTTTCTCGCCGTTTATTGCTTAGCCTCTTTGTTTCTCATTCGCCATGTCCCTTCTTCATTCCCTCATGGGGTTTAGCGTGCACGGGACAACATAAACACAGTCAGTGGGCCCCTCGCCACCTGGGACACCCTAAATCTCGCCTTATTAGCGTCTGCCTTCTCTGATATTCACGTGCCACACCAGCGGCGTCTGTTCTCAGAGTATTGTGCGCAATTTTGTTCGGTCGATCGGAAGGTTAGAAGAGGAGTAATTTGTCAAAAGTACCCGCATGTGCTATATAACGCATGTGTTACGATATCGAATATACACGATCTATTACTACATTACTGTACTATATCACTATGTTACTATACATTGTATACTAGTGTTGCATTTGGCAGGCGACCGATTTCAATATTCAAATTTGCAATAGTTCACGAGTTATAAGCAAAAATAAAGACAAAAAATAAGAAAAATAAGCTGAAAATAGGTGAAAATAGGCGAAAAATGTCAAATTTTTTTTTGTTTCGGACCGATACCATTCGATAGAGGGTATTTTGCCCTGAAGATAGACCACTTTCCGCGCGCTGAACTCTTCATAGTTTCCGAGATACGCCGATTTTAAGGAAGCGAAAAAAAAATTTTTCAAAATTGATGGTCGCGATTAGTTCCACGTGAAAGTGCGTCCAAAGAACTTTAAGAAAACCTATATTACTTATAGGTTTCGATCATTAGTTTAGACGGGACAGGGCCGTGAAGAAATCGAGATATCGGCAAAAATGTGTCGAAAAATCGTGAAAAACGAGCCTGAAAACGGGGTCAAAAATGAAAACTCTACCGATCGACTTGTAGTTGTACCAGATGAAGAGAGGTACAAAGAGACTTGGAAAAATTGCAACCGCGTTCAAAAATTCGAAATAGTTTTTAAAAAAATAGATTAAAAAATAGGGGAAAATACGAGAAGAAACGCATTATTTCATAACCACCAACTGGAAGACTAGTATTTGACTTGCTTATCTAAATAAAATGAAAAGGGATCGCAAGAAGTTAACCAAAATGCAAACCGCATCCCAAAATTTGCATTAATTCTCGAGTTATGAGCAAAGATAAATTGATAAATAACGAAGAATAAGAGTGAAGTGCATATATATATACGTAGGAGCTTGCTGACAGTTTCAAATGGCTAGTTTAGAGTTAATAACATTCTTCAACGCTCCTTCCACGGCGCCCGCGCACTTCCGTCAATTTTTCAGCCTTTACACGTATCATCGACGAAGAATGCGAAAGCTGCGACGACTGAGAGGAGCAAAGTAGCACAGGCCGGTGTTAATAACGATAGCATGATAGGCCATTAATCACCCGCGTCTTCGTGCGTTATGATTAATGACACCTAGACACTTGTCTAATGTTCCGATTCGATCGTTCCAGTTGTTCGCTTCGCATGGATCTAACTGCGTTTATCACGAACGAAAGCACGTGTGCAGGCACTATACTTCAGCTGCGGCGCACATGATCGCGCCGGCGAAGCATCAATATTCATTGTGAATACATGCCGAGGCGATATAAATGCACGACGCGCGCACTTCTATCTCGAACGACGAACATCAATCTGCACGGTTGTCGCGGGTACAGGAGCGCAAATTATACTTTCGCGTAATTCTTCTCTCTAAAAGCAGAAAGAAAAATGGCGAGAACGTTAACGCTACCGTAAACTTGGCAATCTAACGTGATTGTTTTGATATTTACAGCAGTTCGGTTTTTGTGCATATGGGATGGCACGTAAAAATTGGTCGCGGACGGTTTTGATATGCACTATACAAATATTCCAAAAAATGTACGGTGTAATGTAGTGTGTAAATGTACTTACAGTTCGTAAGTATATGATGAGTAGATGATGTATAAGATAATAGTCCATTTTGGTTATTTGCTAGAATCTGTCGTATGATGACGACTGTGCATTAAGTATACAGTTTATAACTTGTAACGAATAGTCTGATTGATACGAATTATCAGGTAATTTCCGCTTATCAATCTGTCGTACAGATGAGAACACTCGCACAAAATTAATGTTACCAATATCTATTTACAGTTCATAACTATGTAATGGCGTAATAGTTAATTTCTACGTTATTCCACTTACAGTAACCATACAATCCCATAATATCCAATTTTAGCATAATCTGCATCTGTAACGATACAACCAATCCGCTTATTTAACCTGAAAGCCAGTGCACAGGGTCCAGAACATCGCACAGAATTCCATGTTACCAATATCTATTTATTTGCGTACAGATTTCGACACGCACAAACTCAACTTTCCGTTCATTAACATACACGTATGGTGACGCATTCTTCAGCTTCCACTTAGAGTTCATAACTATATAATGACATAATAATTAACTTCACCGTCATTCGCATCTATAATCACACAATCCGCTTATTTATGTTGCTATATTATATATTTGACCGGAACCCCTGTGCATTATGTGTAAAGAACCATGCACAAAATTCAATGTTACCACTGTCTATTTATTTGCGTACATAACTTAACTTCCCATTCATTAACTTATTTCGTATAACGTTATTTCTTCGCACTCTTCAGTTTCCACTTACAGTTCATAACCATATAATCCCATAATATCCAATTTTAGCATAATCTGCATCTGTAACGATACAACCAATCCGCTTATTTAACCTGAACATCCAGTGCACAGAGCGTCCAGAACTTCGCGCAAAATTCAATGATACCAATCTCCGTTTATTCGCGTACAATCCACCGTATACACAACCCGATTTGACCATCACTCCTTGCGTTCAATGTTACCAATATCTATTTATTTGCTTCCCATTTATTAACTTATAGTTCACCATATAATCTTCAGCTTAACATAATCTGCATCTATAACGATACAACCAATCCGTCCATAACTACATAATGACATTATAGATAACTTCACCGTCATTCGCATCTATAACCACACAATCCGCTTATTTATATTGCTATATTATATATTTGACCGAGACCCCTGTGCATTATGTGTAAAGAACCATGCACAAAATTCAATGTTATCGCTATCTATTTATTTGCGTACCTAACTTAACTTCCCGTTGTCTAACTTATTTCGTATAACGTTATTTCTTTGCATTCTTCAGCTTCCACTTAGAGTTCATGACTATATAATGACATAATTAACCTCACCATCATTCGCATCTGTAACCACACAATCCGCGTATTTGACCCTGTGCATTATGTGTGAAGAACTATGCACAAAATTCAATGTTACCCGTATCTATTTATTTGCGTACGTAACTCAACTTCCCGTTCATTAACTTATTTCTTCGCACTCTTCAGCTTCTACTTACAGTTCATAACCATATAATCCCATAATATCCAATTTTAACATAATCTGCATCTATAACGATACAACCAATCCGCTTATTTAACCTGAGCGTCCAGAACTTCGCGCAGAATTCAATGATACCAATCTCCGTTTATTCGCGTACAATCCACCGTGCAGATGACGTCACTCGCGAGCTCAACTTCCCGTTCATTAACTTACTTCGCCGCACTCTTCAGCTTCCAGCGAGAGCAAGCCGAGCACGACCGCGCTGTCCGCATCGAGTCGACGGCGCAATAAATAATAGCGGAACTACATTGCGCCGACAAGGACGAAATGACGTTACTATTATTGCACGTTATTGCATTACACGAGCCGGGCAGGCCGCGATGGCGGGGAATACGGGCTCGATAATCGAGCACGCGAATTAATAACTGTTACATCAATCAATACGTATAACGCGGGGGCTCATGGCGTGGAACCGGCCAGCCATACGCGGCGCTAATAGTGCTGCACGCAGAAGTAACGTTTTGCGTGGGCGGCCTGGAATGAGGACGAAAAGGGGGGCATCTGTAATCCCCCGACGCGACACCGGGCAAAATCCCGCGGGGCCAATGAGCGATGGCCACCGGCCAAAGGGTCGCGTTCGATTTAATAACGAGCAGCTCCCGATGCCGTACCCGACCGTCGCTTCTGCTGGGTCCGTCGCTCTACTCTGTGTCGACGAACGAAATCGAGCTGCATCTCGGGGACAGTCACGAAGACGAGAGACGATCATTTTGGCGACATTTTGAAAGGGCGAGTTGACGGAAGAACGAGGTGGTTTGGAGACATTTAACACATTGACTGTCGTGATGGTCTCCGCTGACCGGCGCAAAAGATTTTACGAAAAATTGCAATTTTGCGAAGCAATTTGGAATTTTGTAAAAGCAATTGATATTGGAACGGTGCTTCAATACTTTGTCTTCTAACAACTCTGCGTTATCTTCATTTTGCACGATTTAATCATATTCTGCAGCATTTAATCGCATCGAAATTCTAACATAGTAAAATACACTTGGCAGTCAACGTTTTAGCAGACACAGTAGTCACCGATGACCGGCGCAAAAGATTTTACTAAAAATGCAAAAAATTCGCAATGAAGCCATATTTGCAATCTTGTAAGATCAATTGACATAGGAACGGTGCTTCAATACTTGGTCTCCAATACCTGCGTTACCTTCATTTTGCACGATTTAATCAAACGCTGTAAGTATTTCATTGCATTGCGGTTCCAACATAGCAAAATACGCTTGGCAGTCAACGTGTTAATACTTTGATTGCCGTGATGGTCACCGCTGACCGACGCAATAGATTTTACTGAAGACCCAAAATATTTGCAATGGGTAGCATTAATTTTATAAATGCAGTTATTGTTAGAATAGTGATGCGATCCTTGGTCTCCAATACCTGCACCTTATTTACATTTTGCATAATTCGGTTAAACGCTGTAGTATTTCATAGCATCGCCGTTCTAATATAGCAAAATACGCACGGCAGTCAGTGTGTTAATACTTTAACTGTCGTAATGGTCACCGACACAATAGATTTTACTGAAGATCCAAAATATTCGCAATGGGTAGCATTAATTTTATAAATGCAGTTATTGTTAGAATAGTGATGCGATCCTTGGTTTTCAATACCTGCAGCTTATTTACATTCTGCATAATTCGATCAAATGTTGTAGCATTTCATAGCATCGCCGTTCTAATACAGCAAAATAATCGCCTTGCGATTATCTTTGCGGTGTAGGATGTACATGGCAAAAATCGAGAATGCATTTATTCGAGGAGACTAATGGCAAAAATGTTCGTTACTGTACCGAATTCTAGTACGCCAAAAACTAGACCGCGCTTTGATAGTTTAGATTACGACGATAAACAGAAGACCACAAACTTTCACTGTACAATCTCAACGATGCACGACTACACATTTGCAATTTTATGTAAAACCATGACCTATCCAATCGATTAGTGTTGAGCGAAAATCAGTGGGGAACACTTTTGTACAAACCACGGTATCGTGAAGGTCATGTAAAGTGCTATTTGCGTAAGATGCCAGTACGCACGTGCTGAGAAACCGCAAGGAACCTGCCCCATGGTATATTCGCTCGGGGTTACGAAACTATCCTGAGAGTCTGGCCATCGGATACTCCTGTTGTTAAAATGCAGTGACGGGGAGTCGGTGGGTGATGGCAAAATTGAAGTTTGATTCAATAAAATCCGACGAGATCGTTCCGTTTATAAGCTGTATTATATAGTATATCGAAGCAAAATAACGTACACCACACAGTGGCTACGGAGACAAAGCATTTTTCATGCGAAGTTCCAATATGCGAACGCCGCAAAATTAACTCGCCGCATTAGATTAGTATGTTCACTGGCCCGCAGTATATTTGGATACAACCATTTCGTTTTGTCTCTTCAATTTTCTACTTGCACTTCATATTTACCACATTTTACATTTTTTTTCTTTTCACATTTACTTTACTGGACATTACCAACGTCAATGTCCTTTCAGAGTATAATAACTCTCATTAATGTATCTCGACACTGTACACAGAACAGTTGGCCATCGCAGCGTAATTGCAAACCAGGAAAATTAGATTTTGCGTCAATTAGCGTCTAACCTTGAATCCGGGCGTGTTGTTTAGTCAGTCGGTTACGTAGGAACAGGTTAATCATGGAATCGCATTTACTCCTTATGTCCACTCAACCCTGTTAGAAACCTGCTAATAGATACTTGGCGCGAGTTCACGTCCGTCTATGTGTGCGCACACGGAGCTTACGGTTTACGCATAGTTTGCTTACGTTAACCCTATAAGTGCTTGTGGTTTGTCGACCAGCCGTGTTTCAATAAGCTTCCTTGCGGTAAATTGCGGAATGCCGAGTATCCGACTTTCCGTATTTTTTGCTGCGTGCAGTTTCCTGCGCGGTGCATGAAGAACGTGGGACTACGCGCAATTTGCAATCGGCAGAAAGCTATCGTTACCGAATAACTTGATAGCTGAACGTCAAAGTAACACGTTCAATTAAGCCCTTGACAATTACCCGATTTTTTCTGTGTCCATCTTTCTGCGCGCTGTGCGTAGAATATGCGATTCTTTTTAAAGATTCCGAATTTTTAATCGATTGGAAACTAACATTACCGAACGGCATGATATCATGATATTTAACATCAATTTGCTACATTAGAACCGCGATACGATGAAATACAAATAATTAAATCGTACAAAATGCAAAACATTTAACACGTTATTAATTGAAGATTGCAAATAGCCAAATATTTGCATTTTTAATAAAATCTTTTGCGCCGGTCATTTTGCTAAAGTGTTAACAACACATTTTGCTACATTAGAACCGCGATACGATGAAATACTGCGAAGTATAATTAAATCGTGCAAAATGAAGGTAATGCAGAGCTGTTGGAAGCCAGAGTATTGAAGCACCGTCCCAATATTAATTGCTTTTCCAAGATTGCAAATAGGCTTCATTGCGAATATTTGCATTTTTAATAAAATCTTTTGCGCCGGTCATCGGTGACCACTATGGCAGTCAAAGTGTTAACACGTTCACTGCCAAGCGTATTTTGCTACGTTAGAAGCGCGGCGCGATGAAATACTGCAGAATACGATTAAATTGTGCAAAATAAACGTAACGCCGAGTTATTAAAAGTCACAGTATTGAAGCCACCGTTCCTGTATCAATTGCTGTTACAAGATTGCAAATGGACTTCATTACGAATTTTTTACATTTCTAGTGAAATCTATTGCGCCGATCATCGGTGACCACTATGGCAGTTAAAGTGTTAACACGTTCACTGCCAAGCGTATTTTGCTACGTTAGAAGCGCGACGCGATGAAATACTGCAGAATACGATTAAATTGTGCAAAATAAACGTAACGCCGAGTTATTAAAAGCCACAGTATTGAAGCCACCGTTCCTGTATCAATTGCTGTTACAAGATTGCAAATGGGCTTCATTACGAATGTTTTACATTTCTAGTGAAATCTATTGCGCCGCCCACCAGTGACCACCGTGGTAGTCAACGTGTTGAATAAGTCACTGATAATTACCCGTTTTTTGTGTTATGTCGTTTCCCGCACGATATAGAGAATATAAGACATCAGGCAAATTTGTAATAGGCAGAAGTCGAACTTTTACCAAATTTCACCGAACGGCATAATATGCACCGATATGCTAGACATCAAAGCAATTCATTGAATTCAACCATTAACAATTTACCGCATTCTTTACTATCCGCAGCTTCGTGCACGGAGAATATCATAGTTTGCACAATTTTCAATTGGCCTAAGATAATTCCCAAACATCGTACTCACCGATACGCCCGACATCAAAGCAATACATTTAATTAAGTCACTAATAATTACCCGTTCTTTGTGTTATGCCGTTTCCCGCGCGATGTAGAGAATATTAGACATCAGGCAAATTTTTAATAGGCAGAAGTCGAACTTTTACCAGATTTCCCCGAACGGCATAATATGCACCGATACACTAGATATCAAAGCAATCCATTGAATTCAACCATTAATAATTTACCGCATTCTTTACTATCCGCAGTTTCGTGCACGGAGAATGTCAGAGTTGCGCAATTTTCAATTGGCCTAAGATAATTCCCAAACATCGTACTCACCGATACGGCCGACATCAAAGCAATACATTTAATTAAGTCACTAATAATGACCCGTTCTTTGTGTTATGTCGTTTCCCGCACGATATAGAGAATATCAAACTTCACGCAAATTTGTAATAGACCGAAGTGGAACTTTTATCAAATTTCACCGAACGGCATAATATGCACCGATACACTAGACATCAAAACAATCCATTGAATTCAACCAATAACAATTTACCGCATTCTTTACTATCCGCAGTTTCGTGCACGGAGAATATCATAGTTTGCACAATTTTCAGTCGGCCTAAGATAATTCCCAAACATCGTACTCACCGATACGGCCGACATCAAAGCAATACATTGAATTAAGTCACTAATAATTACCCGTTTTTTGTGTTATGTCGTTTCCCGCACGATATAGAGAATATCAAACTTCACGGAAATTTGTAATAGGCAGAAGTGGAACTTTTACCAAATTTCCCCGAATGGCATAATATGCACCGATACACTAGACATCAAAGCAATCCATTGAATTCAACCATTAATAATTTACCGCATTCTTTCCTATGTATAGCTTCGTCCACTGAGAATATCGGAGTTTGCACAATTTTCAATTGGCCTAAGATAATTCCCAAGCATCGTACTCACCGATACGCCCGACATCAAAGCAATACATTTAATTAAGTCACTAATAATTACCCGTTCTTTGTGTTATGTCGTTTCCCGCACGATATAGAGAATATGAAACTTCACGCAAATTTGTAATAGGCAGAAGTGGAACTTTTACCAAATTTCACCGAACGGCATAATATGCACCGATATGCTAGACATCAAAGCAATCCATTGAATTCAACCATTAACCATTTACCGCATTCTTTATTATCCGCAGCTTCGTGCACGGAGAATATCATAGTTTGCACAATTTTCAGTCGGCCTAAGATAATTCCCAAACATCGTACTCACCGATACGCCCGACATCAAAGCAATACATTTAATTAAGTCACTAATAATTACCCGTTCTTTGTGTTATGTCGTTTCTCGCACGATATAGAGAATATCAAACTTCACGCAAATTTGTAATAGGCAGAAGTGGAACTTTTACCAAATTTCACCGAACGGCATAATATGCACCGATACACTAGACATCAAAGCAATCCATTGAATTCAACCATTAACCATTTACCACATTCTTTACTATCCGCAGCTTCGTGCACGGAGAATATCATAGTTTGCACAATTTTCAGTCGGCCTAAGATAATTCCCAAACATCGTACTCACCGATACGCCCGACATCAAAGCAATACATTGAATTAAGCCACTCTGAACGTTAGTCATCCCAACCTTCAATTCCCCGATTCGCAGCGCACGATAACCTGCCATAATCCAGGATCGTTAATCAGTAGAAAGCTAAGCGATGTTTTCGCTGCTAATCTGTTGCTCTGTAGGCACGCAATATGCGTGCGGGGGCGGGCTAAGGGGGATGAAGCCGTGCACTGTACCGCACGCACCTTGTGTGTACCGAGAGAGCGATTGAAACGTCATGCACAAAGCGCCCGGAATAATATAGATATTCGTCTCTGCGTGTGCAGCTCGATTGGAATGTCAGGGACGTAAATGACGGACATATCTCCCACGGTACACAAGGGCCTCGATTCTGTCAAATAGTAACGCGAATCGATTCGCATTGACGACGTGACTCGACAAAATGAGGTTACGGACACATCGTATTCGCAAATTAACGCGGCCGCCGACGAAATAACGTCCGTTCGCGCTCGGACTAAACAGATTATTTACGCTAACTTCGGGTAAATTTATTATTTCGTTGCGAACTCATAATTTGTGAAGGGTGCGGGTGTATGTCAATCGCAATCGATCGCAGTGCCCTGTGACTACTATCTGGATCAAAAAGTTTTAGGACTTTATTCATGAAATCGAAAATACAAGTTTATCCGTTATAATTGATATCGTCCGCTTCAAAGTACTCCCCGTCGACTGTAACGCACTTATATCGGCGCTTGATCCAATCATCGAAACACCGCTGGTATTCCATTTTTGGTATGTCCATCGGTTAAACAGAAAAAAGTTGCAGGGAGCTAAATCAGGTGAATTCGGACGCTGGTGAATAGTATTGGTATTATTTTTGGTCAAAAACTCGCGAATAAGGATCGCATTGTGCGACGGTGCGTTATACCGGCGCTTGATCCAACCATCAAAACACCACTGGTATTCAATTTTTGGTATGTCCATCAGTTTTTTAAACCGGTTAAACAGAAAAAAGTTGCAGGGAGCTAAATCAGGTGAATTCGGACGCTGGTGAATAGTATTGGTATTATTTTTGGTCAAAAACTCGCGAATAAGGATCGCATTGTGCGACGCTGCGTTATACCGGCGCTTGATCCAACCATCGAAACACCACTGGTATTCAATTTTTGGTATGTCCATCAGTTTTTTAAACCGGTTAAACAGAAAAAAGTTGCAGGGAGCTAAATCAGGTGAATTCGGAGGCTGGTGAATAGTATTCGTATTATTTTTGGTCAAAAAGTCGCGAGTAAGGATCGCAATGTGCGACGGTACGTTATCGTGGTGCAAAATCCACGAGTTGTTTGCCCACAAATTCGGTCTTCTTTGGCGAATTGCTTCACACAAACGTCTCATAACGCCCAAATAATACATTTTGTTGACTGTCTTTTGCTCTGGCAAGAATTCATGATGCACAACACCGTTGTAATGCATGAAAACCGTGAGCATCACCTTCTTTCTCGACTGAAAACAACGTGGTTTCTTCGGAAGCGTTCGTGCCGCCGAAAAACGTTTGATCTCGAAAGAGCATCGTTGCCGAAACACTTCTCCGACATTTCCAAAGTCTGCGCGCCGTTAAATCCGTTTTTCACGCCAAATTGTATGCAAATTCGTTGATCCTAAGTTGATGCCATTTTCAAATATGTAAAAAATCGAAAACAGGCACAAAGGTAGATGTACTCAACACGGTATAACTTTTACAAATGTCAAGCTATGACGCTGAAATTTGGTGGAAACATTAACACGTTGACTGCCAAGCGTGTTTTGCTATGTTAGAACCGCGATGCAATGAAATCCTGCAGAATATGATAAAATCATGCAAAATGAAGGCAACGCAGAGATATTAGAAGCCAAAGTATTATTATAAAATTGATTTCATAACCGCTCAAAATAATTTGGATTATTCATTTGTACACCTAATAAAACACTGTTCCAATATCAATTGCTTTTACAGGATTGCAAATCGGTTTCATTGCGAATTTTTTGCATTTTTAGTAAAATCTTTTGCGCCGGTCATCGGTGACCACCGTGGCAGTCAACGTGTTAATGACACATGTGGGAACCTAACAAAAAAAAAATTTCAATCCAGTGACTGAGAGGTCCAAAAACTTTTTGATCAAGGTAGTATTTCGAAACGATCAGAGTCTACGGAGAGACGTTTCGGTCATTGCGCTGATAAATAATGGTGCACTCGCTTCTCCGACTCTCGCGCAATATTCTTACTTTATTGGCAGAATTTTTAAGACCCGCTAATTAGTATAACTTTCCACTTAAACGGCTTCCGTTGACCCAGAAAAAAAAGGGAGATGGACGAGCGTAACTTTTTCGCGGCAGGGCGAAATTTCGTTAATTACACCGGTAGAAATATGAATCGACCGATCGTTAAAAATCCAGTAATACCACCGCTTTCTCCCCCCAGTCTCGGATATCAAAGTGAACTCCCCGCGTGCGTCGTTGCGTTTCGCGAAACATAAGGGAACGAACAACGTCTCATTATCATGCGAAATACGCTTTTCTTCTGTTACGTCCTCCGTTACAGCGGAATCGTGCAATTTTAAGCAGCCCCCCGTTCGCTCACGTTCGTTTCAATAAGAGGAATGGCCGTTCTGGCGTGTTAACGCTGGCGCCGCAAACATTTTCTCTCACGGTTCGATAATCGATCGAATTTCAGTGAGCTTTGTTAACGACCGCCCAGGTGATTTGGGTCGCGTTTTCCGATTCGCAGCGGCCCGCTGCTAAAGGTCAGTCCCGTCCGTCGGAAGTTTTCTCATCGAGTCCGACGGAAACTCGTACATAACTCTTGCCTTCTTTCTCCTCCCATTCTTCGCCCTACTTCATCCGCCGTCTTCCGTTTTAGAGCGGAGCCGCAGCAGGTTTATGTTGGCGCTTCTGTGCGCCAGTCAGCTGTTTTTCGGAACTGACAAAATGAATGAGCGCAATCTCGCAACCGCGACGGCCGCGGGACGCAAGTTTTGTTTAATCCCGCGTGAAGGAAGACTTTGTTTATACGGCGGCGCTGGAAGTGTGATGTGAAGCGGCAAACTGCGCTTCTTTGTACGCTTCCCCGGTGCTTGCCGGAGAAAATGAGCGTTTGTCTATTCCGGAGGAACGAAAGTCTGATGCGAAATGGGTAAACGGGTCGTGCGCTCGCGTTTGTTCCTACGGTTTCGTGGCATTAAAGAAGATAGGCTAATTTCGGATCGGGTAATCGGTTGTAAAATAAACGCGGATGCACGATCGTAGCTGAGGGTGAAAGTGTCAACCGGATAATCGCTGATTCGGAGTGTCTGAATTTTTTCTAATCGCGCTTTATGATGACGCGATCTGCTTCACGACTTTTTACGGAGGTGAAGGGTGTAGGTTGTACGATGAAATTGTTCAACGGAATGATTAAATTATATATATTTTTCTCACAAAATTAACAAAGGTTCACAAACAGAAAATATGCTATAATCGTGGTTGGTTTATGGAAAGAGTTAGCCCTTTACGGACGAGAGGCGACTCTCGGTCGCCACGGCGTTTCGCGCAGCAAAAATGCAAGCTACAATGTTTATGTGTTAGATTTCGATACCTGTAACTGATAGAAAGGCGGTATTACACCAGTTACTTTTTAACCAATGAATTACATAAATTGAAACGTCATTTGACTGGGACGATACTAACTAATAGAAAAGAATTGTCAGATGCAATAAAAAAGCGACAATTTCCAAAAGGAAAATCAGTGGTAGTCTATCATAGAAATAATAATGTGATTTTGGCGTGGAAAGATAAGACGATCGTCACGCTGTTGACAAATTATTACAATGCAGAAATGTGTTGAACGAGTACTTCGGCATGATCAAACTGTGGTTAGAAAACCCAATGCTATCACGAATTATACTAAATTCATGGGCAGCGATACTTTTTGCAAGGTTATATTTTTGAAAGGTGGAAAATGAGGAAACTATCAAAATACAACGTTTTTGTAAGGAAATTTGTATATAAGATCAATTTATTGTATCGTGTAAGACACTCGACACATCTGCGAAAATCGCCTCGGCCTGCTATCTTAGCCAACCGAGAAAGTCGTCGCCCGCAAAGGGTTAGTATAGTTTCCATATGCGAAAAATTTGTTTCTCCCCTCCAGCCCATTTTCTTTCTCGTGCGTTGCTTTGTGGATTTTCTGAAATTCGTGAAGGAAGCAGGGATATGCGTAGATTGTCGTTGTATGTATGGGATCGGCTAGGTATCAGGATTGAAACAAGGTACTGCAGGTTTGGCATGCGTGGAGAAAGAGGGGTATAACCAGAAAGGACAGGAAGGATTAGGCGATATTTGGTTAAACGAAAGATTAAGCGTGGACGTTGATTACTTTTTCGGGATCTATTAAAATACGGAGGATAATGGGAGAGTAAAAAAAGTGTTTTCGTCTTGCAATAAAAATATCTCAAAATTTATCACAATTATCTGCATTGATTTGTGGATTTTCTGAAATTCGTGAAGGAAATGGGGATATGCGTAGATTGCCGTCGTATGTATGGGATGGGGTAGGTATCAGGATTGAAACAAGGTACTGCAGGTTCGGCATGCGTGAAAAAAAGAGGGGTATGACCAGAAAGGACAGGAAGCATTAGGCTATATTTGGTTAAGTAGTAAAATTGAGTGTGGACGTTGATTACTTTTTCGGGATCTATTAAAATACGGAGGACAATGGGAGACTAAAAAGTGAAGAACCCGGCTTTGGGTCATCTTGCGAACGAACAGTATCTCAAACAGTTTATCACAATTATCTGCATTTCGAAAAACAATACTCAAACATATTGGTGCCTCCTCTAACCAGGCACGATTCCCTGCTCCGAATAAACCCGAATCAAGAACTGTTCAACCGGCAAGAATTCGTCATACGCCGAAACTGTTTTTATGGGAGCCTCTAAGAAGTTTGCTGTTCTCGTTCGTTCTTGACGCACCATAAGCGTTCGGGCTCGATTTTCGGACGGGACTGCTGAAAAATTCTTAAGCGATCGCCCCCGTCTCTGACCGCCACAAAGCCCGCGTTTTCTTTATTTTCTTTATTTCCCCGTGTCTGTCCCTCGGCAAGAGGAAAACTCAATTTCTGCCGTGGATACTGGGAGGCAACTGGAAACGACGACACAATAAAAGGGAGCAAATAAAATATTAACGGCAGCGGGTGAGTTTACGTGCGCATATGAGTGCGTGCAGCTTGTACGTGTACTGTGTAACCCACGTGGCGAGCTTTTGAGGGAAGTTTGCGATCGAGTGTCGTGCAAAAACCGTGTTTAATCGAGGCACAGATGTAAAGGGGCAGCTTTTTTTACGCACGAAACGCGAAAATGGTCGCCACGGTAGAAATCATTCAAATGCCATGCGCTCTGCGGGCATTTTTTGATCGGCAGCGAATTCCTATTAACCCTTTTCGGACGTATTAAAGTTCATGGGTCGGAACTGGCTGGAATTAACACTTTGACTGCCGTGATGGTCACCGGTGACCAACGCAAGAGATTTTACTGAAGATCCAAAATATTCGCAATGGGTAGAAATTATTATTTTATAAATGCAGTTGTTAGAATAGTGATGCGATTCTTTGGTCTCCAATACCTGAACATTATTTACATTTTGCATAATTCAGTCAAACGCTGTAGTATTTCACAGCATCGCCGTTCTAATATAGTAAAATACGCTTGGCAGTCAACGTGTTAATTTCCGTCGAAAAAGCAGTGATACATAACATGCGAAATTATGAAAAATAAACAAGATTTACTAATTCTTTTGACAACTTTAGTAATATTTTTATATAATAATATGTTTTAATGTTTAAATTATATTTTATAGTTCTCCATTGTGTGGTATTTTTCAAAAGAGTAAACTTCTGTCGGTAACTTTCTTTTGGCCATATTAGAATATTGTTTTGAAATATTCTAAGAATTTCCGTCGAAAAAGACTAATTACAGTTAAAAAATACAATTTGGGATATAATATTAATATCATGACATTATCACGAAGTGTGGTATTTTTCACCTTCGAACTGTGTCCATATCTTTACGCACAAGAGTTCGCATCGGATTTCGTTATCTCCGATTGATGAGAGCACCGAATAAGTTCGTGAATAGATCCATTAGATATTTATGATTGTGCAGATAAATTGTAAACTGACACATGGATGAATACACTATAAGATTAGCACGGTTTCTTCTTGTAGTGGCTGAGAGTAGACATACGACCGGAACGGTAAAAAGGCTTTGGTGGCCGAGAGTAGACATACGACCGCAAAGGGTTAATACGGTAATTATATGTACATAGACCGAATTTTTGTGTACAATTTTTACAGTACGTTTAAATGAAAAAGGTGTTGAAAAATAGAAATCCAATTTACGACCTGATAGTCGGAACGAAACTCGATCGGAAGCCGATTAAACCTTATAGTAAGTGCATTCGAGATCGCAACATTTGTTCATCGTTTTTGTTTATTAATGAAAGAAAACGGAACGGGCACGTCAATATAAATAATTGATTCGGTCTTATATTTTTATAAAGAACAGATTTGTTTTATGTATGTTTGGTGTTGATTTCAAATAATAATTAAATCGTTAGCAGGATTTCTTAGTTTTTACTTCAGTAATTAACATTGCTTTATGAACTGCGACTTCCAACTATGTTCTTTCACTAACCTACAACTTATTCATAAGAGAAAGGACTCTTTCCACGGATGCATTAGTGCCGGGCAGACACAAAATATGTTCAATAACTTACGAAAGTTCATATGATTCCAATTATTGGTGTGAAAGTGTTTGAGCAATTCCATCCGACCACTTTCGGTTGAAACATTCCCAGTGTTCCATTCAATCACTTTTTATGGTATATTATATTTAGAAATGCGTGGATACTTATCACATACTTCTAACGGTAAAAAAAAAAACATCTGGCCGAGTGAGACATACGATTTTTTGTTTGTTTTTTTCAGCGTACACTGAAACTTCCACCGACTGATTACAACGGAAAGCCCTAACCCACAATGCGCCCAGCCCGATCCCGAGTCTTTCCACTTTCCGCCGGAAAGCCGGTCAGTTGATTTAGATTACGGGGCCGAAATAATACATTCTTCATACCAGCTGCCCCATTGTGGAGGCAGGGTATTCTTTCATCGACGTGGCGTACCGTGTTCGCGAGTATTTCTATACACATTCACGCTCGATCGTGTGCCGCCGTACGTGTGCAGTTGATTTCCCGCGGGATTCCATGCGGAAGTACACAAACCCTCGTCCGCCGCTGTATTTGTGCAGGCTTGTCTGTTTAAAAGAGTGGCACATGGGGTGCAGGTTGGTGCGTGCGTTGAAGGGAAGCCGTGCACTGACACGTATCTGATAGCTATTCGATTCAACCTCGTACGGCCTCATAATGTGTCCGGCACGGTCGAATATTGTTCGAATCTTTCTGTTAACGCAGAACCATAATAATGCCGGGGGATGCGGTAAACGGATACGCGATGCACACCTGACGAATGGCCAGTGATTTGTTATCGAGACTGGCTTGAATTTGCACGAAACTCGATCTTTTGGCGATCTCTTTTGTAAACGCGTGCGTGGCTACTGTGAATTATGGCGACTTTGTTTTATCGCGTATGAACCACGGGTTTGGACAATTTGTATAAAAGTCGATCTGTTAGCCATCTTTTTTTTAGCACGTGTATGTGTAGTAAATTGTTGTATCGTTCTTTCAGGGTGTTATACCAGTGTTAAAGAATTTTCGAAGTACTCAATATTTTTGTAGTACCGATATTGCATCAGTTTCGGCATCAGTATCGGCGTCAGTACTGATATTGCATCAGTTTCGGCATCAGTACCGATATTGCATCAGTTTCGGCATCAGTACCGATATTACATCAGTTTCGGCATCAGTACCCATATTGCATCAGTTTCGGCATCAATACCAGTATTGCATCAGTTTCGGCATCAGTACCGATATTACATCAGTTTCGGCATCAGTACCGATATTGCATCAGTTTCGGCATCAGTACCAATATTGCATCAGTTTCGGCATCAGTACCGATATTACATCAGTTTCGGCATCAGTACCAATATTGCATCAGTTTCGGCATCAGTACCGATATTACATCAGTTTTGGCATCAGTAACGATATACCGCTATTACATCAGTTTCGGCATCAGTACCGATATTGCATCAGTTTTTTATCAGTGTGTTATATAGTATTGCATCAGTTTCGGCATCAGTACCGATATTATCATTTCAGTACCGATATTTCATCAGTTTCGGCATCAGTACCATTATTGCATCAGTTTCGGCATCAGTACCGACATTGCATCAGTTTTGGCATCAGTATCGACATTGCATCAGTTTCGGCATCAGTATCGATATTGCATTAGTTTCGGCGTCAGTACCGATATTGCATCAGTTTCGGCATCAGTACCGATATTGCATCAGTTTCGGCATCAGACGCAGCAACCATCCGGAAGCCAATAATATGAACAATCAACTTTTCCGTTCCATTAAATTTTTTATTGCGCTTAATAATCCATCACTGCAATCACACAATTTGCTATTTCCTCTATTTCGTCTAACACAACTCCCATCTCCGTTTTTACATTCATGAAAAATTCATCGTTATATTCGGAGTTCGTTTTAGCAGTCGTTTGCCTACTAATCAATCGCCACGTCTTCTCTAGACGAAAACGTTAATTGGACAAAATATTCGGTCAGTCCCATGGATCGCCGCACGTGTATGTGTAGTAAATTATTGTATCGTGCCTTCAGTGTGTTATACCATTGTTAAAGAATTTTCGAAGTACTCAATATTTTTGTAATTTTGATACACGCGCGTGTGTACAGTAAATTATTGTGGCGTTTTAGTGTGTCAAACCAATATCATAGAATTTGTGTGAAATTTTATGTATTGAAGTTAGTTCTTTTGAGTTGAACCATATAGGGGCGTGAATGTTGTGAATAATAATGTTGTTTACATCACATTATTTGATGTACAATCAAAATGAATCATGTACATTTCGAAAAAGTGCCGAATGTGGTTCCGTCGGCACAGATAAAGTTTAAGTTTCTGTATTACACCCGTAAAGTCTGAACGTTGTAACATTCATTAGCAATTTTCACTTAACCCTTCTTTGCATGATTTTTTCTTTCTGGCGAAATAAATCAATGTGATATAACTCATGTTCAAAATGAAAGGAAAAATGGTTAAAAAAATCTTAGTATATATTTATAGTATAAATTTAGCAAACAAACAATATAATGAAAAATTCCATCATCATGCAAAGTTAGATCAAAGTGAACTTGTTCTTTTATATAATTTTTGGGCATTCAGTGTTATGATGGAAATTTCCACCATCATGCAAAGAAGGGTTAAAAAGGAAATGTATTCGGAGGTTAATAACTGATTTTTCACCACAATGGGACATATTGTCCCACGTCTAAAATCTTTCTACATTTTTTTTATCCTTGTTTTCCATGATATTCTGACGTCGACTAACGATCTGTTCGTCTCTATGTTTCAACTAACGCAGGCAAACAATATAAGATTGGACGTATCATGTGCTTACCAATTTGTAAGGGAAACCGTGTATCGTTTTTTCCTCCAATGTTCCCGGAAACATGTGAAATACGTTTAATAACAGCCCAGCGGCATATCCGTAAGAATGCTGCGAATTTATGTGAAATTTCACAGCGGGTTCACTTGCATCGGCGATAATTTTGCGAAATCAATGAATTACGGATTTAATAACCCAAGCGACGCTTAAGTTTCACATTAGTTTCTTTTAGGATGCGTCACTAAATAAATCTAAGCTAAATGCGAACCCTTTGAAGCATTCAATATTTATGAAAGCGCATACCCAAATCTACATGATACAATTTTGTTTGTCCGCCTCTGCCGGTCAGACGTTGAATTATTTACTACGCAGATGCAACGTTTTCATAATTCATGTCTGCTCTGCTGCAATGTATCACAAACTTTATAACACTATAATAGTATAATGTACCACGCTCTACCCCGTGTACGCGTAATATGCTAACTTAATATTGTGCTGTAATACAGCTTGCAGCACATTAACAATATATCACAGCATACCCTAATGCACTAATAACACAACCAACGCCGCTATTAAATCACGGATATTCCTCAATCATGGAAGTACATTACAATAAGTTTGACATTAAACGCATCTAATATAAATCACACATTAGACATGTTAGTAAGTATAACAGTAGATCTGCTTATACAATTTTTACTTATATAAAAATATGTTTTATCTCATCAGACATATTAGTGTGTGTAACAGTACACTCGTTTATACAATTTTTTCTTATTTAAAAATATGTTTTATCTCATCAGACATATTAGTGTGTATAACAGTACACTCGTTTATACAATTTTTGCTTATACAAAAGTATGTTTTACATCATTAGGCACCTTAGCATCAGTACTTTTTATACAAAAATAATGCAATTTTTCATCTCACAATTTTTGCGCCCTAACTCCATTTTCACATTTTATTACTCGCGTCTATAAGAGGAGATCCGTTTATACAATATTAGCTTATACAAAAGTATGGTTTACATCATTAGGCACCCTAGCATCAGTACTGCTTATATACAAAAATAATGCAATTTGTCATCTCACAATTTTTGCGCCCTAACTCCATTTTCACATTTTATTACTCGCGTCTATAATAGGAGATCCGTTTATACAATTTTAGCTTATACAAAAGTATCTTTTACTTCATTAGGCACCTTAGCATCAGTACTGTTTATACAAAAATATTGCAATTTGTCATCTCACAATTTTTGCGCCCTAACTCCAGTTTCACATTTTATTACTCGCGTCTCTAATAGGAGATCCGTTTATTCAATTTTAGCTTATACAAAAGTATGGTTTACATCATTAGGCACCTTAGCATCAGTACTGTTTATACAAAAATAATGCAATTTGTCATCTCACAATTTTTTGCACCCTAACTCCATTTTCACATTTTATTACTCGCGTCTATAATAGGAGATCCGTTTATACAATGTTAGCTTATACAAAAGTATGTTTTACGTCATTAGGCACCTTAGCATCAGTACTGTTTATACAAAAATAATGCAATTTGTCATCTCACAATTTTTGCGCCCTAACTCCATTTTCACATTTTATTACTCGCGTCTATAATAGGAGATCCGTTTATACAATTTTAGCTTATTCAAAAGGATGTTTTACGTCATTAGGCACCTTAGTAAGTACATCAGTACTGTTTATACAAAAATAATGCAATCTGTCATTTCACAATTTTTGCGCCCTAGCTCCATTTTCACATTTTATTACTCGCGTCTATAATAGGAGATCCGTTTATACAATTTTAGCTTATTCAAAAGGATGTTTTGCATCATTAGGCACCTTAGCATCAGTACTGTTTATACAAAAATAGTGCAATTTGTCATCTCACAATTTTTGCGCCCTAACTCCATTTTCACATTTTATTACTCGCGTCTATAATAGGAGATCCGTTTATACAATTTTAGCTTATACAAAAGTATGTTTTACGTCATTAGGCACCTTAGCATCAGTACTGTTTATACAAAAATAATGCAACATGTCACGTCACAATTTTTGCACCCTAACTCCATTTTGACATTTTATTACTCGCGTCTATAATAGGAGATCGGTTTATACAATTTTAGTTTATTCAAAAGGATGTTTTACGTCATTAGGCACCTTAGCATCAGTACTGTGTATACAAAAATAATGCAATATGTTATCTCACAATTTTTGCGCCCTAACTCCATTTTCACGTTTTATTACTCGCGTCTATAATAGGAGATCCGTTTATATAATTGTAGCTTATACAAAAATATGGTTTACATCATTAGGCACCTTAGCATCAGTACTGTTTATACAAAAATAATGCAATTTGTCATCTCACAATTTTTGCGCCCTAACTCCATTTTCACATTTTATTACTCGCGTCTATAATAGAAGATCCGTTTACACAATTTTAGCTTATACAAAAGTATGTTTTACGTCATTAGGCACCTTAGCATCAGTACTGTTTATACAAAAATAATGCAATATGTCATCTCACAATTTTTGCGCCCTAACTCCATTTTCACATTTTATTACTCGCGTCTATAATAGGAGATCCGTTTATACAATTTTAGCTTATACAAAAGTATGTTTTACGTCATTAGACACCCTAGCATCAGTACTGTTTATACAAAAATAATACGATATGTCATCTCACAATTTTTGCGCCCCAACTCCATTTTCACATTTTATTACTCGCGTCTATAATAGGAGATCCGTTTATACAATTTTAGCTTATACAAAAGTATGTTTTACTTCATTAGGCACCTTAGCATCAGTACTGTTTATACAAAAATAATGCAATTTGTCATCACAATTTTTGCGCCCTAACTCCATTTTCACATTTTATTACTCGCGTCTATAATAGAAGATCCGTTTATACAATTTTAGCTTATACAAAAGTATGTTTTACGTCATTAGGCACCTTAGCATCAGTACTGTTTATACAAAAATAATGCAATTTGTCATCTCACAATTTTTGCACCCTAACTCCATTTTCACATTTTATTACTCGCGTCTATAATAGGAGATCCGTTTATACAATTTTAGCTTATTCAAAAGTATGTTTTACGTCATTAGGCACCTTAGCATCAGTACTGTTTATACAAAAATAATGCAATTTGTCATCTCACAATTTTTGCACCCTAACTCCATTTTCACATTTTATTACTCGCGTCTATAATAGGAGATCCGTTTATACAATTTTAGCTTATTCAAAAGGATGTTTTACGTCATTAGGCACCTTAGCATCAGTACTGTTTATACAAAAATAGTGCAATTTGTCATCTCACAATTTTTGCGCCCTAACTCCATTTTCACATTTTATTACTCGCGTCTATAATAGGAGATCCGTTTATACAATTTTAGCTTATACAAAAGTATGGTTTACATCATTAGGCACCTTAGCATCAGTACTGCTTATACAAAAATAATGCAATTTGTCATCTCACAATTTTTGCACCCTAACTCCATTTTCACATTTTATTACTCGCGTCTATAATAGGAGATCCGTTTATACAATTTTAGCTTATACAAAAGTATGTTTTATGTCATTAGGCATCTTAGCATCAGTATTTTTTATACAAAAATAATGCAATATGTCACCTCACAATTTTTGCGCCCTAACTCCATTTTCACATTTTATTACTCGCGTCTATAATAGGAGATCCGTTTATACAATTTTAGCTTTTTCAAAAGGATGTTTTACGTCATTAGGCACCTTAGCATCAGTACTGTTTATACAAAAATAATGCAACTTGTCATCTCACAATTTTTACGCCCCAACTCCATTTTCACATTTTATTACTCGCGTTTATGATATAAGATCCGTTTATACAATTTTAGCTTATTCAAAAGTATGTTTTACGTCATTAGGCACCTTAGTAAATCCATCAGTACTGTTTATACAAAAATAGTGCAATTTGTCATCTCACAATTTTTGCGCTCTAACTCCATTTTCACATTTTATTACTCGCAGCCGTCACGTATATTATTTCAAGAGTCTGCGCGTTTATTATTCCTCGAAGTTGCGCAACATTTCGATATCGACAATTGAAATGTTTTCACGGGCGGGCCAACGTAAACGTCAGGAGGCATCGAAAGTTCATATCTGCGCGAGCGTGGGATCGAACGATTTTTCGTCGGGCGCGCAACGCAGCCGGAAGCGTGACCGGTAAAAATTCATATACCAAAATTGAAACCGCCTCTTTACCGGAAACCGAATAACAGCGCGCGCGTTCTAGTGCAACACTTGTTTTTCACTTTTTCCTGCCATATGTAACAATGTAAATCACGCGTGCTGCCGTCGAACGCAGGCAGACATACGGTGCGCCGAGTTATGGTGGAATTTGGTGTAAAACATAAATGTAAAAATGACGAGTTTAGAAACTGAACCGTTTTCGTGTATGCAGGATAATTCAGTTATGTGGGAGTGTTGTAGAGTAAATTAGTACTGCATTTCTAACGCAATGGAGTTGAAAACGTAGGACAAGAGGAAGAAAATAAGAAGTATTCCCGCTTGGCAATCGTCGGGTTACAAACCTAACTTGATCCCGAAGATCGTTTCATAAACCGAATATTCGTAAACCGGAATGTTCATAAATCGAAATATTCGTAAGCCGAAATATTTGCAACCCGAAATGTTTGTAAATGGAAATATTCGTAAAACGAAATATTCGTAAGCCGAAATATTTGCAACCGGAAATGTTTGTAAATGGAAATATTCGTAAAACGAAATGTTCGTAAGCCGAAATATTTGCAACCCGAAATGTTTGTCAATCGAAATATTCGTAAAGCGAAATGTTCGTAAGCCGAAATATTTGTACCGGAAATGTTTGTCAATCGAAATATTCGTAAAGCGAAATGTTCGTGAGCTGAAATATTTGTAACCCGAAATGTTTGCCAATCGAAATATTCGTAAAGCGAAATGTTTGTAAGCCGAAATGTTTGTCAACCGAAATATTCGTGAGCTGAAATATTTTTAACCCAAAATGTTTATAAATGGAAATATTCGTAAAGCGAAATGTTCGCAAACCGAAGTATTTGTAAACCGAAGTATTCGTAAATGGAAATGTTCGCACACCAAAATTATTTCCCCATAGGAATTAATGTAAAATGGATTAATCCAATCCAATTGCCTTTTTAAACTTACAACAATATTTTGCGCATAAATTCTTAACACAAAATAAATGAGAATCCACAATGAAATTTTCACGAATCGAAGAAGGAAATATTATGAAACAAATAGGGACTAAATTCATGACCAATCTATGTCAGTATTAGCACAAACTTGTGCTACTACTGTTTATCGAACATTGTAAAATAAAACTGAAAGATCGCTTTTCTTCTTTAACCCGTATTTACAAACATACAAAAATCGAAGTATTTCACAATAATTTAGCCCGACATAGCTAAGTCTCGTGATACATTATTAACTGCTAGCTTAATTTTTAGCTTAGCTTAACTTCACTTTTTCGCAAATTTTCAAATTGATTAAATCCGGACTGCGGTATACACATGCTATACGCGCGAAGTGTACGTACGCCGATATTTTTGCAACTCTCCACGAAGCTTTGAGAGCTCCGAATCTCGGCGCAATTACCGTAAAAACGATCCTCAACGCTTCCAACGCCGGCGTAAACGTAACGATAATGAGGATCTACTCGCCGGCAGGAAGTACCGATTTTTATTGTTATTAGCCTCAGTTTATGCACGCCGTTAATACCCCCATGCATAGTACCAGTTCATTTTCAAGCGTAATTTCACGGCGTCGGCTAATGCGTTTGCGCCACGCTCAATATAATTTTTCCACGTTTACCATACGCTCGCCGTGGACGCGCGATCGATCGAAGGGATCTAAACACACGATTTCGCTCGAGTCGATAGACCTCGGATAAACTATTCGCTGATCGCAAACATTGCACATGCACAGATTTCCGACTAGATTCTCTAGACCATTTTTTTATACAGGATTGCATGTCGAAAGTCAACAGATTAGTTCATCTAACATTCGTTTTACGGTATCATGTAATCAACGTGATTACGCTTAAAATTAATTATTTATCTATAAATATGCAAATAATTGTTAACTTTCTTTTTCGATAAAAACAAGAGAGAAGATGAATATTATGATGAGAATTTTGAGATAAGTGAAAGTTAAGGG
This sequence comes from Cryptocheilus praepositus, assembly GCA_033815515.1. Lineage (NCBI taxonomy): Eukaryota > Metazoa > Arthropoda > Insecta > Hymenoptera > Pompilidae > Cryptocheilus > Cryptocheilus praepositus. The sequence goes on along the minus strand of JAWWQZ010000303.1, from coordinate 6,245,645 downwards.
GGTATTTGATGTGGAAATATTTAAAGATAACGTTAATGGGAAGTTTCATGTTGTGAGGAATGCTCAAAAAATGGATCGCGTTGTATGTTCTAAAAGGCAAGAAAAGGTGGTAGGAATGATATACTGATATATATATTATGATTATGATTTATAATGGCATTTAATTAATGGCAAATTATATTATGATTATGAAATATAATTATAATTATTTATTATGATCATTATTTAATAATATATTCAAAGTTTCCATCTTTCTTATTGAGGCATAACCGAAATTTTAATTATAGTATGATTATGAAATATAATCATACTATAATTATTATGATTATGATTTAATAATATATTTCACACGATTTCGCTCGAGTCGATAGACCTCGGATAAACTATTCGCTGATCGCAAACATTGCACATGCACAGATTTCCGACTAGATTTTCTAGACCATTTTTTTATACAGGATTGCATGTCGAAAGTCAACAGATTAGTTCATCTAACATTCGTTTTACGGTATCATGTAATCAACGTGATTACGCTTAAAATTAATTATTTATCTATAAATATGCAAATAATTGTTAACTTTCTTTTTCGATAAAAACAAGAGGGAAGATGAATATTATGATGAGAATTTAGAGATAAGTGAAAGTTAAGGGGGTATTTGATGTGGAAATATTTAAAGATAACGTTAATGGGAAGTTTCATGTTGTGAGGAATGCTCAAAAAATGGATCGCGTTGTATGTTCTAAAAGGCAAGAATAGGTGGTAGGAATGATATACTGATATATATATTATGATTGTGATTTGTAATGGCATTTAATTAATGGCAAATTATATTATGATTATGAAATATAATGATAATTATTTATTATGATCATTATTTAATAATATATTCAAAGTTTCCATCTTTCTTATTGAGGCATAACCGAAATTTTAATTATAGTATGATTATGAAATGTAATGGTAATGATTTATTATGATTATGATTTAATAATATATTTCACACGATTTCGCTCGAGTTGATAGACCTCGGATAAACTATTCGCTGATCGCAAACATTGCACATGCACAGATTTCTGACTAGATTTTCTAGACCATTTTTTTATACAGGATTGCATGTCGAAAGTCAACAGATTAGTTCATCTAACATTCGTTTTACGGTATCATGTAATCAACGTGATTACGCTTAAAATTAATTATTTATCTATAAATATGCAAACAATTGTTAACTTTCTTTCTCGATAAAAACAAGAGGGAAGATGAATATTATGATGAGAATTTAGAGATAAGTGAAAGTTAAGGGGGTATTTGATGTGGAAATATTTAATGATAACGTTAATGGGAAGTTTCATGTTGTGAGGAATGCTCAAAAAATGGATCGCGTTGTATGTTCTAAAAGGCAGGAAAAGGTGGTAGGAATGATATACTGATATATTAGGTGTACAACTTTGCTTCCGCCGTTTTTTCCGAAATTCGAGGCTTTATTGTAAAAAACTGGTTATACGTTTATGATTCAAAGTATTGGCCATCGCTGGCCACTACTTTCTCCCATATATTCGGGCAGCGTACGAATCCCGCGTTGAAAAAACTGGTCATCTTTTGAAGCGATCCACGAATCGATCCAATTTTTTACTTCTTCATAAGACCGGAAGTGCTGGTCATAATGTGCCATTAATCGATTTAAGTGATAGTCCGATTAGCAACGTCTGGAGAATACGGCGGGTGGGGTAGGACTTCCCATTTCAACGTTTCCAAGTATGTCTTGACCACTTTCGCAACATGGGGTCGAGCATTGTCGTGCTGTAAAATCACTTTATCATGTCTCTCGTTGTATTGCGGCCGTTTGTCTTTTAATGCTCGGCTCAAACGCATTAATTGCGTTCGATAACGATCGCCTGTGATTGTTTCAGTCGGTTTTAACAACTCATAATGCACTACGCCGAGATGGTCCCACCAAATACAGAGCATGACCTTGGAACCGTGAATATTCGGTTTGGCCGTCGACGTGGAAGCATGGCCGGGATATCCCCATGATTTTCTGCGCTTGGGATTATCGTAATGAACCCATTTTTCGTCCCCAGTCACAATATGCAAAATCCTTTCCGTCTTTGCCTTGCAAGCAGCTGTTCACAAGCAAACAAACGCCGTTCAACATCTCTCGGCTTCAACTCGTACGGCACCCAATTTCCTTGTTTCTGAATCATTCCCATGATTTTCAGGCGTTTTGAAATGGCTTGTTGCGTCACTCCCAATGATACTGCCAATTCTTGTTGCGTTTGACACGAGTCTTGATCAAGTAATGCCTCCAATTCTGCATCTTCGAAAACCTTCTCTCTTCCACCGCCTTGCCGGTCTTCGGCGTCAAAATCACCGTTCTTGAAGCGTTGAAACCACTCTCGGCACGTTCTTTCACTAATAGCGGCCTCACCATAGGTATTTGAGAGCATTCGATGAGCCTCAGCCGCAGATTTCTTCATATTAAAGCAGAAAATTAAAACCTCCCGCAAATGACGTGAATTTGGCTCGTAAGCTGACATGTTTAATCGAGAATGACTTTATGATGCAGACACAAATCGACTAATATTTCGATGGCGTTATGTTTACAAATGCCTAAGCTTATTGTATGACATCTACGATCTATTTATTTCGACTACCACTTACCGCTACAGCCATCTATTGCAAAACGGCGGAAGCAAAGTTGTACACCTAATATATTATGATTATGATTTATAATGGCATTTAATTAATGGCAAATTATATTATGATTATGAAATATAATGATAATTATTTATTATGATCATTATTTAATAATATATTCAAAGTTTCCATCTTTCTTATTGAGGCATAACCGACATTTTAATTATAGTATGATTATGAAATATAATGGTAATGATTTATTATGATCATTATTTAATAATATATTCAAAGTTTCCATCTTTCTTATTGAGGCATAACCGAAATTTTAATTATAGTATGATTATGAAATATAATGGTAATGATTTATTATGATTATGATTTAATAATATATTCAAAGTTTCCATCTTTCTTATTGAGGCATAACCGAAATTTTAATTATATTATGATTATGAAATATAATGGTAATGATTTATTATGATTATGATTTAATAATATATTCAAAGTTTCCATCTTTCTTATTGAGGCATAACCGAAATTTTAATTATATTATGATTATGAAATATAATGGTAATGATTTATTATGATTATGATTTAATAATATATTCAAATATTCCATCTTTCTTATTGAGGCATAACCGAAATTTTAATTATATTATGATTATGAAATATAATGGTAATGATTTATTATGATTACGATTTAATAATATATTCAAAGTTTCCATCTTTCTTATTGAGGCATAACCGAAATTTTAATTATGGTATGATTATGAAATATAATGGTAATGATTTATTATGATTATGATTTAATAATATATTCAAAGTTTCCATCTTTCCTATTGAGACATAACCGAAACTAGGAGTTATTTACTGCTGCACCGTTGCAGAGTTAAGCCGAAGCAAATATGTATTCGGATTGTCTGTCGCTCTGCAATTGTAATCCACCGACAAGATGCGAGGAGCGTTAAACTAGCACCTAAAACGGTGGGAAAAATAATGAATATTTCAAATCATCCTTGTATCTACAATTATGCTCGTAGACAACGGTGCTTTCGCACACCGACGCAGCTTTCCGCCCACACAGTTATTCACGGCGACGCAAAAAGAAAAGTTTCCTCCCGGCGCGGAGCTTGCAAGCTTGGCGACTAATTACAATGCTACGAGATAACGTCCCGCGAGAAGAGAAAGCTCTTTCTCCGTTTTTCCCCTCACTTCTGGCTCAACGTCGGCGGAACTTTGCCCTTTGATGTCGTTTACGGCAAGCGGCCTCTTAATTTAAGCGCAATTTTAAATCGCGTTAAATTATACGTTCGGGGAGTCTCGTCGATTGGATTTGCCTCGTTCCGTCTTTTGAACAGACACTAGAACGTAAGTTGCGATTTTGTGTATGCGCAAATAAACGCTTTCGGCGTAAATTAGAGGCGTACGCGTTAACAAATTCATGAACTTTCGACACTGGTAGACTTTGTTAAGAAAGACTGGTTGTATATCATATCAATCGAACAGAACGGTGACAATGAATTTTTACTTTTCAATTTGAGGCTAGTGGGACTATGATTGTTCATATTGTTGGATTCCAAATGGTTGCCGCGTCTTTTCTCAGCATTTTGCCGACGTTACAATTTGCATCATTAGGGCAGGGGGTGCTCCGATACTGTATTTGTATCGGCATCAATATCGGTATAATATCAGTATCGGCGTCAGTACCAATACAGTATCAGTATCGGCATCAGTACCAATAGAATATCAATATCGGCATCAGTACCGATACAGTATCAATTTCGGCATCAGTACCAATATTGCATCAGTTTTGGCATCAGTACCAATATTGCATCAGTTTCGGCATCAGTTTCGGCATCAGTACCGATAGTGCATCCGGTTCAGCATGAGTACCAATATTGCATCAGTTTTGGCATCAGTACCAGTATTGCATCAGTTTCGGCATCAGTACCGATATTGCATCAGTTTCGGCATCAGTACCGATATTACATCAGTTTCGGCATCAGTACCGATATTACATCAGTTTCGGCATCAGTACCAATATTGCGTCAGTTTCGGCATCAGTACCAGTATTGCATCAGTTTCGGCATCAGTACCGATATTTCATCAGTTTCGGCATCAGTACCGATATTGCATTAGTTTCGGCATTAGTACCGACATTGCATCAGTTTCGGCATCAGTACCGATATTGCATCAGTTTCGGCATCAGTATCGATATTGCATTAGTTTCGGCGTCAGTACCGATGTTGCATCAGTTTCGGCATCAGTACCGATATTGCATCAGTTTCTGCATCAGTACCGATATTGCATTTCATCAGTTTCGGCATCAGTACCAATATTGCATCAGTTTCGGCATCAGTACCGATATTGCATCAGTTTCGGCATCAGTACCGATATTGCATCAGTTTCGGCATCAGTACCGATATTACATCAGTTTCGGCATCAGTACCGATAGTGCATCAGTTTCGGCATCAGTACCAATATTACATCAGTTTCGGCATCAGTACCAGTATTGCATCAGTTTCGGCATCAGTACCGATATTACATCAGTTTCGGCATCAGTACCGATATTACATCAGTTTCGGCATCAGTACCAATATTGCATCAATTTCGGCATCAGTACCGATATTGCATCAGTTTCGGCATCGGCACCGATATAATATCAGTATCGACATTAATACCGATAGATCAGTATCCGCAGCAGTGCCGATATAATATCAGTATCGCCATCAGACGCAGCAACCATTCGGAAACCAATAATATGAACAATCAACTTTTCCTTACATTAAATTTTTCATTGAGCTTAATGATCCGTCACTGTAATCACACGATTTGCTATTTCCTCTATTTCGTCTAATACAACTCCCATCCCCGTTTTTACATTCATGAAAAATTCATCGTTATATTCAGAGTTCGTTTCAGCAGTCGTTTGCCTACTAATCAATCGCCACGTCTGTTCTAGACGAAAACGTTAATTGGACAAAATATTCGGTCAGTCCCATGGATCGCCGTACGAGCATGCGCGCAGGAACTCGCGCGACAACATTTGCTTTGCGAAGTCAGTTCGAAGCGACGACGTTTTAATGCAGCCTGTAAATAAATAAAAGCTCGGCGCAAAACGAGGTCGAGAAATAAAATGAAAAATTCCCCTCCTGCCACTAATGCGGCAGAGACCGACTGTCACGCCCGGTTTTACCCCGGCCACCCCCACATATTCGTCGGAATATTCAATATTGCACGGCACAGACATCGACGGACGCTTAGTGCGACGTGCCAAATAAAGAGTTTACCTTCGCCGACGTAGCGTCAAATCCGTAAAATTACCTATGAAATTCTCTGCCTTTTAACGTGGTCGGCTTTGCAAGGGGGGGGAATGAGAGATGATTTCGAGGGAAAGTTAATGTTGGACGGCGATTGGACACGTCGGCGACGTAAAGTTAGTTTTGTTAGCCGACTGCAGAACCTTTTATCAGCGTATTTCATCTGAGAGTCTTTCGAAAGTGATGTCTGCTTCATTTATGAATGAATGATTTCAGAAATCGTGAGATGCGGATGTTCTATATTTTGTGCAGTATTTTATGGATTTTTATAAAAGTGGATTAACCCTTTGACTGCTATGGACGCATATATGCGTCCGCCGAAATCTATCGGTGTCGACTATATGCGTTTCTCAATCGTTTCGATTTCATACCTACTGCAGCCAAAATTATCAACGTATGAAATAAATACCGATGCGTCCTTCATCAAATAATTTTTTTGCTTTATTTAATTTGGCGTAAACGAAGAATTATAAAGAAGACATAATCAATCAATATAGTTCACACTAGCGAAAAGTATCGCGTCCTCAGCAAACGATTCGGCCGGAAGTATTCAGCAGTCAAAGGGTTAAGCGTGATGTCTGTTCTAATTAAATAAAATGCATACAGTTTTCACATGTATATGCCATGTTCATGTTTGATAGGCTATCGTTACTTTAATAAAAATAGCGACGACCTCCGGGAAATCATATGTAGGATAAGATGTTAAGTGTCGTCGACGCGGAATGCGAAATTATATTAAGTTGCATAATTTTATTTAAAGATAAATTAAAGGACTAATATATAAATATAAATACAAAATAAAGGTAAAACTATGACAATTCGACTTCGATTCGGTAAACGGCAAGAAAACGCATCTATACTGGACTGAACTATATCGAACTGAACTGAACTTGACTGAACTAAAAACTGAGTAAACTCTGAGCTCGCGTCGCAAATCGGGCCGGCTTTTATACGGACCTCTACCGCCCTATCTTAACACTTGGCATGCGGGTAACGTATTTTTACGTTTTTTGTAGTCTGTCACTGGAACGCGGGGTAAGTAAAAATACGTATTTAGTTGATTTGATGTTATTAGTGGATATCCACCACAAATATAAATACGTATAATTATAATGTGTGACATTATATGCGTGTTATTTGCGTTGCTAGGCAACACTTTGCATTTTTTTTCCCATAAGTTATGATTGTTGAGTTAGTCGATGCTGAGTTATTTCGTCTTCAATCGAATTCTTAGCTCCAGAACGTGTTTTATCAATTTGAAGCTTGATTTTTTATTATTGATTACAAAATTGATCAAATGAGCCGTTGCGACAAAGACAGTGATGAAGAAATATGCGCTGACAAATTATCGGACTTTTCGTATGATAGTGTGCAAAAAAAAATCGCTTATTTTTATGATTTCGTGAAAATATCGTTTGTTTTTTGTTAAATAATCATACATATATATTTATAAATAAAAAAAAGTTTCGTTCATAAAAACGAAGTAGTTTTCGATTTACAGCGATTTTTCTGAATAACCAAACTTCTGCGCGATTCAAGAAAAAACGCCCGCTGCACGCGAAATTCGGCGGCGAAGTATGCCCGCATGCCAAGTGTTAATTCGGTAGGGCCCGATGGCCCCGCGATAGTTTTATGCGACGCATCTACGGCCGTTTTCCTGATACTACACATATTTCACAAGACTTAATACGCACAAAGTTGATTGCCAGCCATGGTATGTTATACGCTATATTACTCTGTACACTCGTGACAACACCGCACATCGCCCCACGTCTTCGCATCCCATCTTTCCCCCGAACTGAACAAATTGCGGCTACCGAAGTCCGAGTAAAATGATCCAGAAGGCGGGAGAACGTAATCAGGGCACGAGCCCGATATTTGCACGCTGCGGAGGACATTAGCGTGGGCGGTTCATCGTCGCGGAAACGGCGAGCGGCTCAAATATTTGCGTTCACGGCATTAACATGATGACAGCGCGGGGGAGGGCTACACCTAGCCCCGCCACCGGCCAAACATATGACAATGTCGGTGGTTTGACGTTCGCCCGTGCACGATTATTAGCCCGCGGCCTGATACCGGATACGTCTGCAAATGTTGCGTGCCTGGCGTTGTGCGTTTCCAGCGTGCCGAGGCCGGTCCGGTTTGCTTGCTTTGCCGTGGCTTTGAAAATCCATCTCGTCACAGAGAAATCAGTCGGCCACGATGCTTTCGCCGCTGTCGGCGCACTCGCCGTACCTAAGCTGTGGGATACAGTTTCAAGCAGGCGCAGGCATTGCTGTTGTTTCTCCGGCAACGTCGTATGACGCGCACATAATGTTTGCTCTGGCGTAATGAGCCCGAAATTGCGCGGTCGACGCGTAAACACGCGAAAAGGCGGCTGGGTTGTTGATTGGTGGAACATGATCGGCCGGAGTGTTGAAGGCGGGTTATGGGCAGAAGCATAGAATATCTTCGATGTGTAGCTGCTATGCAATGAGAAGGATACTTTTGCGATATTCGAGGTAATACGGCTTTTTATGGTTGAAACGGAAGTTTTGTCACAGAAAAACAAAGTGTAGGTTTAAAGTGCCATAGAATGAAGATACAATACACGCAATATGCACTGAGAACATGAACATAATATACAGCGAATGTTTCGAGTTCAAAAATAAAGTTTCTTTGCTTCAACCATAAAAAGGCATATTATTTCAAGGAGATAGAATTATGACGCTTTTTTCTTTAGCAAGAACGAATGTCATTTATTTGGTTATAAGTATGGTCAAGCTATTGAATGGTACAGAATATATAAATAGAAGCAGGTATTATATGTCATATAATTGATTGGGGATGTCAACAGTATTTAAACCACTGGGCTTAACTTCTTGAATAACGCGGTATTTAATGCAGTGCAATCGTAATACAAATTTCATAAGAGTAACCGCAAGTAATCTTACCCTAAGTATTCCTCTAAATACTCTGCAACAATTATCTCATACCTTATCTTATCAGGCACCCACTTATTTAGTATCAACCAATCGCTGTTCACCCTTAATGCAGTGCAATCGTAATACAAATTTCATAAAAGTGTTCAATGTTTTCAAAAAATAAAATACCGTGCAACAATTGAGCCGTTTATTTTGAAAGTGGCCTAACTCCGTTTTTCAATATTTTCCGGTTACCATGGTTACATGTACAAATTCATGTTATTTATCCGTAAATGTTATTTATCTCGATTTGAAGATAAATGTAGTTAGGCCACTTTCAAAATAAACGGCTCAATTATCTTATACCTTATTCTACCACGCACCCACTTATTTAGTATCAACCAATCGCTGTTCACCCTGAACCAAAATGACTAATTTTCGAGTAGCCTAATTTACCTTCCTCGGAACTATATGTGCACATTCTCAACTGCATCTTCTTTTGCTTCCAGATATTCACCCGCTTCGGCAAGGTCCTGAAGATCGTTACCTTCACGAAAAACAGTAAGTAGCGGAGCGATCGTTGTTGCATCTCGGTTACAAGTAGCGAGTATGAGACTCCGTACGTGCCGTGTAGGAACGGTGCATAGTATGCGCGGCACTTTAACGCTACGGATACCACTCCTGCCGAGGCAGACACGCCACGGCACTTTAGTACTTCAGCATGTACGTGAAGTGCATCCTGGCCTGCCGCCGATGCCGCCGTGCACACTTGGCACCGTTAGTACTTTCGGTATTGCGCGAAACCGGTACAAAGGGTGTCCGAAACATTATAGTATCCTGAGGCCTACTTGTACCCACCGAAAAGTGGAGCGAGGCAAGTAGGAGCAGTTAACGTAGTTTCGTCATAGGGGATGGTCTGATGCTTGCCTATTTTTCAGCCGTTCTAAGACTATTTAAGCTGGTCGTGAACGAATGAACGTGGTTAAAGTTGTGATTTTGTGTAATCGGGGAGATTACTGTAATTGTATTTAACGCTTTGACTGTCAAGCGTATTTTGCAATGTTAGAACCGCGACGCGATGAAATACTGCAGAATATAATTAAATCGTGCAATATAAAGGTAACGCAGAATTGTTAGAAGCCAAAGTATTGAAGCACCGTTTCAATATCAATTGCTTTTGCAAGATTGCAAATAGGCTTCATTTTCAATAGGCAAATTTTTTGCATTTTTAATAAAATCTTTTGCACCGGTGACCACCGTGGCAGTCAACGTGTTACATAATGCGGAAGTATAAAACCCTTTTTGGTTAAAACGCTTGACTAAACAACTTTGCTACTACAATTATCAACATGTCTCGGTGCCACTCAGGAGTGGATAGTAATTATGTTGGTCACTCTTCCGGCACAGACTTTTGCACATCATTTCCGTCAGTTTTAAAAATGATACGTCTGAAGAAGGGACACCAATAACCCCAAAAATATCGAGAGTTGTAATGCAACTGTACTGTTAAGCGTCTTCAACGAAAAAGGGCTCCGTATTCTTTCAACATTTAACGAAATTGCAGTAAGATCAACCTGAAGCACATCATTTAATCGCACCAACGCAAGCGTGGAGTCTGATACTCGCTGCCTTTTCCCATTGACACATCCCACCCACTATGTACCCAGCAGCCGTATTTCTTCTTGGCTCGCATTGTTAGCCGGCGGACGTTCGGGCGGTGTGTAATTACGTCGAACTAACGCGACGGCGCGTGAACAATCAGCGAACGGCATTGTCGCGGGGCATTTTTCTCAGGCCGCACTCGTCATACGCGATAAAAGACCGCGAAACCGGGAATTGCAGCGCGCCTAGCCGGGAGGCATGCATTTTCATTAGGGCAGTTTCATCAAATATGCATCAGGAATGCGGCCATCGTCGGTCTACGATGTTACACCCGTTAGGTAGAAGGCGCAAAAGGGGTTCGGCCTATCCCGCGCAGACCCGTTACGAATTCATGCCCACGGGAGGCGAAACGCAAAAGCCCGGTCCGGTGTGTTGGCAATTGTGCACATGCACGTCTGTGTCTGTACATGCACCCCCGCTCTGTTTCTATCCGTACTTTCTCCCTTTCGCCCCGTCTCCCGCCCTCGATTCTCTTCCATACGCCCCAAGCAGCCAAAGCTTGCGCCCTCGTCGTATATTGTAAACCTTGACGATCCACCAACACGCAGGAGCGCGCGCGAAACTCATATCTTCGAGCCTTCGCGAGCTACCACAGTCTGCCTCGATGTCTCGATACGCAGCGTTGCAGAATGCGTTTTGTCGATAACGCTATTATATGCACACGAAACTGTTGTGCGCGGATTCTGCGCGCGGAGCCTTCGGAATGCATTGATGAGTGTTATTGTTATAGACGGTGGGCGATGGATCGAACAGACATGGATGTCAGATCCTTGTTATTTCTGTTTCTATTACGCGCTCCAGATAGTACGCTCGAGGGTGGAATAAACAATTATTCGTGGCGTAGCGAAATCACGTATGCGTGACTCCGATCGTCACAATCTTTAGTTCTTGTCTATTATAATTTCTCGGACGCGACTCTACTATCGCATGCGGATTCTTTGTAAAACGAAGTCACGTCCACGTGATAGCGGCGGGAAAATGCTGTGAAGAGCAAAATCGCGTGTGTGTGACAACCGGCGAAATGTTAGTACGCGTCGCTATTTCATTACGTTCGTTTTCCACGCCGCGTTCGACAGAAAAGAAACCGCAGCCGTAAAGCATCACAAGATTCCGTGGGCGGAATAAACAATTATTCCTGGCGTAGCGAAATCACGTATGTGTGACTGCCATCGTCACAATTCTCTTATCTATTACAATTTCTTGGACGCGACTGTACTATCGCATGCGGGATTCTTTGTAAAACGAAGCCACGTCCACGTGATAGCGGCGGGAAAGTGCTGTGAAGAGCAAAATCGCATCTATGTGACAACCGTCGAAGTTCAGTACGCGTCGCTATTTCATTACGTTCGTTTTCCACGCCGCGTTCGACAGAAAAGAAACCGCAGCCGTGAAGCATCACAAGATTCCGAGGGTGGAACAAACAATTATTCCTGGCGTAGCAAAATCACGTTTATATGACTGCGATCGTCACAATGCTCAGTTCTTGTATATTACGATTTCTCGGACGCGACCACTATCGCATGCGGATTATTTGTAAAGCGAAGTCACATCCACGTGATAGCGGCAAGAAAGTCCTGCGAAGAGCAAAATCGCGTCTATGTGATAGCCGTCGAAGTGTCAGTACGCATCGCTATGGCATTACGTTCGTTTTCCACGCCGCGTTCGACAGAAAAGAAACCGCAGTCGTGAAGGATCACAAGATTCCGCAATCATTGTTATAGACGGTGGGCGATGGTTCGAACAGATGTGGATGTCAGATCCTTGTTATTTCTGTTTCTATTACGCGCTCCAGATAGTACGCTCGAGGGTGGAATAAACAATTATTCCTGGCGTAGCGAAATCACGTCTGTGCGACTGCGATCGTCACAATTCTCTTCTCTATTACAATTTCTCGGACGCGACCACTGTCGCACGCGGACTCTTTACAAAGCGAAGTCACGTCCACATGATAGCGGCGGGAAAGTGCTGTGAAGAGCAAAATCGCATCTATGTGACAACCGGCGAAGTGTCAGTACCTGTCGCTATTGCATTACGTTCATTTTCCACGCCGCGTTCGACAGAAAAGAAACCGCAGCCGTGAAGGATCACAAGATTCCGCAATCATTGTTATAGACGGTGGGCGATGGATCGAACAGATGTGGATGTCAGATCTTTGTTATTTCTGTTTCTATTACGCGCTCCAGATAGTACGCTCGAGGGTGGAGTAAACAATTATTCCTGGCGTAGCGAAGTCACGTCTGTGTGAATTTGATCGTCACAATGCTCAGTTTGTCAAATTGTTCAAATTGTAATATACACTTTCTCGGACGCGACCACTATCGCACGCAGACTCTTTTTTACAAAGCGAAGTCACGTCCACGTGATAGCGGCGGGAAAGTGCTGTGAAGAGCAAAATCGCGTCTATGTGACAACCGGCGAAGTGTCAGTACGCGTCGCTATTGCATTACGTTCGTTTTCCACGCCGCGTTCGACAGAAAAGAAACCGCAGCCGTGAAGCATCACAAGATTCTGCAATCATTGTTATAGACGGTGGGCGATGGATCGAACAGATGTGGATGTCAGATCCTTGTTATTTCTGTTTCTATTACGCGCTCCAGATAGTACGCTCGAGGGTGGAATAAACAATTATTCCTGGCATAGCGAAGTCACGTCTGTGTGACTTTGATCGTCACAATGCTCAGTTTGTTAAATTGTTCAAATTGTAATATACACTTTCTCGGACGCGACCACTATCGCACGCAGACTCTTTTTTACAAAGCGAAGTCACGTCCACGTGATAGCGGCGGGAAAGTGCTGCGAAGAGCAAAGTCGCGTCTATGTGACAGCTGTCGAAGTATCAGTACGCGTCACTATTGCATTACGTTCATTTTCCACGCCGCGTTCGACAGAAAAGAAACCGCAACCGTGAAGCATCAGAAGATTCCGCAATCATTGTTCTAGACGGTGGGCGATGGATCGAACAGATGTGGATATGTCATCTTTGTTATTTCTGTTTCTATTACGCGCTCCAGATAGACTCTTCTTTATAAAGCGAAATCAGGTCCACGTGATAGCGGGGGGAAAGTCCTGTGAAGAGCAAAATCGCGTGTATGTGACAACCGACGAAGTGTCAGTACCCGTCGCTATTGCATTACGTTCGTTTTCCACGCCGCGTTCGACAGAAAAGAAACCGCAGCCGTGAAGCATCAGAAGATTCCGCAATCATTGTTCTCGCGCTCGGACAAATGCCCTTCTTCGGCCCTCGCAGCAGGAGTCATTGTGGCAGAAGGGCACTCGCGATGTTTCCGTATTTCGACGGGGATAGTCAGTGTCCAATTAAAGTTTCATTCAGTCGAGAGAGCACTCGACGTCGGATCCATCCCCTTCCCCGCTCATTTCTTTCTGCGCCGGCACTCGACGATTCGATTTCAGGTAATTACAGACATGCTATATGCCCGAACACTTCAAACCGTGACCTACATATGGCCGCGATCCTCTAGGATCGCCGATGTACGGACGAGTGTTCTGACGTATTACGGGCAGCCCGACTTTCCCAAACGTCGTCGTTTTCCGCCACTGAGAAACGCGCCTATGCGTGCGAGAGTTCGATTGAAGGAGTCCTGCACTCTACGCTCCTTTACAGACCGACTCATCCTTTTCAATTCCGCATTGACCCCGCACAGGGGATACTTTTTGCCGCATCCACCTTTTACCCGCGCGCCAACTAAAACACGCGAGTCACTATACGTTGCAATTTTCATTTCGTTCTTCTATACAGCCGCCAACGGGGTCCGGGGTGAATGGATGAACACTCGTAATCTGCACTCTTAGACTTCAATTTTTATTCGTCGATAATTATCAACGCAGGCTGCGGAGTTATGGAATAAATTGATCTTGTTCTACGGCAGTGCGTGTTCTTCGGCTGGGAGAAGAAACAAAGTATCCGATACATTCACATGCTTTCTGTCAAGTGTCGTTCTTAGGCGCGCACGTAGCCTGTCAAAGATATTTCACGGGATAAAATATCACTGTTAACATGTTCGCGGACATGAATGCTATAGCATTCATTTTCATGATGATGCAGATTGACATGAATCCTGTAGCATTCAAATCATAAAGCCAATTATGTTGAATTGAATTTTATATAAACTTATGTGTGTGTATTATGTGTTTAACCCATTGACTGCCAACTACGAGATATCTCATAGTAAGCGTCTGTACCAAAACTGCCAGCTACGAGTTATCTCGTAGTGTCTTTTTTTTCAATAAAAATACTGCAAATGCCATTACACTATTGTATCAGTAACTTAATATTATTTTATTTTGTAAAACTTTATGTCTTCTTTAAAATAAAACGTGGTACCCAGGGCAAGACGTGCTAAATTTGCGTGGCAGCCAATGGCTTAATCAAATTTCGGATATCATAACCAATTTAAAATTAAAATGACTGTCAATTTTTGCACTTCCCTGAAACTTTTAATGTCCGCGAACGTGTTAAGTTGTTACAGAAATAATTTTCGGCCGACACACGCTTTCTTAGATACTTCGTTCTTGAGGAAAGATTTTCAACCGAATACATGTCTCAAAACGTTTCGATGCAAACATGCTTATCTTCTGCTACGATAAGAAACAATAGGTCCAATACGATTCTTCAATCTAGAATTTCAACTCGATAGAAATCCCTAAGCATTTTGTTCAAAATGCAATACTCTTTCATTACGATAAGAAACAATTTACGCATTTCTACATATAGCACCGCGTGTGGCCTGACGAAGATTTTCTTATAAAGTAGCGCGACAGTCAACGTGTTAAATCGAAAATACGTTTCTCATTAGAGTCGCCCAGTTAACGCGTATAACGCGACTAAATGACAATGACCGTCCTGCGGCAGTTGTCATGGATCGGGCGATGCTCGCTGGTAAGTTATTCATTCGGATTAATCTCTCACGGCTTTTTCCTTCGTCTGTTTCAGGTTCGTTCCAGGCACTAATACAATACGCGGACATGCTGTCGGCGCAGACTGCTAAATTCGTAAGTATCCACTTGCCATTTCTTCCCCGTCTTCTTTTTCCCTCCGTCTGTCTATCCCTTTCCCCCGCTCCTTTTCGTCGTTCGTTCAATCCACTCACCCTTCCAACTGGCTGTTGGTACGTCGCTCGTTCAAGCTTTCTCCGACGGCCACTGTCAGCTTAGACGGCATTTATCCTCGATCCCGCGGGAACAGATCAACAGTCGCCCGTTTTATCACTCACACCAGCGACCACCCTTACGCCGATCGCAGCGAAGTAGTTGCGTCCTGTCAATTTGCCCAGGACTCCGCCCGTATTTTTCCTGTCCCACCAAGCGAAGGGTGCGCGTCGTCGAATTCCAAATGCGTACTTCACGTTGCAGAGGATGCATTAGGATACAGTTTCATTGATAGGCAGGCACGAGTGCTGTCGACTTGTGAGTCGGTACGATTTCGATGAAAACCGATCTGCTTGGAGTATACAAGTTGATGGGACTTTTTGGGTATATAAGTAAAAATGCGCAATCGGGGTGTAAGTTGGGTAAGTTTTGCCCGTTTTATCAGTCACACCAGCGACCACCCTTACGCCGATCGCAGCGAAGTAGTTGCGTCCTGTCAATTTGCCCAAGACTCCGCCCGCATTTTTCCTGTCCCACCAAGCGAAGGGTGCGCGTCGTCGAATTCCAAATGCGTACTTCACGTTGCAGAGGATGCATTAGGATACAGTTTCATTGATAGGCAGGCACGAGTGCTGTCGATTTGTGAGTCGGTACGGTTTCGATGAAAACCGATCTGCTTGGTGTATACAAGTTGATGGGACTTTTTGGGTATATAAGTAAAAATGCGCAATCGGGGTGTAAGTTGGGTAAGTTTGGCCCGTTTTATCACTCACACCAGCGACCACCCTTACGCCGATCGCAGCGAAGTAGTTGCGTCCTGTCAATTTGCCCAGGACTCCGCCCGCATTTTTCCTGTCCCACCAGGCGAAGGGTGCGCGTCGTCAAATTCCAAATGCGTACTTCACGTTGCAGAGGATGCATTAGGATACAGTTTCATTGATAGGCAGGCACGAGTGCTGTCGAGTTGTGAGTCGGTACGGTTTCGATGAAAACCGATCTGCTTGGTGTATACAAGTTGATGGGACTTTTTGGGTATATAAGTAAAAATGCGCAATCGGGGTGTAAGTTAGGTAAGTTTTGCCCGTTTTATCAACCACACCAGCGACCACCCTTACGCCGATCGCAGCGAAGTAGTTGCGTCCTGTCAATTTGCCCAGAACTCCGCCCGCATTTTTCCTGTCCCACCAGGCGAAGGGTGCGCGTCGTCGAATTTCAAATGCGTACTTCACGTTGCAGAGGATGCATTAGGATACAGTTTCATTGATAGGCAGGCACGAGTGCTGTCGAGTTGCGAGTCGGTACGGTTTCGATGAAAACCGATCTGCTTGGTGTATACAAGTCGATGGGACTTTTTGGGTATATAAGTAAAAATGCGCAATCGGGGTGTAAGTTGGGTAAGTTTTGCCCGTTTTATCACTCACACCAGCGACCACCCTTACGCCGATCGCAGCGAAGTAGTTGCGTCCTGTCAATTTGCCCAGGACTCCGCCCGCATTTTTCCTGTCCCACCAAGCGAAGGGTGCGCGTCGTCGAATTCCAAATGCGTACTTCACGTTGCAGAGGATGCATTAGGATACAGTTTCATTGATAGGCAGGCACGAGTGCTGTCGAGTTGTGAGTCGGTACGGTTTCGATGAAAACCGATCTGCTTGGTGTATACAAGTTGATGGGACTTTTTGGGTATATAAGTAAAAATGCGCAATCGGGGTGTAAGTTGGGTAAGTTTTGCCCGTTTTATCACTCACACCAGCGACCACCCTTACGCCGATCGCAGCGAAGTAGTTGCGTCCTGTCAATTTGCCCAGGACTCCGCCCGCATTTTTCCTGTCCCACCAGGCGAAGGGTGCGCGTCGTCGAATTCCAAATGCGTACTTCACGTTGCAGAGGATGCATTAGGATACAGTTTCATTGATAGGCAGGCACGAGTGCTGTCGAGTTGTGAGTCGGTACGGTTTCGATGAAAACCGATCTGCTTGGTGTATACAAGTTGATGGGACTTTTTGGGTATATAAGTAAAAATGCGCAATCGGGGTGTAAGTTGGGTAAGTTTTGCCCGTTTTATCACTCACACCAGCGACCACCCTTACGCCGATCGCAGCGAAGTAGTTGCGTCCTGTCAATTTGCCCAGGACTCCGCCCGCATTTTTCCTGTCCCACCAGGCGAAGGGTGCGCGTCGTCGAATTCCAAATGCGTACTTCACGTTGCAGAGGATGCATTAGGATACAGTTTCATTGATAGGCAGGCACGAGTGCTGTCGAGTTGTGAGTCGGTACGGTTTCGATGAAAACCGATCTGCTTGGTGTATACGAGTTGATGGGACTTTTTGGATATATAAGTAAAAATGCGCAATCGGGGTGTAAGTTAGGTAAGTTTTGCCCGTTTTATCACTCACACCAGCGACCACCCTTACGCCGATCGATAGGAAATGAAAGTTGCGTCCTGTCAATGCCCAGGACTCCGCCCGCATTTTTGGTGTCCCACCAGGCGATCGCGTCGTCGATTTACAAATGCGTTCACGTTGCAGAGGATGCATTTTGATACAGTTTCATTGATAGGCAGACGAGTGCTGTCGAGTTTGAGTCGGTACGGTTTCGATGAAAACATCTGCTTGTTATACGTTGATGGGACTTTTTATATATAAGTAAAAATGCGCAATCGGGGTGTAAGTTGGGTAAGTTTTGCCCGTTTTATCATCACACCAAATCGACCACCCTTATTCGCAAACTAAGTTGCGTCCTGTCAATATAAGGCTCCGCCCGCATTTTTAATGTCCCACCAGGCGAAGGGTGCGCGTCGTCGAATTCCAAATGCGTACTTCACGTTGCAGAGGATGCATTAGGATACAGTTCTATTGATAGGCAGGCACGAGTGCTGTCGAGTTGTGAGTCGGTACGGTTTCGATGAAAACCGATCTGCTTGGTGTATACAAGTTGATGGGACTTTTTGGATATATAAGCGAAAATGCGCAATCGGGGTGTAAGTTGGTGCGGTTTGCTAGAAAGCTGAACTGCCTCATGTATGGAGATGTTGATGGAATTTTTTAGATATGGAAATGAAAGACGCGTAATTGGAATGCAAATGTCAGGGGTAGTTTTGTGGTGTGCACTCGCTATCGCGTGCATTTAGAAAGTTCGTGAAGTGAACGTTTTGACAAATATATCTTGTGAAATTTGACGAGGTTTGCGTAAAATTTAGTACGGTCGTCTTGTAATTAACACTAGGTTTACGGGCGTTTCTTATATACCTATCTCTACGAGCATCCGTCAAATTTACGAGTAGGTGAAAATACGTATTCACATTAAAAGATCAATTTATTCAAACTAAGTCTGAGTTGAACAATATAAGGCTTCACGTAAAAATAAAATATTAATAAGTCAGGATTTTTATTCCGAATATCTTTTCGATACGACATTTAGTCTGCTCCATGCTTTGAGTTTCGAATGACGCGAGGATCACTCTGGTAAGCGGGTTTGTTCAATACGAAGTAACATGGCACCCGGGCCACACAATTCGCTTTCTGTCACATTATCGAGGCGCAATTGAGATAATGAGTTGGGCGCATCTTAGACTTTTCTTTCACTCTTATATTTACTATTGAAGGAATAATTTTACAAACGAAGCAAATATATAAGGATTGTTTACGTAATCAGCTAACCCGTCAATTTGACGGGTTTCGTAGAGATAGGTATACTACATACAAATTTCAAAATTTAGAAAGCTTAAGGAAATAATAATTGTGTGTATAAACTCTTTTAATGAAATTATGAATTTACGATGCAAAGTAGTTAAGATTATTGCTATGGTTTTTTGCGTGGTTCATTTCAAAGTTTGAAATCCGTCAAATTGACGGGTCCCGTAAGCCTAGTGTTAAGGAAGAAGGGAGTTCATGATTTTTATGACTGATCCGCTTAAGTCCCGTGAATTCTGCTGTAAACATTGTTGACTCGCCGTGCACACACACTTCTTTCCCTTTGTACTTCGATTTCCCTTGCGGAAAGTTTCTCTGTGGGGCAAACTATAACATCGACGGCGCTAACTTCCGTTTGTTCGTCGACAAACGGTTAGCTGGGAAAACGGGAACCTCGAAACAGAATTGCCCGAAATAGCGAATTCGCACGGAACTCACGAATAAAAGTTCGCTCCGCTCGTAAACGGAATACAATTCCATTTCGTCTGAAACAGCCACCGTGCGCGAGGAATATAATTGGAAACACAATATCAAGAAACGTGAACGACAGTGTTCGTTTACACTACTTTTTCTTGACGCATCCTTCATTCCCCCATAACGTAATTCAGTAATATTACGGAAGACAATCCATACATTTATGAGTGATGTCGGTATGTATGTATAAAAATGATCGTAAACATTGGTGGTATCGGTTGAACAGCGAAGTCGAGCAATTTTTCAACGATTGCAATGCCAGGCGTTTTAAATAAAATCGGCTTGAAATTTTGCTCCGACGGCGAACAAAATGTGCAACCCATATGACCAGCGACCTCGTTTGGATTCATTAGCATCGATACATTATATTTAACAACTTCCGCGCGGCGTTCTCGTTTGTGCGATATACGTCGCGGTGTACTTTTTCAAAATGTTCACGGGCCGAAGTTAGTCGAATTAAAACTTCGGATTAAAAGTCCGCGCCTTTTGTGTATGCAATAGCGGCCGTTGCAAACTGCGCGGCTGCTTGCGCGGATATTACATTATTTCCTATTAAGCAACGCGGTATAAATGTTACTCCCTTGATAATGGTGGAAAACGTTTTAGCGTAGTTGATACCAGTAGCAAAACCATCGGTATGGTTATGTTGCAGCATATCAAGTTTTTCCATTAAGAATATTTTTTTACTTAACTTACATTTAACACATTTAATTTAAGCATGCTTACATAATCGGTATTATTAAATTCATTACAATTAAACGCAAATCGAACTTGCACTTGGACATTTATACAAAAATTTCAAATTGTTTCATGTTAGTAAGGATTCAAAAACAGTTCAAGTGCAGCATATCAAGTTTTTCCATTAAGGACATTTGTTTGCTTGACTTACATGTAAAACAGTGTAGAATTGTTTCGATCGATGACGATATGCCCTCTTAGGAACCCATATATACATTTATGCATGCTTACTGCTATTAACCTAAGGATACAGGATCGGTATTTTTTAATTCATTACAATTAAACGCAATTCGAACTTGCACTTGGGCATTTATACAAAAATTTCAAATTGTTTCATGTTAGTAAGGATTCAAAAACAGTTCAAGTGCAGCATATCAAGTTTTTCCATTAAGGACATTTGTTTGCTTGACTTACATGTAAAACAGTGTAGAATTGTTTCGATCAATGACGATATGCCCTATTAGGAACCCATATATACATTTATGCATGCTTACTGCTATTAACCTAAGGATACAGGATCGGTATTTTTTAATTCATTACAATTAAACGCAAATCGAACTTCCACTTGGGCATTTATACAAAAATTTCAAATTCTTTCATGTTAGTAAGGATTCAAAAACAGTTCAAGTGCAGCATATCAAGTTTTTCCATTAAGGACATTTGTTTGCTTGACTTACATGTAAAACAGTGTAGAATTGTTTCGATCGATGACGATATGCCCTATTAGGAACCCATATAAACATTTATGCATGTTTACTGCTATTAAACTAAGGATACAGGATCGGTATTTTTTAATTCATTACAATTAAACGCAAATCGAACTTCCACTAGGGCATTTATACAAAAATTTCAAATTCTTTCATGTTAGTAAGGACTCAGAAACAGTTCCGCGCATTTTATACCCAAAGTGCCACTTCGCCGGTATCTCTTACAAATTTTCCTGCGCATCGCAGAACGTTCGTTGTCCCTATCACCTTTTTCTCCGCAACGAACTGCACACCGCACTGATTCACCACCGCGAGGTTACCTTTTTCGTTCCCCGCAAGTCGACTTATGGCACGGCGATGTCGGCTAGCGAACAGTTCGCCTCCCGCGAGGCAAAAAACGGCAAGAAAAATCACAGCGACGCTCTTTGTGACGGGCCGCGTGCGTGCCACGTGATTTTCGTTAAATTGCAAAATCGCATTCGCCGCCCGGAGCGAAACGAGTCAGACAGAGGTTCCACCCCAACCGGCGCAAGTATGAGAAAAGAGGAGAATGGGGATGCAGGGAAGTTCCTCTACGACGGGCGGTTGCGTACAAAATATCTACGTGGTGTTCCGAGTAGAACCTGCCAAATTTTGCAATTGTCTTTAACACTTTAACGACCGCTAGCCGATTAATCGACTTTTCGGTTCCAACTGCTATTTACCGGTAGCCGATTAATCGGCTTTTCAGTGGTCAACGGTTGTATTAGATAAAATAAATATCAGATGATATTATGACAATTTTAAATGACAATAAAATTACACTGCTTTGAAACCAAAGGATTCTCAACAACACATTCAGTATTTTTCAGTTATAAAGCTTTACAAATAGGCACATACACAATTCCTGCGCGATATCCAAAACAGCGTCGGTCGTTAGTGAATGGTCATCTTCAATTAATATAAAATAAGTTATAAGATGATATTATGACAATTATAAATGACAATAAAATTACACGTGCAAATAATTGACAGACAATTTTTATGAGATTTTCTAACCGGGAAAATGACGAACGTATCTGCACTGTAGCTGGAGTTTTGCGAAGAAATAGCGGAGAAGAGGAAAAAATCAGCCAATTCAAATAAAGAGAAGCGATATGATGATGGTGCATAATACAGTATAAGTAGTTTTTAATGGAAATGTGTGATGCGCCTCTGTTCGGATGAAGATTTGAAACAAAAAGCATTGAACCAGAACCACAATACAGACTACTACTTGTAGACTTGCAAACAATCGAGAGTCGTCATACACAGAGATTGATTCTGAATTTATTAGATGGAATCGAAAAACCGTGTACGGCGCGAAAAATACGGTACGAAATGCAGGCGGTCCTGTCTTGACGCTCAGAATTTATGTTCAAACTTTTCCCCAACTTTCTGACTACACCTTATAAACACAGACTTACATATGTGAATTCGTGGTATGCCTAATGGTAGTCATAACTCTCGACCGTCTACAAATCGGACGCATGTTTATGTGACTTCCTTTGCTTTGACAATAACGTACAAGCGAAGTTTTGCAGATTCCTCTCGGAACACCGAGTATATATCCGTACAAGCGTACGTATATAGGAAGAAAGAGGTGGTGCGCACGGGAAGAACTGAGATGAGCGTAGGTTTCGAGGTGCAGAAACTCTCTCTAGTAATTGCATTTCTGTCCGCGACCAAACAACGCTGCGCCGCGCGTTTGTTTCGCAAAGAAAAGCCGGAAATATTCATTTTATTAGCAGCGATTCGATAGAATCGCCGACCGCTTCCCATTGCTTTCATCAGGCGCATATTCACGCTCCCAGAAATCGGATTACCGATCGTCGAACACCGGTACGGAATTTGTCTCCCTCTCCTTCATCATCATTGCTTCATCATAGAGGCTACATGCCTATAGGCTCTTTAACCATCTTCCTATGCCTATAGACTCTTTAAACCATCTTCCTATGCCTACCGATAAAGCACTCCTAGAAACGTTCACTAAACTTCTTCCGTTCGTCATGATCTATCGGTAGGAGCATCCATACTATACGTAGAATCGTACACATGCGTGTTGTCAAATATAATTTATTTCATATGGGCAGCCATACAGATACATTATATATACAGGGTGTTCCACTTTCTTCTGGCCAAACTTTGCCAGCGTAATCTCCACGCAAAAGTAAAAAAAAATGTTATACAATTAACATATGCTCTTAAATGTTTTATTCAGGAGGTATAATATTATATAATACAAAATGATAATGCACTGGCATTTCGTCGACAGAGCGTACAGACTTATTATGAATATCTGTATTTTTGTTTATGTAAACTCTTGTGTATATATATATATATATATCTTAACACATTGTTGACCGGCAATTTTCGGCAAAAGCTATCTCAAGTCACCGGCTATTATTTTGTAAGTGAACATGGAAGTGAAACGATATAAATAACCTTCAATAAAGTTTGTTCGTGCATAATGAATTCAAATTGAACTTTGGACATAAATTTTTTGTAACTTCTAATATTTTTTCATACGATTAACTGTACAGTAATCATTTACGCGTAGATGTAGACAAGAGATTCTACACATATATCTTGTTTTATTCGCTTTCCTTTACAGAGCTAGATTATATATTATTTCATTTTCAATAATCATTTTTCAAATGACTAGAACTTATTTAAAAATCACACGGGCAACTATATAAAACATTCACGTATAATTGATTGAAAAATGCTTCACCGTCACGTTCCGTCGTTCTTGACACTTTCTAATACTAGAATTGTAATAAAAGCCTCAGTGCCAAGAAAAGTATACTTTTTTCTAATAAAGCAGACGGTATTGACCATATATGAACAAAATTTTGCTATATTCTATATTGCCCTGCGTTTCCAAAATTAAATATATGACGCAAATGCAAACACGAGTTAATATTGTGCATTATCAACAACGTTTGGCCATGAAAACACGAGTTAACTCGTGACCGGTCAACAATGTGTTAATAGTATATCTTAAGTAGTAGTAGCATATCTCAAGAGTATATAAGGGACACAGGGATATATATATATATATATATCCATATATATACATATGTATATGTATATAGACAACAAGCCAGTAGAGGGAAAGTTAAAAGAATATTCATAGGTCGTTTCGCTTTCAAAAACTACTACCTCGACAGTCTCATCACACACATTGTCTCATCTTGTGGATTGCTGCCCGATTTTAACACTTTGACTGCCAAGTGTATTTTACTATATTAGAACGGCGACGCTATATATATATCATACATACATTCATATATCTATGTATATAGTAAATAATGCCAGGTATTGAGGGATTAAATCACTATTCTAATAACAACTGCATTTATAAAATAATGATTGCTACCCGCTGCGAATATTTTGGATCTTCAGTAAAATTTCTTGCATCGGTCACCGGTGATGGCATCATGGCAGTCAAAGTGTTGAGGTCCACATTTCTCTTACTTTTTCTCAGACACAGGCACACACCTTTATATTCGCTTAGATTTTTCGTCATTCCGTTCTCTCCACCTCGCCTATTTTTTTCGATCTTAGGTCCCTAATCCCTGATTGGGAGAACTTGGTGTAAATATCCCGATACTATAATATCTTTTCCGACGCACCAACAACAATAGTTTGCGTGGACCGAGCGTACACTCCTCTCGGTTCTAAACACGCTCGCTCGCAGTTTGGTCGAATCGCTCGAGGCGGCGGGCAAGGGCAGCTCAGTAATTATGTACGAAATACATTAGCCAGTGCAAATACAGCACGGGTGGCCAGATACCGTGCGTAGCGGCGCGTACACACGCGTGTACACGTAACATGCGCACGCGTTGTAACAATGAACAACCGTCGATGCAGTGCATGCACAAGTCAAACAATCTCGCTGGTCAACTCGGCCTCTCGCTCGCTCTGCCTCAGCTCACTTGCTCAACTCTGCGGCAAGCGGTCCTATTCACCCACGACCAACATTCCCGCCGACCTTCTTCTTCTCCTTCTCTTTTCTATTTCCACCTTCCGCCGCTGTGTACTTTTCCTCGGTTAACGTGCGGTAACCGCATTGCGCGGCTTTCTGGAGTCGCGCGTGAAACAGACAAATGTAAATGGTCGGCGAGCTCGGGTTCTGGTTGGGAAACGCGGGAAGTACAGCACTGTAAGTCAATTACAGCTGCCAGAGTGGGCTGATGAAAACGGAGGACTACTGAGCTCGGTCGTTTCTTAAAACGAGGCGGTTTGATGTATGGGGATGGCCTGGCGAACGAAAGTAGAGTATTGGGAAAGTACCGAATGCCCTCGAAAGATTCTCTGAATCGGGCTGTTAGAGTGTGTTAGTTGAAATAACACTTATCGATGTTTCATTATTCTTGCGCTTTATATGAACGTAGGTGCCGTTATAAAAATTACTTCGTTTGGCATTCGACGGTTGGGGATGGATTAGGAAACGAAAGTATAGTATTCGAATGCGCTCGAAAGATTCTGTAAATCGAGCTGTTAGAGTGTGTTAGTTGAAATAACACTTATTGATGTTTCGTTATTCTTGAACTTTGTATGAGCGTAAGTGCTGTTATAAAAATTATTTCGTTTGGAATTCGACGTTTGGGGATGGGTTAGGAAACGAAAGTATAGTATTCGAATGCGCTGGGAAGATTTTGTAAATCGAACTGTTAGAGTATGTTAGTTCAAATAAGACTTATTGATGTTTCATTATTCTTGCGCTTTATATGAACGTACGTGCTGTTATAAAAATTATTTCGTTTGACATTCGACGGTTGGGGATGGATTAGGAAACGAAAGTAGAGTATTGGTAAAGTACCGAATGCGATCGAAAGATTCTGTAAATCGGGCTGTTGGAGTGTGTTAGTTGAAACGACACTTATTGATGTTTCGTTATTCTTGCACTTTGTATGAGCATAGGTGTTGTTATAAAAATTTCTTCGTTTGGAATTCGACGGTTGGGGATGGATTAGGAATCGAAAGTAGAGTATTGGTAAAGTACCGAATGCGCTGGGAAGATTTTGTAAATCGGACTTGTTAAAGTGTCTTACTTGAAATAACACTTATTGATGTCCATTATTCTTGCGCTTTGTATGAGCATACGCGCTGTTATACAAACTACTTCGATTGGTATTCGACGTTTGGGGATGGGTTGGGAAACGAAAGTAGAGTATTGGTAAAGTACCGGATGCGGTCGAAAGATTCGGTAAATCAGACTGTTAGAATGTGTTTGTTGAAATGACACTTATTGATGTTTCTTTATTCTTGCGCTTTACAAAGATAGATGGTGCTTTAACAATTCTTATCATTCACGCTGATCACGGATATAAAGAAGTTCTACATTCATTGATTGAAAATTTTTCTCTGAAGTTCTCTCTGAAATACAGACAAATTATCTTGTGTCCGCGTTTAGTGCAGGTGTAATATATGCAGTAAAAATACAAAATTGATTCTTTTCGCAGTATATGGCCGACTATTGTATTACTAACATATCTAGTATTCATTTCCTCTTTTTAATAGTTATTCTATTAAAAATATTCACAATTGCACCGTGACGCAAAAGTCATCGCCGCCTTACATCAGAAATTAATGTTTGGCTCTACTGTATTGCGCATATGCTGCCAGAGTATAACTTTCGTTTCTATCCGTCCGATGGTTGCAATATTAATTGGATAGCCTAGCCGAGCGCGCTATATGCATATTTTAGCACTGACGCAAAGGGTTTATCGGGGGAGACCACCATATCAACATTGATTTTGTACCCAAGTTAACGCGGCGATTACACCTCGTTGCATATTTGTCGGGGTCTGTACAAGTTTTGTCCAACGATCAAGGACAGTAAGCCGCAAGATCAAATGGGAGTTAATAATACTGAAAAATGACTACAAATGTTGAAAGTAGAATCGTGTAAAAAATTGCGTGGAATCAATTTTTTATCTATTTATCGTTAAATCAGTAATTTATTGATTGATTTCCGTTTTTACGCGTTTCAGAATATCGAGGCCATTCTCACATTTCGGAAAACGACTAATACTTAATTCGATTTTAACCTTCCTAAACACAAATGGAACGCCAGCGAGTAATTTACTATCTTCACGCGCTTCTTCACGTCTTAATCGGTCATCCACCGTACAACGGAGAAGTACGTGATGTGACATAATGAAGATGAATTAGATAATTTGTATCTGGTGCGGCTTCCGCTAAAAACTCGACTTTCCCGTTACATAACCTTTATCTTTATCGCACGAAACCACTACCATACTCTCACCTTAATTATCCATCCCGGTAACATTTAATACCACTTCACATTCGCAGAGCGTACGAGGATTAATAATTGCCGATGACCACTTAATGGCTCTGTATCTTTGACCGCAGAACAACATCGCATAATCTAATTATGCCGCCACCCACATACAATCTGTCTCCATCATAATGTACTTCTAATCATTTATTAACGCAGCTCTCCTACACGATGTCATGAATTACGTATTAATAATGTCGACCAAAAAATCGCTTCTACTCCCCGCGCATCTTTACTTCCGTTCTTTTCTCGTCGTCCATCACTCCATTTTACACGATCACCAACGTGCATCTTTCATTGTCATTACATTACACCCCGTTCTTTCCCCTCGTCCTATCGTCCGTCACTCTGTTACCGTGAATGACCGAAATTGGAGAATGCCGACTTTCACCGGTGAATGTCAACGATACCAAATACATCGGTGAAAGATCAAATATTTCATTACATTGTTGTACATTCGGACCCTCTCCGGTGTGTGTCAACAATTAGTGCATGGTGAATGTCAACATTTACCGGTGTAAGTCAGAAATAAGGGTATTTAGCAAATATTTCGGACATACACCAAGCGACTATGGGAATGTTGACATTCAGCGGTGAAAGTCGACATTCTCCAAATTTCGGTGTTTTACCGTAACATATCTTACCGTGAATGATCGAAATTGGAGAATGTCGACTTTCACCGGTGAATGTCAACGATACCAAATACGTCGGTGAAAGATCGAATATTTCATTACATTGTTGTACATTCGGATTCTCTCCGGTGTGTGTCGATAATTAGTGCATGGTGAATGTCAACATTTACAGGTGTAAGTCAGAAATAAGGTCGACTTTCATTTAGCAAATATTTCGAAAGATCACATACATTGTTGTACATTCGACTATGTGTGTCGATATGTTGACATTCACCGGTGAAGTCAGAAATAAGACATATCTCTAGAATTTCGGTGGGTACATTTCAAATTTAACATATATATTGTTCTCCATTTTTTCTTTTTTTTACTATAACACGTTCACTGTTTTATTAAACTGATCTAACGTAGAATTTATCAGTCCATCTAACAAAGCATCTGGAAATGGTTAAATCCCGGCAAATGTTTCATTGTTAGCATGTTTTTATTCATTCTTCGAGTACTGAAGTTCAGAGAGTCAATGAACACAACGATGTGCAGCTGACATACGAGTATCGTGCCGTATATATAGTGATGGTTTTGTGCAAGAGTGCGACACGGTCAATGGATTAACCCTTTGCGGTCGGCAGATTTTGCTCTTAACCCTTTCGCTACGAGCGTCGCCTATAGGCGACATCCGCGCGACTGTGTAGGTCGGATGTTTGATACCATCCATAGCATTTCCGTCAGCTTATAAATAAGTAGGGAAAAACCAAGAAGAAGGTGTGTTCCGTACCAAATTTAAAGTCAATATATGGATATTAAAAAACACAGAATTTGTTGAAACTGATTTGTTGTGTTTATTACTACTTTTAATACGTAAGAATACAAATTATTAATCTCTGTAATGTTCTAGAGTATGATATTTCACGAAACAATCACCGATGTGAAGTCCTGGCTTTCGTGTACAAGTATCACAATACGTGTGTGTTTATCATCTTTTTGAACGAATTATATGGAATTGATTATTTAATTTAACGTCCACGAATGACGCTAAAGGTTGGGGTGTAGATAGTGTTTGGTGCCGGAAATTTCCTACTAACTGATCGACTAAACGTGTCACAAACTTTAAGTGTGTTAGTGGCTTTTCGTTGTTCTGTTGTTTTCTCTGTTGTTTTCTTAGTTTATACAATATGAATTAGTTGATGACGCCCATCTCCAAGCCCCAAAAAATAATTGCATTTTCGGAGGTTGCCGGTACAGGGGCACCGACTTCTACGGCGATGGAAAAATGTCCCAGTTACGGGGACACCGACTTCTACGGCGATTGAAAAATGTCCCCGCTACAGGGACACCGACCGCAAAGGGTTAAAATCAAACACGATTTTACCCTGGAAATCAAGAATAATAAGAGTGCTTGAACGTTTCCTTTAACACTTAGCCAACCGAATGGAGTATCTACCACTTTTTCCTTAACAACGCGTTGCCCTTTAATTGCGTTTATTTTTTCTCGTGTTATTCAACCAGCATCGATCTGGAGTTGTGCACAAATCATCAAAGGTTTTGTGCGCTAAAACATAATTTTTAATGAAACTTGTTACATAAATTCCTTTTCAAATGTTATTACACATAAAAAAACACTGAAGTACTTTACATATTTTTAATTTCATGCAATGTGCGTTTTTTGTTTACAGTCACTCGATGGCCAGAACATTTACAATTCCTGCTGCACGCTGCGCATCGACTATAGCAAGATGCAGAATCTCAACGTGAAATACAACAATGACAAGTCGAGGGACTACACGAATCCGACCCTGCCGACGGGCGACGCGAATTTGGACGCGGCATCCCTCGCACTCGGTGGCGAATTGTTGCCGCAATTGTTGATGGGCACTGGATCGCAGCCGCGTCCAAGAATTCCCGGTGAGTCGGAAGGTACCTTTCAACTGGTCATATATACATTCTTAATTCAGCGGAAAAAGTCGAGCACGTTCAATGAACGGCAGAGAACGCGTGGAATTTTCATTTTTACGTCATCTGACACTTGATTTAACGACGCTGTGGGTTTTGGTTGTGTTTGAAGAAAGTATAGATTTGACAGATCAAAAGTTTCGTGCTTGGCGATAATGAAACGATGTGGGAATTGATAAAGTAGATTGATGGGTAACGTGGGGAGTCGAATTTTCACTGTCGTTCGATGAACGCGTTGCTGTTAACTGACCCAAATCTATGATGCCGGGGGACGAAATAATAAAAAGTACAAAGAAAGATGTATAAATGTCAGTGGTTAGAGATTCCTTAATGAAGTATGGAAATGTCTGTGAGAAATATCGCTTTCTTCGTGTTTAAGCGTCGTACACATAATTTCGTTAACACGTTGACTGCCGTGCCTATTTTGCTGTATTAGAACGGCGATACTATGAAATATTACAGCGTTTGACCGAATTATGCAAAATGTAAATAATATGCAGGTATTAGAGACCAAAGGATCGCAACACTATTCTAACAGTAACTGCATTCATAAAATAATTATTGCTACCCATTGCGAATATTTTGGATCTTCAGTAAAATCTCTTAAGCCGCTCACCGGTGACCATCATGGCAGTCAAAGTGTTAACTGAACAAAATTTGATTAATTGTTTCCGTTTTTCTATGACTACTTTATCTGACAAGAAGCACATTTGTCACATT
Source organism: Cryptocheilus praepositus (assembly GCA_033815515.1). Taxonomy (NCBI): domain Eukaryota; kingdom Metazoa; phylum Arthropoda; class Insecta; order Hymenoptera; family Pompilidae; genus Cryptocheilus; species Cryptocheilus praepositus. The sequence goes on along the minus strand of JAWWQZ010000303.1, from coordinate 6,214,793 downwards.
TCCGTCGATAGAAAACCGTGTCCACAGCGTATCACAATCTATTTCAACCAGCCATATTTCTCACAGATCGCCGTACATCATGTGCAAGAAAAATTGATCGCATTACGTTATGTAACCTGTTGTCGTATCTTTTTATTATTTCTACTCCTGACTGCCCGCTTCGTACAGCATGCCGCCGTTCGTGTCACTGTCTCTGGAGCATCTTTCAAACATCTCCGCTCTCTGATCCGTCCTCTCTCGGATCAGACCTACATGAAAACTCTCTGTACCTGTCTCTTTTTCCATCTACCGGACAGGGCTGAGCATTCGCCCGTCCTTTAACAGACTCTCGTACGGCACTGTTCCAGGACAAGATCGTACATCATCCTACACGAATCCGCGAGATCGATCTATCAATTAATCCCATGATTTCACGACGTTGCGTCCATTAAAATTAATTGCGCTAATAATGAAAGTGACCCTGTTCCGTTCGCGTCGGCCTGTTATGATAAATTATTATTGTACGCTGCGGCGGCAGCGGCTGGCTATATGGGGGGAGAGGGTGGAAGGACGGCATGGGGTGAAGGGTCGCAGGGTGGTGCATGGGGGTGGATATGGGAGGAGGGCGGCGGCCATGGTCCATCCATGCGCTACCCACCCTCGTCCAATCTACTCCCGTTTCTGCTCCCATTTTCACCGGTATCAAATTTGCACGGCTATGCCTTGTTATTGTTCTCCGGGATAAATTAATTAGCCGGCCTCGAAGTAACGTAAACCCTGGCTCTCTTTCTCTCTCTGTGTATATATATATATACATATATATATAATATATAATATATATACGTATATATACCCTGCCTTCCACACTCCGCAACTTCATTGGCTACCCTCGTAGCAGCGGTGCATCGGAACATTTTGATTTCCACATTTGTACGCGCTAACGGTACCAATTAACGGATTCTCGCTCGGTCGAATCCAGTCGCTATGCCAAATCGCCGTTGCAATACGTTTATGATAATTATTATTCCATACGCGGAAAGACAGCGATCGGAAACACGGACGTGGGAACAATAGGATCAAATATCGCGAAAGCCGGTTCTGTGTGCCTCTACTTGCTGTTTGGTAACGTCTTTGTTGCGCGAACAAAGTAGTTTAAAAGATAGTTTAATAGGTAATCGGTATTTTCTTTTAATCCTTAAATTATTGCGTATCATATTAACGGTGGTTCGGCTAAGAGTAAAACTTCCATACGGTTCTGAAAATATTATAACTAGATTTGCGCTAGTTGATAGAGGTACCGTAAACTTAATCAGGGACAATTCGCGAAACGATATCCTCAGCACAGACCACTTAAGCTGTTTGGTAAAGTCTTTCTTACCCGAACAAAGTGGTTCAAATGATGGTTTAGTAGGTAATCGGCATTTTTCTTTAATTCTTAAATTATTGCGTATCGCATTAACGGTGCAGAACATGGTTCGGGTAAGAGTAAAGCGTCCGTACTGTTCTGAAAATATTGCTTATGACTAGATTTACGCTAGTCGACAGAGGTACCGTAAACTTAATCAGGAACAATTCACGAAACGATTTCCACAGCACAGATCACTCAAGCTGTTTGGTAAAGTCTTTGTTACCCGAACAACGTGTTTCAAATGATGGTTTACTAGGTCATCGGCATATTCCATTAATCCTTAAATTATTGCGTATCGTATTAACGGTGCAGAACGTGGTTCGGGTAAGAGTAAAGCGTCCGTCTGTTCTGAAAATATTGCATGCGCAAAATTAAAACTTAATAAGGGCCAATTCGGCAACAATTCGTCTTTGTTACGCGACAAAGTAGTTCAAATGATGGTTTAGTAGGCAATCGGCATTTTCTTTTAATCTTTAAATGATTGCGTATCGTATTAACGGTGCAGAACTTGGTTCAAGCTATACGGTTGAAAATATTGTAGATTTACGTCTTCACGAAACGATCTCCTCAGCATAGATCACTCAAGCTGTTTGGTAAAGTCTTTGTTACGCGAACAAAGTAGTTCAAATGATGGTTTAATAGGTAATCGGCATTTTCTTTTAATCCTTAAATTATTGCGTACCGTATTAACGGTGCAGAACGTGGTTTGGCTAAGAGTAAAACTGTCATACGGTTCTGAAAATATTGTTTATGACTAGATTTACGCTAATCGATAGAGGTACCGTAAACTTAATCAGGAACAATTCGCGAAACGATCTCCACAGCACAGATCACTCAAGCTGTGTAGTAACGTCTTTGTTACGCGAACAAAGTGGTTCAAATGATGGTTTAATAGGCAATCGGCATTTTCTTTTAATCTTTAAATTATTGCGTATCATATTAACGGTGCAGAACGTGGTTCGGGTAAGAGTAAAACTTTCATAAGGTTCTGAAAACATTGCTTATGACTAGATTTACGCTAGTGGATAGAGGTACCGTCGCCAACAGATGCGCAAAATTAATCAGGAACAATTCGCGAAACGATCTCCTCAGCACATATCACTCAAGCTGTTTGGTAACGTCTTTGTTACGCGAACAAAGTAGTTCAAATGATGGTTTACTAGGTAATCGGCATTTTTCTTTAATTCTTAAATTATTGCGTATCATATTAACGGTGCAGAACGTGATTTGGCTAAGAGTAAAACTTTCATACGGTTTTGAAAATATTACTTATTGTTACATTTGCGCTAGTCGATAGAGGTACCGTCGGAAACATGCGCAAACTTAATCAGGGACAATTCGCGAAACGATTTCCAGAGCACATATCACTCAAGCTATTTGGTAACGTCTTTGTTACGCGAACAAAGTAGTTCAAATGATGGTTTAATAGGCAATCGGCATTTTCTTTTTATCTTTAAATTATTGCGTATCGTATTAACGGTGCAGAACGTGATTCGGCTAAGAGTAAAACTTTCATAAAGTTTGGAAAATATTACTTATTGTTACATTTGCGCTAGTCGATAGAGGTACCGTCGGAAACATGCGCAAAATTAATCAGGAACAATTCGCGAAACAATCTCCTCAGCACAGATCACTCAAGCTGTGTAGTAACGTCTTTGTTACGCGAACAAAGTGGTTCAAATGATGGTTTACTAGGTAATCGGCATTTTTCTTTAATTCTTAAATTATTGCGTATCATATTAACGGTGCAGAACGTGGTTCGGCTAAGAGTAAAATTTTCATACGGTTTTGAAAATATTACTTATTGTTACATTTGCGCTAGTCGATAGAGGTACCATAAACTTAATCAAGATTTATGCGCAAAACGATCTCCTCAGCACAGATCACTCAAGCTGTTTGATAACGTCTTTGTTACGCGAACAAAGTGGTTCAAATGATGGTTTACTAGGTAATCGGCATTTTTCTTTAATTCTTAAATTATTGCGTATCATATTAACGGTGCAGAACCTGATTCGGCTAAGAGTAAAATTTTCATACGATTCTGAAAATATTGCTTATGACTAGATTTACGCTAGTCGATTTTCTTTTAATCCTTAAATTATTGCGTATTATATTAACGTATTACAGAACGTGGTTCTGCTAAGAGTAAAATTTTCATATGGTTCTTAAAATATTGCTTATGACTAGATTTACGCTAGTCGACAGAGGTACCGTAAACTTAATCAGGGACAATTCGCGAAACGATCTCCTCAGCACAGATCAAGCATCGTTCAAAAAGTCCAAAGAAAACCTCTGCCCTATGCATTAACTAACGCATGAGCAACGCACCCGCAGTACCTACGACGTAACAACGCAAATATGTGTCACTAATAACGATTGAACAAATTTCTTTCTTGCGCCCCGATTTTCAAGCGGACAACGAAACGAAGAACACGAACATTTCAGCGAATCCTCCTCGGCGTAACTTTCTTTCTTGTTCACTCTCTCTCTTTATCTCTCTATCTCTATCTTTATTTCTCTCTTCTCTTTCTCTCTCTCTCTGCATTATAGTAAATAAACGTTAACTGTCATCGTGTGCCTGTATATCCGTCTCCGTCTTCTTGCCTCTACTTTCTTTCTCTCTTTCTCAGTTTCTCTCTCTCTCTCTCTTACTTTCTCTCTCTTCGAACTGTCCTGTTTGACGTTGTTAATAATAACCACTGAATTTCCTCAAGTAGAGTCCCTTGCAGGCGCCCCGGGCGTGCTGCCCACGCCCTTTGCGGCGATGCACGGACTGCCCTCTCCGTTGGCAGGACCCTACAACGGTGTGCCACCTACAGGTGGGCTGGCCGGACTCGGTGGTTTTCCACTGGGAGCCAGCGCTCTCGGTGTTCGCGTCCCCGGCGGTGCACAAACCTCGGCTGTACTCCTTGTCAGCAATCTCAACGAAGAGGTAAGTACGTCGCGGAGAGTGTGCTAAACTCGCGGTGCACGAGGTTCCGCTGAGATCCGGGTCGGATCGTTAATGGGCGAAGAAGAGGAACGATGGGTTCGGAGGACGCGTGGATGAAAGTTGCGAGGCGGTTCCGTTGGGTGCATGCGGAATCATAGCTAATTGTAGCTGTGTGTCAGTTTTGGGTAATGTCGATGCTTCGGAGGGCTGGTGTCGTCTGAGATGGGGAGGGATGTTGAAATTTGGTTTTGGTCGTTTAACACCTTGACTGCCGTGCATATTTTACTATATTAACACGTTGAATGCCACGGTGGTCACCGGTGACCGGAGCAAAAGATTTTACTAAAAATGCAAAAAATTCGCAATGAAGCCCATTTGCAATCTTGTAAAAGCAATTGATAGTGGGACAGTGCTTCAATATTTTGGCTTCTAATAACTCTGCGTTACCTTTATTTTGCACGATTTAATTACACTCTGCAGTATTTAATCGCATCGTTGTTCTAACATAGCAAAATACGCTTGGCAGTCAAAGTGTTAACACGTTGACTGCCATGATGGTCACCGGTGACCGGCGCAAGAGATTTTACTGAAAATCCAAAATATTTGCAGTGGGTAGAAATTATTATTTTATAAATGCAGTTGTTAGAATAGTGATGCGATCCTTTGGGCTCCAATACCTGCACATTATTTACATTTTGCATCATTCAATCGAACGTTATGGTATTTCATAGCATCGCCGTTCTAATACAGCAAAATACCCTTGGCAGTCAACGTGTTAATCGTTTCGCGAACGAAAGCACGCGAAGATTTCTCGCATTTCCGATCGCGTTATTTTCGCAAATTATCATTAAAAGAAGAACATGATTTTATATCGACTCTTCCAGTCTCGCAGATTTCTTTGATTAAGCGATGCTTTCTGCCCGTTGTGAGAATTCGAGTGATCGGTAGTTGTACCTTAACACTTTGACTGCCATGATGGTCACCGGTGATCGGCGCAAGAGATTTTACTGAAGATCCAAAATATTTGCAGTGGGTAGCAATTATTATTTTATAAATACAGTTATTGTTAGGGTAGTGATGCGATCGTTTGGTCTCCAATACCGGTACGTTATTTACATTTTGCATAATTCAGTCAAATGCTGTAGTATTTTGTAGCATCGGCTTTCTAATACGGCAAAATAATAACGCACGGCAGTCAACGTGTTAAAACCGACGCAAGAGATTTTACTGAAGATCCAAAATATTTGTAGTGGGTAGCAATTATTATTTTATAAATACAGTTATTGTTAGAGTAGTGATGCGATCGTGTGGTCTCCAATACCGGTACGTTATTTACATTTTGCATAATTCAGTCAAATGCTGTAGTATTTTATAGCATCGGCGTTCTAATACGGCAAAATAATAACGCACGGCAGTCAACGTGTTAAAACCGCAGCGTGATGAAGTAGTACAGAATATGATTGAGTTGTGGAAAATGAAAATAATGCGAAGGTATCGGAGACCGAAGAATTGAATAACTATTTAATATTAATTGCATTTACAAAATTATAAACTCTACCGATTGGGTATTTTTTCAGTTTTTCGTGAGATTTTTTGCGCCGGTCACCGATGACCACGCGCGTATTTTGCTGTATTAGAACGGCGATCTTATGAAGTACTACAGCGTTTGACTGAAATATGCAAAATGTACAGATATGGAAGACCGAAGGATCGCATCACTATTCTAACAATAATTGCATTTATAAAATAATAATTGCTAAACATTGCGAATATTTTGCTGTATTAGAATGGCGATACTATAAAATACTACAGCGTTTGACTGAATTACGAAAAATGTAAATGATGTGCAGGTATTGGAGACCAAAGCATCGCATCGCTATTCTAACAATAACTGCATTTACAAAATAATTATTGCTAATCATTGCGAATATTTTGCTGTATTTGAACGGCGATGTTATGAAATACTACAGCATTGAACTAAACTACGAAAAATGTGAATAATGTGCAGATATTGGAGAGCAAAGGATCGCATTGCTATTCTAACAATAACTGCATTTACAAAATAATTATTGCTACCCATTGCGAATATTTTGGATCTTCAGTCAAATCTCTTGCGCCGGTCAGCGGTGACCATCACGGCAGTCAAAGTGTTAAGTATGGTTAGACGAGTTTGAGGTTACTAGCTGCATTGTTAAGTGGCGAAGTGTTGAGCACGTGGTAAAAGAGTAGTAAGGTAATGTTGTATAATAGTGCCACACTTCGGCGGTAGGATGCCGTGAAAGGTAAATTGTCAGTGGTTTTGTTGATGTAAGTATGGCCAGACTGGTTCGAGATTACTACTTGCATTGTTAAGTGGCGAAATATTGAGTACGCAGTAGAAGATAGTTGTAATGTATATTTTTATATAATAATCTCATACTTTGGCGGTAGGGTGCCATCAAAGTTAAATTGTCAGTGGCATTACTAATTGACAAGATATCGTTGTTTCAAGTAATTTAATGAAATCGGTTATCTTCAAGATTGATAACTACTGTGATATGTCCAGTGATATATATTGGAAGAAAGATATTTCATAATACGCGTTGGCATTATCGTGAAATGTGAAGCGAGAACGTCTTTTACCGTCTGCATTGTTCTACACGCGGCGTTAGTCTTTTAAAAGCGATTATGTGAACTGATCATTCCATTCGTTGATTTTAAAAGCACAAACGACTGTAATGTGCAGTGAATAGCGAGTGCACGTCCCGACTGAAATTTCGCGGTTCCGTTCATTGGAATATGTCAATTTGTCGAACTGGTCGTCACTCTTTGTACGTATTTCAATTCAAACAATTCGGAAGATAACCGATTAAATTGAATTATATCTGAAAAGGATTTTGTCATGTGTCCTCTGAAACAATGCAGTCTTTTGTATTTTAAACCGCACACGCGTGCGAAAGTTTACATCGCGGCGGACAACGTTTTTAATTCAACGGCACCATAAACACCGACTAATTCACTCTGCGCTCTTTGAGAGTGGAAACACGGGCCAATATGGCGACTAACGGATAAATGACGTCGCAATCGCGCGCAGTTTATTCAACTTCTCAGAGAACTTTTGGCTTGTCAACGAAAGCCCTCAGATCGTCGATGCCATCCAGCGGAACGTTTTGCATCTGTTCGCGCGTCCTTTTTTGCCCTTTTTCGTCCTCTTCGGTTCAACCGACGAACTGGACGCTATTTGAAATAAACTAGACTTCAATATTCGCTGAGAGAGGTACGTTCGTTACGTATAAACGTTACATGCCCGAACAAAACTCACGGTACATCCGCGTCTGCTATTTTATTTTTTTAGCACCTACTGCTCTACTTCAGAAAACGCGTCCAACTGAATGCCGAATGCTCTAACGTAGTATGCGTCATGCAGGAATATCACCTTGATCAAAAAGTTTTAGGACTTTATTCATAACATCGAAAATACAAGTTTATCCATTATAATTGATATCGTTCCCTTCATAGTAAAAATTCAATCATCGAAACATCGCTGGTATTCAATTCTTGGTATATCCATCAGAGCCGTCTTCGATTTTTCCATAAGATCCTTTTGAGTGCTGTAACGCGTTCCGCGAAGCGGTTTTTTAAGTCGGTTAAATAGAAAAAAGTTGCAGGGAGCTAAATCAGGTGAATTCGGAGGCTGGTAAATAGTATTTGTATTATTTTTGGTCAAAAAATTCGTCGCATTGTGCGACGGTGCGTTATCGTGTTGCAAAATCCACGAGTCGTTTGCCCACAAATTCGGTCTTTTTTGGCGAATTGCTTCACGCAAACGTCTCATAACGCCCAAATAATACATTTTGTTGACTGTTTGTTGCTCTGGCAAGAATTCATGATGCGCAACACCGTTGTAATGCATGGAAACCGTGAACATCACCTTCTTTTTCGATTGAAAACGACGTGATTTCTTCGGTCTCGGCTCATTCGATGCACGTCATTCACTCGCTTGATGTCTGGATTCTTTATCATACTCGTACACCCACGCTTCGTTTCCAGTAACGATCCATTTGATGAATGTTGGGTCGGACTCGGCCTTGAAAATCATGTCTTTCGCGATTTCAACGCGGTTCTTTTTCTGCAAGAAATTGAGGTCCTTCCACCCCAGTTTTGCAGCAACACGTCTGAGACCCACATCATTAACCAAAATGCCTTGAGCAGATCCATAAGCGATGTTCAGGTCCTCTTCCAACTCTCTGATAGTCAATTTTCGGTTTTCGGTCACCATTTCTTTGATTTTATCGATTTTTTCGTCGGTTCTAGATCGAAAGATCTAGATCTTCGAAAGCCTGCCACTGCGTTCGTCATCCTTTACCACCTCACGATCACTTCTGAAGCGTTCGTGTCACCGAAAAACGTTTAATCTCGAAAGAATATCGTTGCCAAAACACTTCTCCAACATTTCCAAGATCTGCAGACCGTTAAATCCGTTTTTCACGCAAAATCTTATACAAATTCGTTGATCCAAAGTTGATGCCATTTTCAAGTATGTAAAAAATTGAAAACATCCACAAAGGTGGATTTACTCGATACGGGATAACTTAATGACACATGTGGCAACCTAACAAATGAAAAACAATTGCAATCTAGTGACTGAAAGCGCCATACGGTAACTGGTCCTAAAACTTTTTGATCAAGATGGTATATTTGTATGAGCAGTTTTTATCATACTCCATGTTCTGAATGCACTCCCGCAGCTATGACGCTGCAATTTGGTGGGAACGGTAATGACACATGTGGCAACCTAACAAATAAAAAACAATTGCAATCTAGTGACTGAGAGCACCATACGGCCGCCGGTCCTAAAACTTTTTCTTTCCCATCAAGATGCGTATATTGCAGTGTATGCAGACATGTTTTTCAGTTTTTAAAAAAGGACTCAGCAGCTATAAAAAACAAAAAAAATGCCTCACTAGCCAGATGTTTTTTTTATTTACTGATTAAAAATACGACAGAACTTTCCCTCCAACCTAATAAAAAACAATCGCAATCGAGTGACTGAGAGCTATGACTACGTATTACAATACACCGCGTATGTATGTACATCTGACGACGTAACACATGTCGTGCATCGTCATCTGTTACACGCCGCGACCATTGTGTTGTCACATTACGAGACTTATCTAGCCTCGGCGGTCCACAATACGCGTGGCCCGTCCTTCCGCGCGCATTGTCTCGTCTCGCCGCGTAATTGGTCGAAATAGCGTAACCTTCGACCTCTCTCAGTGCACAAATACCTACTCGGCCGACGCCGGTACGCTTCACGTACGTATACATTTCACCGCACGCATGTACGCGCACGTCGTCCGAATAATTCGCGCACACGTGCCCGTACATCGCGCACGTAGATGCGTAATAACGGATAAATGATAACGTAGTGCTACGTAGGCATCCTTCTGCAGTTTCTTCGGTCCTTCCCACTCGCGCTTTCCTCGCCCACCGATCTCGGGCTGTGTCTTCTCATCAAACTTTCACGTCGTCGGGTCAATTTTGCGCATTATCCCTTTGAGTGCTGAGTAACTTCCGGCCGAGGCGGTCGCTGAGGACGAAATACTGTTCACTAGTGTGAACTTTATTGATTGATTGCGTGAAACGCAAAAAAAAAAATCTAATGGTAACTTTTCATTTACACCAAATTAACCCTTTGCGGACGAGCGACGCATATGTGCGTTCAGCATAAGATATTCCTATAACCGATGAAGGCATACTTATGTTCGGCGAAAACACCTGATAAAGCCGAGATATAAATATGCGTTCGAGAAAAATAAGTAATAGAGCCGAAGCGGGCATATATATATGTATTTTACAAATGGCATGTGTTAAACGAGCGTTGGTAATTTTGATGGGTGTCATCGGCTTCGAATCGCTCCGTCCGCAAAGGGTTAAATATTGCAAGAAAACTATTTGATAAAGGACGCATCTGTATAAATCTCAGACGTTGATAATTGAGGCTGCAGTAAGTAAGGTATCGAAACGATTGGGGACGCATGTATGCGTCCATAGCAGTCAAAGGGTTATAGCGATTACGCTGAAGGTATGTGTTCCGACGACGCAAATCTTTTAACCCTTTCGCTTCGGCCGATGACTATAGTCACCGAACGATTGACACTCGCTACACACGAACGGTGATTATGGTCACCGTAAGTCTGATCGCTACGCACGAACGGTAACCATAGTTTGGAACTCTGCTTATATAAATTCAAAGCACTTAAAGATATTTCTGCAGCTGCTTTTCATCTTAACACATTGCGTACGGGCCACGAGATATCTCGTTTTAATGTTGATTTTTACTTTAGGTTGCTAAAGTAATGAAGCCTCGCGACAATTTTGGATAGTATAATTGCGAAGTAAATGAATTGTAGTATAAAAAAAAATTAATTGTAGTAAAAAGTATGTATTGTACTCGACTTTTTAGGACGTTGCAAAATGTGCGAAATCCGACTGAGTAAGAATGCCGTACGCAATGAGTTAAGTTGATAAGAGAAATTGTACGGAAATACCGTAAAGACGGTTTTAGAAAAAGTCAGTCTACGTCCGTAGCGAAAGGGTTAAGCAGCCTGTAGCGAAAGGGTTAAGCAGCCCGCGGTTGGACTGCGGACGAGCCGAGTCTCATTGCGTATGTTGCCTCTCCAACCCTTTTCTACTTCGTGACTCCCGGAGTCCACGATTCCGCAATACCACGACATCTTGCCCCTCACCGCAGACCTCTCATTTTCAAGAAATACACGTTACATGAACTCACTCCGAACGCCATTCCTCCTTTGCCGAACCTTACCTCGATTAATTCGTAGCGTTGTTCACTTTCGACGCTACTTCCGGCGGGACGACTTTCCTGCGCAACTCGTTGCGATGCGCGAAATGAATCGTGAGAGATGTTGAACAATGGAGGGGTGTTCGTTTTGTAGATGTTCGAATTGTAGATGTTATTACTTCAATCATTTCTGATCGTAAGGAATATGAGATAAGGGATATTAGAAGATCAACGTTTTAAAAGTCCAGATGTATCGAAATGGGTACCCGGTGAAAGTGCAAAGTGGAAGGAAAAGATAGTAGAAGTCACAAATTGATGTGTAGGGTATTAGGAAATGCACTTTTTGAAACCTTGCAAGTATGAAAATCTGTATTGGATGCATTTCGTTAGGTCTGTAAGTGTGAAGGCGTTAATAAATTAAATTAGTCTGCATAACAAAAAGCAATGTCAGAATGAAAAAATCATTAAAATAGCACGATGATGAAATCGAGTATGGAAGCTTCAGGTCCAAAGTAGTGTAGTATGTAAATTCTTTTATCACCTATTACATTGTTCAGTATCTCAATGTATTGTTATCCCAATACAAAGCAAAAAGCAATGTCAGAATAAGAAAGACAAAGCAAAAAGCAGTGTCGGAATAAGAAAAAAGCACGATGATGAAATTGAGTATGGAATGTTCAAATTCAAAGTAATGTAGTATGTAAATTCTTTTGTCACCTATTACATTGTTCAGTATCTCAATGTATTGTTATCCCAATACAAAGCAAAAAGCAATGTCAGAATAAGAAAGACAAAGCAAAAAGCAATGTCAGAATAAGAAAAAAGCACGATGATGAAATTGAGTATGGAAGGTTCAAATTCAAAGTAATGTAGTATGTAAATTCTTTTGTCACCTATTACATTGTTCAGTATTTCGATGTATTGTTATCCCAAGCAAAGCAAAAAGCAATGTCAGAATAAGAAAAAAGCACGATGATGGAATTGAGTATGGAAGCTTCAAATTCAAAGTAATGTAATATGTAAATTCTTTTGTCACCTATTACATTGTTCAGTATCTCGATGTATTGTTATCCCAATACAAAGCAAAAAGCAATGTCAGATTAAGAAAGACAAAGCAAAAAGCAATGTCAGAATAAGAAAAAAGCACGATGATGAAATTGAGTATGGAAGGTTCAAATTCAAAGTAATGTAGTATGTAAATTCTTTTGTCACCTATTACATTGTTCAGTATCTCGATGTATTGTTATCCCAAGACAAAGCAAAAAGCAATGTCAGAATAAGAAAAAAGCACGATGATGACATTGAGTATGGAAGTTTCAGATCCAGAGTAGTGTAGTATGTAAATTCTTTTATCACCTATTACATTGTTCAGTATCTCAATGTATTGTTATCCCAATACAGAGCAAAAAGCAATGTCAGAATAAGAAAAAAGCACGATGATGGAATTGAGTATGGAAGCTTCAAATTCAAAGTAATGTAGTATGTAAATTCTTTTATCACCTATTACATTGTTCAGTATCTCAATGTATTGTTATCCCAATACAAAGCAAAAAGCAATGTCAGAATAAGAAAAAAGCACGATGATGACATTGAGTATGGAAGTTTCAGATCCAGAGTAGTGTAGTATGTAAATTCTTTTATCACCTATTACATTGTTCAGTATCTCAATGTATTGTTATCCCAATACAAAGCAAAAAGCAATATCAGAATAAGAAAGACAAAGCAAAACGCAATGCCAGAATAAGAAAAAAACACGATGATGGAATTGAGTATGGAAGCTTCAAATTCAAAGTAATGTAGTATGTAAATTCTTTTGGCACCTATTACATTGTTCAGCATCTCAATGTATCGTTACCCGAAGAACCTACGATTACGTGACTAATAGTTTGGCAATGTCACATGAAAAATGAATCGTTTTGTTCAACGAGAGGCAAAACGAAGGTCGCCCCGACAAGAAACTGTGTGTCGACGTCACACTTCGCAACTGCAACTTGTCACTACTGTACTATAACTGTGTGTACTACTATCGTTGTGCCGCGCACAAGCTTCGCAATCTGACAGTTTCCTTCGACAATGTCGCTTGCCTATCATCGCTAATCTATCGAAGTATACAAATTACATTTGCGACGGAATAAAATGTTTTTTTTGTCAGACAAGCATACATCGATACTTTGAATAGATAATAAAATTAGTAATGTTTGCTAAGATATCATAAACGGTTTTCCTTTGGTAAACGACACCGTTGTATATTCTGGTAATTTCGTATTTAGCATCTTTATGTTCAGAAAAGAGTAAGAAATTATTAGTAGAAATTTCATTCACTTTTTAACCCCTTGACATACAAATAAAATGCGCGTCGACGACGTGTAGGATATGATTTAATTTGGCTCAATTGTGAACACTCATGTACAAGTTCAGAAACAGGGCGTTTTATTTTCAAATTTACATTGCTATAGAACATTCAATAAGGTCCTATTGAGTAAGGGGAAGCATATTCACAGCTTCTTCATACTTCAAGCAGAACAGTCTAAACAAAATAGCATCAATGCACGACCGAAACAGATAATCTAATAGTATTCGCTAAAGATAGTTCTTGACGTCTCGGAGACGTCAAAATCTACGATGGCACATGAAATAAATGACGTTTCCGAGACGTCATTGTATGTCAAGTGGTTAAGAAAGACTTTAAAACTGATTGACTCTTTTGTGGAAAGAACGAAGATTAGTATCGAAACAAATAATTTCTGTTGTTTGCTCGTCACGACACTTCCGTTTCTCGTTCACGTGCAAAAATGTCGTCATTACCGCAAAATCACTCTTGCGCCGGACATCATGAAACTTTCGAAGAGTCTTGCCCCTCTGAGCGACGTCCCGCTGTCAGTTTCACTCTTTTTCTCTGTCTGTCTCTACACTCTGCTTCCCCTATCTTCCGGTTTTCACGATCGTCCGTGTCTCGGGAGTGATTCTTGCTCGACCGAAAGCACGGCCGAGCGAACTCAGACGAAGGAAAACGCACTGAAGACACATAAATCGAAAAATGTGAGAACGAACGAGTACACAACATCGTGTTTAACGTCGCTGCGAATCTTGTGCGCGCGCCAACACTATACATTGAATCCTATTATACTCGCTGACTACTGACTGGACTCTGTCTGTTCTCTGTGTAGATGGTCACGCCTGACGCTCTCTTTACCCTGTTTGGTACGTCTCCACATTTATATTATTACTTATATTACATTATTAATTATTATATTTGCGTGCGGGCACACAATCGCGCTTCCCTCACACAGACACACGAACACGTACGTGAGTACTTGACACGCGCGCGTCTGTATTTACTTTCGCTATTCGCGGGAACAATTTCGTGGGTCTAGAACATCTGCGTTATGGGTCAATTTATGCATCATCGTCACCCGTCGATTTTATGTTGATGTCATTTCTGCAATTGCGTCACAGTTAGGTGTGTGTGATGTATTTTAATTTATGAAGACAGTGTCTTGTATCGTTTACACATGTATGTAAGTGATGCAGCGTCAAATAGGGCAGACATCGAATTGTACAATTGTCATGTATTCATATCTGTGCCAACGTTCTTAGACGGTACAGTTCGGGTATGTGTAAATGCCATGATTTAAAATACATTATAGAGACCTAACTTTTGTCACTCTGAAGAAAAGACATCGGTGTAGAATTGACACATGACAAACTTGTATAAAATTCTATGGGTCAATTTATGCATCACCGTCACCCGTCGATTTTATGTTGATGTCATTTCTGCCATTGCGTCACAGTTAGGTGTGTGTGATGTATTTTAATGTATGAAGACAGTGTCTCGTATCGTTTACACATATATGTAAGTGATGCAGCCCGAAATAGGGCCGACATCAAATTGTACAACTTTTATATGATCATATCTGTGCCATCAATATTTTCAGACGGTACAGTTCGGGTATGTGTAAATGTCATGATTTAAAATACATTATAGAGACTTAACTTTTGTCACTTTGAACAGAAGACATCGATGTGGAATTGATACATGACGGACTTGTATAAAATTTTATGGGTCAATTTATACATCACGGTCACCCGTCAATTTTATGTTGATGTCATTTCTGCCATTGCGTCACAGTTAGGTGTGTGTGATGTATTTTAATTTATGAAGACACTGTCTCGTACCGTTTACACATATATGTAAGTGATGCAGCCCGAAATAGGGCCGACATCAAATTGTACAACTTTTATATATTCATATCGGTGCTATCAACGTTTTCAGATGGTACAGTTCGGATATATGTAAATGTCATGATTTAAAATACATTATAGAGACTTAACTTTTGTCACTCTGAACAGAAGACATCGATGTAGAATTGATACATGACGAACTTGTATAAAATTCTATGGGTCAATTTATGCATCACCGTCACCCGTCGATTTTATTTTGATGTCATTTCTGCAATTACGTCACAGTTAGGTGTGTGTGATGTATTTTAATTTATGAAGACAGTGCCTCGTAGCGTTTACACATGTATGTAAGTGATGCAGCCCGAAATAGGGCCGACATCAAATTGTACAACTTTTATATATTCATATCGGTGCTATCAACGTTTTCAGATGGTACAGTTCGGGTATGTGTAAATGTCATGATTTAAAATACATTATAGAGACCTAACTTTTGTCACTCTGAAGAAAAAACATCGATGTAGAATTGATACATGACGAACTTGTATAAAATTCTATGGGTAAATTCATGCATCACCGTCACCCGTTGATTTTATGTTGATGTCATGTCTGCAATTGCGTCACAGTTAGGTGTGTGTGATGTATTTTAATGTATGAAGACAGTGTCTCGCACCGTTTACACATACATATAAATGATGCAGCCCGAAATAGGGCCGACATCAAATTGTACAACTTTTATATATTCATATCGGTGCTATCAACGTTTTCAGATGGTACAGTTTGGATATGTGTAAATGTCATGATTTAAAATACATTATAGAGACTTAACTTTTGTGACTCTGAACAGAAGGCATCGATGTAGAATTGATACATGACGGACTTGTATAAAATTCTATGGGTCAATTTATGCATCACCGTCACCCGTCGATTTTATGTTGATGTCATTTCTGCAATTGCGTCACAGTTGGGTGTGTGTGATGTATTTTAATGTATCAAGACAGTGTCTCGCATCGTTTACACATACATGTAAGTAATGCAGCCCGAAATTGGGCCGACATCAAGTTGTACAACTTTTATATATTCATATCTGTACCATCAACGTTTTCAGGCGGTACAGTTCGGGTATGTGTAAATGTCATGATTTAAAATACATTATAGAAACTTAACTTTTGTCACTCTGAACAGAAGACATCGATGTGGAATTGACACATGACGGACTTGTATAAAATTCTATGGGTCAATTTATGCATCACCGTCACCCGTCGATTTTATGTTGATGTCATTTCTGTAATTGTGTCACAGTTAGGTGTGTGTGATGTATTTTAATTTATGAAGACAGTGTCTCGTACCGTTTACACATGTATGTAAGGGATACAGCCCGAAATAGGGCCGACATCAAATTGTACAACTTTTATATGATCATATCTGTGCCATCAATATTTTCAGACGGTACAGTTCGGGTATGTGTAAATGTCATGATTCAAAATACATTATAGAGACCTAACTTTTGTCACTCTGAAGAAAAGACATCGATGTGGAATTGATACATGACGGACTTGTATAAAATTCTATGGGTCGATTTTATGTTGATGTCATTTCTGCCATTGCGTCACAGTTGGGTGTGTGTGATGTATTTTAATGTATGAAGACAGTGTCTCGCACCGTTTACACATACATGTAAGTGATGCAGCCCGAAATAGGGCCGACATCAAATTGTACAACTTTTATATATTCATATCGGTGCTATCAACGTTTTCAGATGGTACAGTTCGGATATGTGTAAATGTCATGATTTAAAATACATTATAGAGACTTAACTTTTGTCACTCTGAACAGAAGACATCGATGTGGAATTGATACATGACGGACTTGTATAAAATTTTATGGGTCAATTTACGCATCACCATCACCCGTCGATTTTATGTTGATGTCATTTCTGCCATTGCGTCACAGTTAGGTGTGTGTGATGTATTTTAATTTATGAAGACAGTGTCTCGTACCGTTTACACATGCATGTAAGTGATGCAGCCCGAAATAGGGCCGACATCAAATTGTACAACTTTTATATATTCATATCGGTGCTATCAACATTTTCAGATGGTACAGTTCGGGTATGTGTAAATGTCATGATTTAAAATACATTATAGAGACTTAACTTTTGTCACTCTGAACAGAAGACATCGATGTGGAATTGATACATGACGAACTTGTATAAAATTCTATGGGTCAATTTATACATCACGGTCACCCGTCGATTTTATGTTGATGTCATTTCTGCCATTGCGTCACAGTTAGGTGTGTGTGTGATGTATTTTAATTTATGAAGACAGTGTCTCGTACCGTTTACACATGTATGTAAGTGATGCAGCCCGAAATAGGGCCCACATCAAATTGTACAACTTTCATATGATCCTATCTGTGCCATCAATATTTTCAGACGGTATAGTTCGGGTATGTGTAAATGTCATGATTCAAAATACATTATAGAGACCTAATTTTTGTCAGTCTGAAGAAAAGACATCGATGTAGAATTGATACATGACGAACTTGTATAAAATTCTATGGGTCAATTTATGCATCACCGTCACTCGTCGATTTTATGTTGATGTCATTTCTGCAATTGCGTCACCGTTAGGTGTGTGTGATGTATTTTAATTTATGAAGACACTGTCTCGTACCGTTTACACATATATGTAAGTGATGCAGCGTGAAATAGGGCAGGCATCAAATTGTACAATTTTCATGTATTCATATCTGTGCCAACGTTCTTAGACGGTACAGTTCAGGTATGTGTAAATGTCATGATTTAAAATACATTATAGAGACTTAACTTTTGTGACTCTGAACAGAAGGCATCGATGCAGAATTGATAAATGACGGACTTGTATAAATCCAGGCCCAACGCGATTTATAAGAAGTATAAGAACGTCGATACTTTGCACTGGCATCGTCGAG
Organism: Cryptocheilus praepositus; assembly: GCA_033815515.1. Taxonomy (NCBI): domain Eukaryota; kingdom Metazoa; phylum Arthropoda; class Insecta; order Hymenoptera; family Pompilidae; genus Cryptocheilus; species Cryptocheilus praepositus. Next base: position 6,196,559 of record JAWWQZ010000303.1, on the reverse strand, counting down.
CAACAAGACGCGTTTAACTTCTTATCGATTTTCGAAGTGAATTTTGATTGAAACTCGAAATCATACACAACACACAGTCACAAGCGTACGTATATAAGAGATGAAATACACGCGCTGAAAGATGTTATCTCATAATCGCTCGACGTTGTAATCATGTTTCAGACAAGTGCTTTAGTTTCTTACTTTTGTTAATCGCATACTTTTGTCCGTTTGTGTGTCTTTTTTTTTAACTTTTGTTAGTCTCGATTTCGACCGTTTTTGCGTTTTTCTTTTACAATAGCGAACACCGGTCATCGTCACTCACCTCCTCGTCATGTTTCTCTCTTCGAGAAGACGTTCGTCAATCGTTTTTGTTTTTTCAAGTCTATCGTATTCTAATTTAACGTTTAATCCGTACTTTTTTTCCATATTTATTTCAAAATTTCAACTTATTTTATTACTACTAGCTATTCTTCTCGCAATCCATCATTCATTGCCATATTTATCATTGTTCATATGTCACCAACCGACACGTTTTTCTATATTTCCAAGCATCTCTTTCTAAATGATTTCATTAATATTTTATTAATATCAGTTCCACACACCTTTTAATATTACATAAGCTTTCGCTTAATTTACGTATATATTCCATAGGATCTTACTTTGCGCGAAGCACGCTACTCGGCTGAAAAAAGTAAGTCTACCGCGCGTTCGCGATGGCAAATATAAGCTTTAAAAGTGTAACCGTTGCATTAAAAAAAGGAAAAGAGAAAGAACATGAAAAAAGGAAAATGAACAAACGGTGCCATTTTCAGCCGTTCAACCCGTAAGACAATATCTTTTATCGCGGAAACGCATCCCGTCGAATGCCCACAGCGGGGGCAATATTTTTACAGCCGAGTCGATTGTCTCTTTGCATGTCCCAGATCTTAGTCCGATCGTACCCCAATTCTCGATCGACCGAATTTCGTCCTGTTCATCTTCGACAATCCTTAGTCGCCATCTAAATATTGAAGGAAATGAGAGAGAAGGAGGGAGGAATAGGCATACGCTTGGACAATGACATACCGTTTGATTTTACTAAAGTGACATTTACGTGTTGTGCATTCAGGCGTTTACGGGGATGTACAGCGTGTGAAGATCCTCTACAACAAAAAGGACTCGGCTCTCATACAGATGGCCGAACCTCATCAAGCACACTTAGGTAAATTCTACTAACTAATCTATAACAAAAGCCATTACCACATTAATACAATTTTTTTCATAAATTTCGTATTTTAACACATTGTTGACCGGCAATTTTCGACAAAAGCTGTCTCCAGTCAGCGGCTATTATTTCGTAATTGAACGTGGAAATGAAACAATGTAAATAACCTTCAATAAAGTTTGTTCGTGCATAATGAATTCAAATTGAACTTTGGACATCAATTTTATGTAACTTTTAATATTTTTTCGTATGATTAACTGTACAGCAGTCATTTACGTGTAGATGTAGACAAGAGGTTTTGCACATATATCTTCTTTCGTTGCGCTTTCCTTTTAAAGAGCTAGATTATGCCCTTGTTATTTAATTTTCAATAATCATTTTCCAAATTACTACAACTTATTTAAAAATCAGTCGGGCAACTATATAAAGCATTCGCGTATAATTTATTGAAAAGTGCTTCACCGTCACGTTCCGTCGTTCTTGACACTTTCTAATGCTAGAATTGTAATAAAAGTATTTCCTCAGTACCAAAAAAAGTATACTTTTTTATAATAAAGCAGACGCGATTGAACACAATGAACAAAATTTTGCTATATTCTATATTGCCCTGCGTTTCAAAAATTAAAATAGCCGACGCCACTCCAAACACGAGTTAACTCGTGACCGGTCAACAACATTCGGCCATCAAAACACGAGTTAACTCGTGACCGGTCAACAATGTGTTAACACTTGGCGTGCGGGCATACTTCGCCGCCGAATTTCGCGTGCAGCGGGCGTTTTTTCTTGAATCGCGCGGAAGTTTGGTTATTCAGAAAAATCGCAGTAAATCGAAAACTACTTCGTTTTTATGAACGAAACTTTTTTTATTTCACACTTAAATATATACTGTATGATTATTTAACAAAAAACAAACGATATTTTCACGAAACCATAAAAATAAACGATTTTTAAAATTTTCTACACTATCATACGAAAAGTCCGATAATTTGTCAGCGCATATTTCTTCATCACTATCTTTGTCACAACGGCTCATTTGATCAATTTTGTAATGAATAATAAAAAATCAAGCTTCAAATTGATAAAACACATTCTGGAGCTAAGAATTCGATTGAAGACGAAATAACTCAGCAAAAGATCGAGTAACTCAACAATCATAACTTATGGGAAAAAAAAATGCAAAGCGTTGCCTAGCAACGCAAATAACACGCATTAATGTCACACATTCATGTAATTATACGTATTTAGTAGATTTGTGGTGGATATCCACTAACAACACCAAATCAACTAAATACGTATTTTTACGTGACCCGCGCTCCAGTGACAGACTACAAAAAACGTAAAAATACGTTGCCCGCATGCCAAGTGTTAACACATTGCGTACGGGGCTCTCCTCGCGCTACGCGCTCCCAGGGCCCGCACATTTTTGGGCGCTCTAGAAATACTTTATACGATGCATAATGTCGCTATTATCACTGAGTAGATCTTCGTCTGAAGTGTTATTTGGTGCACCAGATAAACCGTCAAACAACAATTCACTTTCACTTTCATTCTGTTTAATTCTATGTGTCATTTTGCTACTATTTTAGAATTAGGGCCTATGTAATAAAATAATGCTTATTATAAATTATCATTAAAAAACTGAAAATATAAATGATTTTTAAAAAGTTGTTTCCTTACAAATTAAAACGCGAACTTTGAAATAATAAAATGCTGTACAACAATAAAACACTATAAGGTATGATGCACAGAGCCACAGAGCTACCAATGTAATGGCTATACTGACCGACTGATTTTTATGCTCTCAGAAGGTCGACATTCATTTTTTTTCGCTAACCATTTGTTAAGGGGATACGCAAGAATTCGTTATCCTGGTAATGTAACAAGAGAGTCTATTTTTAGTTTCTTAAATTGTCGATTGATTCGAAGAAACCTGAAAACGAGATATCTCGTCTCCCGGCCACAACGTTCGGATTGCTAAGGATGAGATATCTCGTCTCCCGTACGCAATGTGTTAACGTACGTTTTGTATATATCACTGTCAGTGACAAAAATCAAAAAATTACATTAACCACTTGCGCTATAAAGACGTGCCACGCACGTCGAGATGCTTTTATTCCAAAGCCGCCAGCGACATGTATACCACGTCGATAGGCATTTGTCGCAGAAGCGAAAACGACGTGTCTTTTACATAGACGCTGCTACTACATCAATAGCTGCTACTAGGCTTTATGGCGAATTTTTTGCATTTATAGTAAAATCTTTTGCGCCTGCATGTTATATTGTAGAGCGCGGCAGCCGAAAATTAAATCGTAGCGCAAGTGGTTAATAGTAAAATTGAGATACCAGTGGCATATTGACATCAGTTTTATTTTCGATTATTTTATCATATACAGATAACAGAGGATGGGCCACTGTTGTGTTATAGTCAGTTTTACAGAAAGACGGAAAATGATTTACAATTGTCAGCGACTGAATCCTCGCGGGTTTGTAATTTGGTTATCTTCTGTTTTCATTAGCACTTACGCACATGGACAAGCTAAGAGTGTTTGGAAAGCAGATAAAAGTGATGCTCAGCAAGCATCAGGCAGTTCAATTACCCAAGGATGGTCAGCCAGACGCGGGCCTTACCAAGGATTACACCAACAGTCCACTTCATCGTTTCAAGAAGCCTGGTTCAAAGAATTATCAGAACATCTACCCACCAAGCTCCACCTTGCATTTATCAAACATTCCGTGAGTTGAGATTTCACTTGTATCAGTACTTGACTGTAAAGTATTTTATATTGCTTTTTGTCACCGGTTCTAAAAATGTTTTTAGTAACGTCTACTTTCCGTTTCGAAACTGTGGAAACATCTCTTCCATGTTTATCTAAACGTATACTTGAATGAGATTTTGTAATCAGGACATAATTGTTAGTATGTAATATCGACTCGCATATTTTTTTTCAGAGCTACTGTAGCCGAGGAGGAGATCAAAGATGCTTTTACTAAGAACGGTTTCACCGTGAAAGCTTTCAAGTTCTTCCCAAAAGACCGAAAAATGGCTCTCATTCAGATGCCCAGTATGGATGACGCTGTAGCTGCTCTAATTGTAAGTATTTTCAGCTGTCGATTCGTCGACAATCAGCGCGTGACCGTACATTCAATTACATGACTTCGATATTGAATCTTTTCAGAAAATGCACAATTATCAGCTCAGCGAATCCAATCACTTGAGAGTATCGTTCTCCAAGAGCAACATCTAACAAGAGACGCTACTAAACGAACAGCAGTGGTTCCAGCCCTATGCCCTATTTCACTATTGGTCGCCCAGTACGATATACGATTGATTTCTTGACCGATGGATTCCTCCAGCTGCTCCACCGTTCCTACGAACACCACATCTGGGCTAAATGAGGATCGGCGCGGGAGGAGGGGGTTCGGAAAACAAAATAAGCCCTCTTTTCCAAGCCGGGCACACACTCACAACGCAATTCGCCGGCACAGACTCTCGTCCGTGCTTGCGTTGTGTCGTTCACATAAGAGGCAACAGACGTACACCACCTTTGCCGTATCTAATTTACCGCCGAAACCAGTTCTCAGGCTAGGGTATCGAGCGACGAATAGGGCTGCGAATGACTTGCTTCAAAAGACGACGGAGGAAGACGGGACGTTTAGCGGAGTCTTTTTAAAACGTATAAAACACGGTGCTGGCTTTCGAGACAAAGGCGAGGAAAAAAAAGAGATTCTCAAATGATGTTCAAATGTGATATATTCTTGACCAGATTTCGAAGTACGGTTTGTTGGTAGATGTACCTTTGCCGTTCACGCAGAAGCCAGGACCGATTGTCATTGGGATGTATGGGGGGAAAATGAAAGAATATGAGAGGAGAGAGAGTTTACGAAAGGGCCACCCGGCAAGACACGGGTGTTTAGTTGGTAAGGAAATGCTCAGGAGAGAAGAGAGAAAGAGGGAGGGGGCTATGTTGGAAAAATAAGAAATAGAGGACGTGGAAGGAGAGGGTCTGACAAACGCAGTCCTCGCGACTCTTGCGCAGAGTTCAATCTATATGATATATAAGGATTCAGATAAACATATTTTACAAGCGTGACGCTAGCCGGTCGCAGCGGAGTGGGAAACAAAAAATAATGGAAACCGCGTAAACTGCCGGCGACCGCACCGATACAGTGATAAGAAATTAGACAGTTAAACGCGGATACGAGAGAAGAGAGGAAAGGAAACAGTTGTCTTGTGCGTGCGATGTACCGCGTTGTTCGCGTTATATTAGCTTGACGAGTCTCCGATCTCGCGTGGCGTGTACAAACACGGAGAAGAGAAGAGAGATACGATGTCGATCAATAGAAATTATGCATTAGGCGCGCGGGACTATCCGATTCTCATTACTGCACCGTGCGTACTTCGGTCATCCGAGGTACTGGCTCCACGTAAACTCTTCCATAATGGTTTAATACTCGTTCTCCGATTTTGTTGGCTAACAAAAAATCCCGCAACCGGGCAATTTTCATGTAAGTTTCTCAAATTTAACAGACCTGCACCTCCAGTATGGAGGTACGGCCGTTATGAGGTCTGATGTACGAAATCTGAGAACGCACCGCGTGGACGAGACGGTGTCAGTAATGGTCATCAGGTAGCAGGAACGAGAAGAAAAACTGACTTTAGGCGTGTATCGAGCGAAGGAACGCGAAAAACGAGAAAAAGAAATCAGCCAATGTCACGGGACCCTTTGCAGCTTTCGCAAGGTGCTATCGCGCTCTTTACCGTTCGATCGATACATCCTCCGCAATCGTACTATCCGTGACGTGTCACGCGTTGAGTCGCGCCATTTTGATCCCGTCACCTGGGGTAGTACTGGGAAGGGAAAATCGATTCGCACGGCGGGCGTGAGTTATTTTCATGTTGACCTTTGCGCGGTTGTGGCAGCTTTTATGCGGACAATCCGAGCCCATTCGAGCGAGACAGGCGCTTGACGTGAAAATTGGTCGATTCGACGACGTCGTCTCTACCGTGACACACGCGATGAATCGATTTAACGAGCTTCAGTGGTTTTCGGCCGGGATCCTTGTCTCGATCGAATGCCGCCAGATTATCGCGTCCCAACTGCCTACATGGCTCGACCGCAAAGTATCGTACGTCGCAGGAATTACTTTTTCTCCATTTCTGTTTTTCTGTTTTGACGATAAGTATTATCATGACCCCATATGTAACACAGATACAGATAGCAACACACATCATATATACAGATATACAGCATGCACATACACTCGTGTCCGCGAGTTTACACCTCGTATGACGGTACGCATACAATACGTTTAATGCGAATTAACGAGCGAGCATCCGCAGGGAATGCCGAAGGATGCGTACGTACACGTTCAACATACACACATACGGAGATACACGCGACAAGCAGATTTCTTAGTTTCGTAGGTGCTTAGGAATGTGTAGACGATTAATCGTATTGTAAGTAAAACACACACAAGCGAGTAATTAATTAGAGGGGAGTGGAGTGAACCGTTCAACATATCGCTAATTCAAGTTTCTACGTGCGAACGCGCATAGAATTGTGTATTATCGGGGCAGATCGACGGACTATAAAGGAGCGCCTGCTAAGAACGGTTGTGCATGGTGGATCTCGATAACAACCTTCAAGGTGTCCGTATTTTTACGCTGTTCCAATCCATCTCGGAGATCCATCATTCGCTTAATGTCGCAGTCCGGCTGATGATTAGTTCCTGATATCTAAAGCATTCCTTTTGACAGCCGATGTAAGAAGTGGGACAGAAAAGCCCCGTTTGAGAGTCGACGGAGGATGCGGTAGCTGACGAACAGGAAAAGAAAATAAGAAAACGTAAAATAAACACGAGGTCGAATCGCGTTTTAAATGTTACTGGTATTATGTAAGATAATGACGTGCATACATTACATTACAATGAAATATGATAGTTAGTCGTTTAGTACGCAGAACATAATGTTAGACTCTCGTGAGGTGGTGTGACGAGGAAGGTATGAACGAACGAACGAACGATAGAGAAGAAATGGCGGGAGGGTAAGGGCCTCGAACTTGACGCGCAAAAATCTGAGCTGATCTGTGGTGTGTGAACTGATCTTGAATGCGGGCTCGTCGTTATTATTATCACGGTGCGGTGTAACACTCCATTAAAGTTTCATCGACACTCACACGATACACGATTACAAAAGCATTGGAGTAAAACATTCAAAGATTCATACAGCGCGCAACACTTCCACACGTACACACGGCCACGGTATTATACAGAGGGGTGAAGTAAATACGCACGACATCGTTTGCAAGATCAAATTCGATATGTGAAGTATAAAACGCTAAAAAGTATCAATAGTCTGTAATAGAGTCATATATATATAGGAGGGACGTAGGGAAATCACGTAGTAGCGAGTCAGTTAAGACGATTTTCTCGTGGGGGGTTACATGGTGATCCAATCGACGGATGTCGATGAACGCGCCCGCGCGCACTCGTCACGGTACGACTACGCGTCTTTCAATAAATTCACGTTAAATAACAAAAAGTAATCGAGACACTTGTCTTCGCAGAGTACGTCCCGCCGAGGCGCGCGAACGCTTCGCGATTTTTAGCCCGACCGACGTTCCGTTGGAGTCAATTAAATCTTCTTGATATACATATTGATTATAGGGAGCTAGAAGGGAAGTGAAAGTGCGTGAAAGGGAACAATCGAGAGAACGAGAGTGCGCGCGCGAGAGAGTGTGAGAGAGAGAGCGAGAGAGAGAGAGAGAGATGAGAGAAAAAGCGTTATGCCGCGACAGTTAAGAGAAAACTAACACAGAGGCTATAAAACTTGGAAGGAGTATATTAGCTAAAAATGGACAAGAAAATAAGAAAACTCGTAAAAAAAAAGTGACATAAGTAAATAAATAAATAAATATGTAACAAAGCGAGTGCCGGCCCGGGTCAGATGAGAGGTGGAGTTTGTGCCAAAGTAGGCTAGCCGTTAACTCTGGACAAAGGGGATTCTTGGTGAGCCGAACGGGGGTTTTATTGCTAGCGATCGTCTCGGCGGACGAACTTTTTTCCGTACAGCCGACACGGTGTTCGCCCTCTTGGCAGGTCGGATGCGCGGGTCGTTTGATGGACCAAGTTCGACCACCGATGATGTCGCATAATCGACCAAATCAAGCTAGAAGTAGAGACGTAGCGAGTAGCCGGCATGAGCGAAGGGGCCAGTCTTTGCATCTATGATCTGTCTTTCGAATCTCTGATGAACTTCATAGGTCTTTTGCTTCTGTAACGATTTATCACGACAAGTTTTTCTCTCCTCGAGCACGCGCGACTTATTGCGTGCACCGCATAAAACGCAATGAGCAGTAGTGTACAATCGGTGTACGCGTGTATGTTCAGTTTCTACGTACTTTTATATTTTCGTGCAGAGTATGTTCCGTTGCGCGCACGAATATGCATTTGTACGTACGCTCCTTTTCGCGTTTCATTTTAACCGTTCATTCATTGCAAGATCGTAAAAGTGTCTGTCCCGAAAGTATAGGATAGTTATTATGTCTTATAATTTTTTTTTTATTAATTGGAATGTGACGTTATATCCGACGATCGTAATCTTGGAAATTAATTATCTCAGCTGCATCGCAATTTCATAGAAAATTATCTGAAAGTAATTTTATAAAATATTGTTCAGCGGAACCTATAAGAGAATATTTAAATTCGTTACTTGCTCCTTCATTGACGAACATCTGGTATTGCAGGTATAACTTTTATTTGAAACTGTTTGATGCATACGCAATATTTCATTATACGCTATTACTCGCCAACAAATGTTAGATCTACTGGGAAGTTGTGTCAGTTTTTGAAATGGAAGGAAATAATATATTTTCAATTGATAATACTGAGACGATGAATTCATTGTTTTACTGCATTTAGAAAAGCACATTCGCAGATATATAATGGTAAACAGCGGTAGCTATACATCTTTCAAACTAATACGTTCATATGTATCGAAACTTATGACATTATCGGACAGAACTTTCCAGAACACCTAACAATTTAATCATTCGGGTTTATTTCATAGTACTTACTACAGTTTTGTTGAATCTTTCGTTTAATTTCTTTCATTTATATTATCCGCGGTTTAAATGATTTCGATTTGCAAACAACATTTTTTTACCGATTCGCTTACACCCATGGCGTACTATATTTCGATTGTTCACCCATCCGCGTAAGAATATTCCAACTGAAAGAAACCAACTATCGAGTAATTGACGGTGATTAACTTTTCGCACAATACATTTATACCGGAGAATATATCGACGCGTATATTGCACGTTCAAACTAAAAACCATACACAACTTATTCATCTCCGTTACAACGGGTCCTTAATTTTAACGTATCGTTTTCCATATTGCTCTCAACACATTCCTCTTACAAGTATATTAACACGTGCATACACATGTAGAAGCGGACAGAGAGAGACACGTACGACAAACATGCACGCACGCACACCCACGCACCACAAGAATTCAAACAACCGACATTACCGTTTTTAAAAAAATAAAAATAACAGAATTCCACAGCTGCCACCGCTGTGCAGATATCCATTGGTCGGATAGCAAAAAAAAGAGTTTGCAACGAGAAATATCAGTGACTTCGTTCGCGTGAACTTTAAGACGCGTAAGCAAAGGATCCGGGAATGACAGAGAAGAAAAGTCGAACTTTCTCATTTTTGCCGACGGGTCTCGTTATATATGCACACGCGGACGTTCGTTCGGCACATTAGTTGACGTGAACGGGAGAAGGAAGATTTCGCGTGAAAAATCGGATACGTTTGACACACGGGGCAGCTAATTATATACGGGGGCTACAGTTATCTACAGGGTGTCCGAGACAATTTGCACAACCCCCCATCGCAGTCGGTCAATAGACTTCGAGAGTGGCGAATTTTTGAGCCGGCCTATCCTGACCTTTTTCGATGTTTCCCGCTCGACCATCACCCGTGCCTCTCCATCTCCTCCCCCCTCTCTCTATTTCTCTACCTCTTTTGTCAAAGTTCCGCGAAAAGACAGAGGCACCCTGTAGACGGTTTAGATCGACTATATCACTAGCTGGGTTGAGGGGGGCCGAGGTGAGAGTTGGGATAGCCAGCACTCGCTACATGGTGTCGCAGACATTCAGGCTCCGAAATTTCGCCAGACCAAATATCCTGTCAAAATTTAGCGAGAGGGACGCGTGAAGGGGACAACGTCGTGTTCCGGCGGCGGGGTCCGTTTGTTCGCACGCTTAGACGTATTTTTATATATCCGATATCGCTCGGGAGGGTTGAGCCGTTGACGAAGTCAGACAAAGAGTATAAAATCGCAGGGGATGAAGCGCGCCGCGGTGAGACTCGTTCCTGTCGAGACACAACACTTTTCCAAAATCCAAAAACGAGTCGCCAGACGCGAAGTCGAGAGTGCGCGGATAGGGATGAAATCGAGAGAACAAAGTACATTCGGACCAAGGAAATTCGGGGTCTGGTTCGAGCCACGCAGTAGACGAAGCTTAGCCTACAAAAGATTATTATTATGAACAAAAAAAACTGTATTACATATGCGACTTACAAGCATGTAGGTAAAATACACACTCACGGATACGATGTGACACGGCATATTAAAGGGACGAGAGAACGGAAACGTAACACGTACACACACGTCATCGACACACGATGTATATCTCCTATATATTTGATATGTCGCATTAAGAACGGCAGGCGCGTCGAAAGTGCGCAACGGCTGCAATCCCAATAATCTATATTTTATTAATATCGAATAAGTCTAGGATTACGGATCTTACGGATTAGAGCGAAACTATAGGAAGGGGTGATCAAACCGTATGAATATATTGTATATGACGCGAGGGGGGTGACAAAGGGAGACACACGACAAAAAACACCGAGACTCACACGGTACACACGCGCGCGCGACGAACGGGGAATTTTGGTCGAAGAAAAGGGCGCGACAGTGAAGTGCTGAGAGAGGGATGAGAATACGAAGGGACGGGGTCGTTTTAAGTGGTTAGCGATGCCGAAACGTGCGCACGCTGGGCAAAACTGACACGCGTGTGTATATTATATAGGCGTGTCAGTGCGCGCGTATCGGCCCTCATATATACATACACATGCACATATATATAAATATATATTAAATTACTGTCGAGATTCAGGGTGATCTGCTTGCCTAATCGAAGCCTTACGGGGGTCGTTTTTAACCGAACGCGAAGGAGATGCGCGCAAAGGGAAAAAAAATCGAGAATGTCCGTCGACTCGCGATACTACAAAGAAAGCTGCCGATGATCTTGAAGGTTGACAGAGTCGCTCCGCTCAACTTCTTCGTCGGTAGGATCCGGGGGGCAGTCAGGGCACGGAGAGAACGGATTTAGCGGCGTAGGATATATGAGCTAACGTTAAGATAAATATCTCGCAGACAACACGCATTCTCGCGCGACACGATCTTCCTCGTACACGCAATATGCAGACTTTATCTGTCTCTCTGACATATTCAGCGAACCAATTTCAACTGGCGCTTTAAAGTAAGAGTGAAGTATAAAACAGGGTCTCATTGCTTTCGAGCAAGCAGAAGTAACGTGGTCTGATCTACGCGGATTACTTTTTACTCAATTCTTTCTTCTTAATGCCTTCGTTGAACACTCCGAGACTGCTTCGTGATTGGTAGTGCGCTAGTGATGACGATGACCTCAGAAGAGATATTCATCCTTAATGCAGTGTGCACGAGAAAAGTAGTGTGGGTCAAGGCCGTTTATTGATAATACTGACGATGCGTATATATGTTAAAGTATTTCATCTTCGGTTCGCTTCTTCTGCGCGAATGTTGTAAAGAAATTTTAGAATATAACGTAATATAAAATTTGCTTAGTATTGCTTATAAAATTTTTAAATATTGCAACCGTGTATCCTAGCTGTTTATCGTTTCTTGTCTCGTTTTTTAACGTTACTTCCAGAATTACTAAAATCTCGGTTTCGGGCACGTAAAACATTACAATTTTGTATCGGAGTCAGTACTATCAAAGACGTGATCTTGACGCGGTCTGCAAGAACAATTGAACAGATCGTGACCGGTCTTTGCGTCCATCTACTAAACGACTCGCGCAAATTAACTTGCCCTACACTCTGTTCCGTGAACGCAACAAACTCCTTCGAGAGACGACCGAAAGCGTAACAGCTATATTTTCAGAGATAGAAGATTGTGTATAAGCCGAACGAGCTTCGATTCTATACGGAACTAGATAGGAGCGCGACAAAAACAGGGAACGTCGAGACGACACTCGATCGCAATGAAAATCGTTAGACACGACTAAATACGCATCACCATTCACTATCGCCACGGTCGATACACATTGCCAAAAAAAAAACAAGAGAAAGAGAACCAAGCTAAAGAAAGAGACGACGACGACGACGACGCGTATTACACAATGTCAATGGAGCCTAAACGTCGTCAAGGATCGAGATGAAACCGCAGCCTCGACGACGTCTTATTTCAAAGACCCCAAACGAGAAGGGACGCGCCTATGATGTCTCTCTCGCCTTAGGCAGCACCGTAGTCACTTTCGCGCGGGGACAAAAGAAAACGATAAGAGAAGAGACCGCGAAACGGCGCGACGTTTCAAGTTAAACGTGGATGCGTTAACGTCGCGCAATCGACATAGGAATTATATAACTAAGGAATATTAAAAATAGCCGTTAAGTAAGGAGGAAAGAGGAAGGAATCTTCAGATAAATCGAGTAACAGGAGTAAGAGGGGGGAAGGGGGGTGTCAACGCGGAGAAAGAAAAAAGTAACCGTAGCGTATTAGAAGTCGTGTAGTAGCTCCTTTCTAATTAAGCCTCCAGACTAAAAGTAATGTGTATAGTTCAATGACAATCACTCGACTCTCTGTATTTGACAATTTCGACAATGGATGCGTATATATCCCTTGAGCCGTTCTTTCTGATGCTGCCACGCACCGAAAAATCCGTTTCTTCGAAAGTTCTCCACGGTAATCTCTAGCCCGCCCTGGTTACACCTTTTTCGGTTTCCCGTGGTTCGCTACCTGAGTTGTCCCGCGATATCGGATCCCATTAAGCTGGCAAGCGACTGGTGGGCAGTACGTTGTTTCTTGAATTGGCATTTGGACGTCACTCGTCGGTACGTTGCTTCAGATCCATAGACTTACGAATTGCGTTATTACGGTTCGAGATCCCATGAGTAGCCTTCATTTGGCGACCGCCCGGTGCGTCTCTTTCATTAATTCCGACGAACGGAAACGGGTCGGAGCGTCGTCTATGGGAATGACGAGCGATAGAACGACGCGCAAAAGAGCAGGCTCCATTCGCTTCCAGCATTTTCGAGTCTCTGACCGTTTTCAGATATCACCTCGTTGCTCCATCACGAATGAACTTCCAGACGTTCGTCGACCGAGAGAAAGGAATTCGCTTCTGCGGGAAGAAATCCGTCTCGAGCCGTCGGCGATTCGAAATCCCGTGCCCAAGAAGTGTCCTCGGTTTTTCCTCGTCTTCTTAAGCCTTTCTTTTCGTTCCCTTCCGATCGCACTCCAAGTCCGCGATCCAGAGAGCGAAATCGTTCACTTCTTCACGGACTACGTCGCGCCTCAGACGCAGACGGCAAATTCTCCCAACACGAACAATAGGGTACTAAATTTTGGTCACGAAACAGTTTGCTTATTTTTACTCTTCGTTGAGAGCGTCTTAACGCGTAATGCGCGAGCACGAAAGTCGCGCACCTCGCGATGAAGATTCGCGGATCGCGATTCCGAGAGCGTTTCGGTGCACGCGTTTTCATTACCGCTAATGTAACAAGAAACAGCGAGGCAAATGCGAGGCAAGCGCAAAATAGCAGAGAGACAAAACCATTTGCGGGCCAGGAATTGCGTTGCAAGTCACAATCAGCTCGTCTCCGGCAAAAGGTGTGCGAATCGTGTTTTCTTTTAGGCACGATACTGTTGGGGAGGGTGAATAAAAGTGGTGAAACAATATTGTCAGAGCGGGCGTTTTATATAACGATTAAGCTCTTTCTAGTAAGTTCGATTAGGTGTTATCGCGTAGACGATTAGGTAAACTAGAGACGAACGAGGAGCAGACGGGCATTTTTGTTCTTTCGGCCGGGAGTGAAGGGAAGAAGCCGCGAGAAAAGAGGTGAACGAAGGAACGGCGTTTACATCATCGGTACCGAACGTAGCCAGAAGGGAAAGGAGTAAATTGCGCGCCGTTCGCGACGAAATTCTTATACCTGTTCGGGGGTCGATTACAAGGAGATCTGTTGATGATTTAACAAAGACTGCGAGCATTCGACGATGCATAAGATACATTTTCACAGATGACGCTGTATAATTTCGCGACAAATCGATTAATGATTTTTACTGAACGTTTACATTTTAATGGATGTCAACCGCGCGCTCGTTCATACGTTGCATTTATACGCCTCACATTCACACATACGTACGTATTACATATAGAGAACACGTACAGAGACACGCATACATGCTACTTTTCTGAGTAACACACACCCACGTACGGACGCGTACAAGTGATCTTCCACGTGCTGGCATGGTACGTCACACGAACATTGAGCATCTACAGGTGAACACTATATACAATTATTAACGCGTACGATTTTTTATACCTCAATTTTTAGACTCTTGACCGGCGTGTTTTCCTCTACATTATTGTCACGTACACAACATACTTTGCCTGAACGCGTTTGGAAGTGCTCGCGGAGCTTCCTTCAAAGGCGCTTCGACACATTCACTCATTTACCCCAACCTAAAACCCACCCACCCTCTCGGAGATCAATGCACATCGTTCTCTCCGTCTGGTCTTTCTCCTTCGTTCTTCTTTTAGACCTTCCGTTATATTTTTTAAAACTTTCCCCTCTTTACTTCGACGTCCGTTCTCTGACAAATCTGCTCTGTGAAACATGGCTTAGAAACGACGAGAACGGAGGTGTGTTGTGATTTTACGAATTAATCAAAATGAACTGCATGAAGTATTTGCTAGTGATAAGTTTTTGTTCGTTTGTTTTGTTTCTTTCCTTCTTTTTTTGAGCGAGAGGACGAGAAATTGTGTATGTTTCGATTCCCCTCCGCGCGAATGTGTTTTTCTCCCCTTTTTTTTACCACTCACAACTTTCTTCTCGATTTTTAATGCCCGCGGATCGACCCTTTTCCAGATCTATTGTTTAAGTCACTACGCAATCTATTCCTCCGCTAGAAGATCCTCTTTTCTTTGACGTTTATTTTTTTCCTTCGTTTTTTGGTATTACCATTCGCCGTTACTGTCGTCATTTCATTTATTGTAACGTTTGTTCTTATTCTTTACGTTTTAATCGCACCGCCGTCGCTATTAATGCTACGATTACGCTCGTTAATATTCTTAGTGTTTACTGACGATGTCATTATTGCTATTCTCATTTTTTCATTAACTACTACTACGATCATTATTATTAATATTATTCTTATTCTTATATTATTACCTATTATCGTAATGATTATTTTATTCTAGGCATTAACGACGCGTTAATTATTTCGTGCGCTCGCTCTGAGGTTAATTTTTTCCGCCGTATTCGCTAGTTTTTAATTGTAACTATCGTACACATATACGATCATTTATAATCTACCACTGTATCTCTGTTACTTTATGACTTCACCGCATCTACCACTACTTACCTTTGTCGCTGCTAATAGTATTTGTCACTACCAACCCCTGTTTACTCTACTATTGCTACAGTTACTGTTACTGTCATCACTACTGTAACTATAACTGCTACTCCTCCTACTATCACTACTCTTACTCTTATTCTTACTCTTACTATTGCTGTAACCACTATCACTGTTAGTGCTACTACTATTACTATGACTACCTATACTGTATGACTACTATTACTACTACTAACTACTACTACTACTACTACTACACTACTACTACTACTACTACTACTACCACTACTACTACTACTACTACTACTACTACTACTACTACTACTACTACTACTACTACTACTACTACTACTACTACTACTACTACTACTATTACTATTACTATTACTACTACTACTACTACTACTACTACTACTACTACTACTACTACTACTACTACTATTACTACTACTACTACTACTACTATTACTACTACTACTACTATTACTACTACTATTACTACTACTACTACTACTACTACTACTACTATTACTATTACTACTACCACTACTACTACTACTCCTACTACTATTACTACTTCTATACTATTACTCTTACTATTACTACTACTACTGCTTCTACTACTACTATCACTTATACTATTGCTACTATCATTATAATTGCTACTGCTGTCATTTCTATTGTCACTTGTGTAATTCTTGATTTATTTCTTCCGTTTCCGTAATCTGTTGCTTCTTCTCGTAGTCTCCACTCTTCTCTTTTTCTCTCTCTATCTCTCTTTCACTCTCACTTTATCTCTCTCTCTCTCTCTCTCTCTCTTTACCATTATATACTTTACATTACTTCTACCTATTCTTATCATGATTATATTACTCTATTACAGTGTTACTCTATTACTCTGTACTAAGTAGCGCTACCGTTTCTGCTTCGATTACCATTTACTCTTACTCTGTAACCATCGGTGTGTTATTATGACTCGTATGTAATCGATGTTCTTGCCTGTTCTTTAATTATTCTCTCTTTTTGTTTTTTTTTATAAAGAAATGGTAAAAAGAAAAACCCAGTGCTCGCCTCCAAAAACCTTTTTGTCAACCCCGTTTGTGCGTGTTTATATCGGCTATCCGCCAGTTTTTTTCGTAGCGAGTCTAACCTTCTTTTCTTCTTCAACCATAACGCGAGAGTGCCGAATGCAAGAAAAAAAGAATTAATACTTTCCATGCGAGCGGGAAGAAAATCGTATATGTCCAATGTGTCAAGAGAAAATGATAAAAAAAAAGAGATAAGCAAAAATAAACCTGTCCGTTTTTTGTGTTCTTTCTGTGTCTCCGACTACCCATACATCTTCCTGCCTGCCATTTTTGTGGACCGTTCTTTCGATGTCGTGAGATTTGCGAAGCGACGACGCCGTTTTCTCGCCTATTTATACTTTCCATCTAACTTTTTCGTCCCGGCGTCGTTCGTCGAACTCTCACATCGTCGATACTTTCAACCGTCTGTATACTCTTGCGTCACTCTTTGATCATCCGTCATTTCACCTCCCACTGTTTGTGATTTTTTTTTTCTACCTTTCTGAGCAGTATTGTGCCGAAAGAATGCCACTCTGACCGATTCCTCGTGATTTGGTCAGAGCTTTTTTCGTTTCTTTCCCCCAGTTGTATCGACGTAACATCGAAGAAATGCTATGTGTGTATATATACAGATACGTGTCCTTCTTTTTGCCGGACAGGTCGGGCGTTGAAAAGATTCCGTACGATCCACCATCTCAATTTTTTAATTGATTCTTTCGAGCTATACTTGGAAATTGGTATTAAAAGATAAATATGATTTTATAGCGATTATTCCAGTCTCGCAGATTTCTGTTGGATAAGCGATGCTTTCTGTCCGTTGTGAGAATCCGAGTGATCGGTATTTTTATCTTAACACTTTGACTGCCATGATGGTCACCGGTGACCGGCGCCAAAATTTTACTGAAGATCCAAAATATTCGCAATGGGTAGTAAAAATCATTTTATAAATGCAGTTATTGCTAGAATAGTGATGCGATCTTTTGGTCTCCAATACCTGCACATTATTTACATTTTGCATAATTCAGTCAAACGCTGTAATATTTCATAGCATCGTCGTTCTAATATACGCTTGGCAGTCGACGTGTTAATCGCTTCGCGAACGAAAGCACGCGGAAATTTCTTGCAGCATTAAAAGAGGAACATGATTTTATAGCGACTACACTCGGCAATCAATGTATTAACACTTTGACTGCCGTGATGGTCACCGGTGACCGGCGCAAGAATTTTACTGAAGTTCCAAAATATTCGCAATGGGTAGCAATAATTATTTTATAAATGCAGTTATTGCTAGAATAGTGATGCGATCCTTTGGTCTCCAATACCTGCATATTATTTACATTTTGCATAATTCAGTCAAACGCCGTAGTATTTCATAGTATCGCCGTTCTAATACAGCAAAATACGCTTGGCAGTCAACGTGTTAATCGCTTCGCGAACGAAAGCACGCGAAGATTTCTCGCAGTTCCGATCGCGTTATTTTCGCAAATTGTCATTAAAAGAGGAAGATGATTTTATAGCGACTATTCGAGTGTCGCATATTTCTTTGAATAAGCAATGCTTTCTGTCCGTTGTAAGAATCCGGTATTTCTAATACCTGCACATTATTTATATATTGTACATTATTTTGCATAATTCAGTCAAACGCTGTAGTATTCCATAGCATCGCCGTTCTAATACAGCAAAATACGCTTGGCAGTCGACGTGTTAATCGCTTCGCGAACGAAAGCACGCCAAGATTTCTTACAGTGTTAATCGCTTCGCGAACGAAAGCACGCGATTTCTTGCAGTTTCGATCGCGTCCGTTCTCATAATCATGTAAATATAAAGAACACTCCGTAGCTTGATCGAAGATGATCTTGCCACCGGTTTTATTCGGGTACTTAGCGAAGGCAAAGTAGAAACAGGAATCTTTACGCAGCCCCGGCCTGTCCGCACAAACTGTCTTGTCCGCCTGTCTCTAATCACCGACTCACACGACGGAAAACGAGTCCGAAGCCATTTCCTCCGTTTTCTACGCGCGCGCACGCAATTTCGTGCGCGTCAGCACGTTCGCCATGCTCGAACTTCCGTTTCTCGTTCGAAAGCGGAGAACGACAAGCGTTCGTCGTCGAAGTGCGAAGTTCGCGCACGGCACGAGTGCGAATGAAAGAATTTCTGCGCACAAGCTCGCCCAAAACAATCGTTAGGAATTGTGCCTAGATGTTTAAAACACGTATTCTATGGGATCAACGTCATTACCTTTTTAGAGTTTGAGGAATGCATATGTGACCGAGAGTGAGAGGGAGTGAGCGAGAGAAGAAGAGCGAAAGAGAGAGAGAGAGGTAGAGATAGATTGAAACATACGATACCTAGGGAGCGATTCGAGGAAAGAGAAGTGGGTATAAATAAATCGTTATTCGCCCGATAATAGAGCACCCCGATCTTTTACTGAATCGTTCGAGATGCATCGGGATGGACAAGCGCGATCGGAAGCCATGTTCGTCAGTTGTTATATACTGTTGTGCCGCGTTTTTTTCGAACCGTTCGATATATAAAAGAGAAAGAGGGAGAGAGAGTGAAAGAGAAAGTGAGAGAGAGAGAGAGAGAGAAATTGATGGACACTTCCGATACGTCAGGGATTTTTCACGAGATCCATCGCGACGTTGGACGACCGAATTTCATTTATTCAAAGTTATCCTTAAGTGCATAGGCATCCACAGTGATCACGGTGAGCATATGAAAGACTCGATACTGTTGGTTTTTACTTTAGAACGTTTTTTTTTACGAATGATACTACAACCGTTTGCTCTACTATTACGTTTGAGGATAGTCGCGGTACGATGACAATTTCTCGAAAGTCTCATTTGTTCAGTTTATATGCATAGGTCATTTCTCACGCGTACTACGACTTATCCGTATATGCTGAGCACGGCGGGAAAGTTTAATTTAAGATGGATGTCGTTCTTATCTCTGACGAGCTTGGCCATTGCTGTACTATCGTTTTATATTGTCAACCGTAGCAGCATAGCTAAGTCTATTAACTAGTTGCACTCTATAATTTCGTACTCCATATATCATATTCTACTTGTACCTATAGCGCTCCGTATACCTATGTAGCTCTACATCTGTCTGTATACTATATACATGCTATATATACACTTATCTTCAATGTATATACATGTACTATATCCTATCCCTTTTTTCTACCTTTTACAAAGTCTCTTTAATCTGTGTACGAACGTGACTTATCGGCGACTTTTGCTGCATTTCACTGTTTCTTTCCGGCTTCGTACTATGGATGCCTCTAACAAATACGACATACGGGACGCCTCCACCTGATGCCGCTGTGATATTTACATTAGACGGGAGAAAAATAAGTGGATGCGAACGACCGCAGTCGTTTCATGGCGAACGGTGCATTCCGGCAATGAAAACCGTGGCGTTTTCGGTACCACGCCTAACTTGCGATGTCAGTTTTGCGTCACGTTCTGCCCTCGTAACGATTTCGATCCCGATCACTTAACCTTGGCCATGAAACATTCCGATCCGACGAATTGCACAATCATTGTTCTCGCTCGCCGTCGGAATGTTGCACAATTTTTTTCGTACCACGCCGTCGACGTCGAAAAATTGTTCTCCGCGCGTCAGTGTGGCCGCGCAGAAAGAAATGTCGGTTCGCTCGAGAATCTTTGAAGCGACTCGGGAAGTTTTTCACTGTCCGTACTGTATCGACAGCTTTGTTCGCTTCGTGCAGTTGCTCGGTCGTTTTTGCGGGCCTACGTGATCGCATTGTTTTTTCTCGAGCCTTTTTCGTTCTTTCTCTGTACTCTGTTCTTTTCCATTAACTCTTCTTCCAGCTCGGATCGTCGAATCTCTTGCTATACCACTGTCTATCGCCGTCTTCCTCCTCACCGACTACCTACGACCGGCCTACCAGAACTCTACTCCAATTCTACTGCTACTACTACTACTACTACTACTATCTCTGCTATTCTGCTACTATCACCATCACCATCATTTTTCTACTACCGATACTACCGCCATCGTTATTATAGCTATCGTATTACTTTTATCTATTACTCTATTACTATTACGTATTACTAACGTCACTGCTGTTACTGTCGCTGCCGCTAGTGCTGTTTACTACTACTGCTACTACTACTACTTTTACTATTACTACTTGCTCGTACTCTTCTCGTTTTCCGATTTCTCAGCGAGACACTCTCCTGCATGAAGCTGTCCTCTGTTGTGCTGCATCAGAAAAACACATCCACACAATAGCACACGAAAGAATAAAACTGCGAAACCGCATTTTACCTGCTCGCTGAAGAATAAGAGAAAGAGGAGGTTCGGTGTCTGAACCGAGTAAGGAGAGGTTTAATCAGGAACATAGTCTCGAACGTAACACGTAAGATTTTGACGACTGTTGTTTGTCGTAATGTGAGAAATCGTATCGCACAGTATAACGAGGTTGTTTCGAGTGCAGGAGTATTAGCGGTAGATACGTGTACGTAATTTGTCACGAAAGTACTCGGGGTAATGTACCGTTTTATGACCGAGAGTACTTCACCTGTCATGCGACACAGTGGACTTCGTTGAAGTGTATATTTGCGTAATCGCACAATTAGGATACGCTAATTTACGCGACTTCGTTTGAATGCGACTGATTTTACGCCGTATAACAATCTAGTTTAATGTACGCGCGCCTACGTTTTAATCCGATGGACTTAATTAAGTTAGTGTAGTAGAATCGATTGATTCGTTTGTCGAACGTGCGAGTGCGTTGCTCAGTTTTTTTTACTGGAACTCGAAAGTAATTATTCCGCGTTCGTTCAGGAAGCATTCCAGATATTATCTACCCTGCGTGCGTAAGATACGATTTATAACAGTGCGTATCTTCGTCAGGAGGCTATTTCAAGGAAAATTCGACAAAGTGTACTTCTACGTCAAACCCGTATATATCTAACATCCTTGAAAATAACAAGAAGGAATTAATCTAAAACCGATTATGATAAATGAGTAATCGGTAACAATTAATTGGCTTACGCTCTCCCGTTCACCTTTTAACCGCGCTTCTTTTTAAATGTTCCCCTTTTTAACTACATTAAATGTTTTAACCCGATGGACTTAATTAAGTTAGCGTAGTAGAATCAATTGATTCGTTTGCCGAACGTGCGAGTGCGTTGCTCATTTTTTTTACTGGAACTCGAAAGTAATTATTCCGCGTTCGTTCAGGAAACATTCCAGATATTATCTACCCTGCGTGCGTAAAATACGATTTATAACAAGCCTATAACAGTGCGTATCTTCATCAGCAGGCTATTTCAAGGAAAATTCGACAAAGTGTACTACGTCAAAACCGTATATATCTACCATCCTTGAAAATGACAAGAAGGAATTACTCTAAAACCGATTATGATAAATGATTAATCGGTACCAATTAATTGGCTTACGCTCTCCCGTTCACCTTTTAACCGCGCTTCTTTTTAAATGTTCCCCTTTTTAACTACATTAAACGTTTTAACCCGATGGACTTAATTAAGTTAGCGTAGTAGAATCAATTGATTCGTTTGTCGAACGTGCGAGTGCGTTGCTCAGTTTTTTTTACTGGAACTCGAAAGTAATTATTCCGCGTTCGTTCAGGAAACATTCCAGATATTATCTACCCTGCGTGCGTAAAATACGATTTATAACAAGCCTACAACAGTGCGTATCTTCATCAGCAGGCTATTTCAAGGAAAATTCGACAAAGTGTACTTCTACGTCAAAACCGTATATATCTACCATCCTTGAAAATGACAAGAAGGAATTAATCTAAAACCGATTATGAGAAATGAGTAATCGGTAGCAATTAATTGGCTTACGCACTCCCGTTCACCTTTTAACCGCGTTTCTTTTTAAATGTTCCCCCTTTTAACTACGTTAAACGTTTTAACCCGATGCACTTAATTAAGTTAGCGTAGTAGAATCAATTGATTCGTTTGTCGAACGTGCGAGTGCGTTGCTCAGTTTTTTTTACTGGAACTCGAAAGTAATTATTCCGCGTTCGTTCAGGAAACATTCCAGATATTATCTACCCTGCGTGCGTAAAATACGATTCATAACAAGCCTATAACAGTGCGTATCTTCATCAGCAGGCTATTTCAAGGAAAATTCGACAAAGTGTACTTCTACGTCAAAACCGTATATATCTACCATCCTTGAAAATGACAAGAAGGAATTACTCTAAAACCGATTATGATAAATGAGTAATCGGTAACAATTAATTGGCTTACGCTCTCCCGTTCACCTTTTAACCGCGCTTCTTTTTAAATGTTCCCCTTTTTAACTACATTAAATGTTTTAACCCGATGGACTTAATTAAGTTAGCGTAGTAGAATCGATTGATTCGTTTGTCGAACGTGCGAGTGCGTTGCTCAGTTTTTTTTACTGGAACTCGAAAGTAATTATTCCGCGTTCGTTCAGGAAACATTCCAGATATTATCTACCCTGCGTGCGTAAAATACGATTTATAACAAGCCTATAACAGTGCGTACCTTCATCAGCAGGCTATTTCAAGGAAAATTCGACAAAGTGTACTTCTACGTCAAAACCGTATATATCTACCATCCTTGAAAATAACGAGAAGGAATTAATCTAAAACCGATTATGATAAATGAGTAATCGGTAACAATTAATTGGCTTACGCTCTCCCGTTCACCTTTTAACCGCGCTTCTTTTTAAATGTTCCCCTTTTTAACTACATTAAACGTTTTAACCCGATGGACTTAATTAAGTTAGCGTAGTAGAATCGATTGATTCGTTTGTCGAACGTGCGATGGCGTTGCTCAGTTTTTTTTACTGGAACTCGAAAGTAATTATTCCGCGTTCGTTCAGGAAACATTCCAGATATTATCTACCCTGCGTGCGTAAAATACGATTTATAACAAGCCTATCACAGTGCGTATCTTCATCAGCAGGCTATTTCAAGGAAAATTCGACAAAGTGTACTTCTACGTCAAAACCGTATATATCTACCATCCTTGAAAATAACAAGAAGGAATTATTCTAAAACCGATTATGATAAATGATTAATCGGTACCAATTAATTGGCTTACGCTCTCCCGTTCACCTTTTAACCGCGCTTCTTTTTAAATGTTCCCCTTTTTAACTACATTAAACATTTTAACCCGATGGACTTAATTAAGTTAGCGTAGTAGAATCAATTGATTCGTTTGTCGAACGTGCGAGTGCGTTGCTCAGTTTTTTTTACTGGAACTCGAAAGTAATTATTCCGCGTTGGTTCAGGAAACATTCCAGATATTATCTACCCTGCGTGCGTAAAATACGATTTATAACAAGCCTATAACAGTGCGTATCTTCATCAGCAGGCTATTTCAAGGAAAATTCGACAAAGTGTACTTCTACGTCAAAACCGTATATATCTACCATCCTTGAAAATGACAAGAAGGAATTACTCTAAAACCGATTATGATAAATGAGTAACCGGTACCAATTAATTGGCTTACGCTCTCCCGTTCACCTTTTAACCTTTTAGGTACGGCGGAATTCTGCGTGTGGCTATTTCCCTAGACGGCTAAGTTTAAAAAATTTTTTTTTTGAAACGATACAGCACTGCAATGTCTAACGGACAATGCCGTTCTCTACAAGAGTACATTGGAAATAAGATTTTGATGATTAAATTATTTTTTTTTTTTAAATATATTGCACGTACTCTAATTTTAACAATTCCCTTTAATAATTAATAATACAATTGGGTATTATATATTTTAAAACATAGTACGACACATAAATCCACGTCACAACCTTAACACACATAGCTTGATCTTCGTCTTCTATCGTTTTTTTGAACACAGCATACAATTTCGTAACGCTATTTTAGATTTTTTGGATTTACAATATAATTTAAAATGTTTTGTGATTGGTCTGAACGGCCGATCAACGAAACTATTTGCTGCAGCTAACGTGAAAGATGGCATCTGCGTAATCTTAACACACATAGCTTGATCTTCGTCTTGTATCGTTTTTTGAACATACCATACAATTTCGTAACGCTATTTTAGATTTTTTGGATTTACAATATGATTTAAAATGCTTTGTGATTGGTCTGAACGGCCGATCAACGAAACTATTTGCTGCAGCTAACGTGAAAGATGGCATCTGCGTAATCTTAACACACATAGCTTGATCTTCGTCTTCAATCGTTTTTTGAACATAGCATACAATTTCGTAACGCTATTTTAGATTTTTTGGATTTACAATATGATTTAAAATGTTTTGTGATTGGTCTGAACGGCCGATCAACGAAACTATTTGCTGCAGCGAACGTGAAAGATGGCATCTGCGTAATCTTAACACACATAGCTTGATCTTCGTCTTCAATCGTTTTTTGAACATAGCATACAATTTCGTAACGCTATTTTAGATTTTTTGGATTTACAATATGATTTAAAATGTTTTGTGATTGGTCTGAACGGCCGATCAACGAAACTATTTGCTGCAGCTAACGTGAAAGATGGCATCTGCGTAATCTTAACACACATAGCTTGATCTTCGTCTTCAATCGTTTTTTGAACATGCCATACAATTTCGTAACGCTATTTTAGATTTTTTGGATTTCCAATATGATTTAAAATGTTTTGTGATTGGTCTGAACGGCCGATCAACGAAACTATTTGCTGCAGCTAACATGAAAGATGGCATCTGCGTAATCTTAACACACATAGCTTGATCTTCGTTTTCAATCGTTTTTTGAACGTAGCATACAATTTCGTAACGCTATTTTAGATTTTTTGGATTTACAATATGATTTAAAATGCTTTGTGATTGGTCTGAACGGCCGATCAACGAAATTATTTGCTGCAGCTAACGTGAAAGATGGCATCTGCGTAATCTTAATACACATAGCTTGATCTTCGTCTTCTATCGTTTGTTGAACATACCATACAATTTCGTAACGCTATTTTAGATTTTTTGAATTTACAATATGATTTAAAATGTTTTGTGATTGGTCTGAACGGCCGATCAACGAAACTATTTGCTGCAGCTAACGTGAAAGGTGGCATCTGCGTAATCTTAACACACATAGCTTGATCTTCGTCTTCAATCGTTTTTTGAACATAGCATACAATTTCGTAACGCTATTTTAGATTTTTTGGATTTACAATATGATTTAAAATGTTTTGTGATTGATCTGAACGGCCGATCAACGAAACTATTTGCTGCAGCTAACGTGAAAGATGGCATCTGCGTAATCTTAACACACATAGCTTGATCTTCGTTTTTTATCGTTTTTTGAACACAGCATACAATTTCGTAACGCTATTTTAGATTTTTTGGATTTACAATATGATTTAAAATCTTTTGTGATTGGTCTGAACGGCCGATCAACGAAACTATTTGCTGCAGCTAACGTGAAAGATGGCATCTGCGTAATCTTAACACACATAGCTTGATCTTCGTTTTCTATCGTTTTTTGAACATAGCATACAATTTCGTAACGCTATTTTAGATTTTTTTGATTTACAATATGATTTAAAATGTTTTGTGATTGGTCTGAACGGCCGATCAACGGAACTATTTGCTGCAGCTACCGTGAAAGATGGCATCTGCGTAAACCACTATACTGGCGTGTCGTCCTAAAAGATGATATCTGTGAAAGCCACTGTAGTGGCGCCGTCGTCCTGAAAGATGATATCCGCGAAAGCCACTATAGTGGCACGTCGTATCTAAAAGGTTAACCGCGCTTCTTTTTAAATGTTCCCCTTTTTAACTATACTAAACGATCAGTACGTACAACCGCATTAGCACCGACTTATTCTACGGTTCGAAAATTGATTACGTGCAAACCGCTGTGCGGGAATCTTAACACTTTATGGACCGCTATTGACTGAAGATGCCACTCGCTACCGACCGACTCTGTTTTGGATATCGTGCAGGAATTGTATTTGTGCCTATTGGTAAAGCTTTATAACTCAAAAATACTAATTGTGTTGTTGAGAATCCTTTGGTTTTAAAGCAGTGTAATTATAATTTCATTTAGAATTGTCATAATATCATTTGATATTTATTTTATCTAGTATAACCGTTGACCACTGAAAAGCCGATTAATCGGCTACCGGTAAATAACAGTTGAAACTGAAAAGCCGATTAATCGGCTAGCGGTCGATAAAGTGTTAATTGACACTCTTCGATCATTCAACGCTCCCAGCGTAGTAAAAATGGCCCGACGTATCAGGACTATGATTCACAAGACGCTTATCACGACCAAGCAATTAGGATAAGAGAAGGAAGTGCATGAACAAAAATTACGTCGACGCGTCTTGTTTACGTCAATCTCTTCTACGTTTCACGTTCCCTTTCGGTACGGTGTCTCACGTCGTCGTCATCGATGATGCCAAAAGACGATGGACCGGTTCAGCATTCGCGGGAAAAAAGTATTACTACGATAAACGATATTATCATTACTGTTACTGTTATTATAATTGTCCTTGCGGCGACTCACGTCATCGTCGTGTATCTTCGATCGATATTCGTATTTAAGGTTAACGAGTACAGCGTACTGCGGACACTGACGACATTCTGAGGAACGTTTTAAGAGAGCCTAAGCTAACGTGCGTGACACTTTTTTAATCATATCGATTTAATCCTATCGGAACACACGGACGCGTATGCGCAGACGTACGTGTTTTCGTCGAAAATGTTGACGGATTCGGACTGATAGCGAACGGACGAGTCTGCTTGTCGATGAACGAGACGTTTCATCGGGAAAAAGCGAGGAGAACATTTTCGATCGAAGACCATCAAGACCCACGCCTGCGATCTCTCATACTTTCGTCGACTTTGGTTTTTTCAGCAAGAGGTTCGAAGCGGAGCTACGCGGTCGCGACTTCCGTAACTATACATATATGTATAATGTCAATTGCAAATCAGTATATTGCATTCAGGCAGCGGGTGCGCAGCGCCGATTGAGAATTTATCGATTAACGTAAAAATGAGAAAAATAAGAAACTGTTACGATTAAGCTAGGCGAAAAAAAAACATGCGCGCGTTAGAGTGCATACCGAATTGTAAACACACGTCGTATACACGTACATACCTATACATATATAGATATATGAATATAATTATAATACGGGAGGACTATCCGTTAAGGTATGTTAAATAATTGCGAGCGCGTGATAGTTTATTGTCGTCAGGTAAGTCGACGCCGGTACTTTTTCGCTGGGTACTTAGCGAAATGAAGAGGAGTAGAGGTGAGAGAGAGAGAAAGGAAGGGAGAGGTGTTATTGTAAATCGTTTTTCCTTCACAGTCCGTGTCGCGAGGTACGATCTTCCGAGAATGGACGGATTTCGTACTTTAGCCGCTCTTTTATCAAACAAAAAAAAAAGAAAAAACCCGGAGAAAGGTCGTCGATATCGATCCACGGTTCTTGACCTATTCACGACGGGAACGCCGTTACTTACATTCCCCGTGCACTTTGTCGATGATGCCACGATTTCTGGTACAGATCGTGTAGATGTAAAAAAAAACAATCATTATCTTTTAATGCCTAAGATTTAAGTGAGAACGAGAGGTGCGGTAACGAAACTGTCGTTCTTCGTTGTTCGTCACGAATCTGTCGGAGAACACCAATTAAGTATTATATGACACAGTCAATTTCTTAGTTGGCGTTTAAAAGCGATTAATTGTAACGGTGAAGAAAAAAGAAAATTAAGGTTAAGGATGAAAGTCAAGGGAATAAGATGTATGTGGGTAATTAGGCGGACAGTCGCGCAAACGATTGGCTTGAAGTGAATGAAGGGGAGATTGTTGGCCGGATGATAACAAAATTGACTAATGGAAGAATCTGAAGTAAACGATGATTTTGTGAAATTGGAAACTGACGTTCGAGAGTCTCGTCTCTCCCTTGTTTCGTGCTCCCTTCATTCGTTCCTCTCGAATTTTTGCTCGTTCGCCACGTCCCTTTTTCGCCAGGCAAACGACGTTATGTCGTTGAACGTTTAACGTAATGAACTACAGCTTTCACAAAGACTCGACACATGTAATAAAATTGCATTCAATTCGCTAATTTGGCATGTATAATATTTATATTTTTATTAACGGAATATGTCTGTCAGTAGTCTCATTGATAATTGTGAGCACTATACAAATAGACGCGCACTATATGTTAATTAAAATCGTTTCCTTTGATTCAAAGAACGAATTTAACGGAAGCATTGGTATACAGAAAATATACTTTAACACTTTGACTGCCGTGCATATTTTACTATATTGAAACCGCAACGTGAAGTACTACAGAATATGATTGAATTGCGCAAAATGAAAATAATGCGAAAGTATCGGTGACTAAAGAATTTAATCACTATTTAATTGAAACCGCCACGTGATGTAGTACTACAGAATATAATTGAATTGCGCAAAATTAAAATAATGCAAAGGTATCGGTGACCAAAGAATTGAATCACTATTTAATTGAAACCGCCACGTGATGAAGTACTACAGAATATGATTGAGTTGCGCAAAATGAAAATAATGCCAAGGTATCGGTGGCCAAAGAATTGAATCACTATTTAATTGAAACCGCCACGTGATGAAGTACTACACAATATGATTGAGTTGCGCAAAATGAAAATAATGCCAAGATATCGGTGGCCAAAGAATTGAATCACTATTTAATTGAAACCGCAACGTGATGAAGTACTACAGAATATGATTGAATTGCGCAAAATGAAAATAATGCAAAGGTATCGGTGACCAAAGAATTGAATCACTATTTAATTGAAACCCCAACGTGATGAAGTACTACAGAATATGATTGAGTTGCGCAAAATGAAAATAATGCGAAGGTATCGGTGACCAAAGAATTGAATCACTATTTAATTGAAACCGCAACGCGATGAAGTACTACAGAATATGATTGAATTGCGTAAAATGAAAATAATGCGAAGGTATCGGTGACTAAAGAATTGAATCACTATTTAATTGAAACCGCAACGTGAAGTACTACAGAATATGATTGAATTGCGCAAAATTAAAATAATGCGAAGGTATCGGTGACCAAAGAATTGAATCACTATTTAATTGAAACCGCAACGTGATGAAGTACTACAGAATATGATTTAATTGCGCAAAATTAAAATAATGCGAAGGTATCGGTGACAAAAGAATTGAATCACTATTTAATTGAAACCGCAACGTGGCAAAGTGGTACAGAATATGATTGAGTTGCGCAAAATGAAAATAATGCCAAGGTATCGGTGGCCAAAGAATTGAATCACTATTTAATTGAAACCGCAACGTGATGAAGTACTACAGAATATGATTGAGTTGCGCAAAATGAAAATAATGCGAAGGTATCGGTGGCCAAAGAATAGAATCACTATTTAATTGAAACCGCAACGCGATGAAGTACTACAGAAAATGATTGAGTTGCGCAAAATGAAAATAATGCGATGGTATCGGTAACCAAAGAATTGAATCACTATTTAATTGAAACCGCAACGTGACGAAGTACTACAGAATACGATTAAATTGCGCAAAATTAAAATAATGCAAAGGTATCGGTGACCAAAGAATTTAATCACTATTTAATTGAAACCCCAACGTGATGAAGTACTACAGAATATGATTGAATTGCGCAAAATGAAAATAATGCGAAGGTATCGGTGCCCAAAAAATTGAATCACTATTTAATTGAAACTCCAATGTGATGAAGTACTACAGAATATGATTGAATTGCGCAAAATGAAACGGAATGCGAAGGTATCGGTGACCAAAGAATTGAATCACTATTTAATTGAAACCGCAACGCGATGAAGTACTACAGAATATGATTGAATTGCGCAAAATGAAAATAATGCGAAGGTATCGGTGGCCAAAGAATTGAATCACTATTTAATTGAAACCGCCACGTGATGTAGTACTACAGAATATGATTGAATTGCGCAAAATTAAAATAATGCAAAGGTATCGGTGACCAAAGAATTGAATCACTATTTAATTGAAACCCCAACGTGATGTAGTACTACAGAATATGATTAAATTGCGCAAAATGAAAATAATGCGAAGGTATCGGTGACCAAAGAATTGAATCACTATTTAAATGAAACCCCAACGGGATGAAGTACTACAGAATATGATTGAATTGCGCAAAATGAAAATAATGCCAAGGTACCGGTGGCCAAAAAATTGAATCACTATTTAATTGAAACCGCAACGTGATGAAGTACTACAGAATATGATCGAATTGCGCAAAATGAAAATAATGCAAAGGTATCGGTGACCAAAGAATTGAATCACTATTTAATTGAAACCGCAACGTGATGAAGTACTACGGAATATGATTGAATTGCGCAAGATTAAAATAATGCAAAGGTATCGGTGACCAAAAAATTGAATCACTATTTAATTGAAACCGCAACGTGATGTAGTACTACAGAATATGATTGAATTGCGCAAAATGAAAATAATCCAAAGGTATCGGTGACCAAAGAATTGAATCACTATTTAATTGAAACCCCAACGTGATGAAGTACTACAGAATATGATTTAATTGTGCAAAATTAAAATAATGCGAGGTATCGGTGACCAAAGAATTGAATCACTATTTAATTGAAACCGCAACGTGATGATAGTACTACACAATATGATTGAATTGCGCAAAATGAAAATAATGCGAAGGTATCGGTAACCGAATAATTGAATCACTATTTAATTGAAACCGCCACGTGATGTAGTACTACAGAATATGATTGAATTGCGCAAAATTAAAATAATGCCAAGATATCGGTGGCCAAAGAATTGAATCACTATTTAATTGAAACCGCAACGTGACGAAGTGGTACAGAATATGATTGAGTTGCGCAAAATGAAAATAATGCGAAGGTATCGGTGACCAAAGAATTGAATTACTCTTTAACATTAATTGCATTTGCAAAATTATAAATGCTACCGATTGGGTATTTTTTGAATTTTTCTTGGGACCTTTTGCGCCGGTCACCGATGACCACCATGGCAGCCAACGTGTTAAAATGAATACATTGACCCTTGAACCATCATTTACCACGTTTAACTCTAAATCGCAACGTTAAATTAAATTCTTTGAACGTCCTGCTAACATAATAGTTGACTTTTCTAGAATCTCAAAACGGAAGCTGCATTTTCATTACGGTGAACTTCAACGAGCGCACTGACGCGCACGATGGTACCTGTCATTGTCGCCATTTGCAATCTCGAGATCGAAACGGACGACAATCGGCGAATCATGACAAGAATAATCGATTCGCAAACACTACGCTTCATTCTTGATTCGATGAACGACGGAGAATAGAACCGATATTCAAGTTTTCGCTGTACACTAATCGTTTCATCGTAATATTTGACGTTCTGGACGCTATTGCCAGAAAGAAGGAACAGATGACAGTGACGTCTCGACTCGACGCGATCAATTGAGAGTGCGTGGTGAATTTAAAAGTGAATTTAATTATCTCAAGCACGGAATTCCGTGCGTTGGCGTTAGACGAGTATATTATATTATATACAGATATGAATATTATAAATACATATTAAATTTAGATTTATATTATATTATATATATATGTATGTATAAGAGAGTATAATGTATAGAGAAGAAGATGAGAAAGACATGGCGACGACAGGATATAGCAGAGTGACGCAATGGATATATGCAATAGATATATCCACATTTTGTCATTGTCATTTACCACCTTGCCTGTTTTCATCATTTTTTCGTTGAAACAAACTCACGACGCTCGATGCAACCGTATTTTTAAAGTTTCGTATTATGAGGGAAGGAGAAAAAATGAGAATAGCCACGTTATTTTCTTCACGAACACTTCTTTATTTTTCTCGCACGTTCATATACGAAATAGTTCACCAACGAAAATACAGTATTTATGACGTGTTCGGAATTTTGGTAAACTGACGCGGTCTTGCAAGATTTCAGGAGTTAACGCTGAGATCTAGAAATCTGTCTAATTCGCATTTTCGTTTTTACTTAACTGCGAAGTTGTAGATGTGTTTAAATGGAAATACCACCGACATAATACGGATGCTGGTACAGAATCAGTGGCAGTGAAAGAAAATGCTGTTGCTCTTGCATTTCTTCCGCTTCTTGCTGTTTCTCAGGCGCTGGTGTCGGTGGAGCTTCTGTCGGTGCAATTTTTTCAACTGCCGGAGATTCGTTATTCAGAGTCGTTCCTGCTGGTGTTAATAATTCCGACGAATCTGTGACGGGAAAGTAATCGTTCCGTTTATTTCTGCTCGGCAATGATAAGCAGTTCTTAATTGCGCAGAAGATTGCCAGGTTTAGTCACTAAGAAACTGTATACCCATTTTTCTTTGTTATTTGAGAACTAGCGAAAAGACTAAATCCGGTAAAAAATGATCACTTATACAGTTCCTCGATATACACAATTGATGTAACCGCACAATCGTTAGTGATTCTGACAACAATTCTTGGACTTTGGAATGTGAACATAATTAAGGGTAAGTACATTATATCTTCTCAATTCCACAGCGAATATTGAAAGAAATAAGAACAGCACAGACATTTGATGAATTACTCCCAAATTAAAATACCTCAGACGCATTTTAATTTGTGCTAAACCTGAAAACCTTGGGTAGTGAAGAAAATATGCTTACGGGTAATATATAAAAATGTAGGAACATAAAATTATTCTTCGACATTCATTATCGTTAGTTTGAAGCACACTGGTATAACTCGGCAATGATGTACGTGGCTACAAAAAATTCCCGCAGACGCAGGTTGTGCCATTGGACGATCTCCGTTTACGAGACGAAATTATAAAATTGGTCGATATAATTGGGAGCGAATTCGAGAATTCTTGGACTTTGGAGTATGAACATAATTAAGGGTAAGTACATTATATCTTCTCAATTCCACAACGAATATTGAAAGAAATAAGAACAGCACAGACATAATGAATTACTCGAAAATTAAAATACCTCGGTCGCATGTTCATTTGTGCTAAACCTGAAAACCTTGGGTAGTGAAGAAAATATGCTTACGGGTACTATATAAAAATATAAGAACATAAAATTATTCTTCGACATTCATTATCGTTAGTTTGAAGCACACTGGTATAACTCGGCAATGATATATGTGGCCTACAAAAAATTCCCGCAGACGCAGGTTGTGCCATTGGGCGATTTCCGTTTACGAGACGAAATTATAAAATTGGTCGATACAATTGGGAGCGAATTCGAGAATTCTTGGACTTTGGAGTGCGAACATAATTGAGGGTAAGTACATTATATATTCTCAATTCCACAGCGAATATTGAAAGAAATAAGCACAGCACAGGCATTTGATGATTTACTCCCAAATTAAAATACCTCAGACGCATGTTCATTTGTGCTAAACCTGAAAACCTTGGGTAGTGAAGAAAATATGCTTACGGGTACTATATAAAAATATAAGAACATAAAATTATTCTTCGACATTCATTATCGTTAGTTTGAGGCACACTGGTATAACTTGGCAATGATGTATGTGGCTACAAAAAATTCCCGCAGACGCAGGTTGTGCCATTGG
Organism: Cryptocheilus praepositus; assembly: GCA_033815515.1. Taxonomy (NCBI): domain Eukaryota; kingdom Metazoa; phylum Arthropoda; class Insecta; order Hymenoptera; family Pompilidae; genus Cryptocheilus; species Cryptocheilus praepositus. The sequence continues at coordinate 6,162,049 of JAWWQZ010000303.1, read as the reverse complement.
GCGATCCCGGTTTACGAGACGAAATTATAAAATTGGTCGATATAATTGGGAGCGAATTCGAGAATTCTTGGACTTTGGAGTGCGAACATAATTAAAGGTAAGTACATTATGTCTTCTCAATTCCACAACGAAAATTGAAAGAAATAAGAACAGCACAGGCATTTGATGAATTACTCCCAAATTAAAATACCTCAGACGCATTTTAATTTGTGCTAAACCTGAAAACCTTCGGTAGTGAAGAAAATATGCTTACGGGTACTATATAAAAATATAAGAACATAAAATTATTCTTCGACATTCATTATCGTTAGTTTGAAGCACACTGGTATAACTCGGCAATGATGTATGTGGCTACAAAAAATCCCGCAGACGCAGGTTGTGCCATTGGGCGATCTCCGTTTACGAGACGAAATTATAAAATTGGTCGATACAATTGGGAGCGAATTCGAGAATTCCTGGACTTTGGAGTGCGAACATAATTAAGGGTAAGTACATTATATCTTCTCAATTCCACAACGAATATTGAAAGAAATAAGAACAGCACAGGCTAATGAATTACTCGAAAATTAAAATACCTCGGTCGCATGTTCATTTGTGCTAAACCTGAAAACCTTCGGTAGTGAAGAAAATATGCTTACGGGTACTATTATATATAAAAATATAGGAACATAAAATTCTTCGACATTCATTATCGTTAGTTTGAAGCACACTGGTATAACTCGTCAATGATGTATGTGGCTACAAAAAATTCCCGCAGACGCAGGTTGTGCCATTGGGCGATCTCCGTTTACGAGACGAAATTATAAAATTGGTCGATATAATTGGGAGCGATCTCGAGAGATCGTTAACTCCGGAAGCAAGATGACCTTAGCAGAACACCGAGAAGGTAATCCACGGTAGTCAGAGATGCATGCAAGTACATACTGGCTTCGTCCTTCACAACCCTTCGACGAAACCGTCGACTCGAAGTGAAATGTACGATAATTACCCTCGTAAAACCGTCTGCACTCAGTACTAACTACTGAAGGTAACGTCCGAAGTTCCTGAATGCACGAAAATATTTACGGCAGAGATTATTACTCGGATTATGCGCGGTCGTTGTTAAGATAGATATATCAAAAATAGTCTACAGCGATCGAGCAAATATTTACCGGTGGCGCTAAATATCAAAACACAAATCGCAACATTTCAATTGCACGCAGTATGAAGCGGAATTTTTTAAAAATGGACTAAGAACAAGTCATGGGAAGGTGGATTTAACACGTTGACTGCCATGGGGGTCATCGGTGACCGACGCAAAAGGTCTCACGAAAAATTCAACAAATATCCAATCGGTAGCATTTATAATTTTATAAATGTAATTAATATTAAATAGTCATTCAATTCTTTGGTATTTGATACCTTTGCATTATTTTCAATTTGCACAATTCAATCAGATTCTGTAGTACTTCATCACGTTGCGGTTTTAATGTAGTAAAATACGCATGGCAGTCAAAGTGTTAAGGATGCATCTTGCAATTTTTTACCTTGACTGTTCGGTGTCTGATTAACGTCGGAAGATGCGGCTTGTCTGGTAATTTGTGGCAATTCGGACAGAGGCACTACGTAGACGGTATCCTGAGACGGATCCTGCGGCAGAACTTGGACGGTATATATTGGAACAGCGTTTGTTTTTGCATCTCTTCCGACGGTCACCTAATTTACGGCACAGATAACAAATAACGTAAACGTCCGGTACAATAAAACATTGTACAGTAAAGCCTGTTTTTGTGCGGTCCTTTTTTATGCGATTGGTTTTGTGCGATTTTTTTTTTATGCGGTATATGAATCTAAGCGGCGTTAGCACCAGTTTAATGTTTCCTATCAATGTACATATACATGTTGTGGACGAAATATATGAATGTGTAATTAATCGAAACGTTACCGAAAACGCGTCAACGTTATTATCTGAAATTAGTGCGCTCGCACATCACTTCGGCGGAGAAGGCTTTCATTCTTTCGGCGATAATGACCTGGACGAGATGATTGAGGACCAAACTGTCGATGATAGCGACATTATCAATTGTTTGATAGATTATGAAAATGGACAAGAAGAACCGGAATCTATTACAGCAGATAAAATATATGCAGGGATCCAGATCTCGAAAAAGTAGAAACGCATTTTCTTAAAATAGATACCAATGCGGAAAGACGCTTAAAATTCCAAAAAGAGCTGAGATCATGCATGTCTCACTATCGTGGCGTTTACAAGCAATTGACCAGTCGACCGTCGTCACAAAAACTGATCACTGAGTTTATGGTACCAAAAAACAAATCAATTTAAATCCTATCTTTAAGCGACGAAAGCGATTTTCAACCAATTCATAACAAGAAGATGCGCGTTTTAGATTACGATGAGTAGCAGCAAACTATTTAATGTATAATGTGAAAACTTCTCCATGTATATGTACAATGAAGAATTAAATATTTTTAGAATTTCTTTAGGTCTAATTTAATTATTTAATTTAATTGAAAGCATTCTCTCATCTATTTCATAAATCATTGATGTACTTTCTAAGTCCGACTTTTTTTATGCGGTCCCTATCCACCGCACAAAAACAGGTTTTACTGTATAAATTAATAAAATTGTATATTAAATACGTAAGCGATTTTGGACAAACAACTTATCGATGCAGAATTTATTTAAGTGAACTAACCTCTTCCTTCGTTTTTGAGTTAGCAGGACTGTCTACAGTATCGCTTTTCTCTGGCATATCGTCCTTATTACTTTCCGCAGTCTCGAGGATCTCGGCATTCTTTCCCTGCATTATTTCCGCAACCTTTTCCTTCGATTCCTCTTGCAAGTTTTCTGGCTTTTCCGCAGGTCGGTCTTTCGCATTGTCTTCTTCTGGCTTCTCTGCGGATTGACTTTCAACGTTGGCAGCTCTGCTTAGAACCTCACTTGAAGCTTTTTCCGGATTCTTCAAGATACACAAAAATACAAATCTCATAATAAAATTATAATGTACAATCAAACGATTTTGCATTTACCCTCCTGTAGTGCGGATTATACTAAGACAGTTGTACCCATATGACTAATTAAAAAATTGTTTAACACCGCATGTACGCTGGACTTTATTCTATGTAACCATAAGTCTTTCTATGTAACTTTTATGGGGCCATAAGACTTTCTATGTAACTTCTATGGAACCATAAGACTTTCTATGTAACTTCTATATAACCATAAGACTTTCTATGTAACTTCTATGGAACCATAAGAATTTCTATGTAACTTCTATATAACCATAAGACTTTCTATGTAACTTCTATGGAACCATAAGACTTTCTATGTAACTTCTATGGAACCATAAGACTTTCTATGTAACTTCTATGGAACCATAAGACTTTCTATGTAACTTCTATGGAATCATAAGACTTTCTATGTAACTTCTATGGAACCATAAGACTTTCTATGTAACTTCTATGGAACCATAAGACTTTCTATGTAACTTCTATGGAACCATAAGACTTTCTTTGTAACTTCTATGAAACCATAAGACTTTCTATGTAACTTCTATGGAACCATAAGACTTTCTATGTAACTTCTATGGAACCATAAGACTTTCTATGTAACTTCTATATAACCATAAGACATTCTATGTAACTTCTATGGAATCATAAGACTTTCTTTGTAACTTCTATGAAACCATAAGACTTTCTATGTAACTTCTATGGAACCATAAGACTTTCTATGTAACTTCTATATAACCATAAGACTTTCTATGTAACTTCTATGGAACCATAAAAATTTCTATGTAACCTCTATATAACCATAAGACTTTCTATGTAACTTCTATGGAACCATAAGACTTTCTATGTAACTTCTATGTAACCATAAGACTTCCTATATAAATTCTATCTAACCATAAGACTTTCTATGTAACTTCTATGGAACCATAAGACTTTCAATGTAACTTCTATGGAACCATAAGACTTTCTATGTAACTTCTATGTAACCATAAGACTTTCTATGTAACTTCTATATAACCATAAGACTTTCTATGTAACTTCTATGGAACCATAAGACTTTCTATGTAACTTCTATGGAACCATAAAAATTTCTATGTAACTTTAAGACTTTCTATGTAACTTCTATGGAACCATAAGACTTTCTATGTAACTTCTATGTAACCATAAGACTTCCTATATAAATTCTATCTAACCATAAGACTTTCTATGTAACTTCTATGGAACCATAAGACTTTCCATGTAACTTCTATGGAACCATAAGACTTTCTATGTAACTTCTATGGAACCATAAGAATTTCTATGTAACTTCTATATAACCATAAGACTTTCTATGTAACTTCTATGGAACCATAAGACTTTCTATGTAACTTCTATGGAACCATAAGAATTTCTATGTAACTTCTATATAACCATAAGACTTTCTATGTAACTTCTATGGAACCATAAGACTTTCTATGTAACTTCTATGTAACCATAAGACTTCCTATATAAATTCTATCTAACCATAAGACTTTCTATGTAACTTCTATGGAACCATAAGACTTTCCATGTAACTTCTATGGAACCATAAGACTTTCTATGTAACTTCTATGGAACCATAAGAATTTCTATGTAACTTCTATATAACCATAAGACTTTCTATGTAACTTCTATGGAACCATAAGACTTTCAATGTAACTTCTATGGAACCATAAGAATTTCTATGTAACTTCTATATAACCATAAGACTTTCTATGTAACTTCTATGGAACCATAAGACTTTCTTTGTAACTTCTATGAAACCATAAGACTTTCTATGTAACTTCTATGGAACCATAAGACTTTCTGTGTACCTTCCATGTAACCATAAGACTTTCTATGTAACTTCTATGGAACCATAAGACTTTCTGTGTACCTTCCATGTAACCATAAGACTTTCTATGTAACTATGTAACTTTCTATACCTCTTCATCTGACTTTTCGTCCCTCTGCTCCGCCATCTTTAGAGCTTCAAGATGAGCTTCACGTGCCGCCATCACTTCCGGTGTGTCTTCAACCGGAAGCGGAGCGAGTGGAAGGTTCGAAGCTATGACGCGGAATCCGTTTTCGCTGTCGGCGCTGTACTGCGCTGTTTGAATCATTCCGGAGCCATCAATATAGCTGTAGGCGCCATGTGTGTTACCATCCACTGTTCGGACCTCAGACCTTGCGGATCCAGGCGCACTGTATCCGAAACTGTATTGGCCCAAACTATCTTGATAAGCCAGGATCACGGAAGTTGGCCTGGCTAGGCTGGACGAAACCAGGCAACATGCCAGTATCAGCAACTAAAAGAGAAAAATTAACAATTTTTACAATATGTATGAGTAGCAGGAAGTAGACTTTCACCATTTAGACTGAGAAAAATTATTCGACCCGAGATATGTAATATGACAAAGCTATTGTCTTAACAAAACGTTGACGTTGGATATGCCTATATCTTTAACAGAACTGACACTGGACAGAACGATCAGAAATTCCCGTCTGAAGATAGCGATATTTGAACACGAAGCGATCGAAATAGTATGCATATTCTTCTGTTATGCACATCTACGTAAGAACAATGCTTGCAAAAGGAGAAACTGTCAAATGAGACCCTCGGAAGGTATGCGTGGGCATGTCGACCCACGTAACTAGATCGCGATGCTTACGGATTCTCTGTTCATGGCTCGATTGAACTGGAAACGCCGGCGATCGGAGTATCTTCATCCAGAACGGGCGTAGAAGACTTTATATATAGAAGCCGACCGTTTGACCACGCCCTGCTGAAAACGATTCTCCGTGTTCGTCGCATCCGTGCATTCGAGGGAACCTCAGTTCCAGTGCAATCGAGGAGGACGAGGCCCGCTCGAGAAACGCAAGAATACAGAAACTGGTCCCGTGCCCGCCGTCAAGGTCGGTTTCACCGCAGACGCCGGAATCCGGCTTCGAAATATTTGCACGAAGCCTTTTTACCCTTCTCGACGCACGTCCGCTTCTTATACGTGTCTATGGACTTGGGCCCGTGCATACATACGTCGACATGTAAATGGCTCTGCACATTGGTGCACACGTCCGCGTGTATTCTTCTCCTAATATGTCGAGCAGCAAGGTCGCCGTCTTCCAGGTTCGCCGGGTAGATCCGCTTGCAGCCGGAATAGAGGTGCATTGGTCGGTGCCGACGACCCTCGAGCAACGTACGAGTTAACGTCTCGTTATCAATTGGAAAATGACACCCTCGCGAGAGGCACCACTTTATAGCGGCCCGTTCAATGTTTCGCATCTCAGCGTCGCCATACGCAGAGCGCGACTTGGTAAGTGCCCTTTATCAGAATCTGTGACGACGCCGTTGACACCTATGCTCGTGGGGAAACGGTTCGTTTTATCGGCACGACAAACGTGCGCGACTGTCGTAAGTATGCCGATTTTATGCGGGAGGCGCGATGGAAATTGGTAAGAGGATCTTACGACGGCGACTGTTTATTTTCGATATTTCACGTCCGAGTGTATTCGAAGCTCCTCGGGCTAAGTAAGGATTTCGTATGGTCGTGGATATTAAATTTAGCTTGTTATAGACCGTGTTTTAGTCCCAAGGACGGTTTTATGTGCCGTGGTGGAGAAAATGGGAACCTTGTAGGGATGTGTGGATAAAATTATGAGCTGGATTACGTTTTTTATCGATTCAGTTAGGTGAGTGGCTAGTATGATTTTCGCACGTCCCTAATTATCGGTTCTTGTTACTTTCTGATCCTTGTCACTTTGATAATTCCATGCCGCATGGGATAACGACGTCGTGCAATTACATGTGTCCTCTGTTGCAGGCCACAATCAGGTCATTACTATTAGCATAATGTCGTACGGATGAGGACTTAACTTGATAAATCACGCGCACAATTTGCATTCGGTCTTGAACGTATCATTGTCCATAATTAAATAATTCTCGATCGTTCGTGTTACGGACATCGTTTTTTCAAGTTTTTTCGAACGCGAACAAAAATACGGTATAAGTAAACAAGCAGAATTTAAATTACCAAGGAAGTGTGGGAGAGGCAGGGTTCGCAATAAAAATAATTTCACCACCGTTTACCATTTCTCATTATGCAGAGCGTTTATTCTACGCATTTACAATTACAACAGCATCGAACACACGTGTGTGAATTTCTCCTCCGTGCCTTTCTGAAGGATCGCGACAAAAGCGAAACATTGCATAACAGCACAACCTAGCCATAGCCTTAGACAAGAAACGACCGTCGTCGAAGGACGCAAGAGTATCGAAGGTACGCGAATCATCCAGCCAGCTACTTCCATGACTCATCAATAAACAACTCTGCCATAACCAACCGGCGTCGCGACGACGACGTCAGCCGACTTCGCAGCCTCGTTCACCAGATTCACCTTCTCATTAATGTGCGCCGCAACGTGCGCTGCTCTCGCGACAGCCACTTCCGGCGTCTCAACTACTCTACCATCAGGTCCAATCGGGGCTCCACCAGCAACCGACAGCACCACGCCACCATTCGTTACCACCGTTGGTGCCAAAACCGCCCCAGACCGCACAGCCTCGTTCACCAAGTTGATCTTCTCGTTAACATGCGCCGCAACATGCGCTGCTCTCGCGACAGCTACTTCCGGAGTCTCGACCACTTTGCCATCAGGTCCGATCGGGGCTCCGCCAGCAACAGACAGCACCACGCCATCATTCGCTACCACAGGTGCCAAAACCGCTCCAGACCGCACAGCTTCGTTCACCAAATTGATCCTTTCGTTAATATGCGCCGCCGCATGAGATACCTTCGCTGCTGCAACTTCCGGGGTGTCCAGGACCCTTCCGTCAGGACCGACGTTCGCCAAAACACCTCCAGCCAACGTCGGCACCGCAGGTCCCACAACCCCCACAACTCCTCCCGACCGTACAGCTTCGTTTGCCAGGTTGATCCTCTCATTGATGTGTGCAGCAGCGTGTGCAGCCTTCGCGTAGGTCACTTCAGGGGTGTCCAGGACCCTTCCGTCAGGACCGACGTTCGCCAAAACCCCTCCAGTCGTCAAAGTCGGAACTGCAAGCCCCGCGACACCCACAACTCCTCCTGATCGCACAGCTTCGTGCGCCAGGTTGATCCTCTCATTGACGTGTGCAGCAGCGTGTTCAGCTTTCGCGTAGCTCACTTCCGGTGTGTCGACAACCTTCCCGTCCGGTCCCACGGCTGCTCCCGGGGTCAATGTATAACCTAACGGCGCCCCGATGAATCCAGCATGCGCCCAACCGAGTGCCAGGAAGGTTGTGAACAATACTCCGTATCGTCTCATCTCGATCTGAGTTGATTCGGGGACTCTGCGCGAAAATGCAAGAACCGTTGCGGAGGGTGGCGGACTAAGGTGCTGCCAGCGGTCGGACGTCCACTATGCAGTGGGTGCACTGTGATTAATGTGCGTACGGGCGATGCGCTTTTATAGGCCTGTGATATAGGATCCTGGGTCACGTAATAGTACGATCGATTGATTCAGAGCGGAGAGGTCGGGGCGGAGGGAAGATCGCGGAAGACGGAAAGCTAGGTGGGCAAATCCATGGAGTTATGGTGCCGCTTTCCGTCGCTCGAGGCAAGGTAAGCGTGTTGTAAAACGAGAGCAACGGTTACGGTCTGCGGAGGCGGGCGTTTGAAAAAAAGAGCCTGAAGGGACGGCGGCTGCGGGGCGGTCTTCTTTTCAGCGCTCCTGTGATTACGGGAAGACACTCGATCCCGTTGGCATTTCTCTGCTTCGTAGGTCGGCCGTGATCGCGAAGGTCGGCTGTGGACATTGAAGGACCGATCGCGTGACGATTCGATGCAGAATGCTTGGGGCAGAGAGATCATTTTGTGGTGGTGCGATAGCTAATCGTCGGGAAACTTATATTGTTGCAGGACCCTGAGGCTGATCGTGATGGTGGTGTCTTCCCGAAACATTACGAAGATGCGCTTTTTTTTTAAACATATGTACATATTTATAAATGTCGTTTATTGAAGCCTGGGTAGTACATATCTGATACATCTTTAATAAACGAAAGATAACGTTCTGTACCCTCATTGCACTTACTTTTTCATTTCAGTTATATCTTCTCGCTTTGTTTTTAATTATTGCCACATTAACGCGTATACTTGCTCTAACTATTAGGAAGTTGATTTATGAGTAAAAAAGCTTTAACAAAACTACTCAGTGTCATTATCTTTAGGGCTTACTGCTAGTACTCGAAACCACACCATTACATTGATATAGTATTATAAAGGTTTCTAAGAAGATAACAATAAATAGATATTTGTATAATGGACGGGTGAATATATGTATAGGTGGTTTCCTTCTTATATACATATGTACAAGGATTTTTCACATCTTTCTTTGGTACGAATTTCTTATATCTCCACCCGGTGTTGATTTCTTCTTTGCTGAGGTTGTCCATCAGTTGTATTTTTCTTTCATTCCTTCGTTTTTTGTATGATATAGATCCGGTACATTTTCTGAATCGTGTAATTATTCCTATTGCAAAGTTGAGCATGAGCATGAGTTCTTATTTTTTTTATCACGGCGCTACGTATCTGCTGCAAGTGAAGTTATTAAAGAACATGAAAGTAGAACCAAGTAAACCGGAGCATTCGCATTCAAAAATGTTAATCGTCCCAGTGGTTTGACACGGTGCGCACATATTAATGTTTGAGCAAAAGCGGAAGGAACGCATTGCGAAATATTGTTATTACAATCCGCCGAAATACCCAGCATCATTCTCAGTACAACAGCTCGGTACTCGGCGCTTGCGAAAGCTACATCTCTCTCCGCATATATTACGTATTATACATATCGCTTACGCTCACGCGTAACAACCAACCGCGTACTTGACAGCTGCCCGTTACGTAACCGTTCTTACCAAAGAATCCACCGGCTTCAATTCGACCACGACCACGCGCTTCCTCTCTTGGAAAAGTCGCAAGCACCCAGAACGAAATTCCTTGACTCAAGGTAACGCCACACACTCGCATCGAAGGCGCGTGCCGGTCGTGCAATCCGTCAAAAAACGGCCTGCGAAAAAAATTGGCCCACCGCGGTACGAGATGAAAAAAAAGTAACGACAGAACAGGATCACGCCCGGAGTAACGTTGTCGCAACTTCGTTTGCGACAGCTGTCGGTGGCTGAACCGATCGAGGTCTCCGATTTAGGCCCTGGCCGAAAAAAAGGATCGGAGCGCGGGAGCAAAAAAAATGGAAATAAAGCGTGACGCTCCAATTGGCGTTCGCGTGCCGCGATGGTAAATGTCAATGTCAGGTGTATCGTATTTTATTGGGCAGGGGCGTTTCCTGATCGGACCTTCCTTCTCTCTGCCTCTACGCACGTACACACTGGCACGTGGTTGCGCATTTGTCCGCCCGCTCTGTCCGAAACGCTCAATCCCACAGGGGTATATAAGACCTGGTGCACACGCTGTATAGGCAACACAGGTCTCAGGTACCTTGGCGAATACTGTACTACGCAGCAGCGCTTTAAGGAACCACGCAGCTTCTTTCATCATGAAGGCATTCGTAAGTACACGATGATTCACGGCAGAGGTGCTGTTGACAGGTTCTTTCGGAAATAAGGATGAAATAAGGCGCGAATAGTGGATTTGGTATTTTGCTGGTCACTGTACAAATTTCGAACTTGCACTTGCATAAGATAAACTTGCAACTTGAAACACCTCGTAAGCTTACTCGCTGTGCCATGCATACTATATATCGAAAGCACCTACAGGATCACAGGGAAAATAACAAACTCTCTTCTCTCTCAAAGAAATATATAGAATACCATAGAATACCATAGAAATCCTTATTTATCTATAGCCTACGCTATCGTACAGTATTGTATCAAAAATCTCATTTCACATATCCACGCATTTTCTGCCATTCATCAGTATTTGACACATATTCCCACTTAACCCTTAGATTTATAAATTGATTCCAATGGATCACTATCCAATGATGCTTGATAAATTTATTGATTTTTGTCCAAATCGTTTTCTCAGCACTCGTAGCGGTATAGAAATATATAGAATACCATAGAAATTCTTATTTATTCACGCAGTATTGCATCAGGAATCTCATTTCACATATCCACGCATTTCTTGCCATCCATCGGTATTTCACACTCTTCCCACTTAACCCTTAGATTCATAAATTGATTCCAATGCATCACTATCCAATGATGATTGATAAATTTATTGATTGATTTTTTCCAGTTCGTTTTCTCAGCACTCGTAGCGGTATAGAAATATATAGAATATCATAGAAATCCTTATTTATTCACACAGTATTGTATCAGAAATCTCATTTTACATATCCACGCATTTCCTGCCATTCATCCGTATTTTACGCTCTTCCTCCCTAACCCTTAGATTTATAAATTGATTCCAATGGATCACTATCCAATGATGATTGATAAATTGATTGATTTTTTTCCAGATTGTTTTCTCAGCACTCGTAGCGGTCGCATTTGCCCGACCAGGAGTCTACCTAAACACCCACCCCGTTGCGGCCGTGGCCTACGCGAAGTTGGTCCCTGGTGCCCCGATCGGCCTGGACGGTCGTGTCGTCGACACACCGGAAGTGTCTCTGGCCAAGGCAGAACACGCCGCGGCTCACATCAACGAGAAAATCACCCTCGCCAACGAAGCCTTCAAGTCAGCCGATCACGTAGTCGCCTACGGTGCACCGATCGCCCCCGTCGTCCACGCAACTAACGCTCACCTCGTTCAACCGATCGCTGTCGCCACGAAACTCGTTGCTGGAGCACCAGTCGGTCTTGATGGACGCGTCGTCGACACTCCGGAAGTGAGCTTGGCTAAGGCCGAACACGCAGCCGCCCACGTCAATGAGAAGATCACTCTTGCGCATGAGGCTGCCAGGACAGCGGAATACCACGCACCTCTGATAGTCTCCAGCTACGCAACTCCATACGTACAAAAGTACTACGTCTAAACAGATCCCGGGAACGTCTTTATCCGTTGATTATTGGAAAATGTATCGCTGCGATGTAAATAAATCTAGATGAGCTCTTAATTGTCGTGATGTCTTTTGTACCTTCTTGATCTTATACTGTCTAGGGGGTTGGGTGTTAACCCTTTCGCTATTACGGGCGACTATAGTTGCCGTCCACGATATTTATGTACAACGAGCGACTATAGTCGCCCGACCACAGTCCATCTTGGCACATTTATCATGGAGCTCTTGTTCCGCATGTTACTTTTTTTTTGTTAGAGAGCATAGCATTGTTGCGTGTGTCTATTCTCAACCAGCCGTAGCTTTCGTCAGAAATGTTGTTTTCCTAAAAAATTGATAATCGTGACATTTTCAAGAGTGAGCATAAAATCCAATTGTGAAAAAGACCGCCGTAGCGAAAGGGTTAACACTTTAACACTTTGACTGCCAAGCGTATTTTGATATATTAGAATCGCGATGCGATGAAATACTGCAGACTATAATTAAATCATGCAAAATAAATTTTTTTCCTATTTTTTCCTATTGCAGCCACAATTATCAATGGACGAGATAAATGCAGATGCGTTCATTATGAAATAATTTTCTGGCATTATTTAATTTGACGTAAATGGAGAATTATCATTAAAACTTAGTTGCGTTTTACAGAATCTATCAATAGAATTCACACTAACGAAAATTGTTTCAGCCTCAGCAAGTGCTTCGGCCAGAAGTATTCAGCACTCAAAGGGTTAAGGACCGCTCACGAGTTTTCTCGTGTATTCTACACGATGTCTTTAGATGTCACTTATTTTGATACATTGTATCTATTTTGTATATTTAAGTATTTACATCAATATTCAATGCGTGAAACTCGATTTTTTAGTAAAACAGTTATGATAATTAGTGAAAAATATAATTTTTTTAATAATACCTAAAATACTTTCAATTATACAATTTCTGAAAGTTTCACAAAAATTGCTTCATAAATAACAAAGTTATGATTTTTTGTAACATACAAGTTTTCCAAAAACTCTAAACTTCCGTAAAACGTCGAGTTTAACGCGTGTCGATAGTCCTGTAAAATCGATACATTCGCATGGAATTCCTAAAAAAGGTACTTTCTTTGGTCTTTTAGCCTTGTAGACATAAGACTATACATCTTAATCTGCGAGGGACTCTTACTCAACCTCGAAACAAAACGAATTTGTCAGTTGAACTTTCACGATACAAGCATTTTTGCCTCACTTTGTTCTACACCTATAAAAACAGATGTAACTGGCAAGAAAATCATGTCAAGATGCAAATTAAATATCCGCCAAAGTACTTGTGTACTTTGTGTATGAATGTAAATCATTTTCGTATCCCATCAATTTGGATCAGCGATCTACATATCATATTACATGCCCAGATCCCAGATCTATCAGTAGGTTAACGTTTTCGTCCTACGCAAGTGAAGTGCGCCCACTTTGCTCCATTGTTAATACGATTCTGCCTTCTTATCGTTCTTTCTTTTCGCCCGAAGATACCAAAGTGGAACCTGTCAAGGGCAGCAGACTAGCTTTTTATACGACCGCAAGAAATCTTTGTAAGCAATTGAACTTTCGACCTTTCCCTCCAGCCAATATCGCATTCTCCGGAACAGTTTCCTGTTAGAAACGAACATAAACCTTCGTACTCGTACTATTATCACTAATTATCATATATTCCCCTGGCATAATACACTGCACAAATGCATTTTGTGATATTATTGCGCGAATTAAATGATCCATGTCTACAGTGTGTATAATTGAGACATACATTTACATATGATATTCCTATTATCGGTTTCTTTCGTGCAGCTACTGTCAGTTTAACTTTGCGGATACAGAAGATAATGGTACCATTGCATATCCTCTAAACGTCTTTCCGCGAAGCGTTATAAAAACAGATCCTGTTACAGTAATACCTTCTGACACTTGGGTACGAACCGTTAATCTACATAATATGTGAAACGTCATGACTATTTGCAGGAGCCTTCCAGATGTCTGACACAGTAACGTTTCATAGTCATTTATTTGAGTAATAAGATCGTTCGAAGTTGACACCGGTCAATTTGAAAAAATGACGCTCGCTGACCCTGAACAACTGGCATTAATGAGCTTCCGAACTCTTACTCCTCTCACTCTAGTTTCGTTTAAAAGACGACAATAGGCCTTCGGCGTCTAGCCTTGCTGATATAATACATCAGCGCCTAAGGCGTGATATTACGAATTCGACTCGCTGCAACACTTATTTAGCGTTTCAAGATCACACGACACGTAATTCATCTCAATTAATTCAGCGTCAGAGTGCAATCAATGACGCCACATTCAATAGATGTCAAGCAAATTTTGATTCTTGTTCTATTTCTAGTTCTGCGACAGCAAGTAATTTATTTTGTATTTCTCCGATTATTTTGTCATCTATTCATCTATCAGAGGATCGATTTATAAAATAATTCGCGGCTTTAATTAATTTATTTAATTTAATAGGCCGCATCTTCAAATAATTCGGTTAGATATTTCCGGTGTACGTCAATAAAGTTCTTGATACGCAATTAACACGTGCATCCTATTATTTCCCGTACCACATGGAATAATGCGTTGTGAGAAGAAAAATTAATGTATGTTATATATATGTGTCGTTTCGATAGGACTTTCCTCTATTACAATACATGTTCTATTACAATACAATGTAAAACCATTTCCGTACATGCATAGTTTAGGCTGAACGCACATATGCGTCGGTCGCCCGCAAAGGGTCAACCCTTTGACTACCAGGTTGTTCAATAAGTTTTGTCGGTCGATAATAGAGAGCGTTGCTACTAGTCCAAATTTGTTTTTGTTTTGCTGGTTCACTCTTCTTATCAACGTATGTGAAGGTTCATTTCAATCAGTCAATTAATTCTTTGTTTACAAGCCATTTAGTGTCGCCGTGTCACAGTATTTTCGACAATGGAAAAAATTGAATATCGTCCAGTAATAAAATTCTTATTTTTGGAAGGTGTAGCACCAAAAGAAATTCACCAACGAATGTTAAGAGTGTACAATGAACGTTCACCTTCAATTAGAACAGTAGAAAGATGGGTTGCTGAATTTAAACGTGGTCGTAGAAGCCTTGAAGACGATCCACGTGAAGGACGTCCAAAAATCGCATCAACACCAGAAATCGTAGCCAAAGTACAGGATATGGTTTTGGAAGATCGTCGATTGACTGAGAGGGATTTAGTAGTGGCTCTACACATCTCATTAGGCAGTGTGAGTCATATTTTAAATGAAATTTTGAGTTTTAAAAAGCTGTGTGCACAATGGGTGCCGCATTCGCTAACAATTGAACAAAAACACATTCGAATGCGACTTTCTCAACAACATTTGGAGCGTTTTAAAAAGGATAAAGTGGACTTTGTGCGTCGGTTCATCACTATGGATGAGACTTGGGTCTATCACCATGATCCTAAATCAAAACAAGAGGCTAAAGAGTGGTGTGAACCTGGTTGTTCGGCTTCGAAACGAGTTCGTGTCCAGAAATCGGCCAAGAAGGTTCTGGCATCAGTTTTTTGGGATGCGAAAGGAATTTTATTTGTGGATTACTTGCAAACTGGTAAAACAATTAATTCTGAATATTATTGCAACCTTTTGGACCAGTTGAAGGAAAAATTCGTGAAAAAAGACCCGGTTTGCAGAAGAAAAAATCCTTTTTCATCAGGACAATGCACCGTGTCACAAGAGCATTTTGACAATGGCTAAAATCCATGAATTAAAGTTCGAATTGTTGGAGCATCCGCCGTATTCACCAGATTTGGCCCCCAGCGACTTCCATTTGTTTCCAGAACTCAAAAAATGTATGCGTGGCAAGCGTTTTTTGTCAAATGAAGAGGTCATAACGGCTGTTGAAGCGTATTTTGGAGACCTTCCGGAATCTCACTTCAGGGATGGGATCCACAGATTGGAGGATCGTTTGAGCAAGTGCATTAATGTTCAGGGAGATTATACTGAATAATAAAGTGTATTTTGAACCATAACATTGTGTTTTTCTTATCGAACGACAAAACTTATTGAACAACCTGGTACTATGGACGCATATATGCGTCTGCCGAAATCCATCGGTGTCAACTATAGGCACATATATGCGTCCGCTGAAATATATCAGTATCGACTATAGACACATATAAGCATCCGCCGAAATCTATCGGTGTCGACTATGGGTGCATATATGCGTCCGCCGAAATCTATCGGTGTCGACTATGGACACATATATGCGTCGGCCGAAATCTATCAGTATCGACTATGGGCACATATATGCGTCCGCCGAAATCTATCGGTATCGACTATAATCGCATATATGCGTCCGCCGAAATCTATCAGTATCTACTATAATCGCATATATGCGCCCCAATTGTTTCGGTTTCTTACCTATTGCCACTATATCAATATCCGAGACGAAAACCGCTGCATTCTTTAGCAAATAATTTTCTTGCATTATTTAATTTGCCGCAAATTAAAAATGATCATTAGAACTTAGTTGCGCCTTACATCAATAGAGTTTATACAGTAAAACCTGTTTTTGTGCGGTGGATAGGGACCGCATAAAAGAAATCGTACAAAAAAATATTCGAAAATTTTATAAATTCTTACATATAATAAACAATTTTGTGCGATATACTACCTAAAAATTTTTTTATGCGGTGGATGAGGACCGCATAAAAAAAGTCGGACTAAGAAAATACATCAATGATTTATGAAATAGATGAGACAATGCTTTCAATTAAATAAAATAATTAAATTAGACCTATAGAAATGGTAAAAATATTTAATTCTTCATTGTACATATACATGGAGAAGTTTTTACATTGTACATTAAATAGTTTGCTGCTACTCGTCGTAATCCAAAACGCGCATCTTCTTGTGACGAATTGGTTGAAAATCGCTTCCGTCGCTTGAAGATAGGATTTCAATTGATTTGTTTTTTGGTACCATAAACTCAGTGATCAGTTTTTGTGACGATGGTCGACTGGTCAATTGCTTGTAAACGTAACGATAGTGAGACATGCATGATCTCAGCTCTTTTTCGAATTTTAAGCGTCTTTCCGCTTTGGTATCTACTTTAAGAAAATGCGTTTCTAATTTTTTCGAAATTTAGATCCCTGCATATATTTTATCTGCTGTAATAGATTCCAGTTCTTCTTGTCCATTTTCATAATCTATCAAACTATTGATAATGTCACTATCATCGACAGTTTGGTCCTCAATCATCTCGTCTAGGTCATTATCGCCGAAAGAATCAAAGCCTTCTCCGCCGATGTTATGTGCAAGCGCACTAATTTCAGATAATAACGTTGACGTGTTGTCGGTAACGTTTCGATTAATTACACATTCATATATTTCGTCCACAACATGTATATGTACATGATAGGAAACGTTAAACTGGTGTTAACGCCGCTAAGATTCATATACCGCATAAAAATAAATCGCACAAAAAAATTACACAAAAATAAAATCGCACAAAACCAATCGCATAAAAAAAGACCGCACAAAAACAGGCTTTACTGTACTAGCGAAAAGTGTTTCGTCGCGGAAATAAAGAATTATCATTAGAACTTACTTGCGCCTTACATAATCAAACAATAGAGTTCACACTAGCGAAAAGTGTTTCGTCGCGGAAATGAAGAATTATCATTAAAATTTGGTTGCACACTACATAATCAATCAATAGTGTTCACACTAGCGGAAAGTGTTTCATCCTCAGCGACCGCTTCGGCCGGAAGCATTCAGTAGTCAAAGGGTTAATGGGACGTACCACATGGAGTGCGAGTCGGTGCCGATCAATCAGGCTGCGAGCGATCGACGTCGAGTAACCGGTCAGCGAGCGTCGACTTAGCACGGCGGAAAACGGTATTGTGACAAGTGACGATGTAACTATGCAGAGGTGGAGCCCGGCCTTTTTCCGTCGTGTCGTTTTCATAACACGTGTAACGGGGTAACGCGAGCACACCCTGCCTGTCCGGCACGTTCTCCGAGACATTCAGGTTAGCGGAAGGTTAGCAAAAGGATAGCAAAAGGATAGCGAGAAAATTCGACCCCGCGAGAACAAAGCGTTCGTTTCGTCTGGCGTCTGGTGGGAAAGGTTATGACGCCGATTGTGGCGGTCGCTTTATCTGTTCCTCGGCAGGATGGGCAGGGCAGCACAATTTGCATAGATAGCGGTCGGATGGATTGAAAGCGATCGGAACGGTGGACGTGACCCCGGTACATGCGTTTACCAACTGCAATGTGCGTTAACACGTTGAACGCCCAGCGTAAATCGGTGGAATTTCTCCCGGGGCCCAAATCCGGGAGTGTAAACAGCGCGATAAGGAAGAGCGATACAATGCAATGCGTCGTATGAATATAACCACAGTTTATTTTTTTGAAAGAGTATCAGAAGATAACTTTGTAGAAGGTGCTTACAAAGTATAAAGGGCCTCGAAGTGGGGAATGCGATGAGCGTACCGCAAAAAAATTCACTATGAAAGATCTCATGGCATTTACACTAGAACTTTCAGTCTCCTCAGAACATTTAGTTGTCTCAGAACTTTCAGTTTCTTAAAACCAGTCAGTCAAACAGTATTTTTTGCATATTTTTGACATCTTTACTTACTTCTTGATCCCTAAAATGTTCGTTAGACAGCGCAAAAGTGTAGATGAAAGTGAGCCGAGTGGTGACGAAGAATTATTCAGGTTTCCAAAAAAAGTTAGAAATATTATTGTGTCAATTTCAAGCTCGGAAAATGAGGATTTGTATGAGAGTGAAGATTTTGAAGAACTATTAGAAAGCCTGGCTATAAAAGAAGAGAATGAACAGATTGATACTGTCGGTTCATCCGACAATATCCAGTTCGGTGCTACGCAAAACGGAGGGAAACTTTCGAACGCCAGGATGCAAAAAAAATTTGCAAAAGACTATAACATATTGTCCAGAGTGTCCACAATCACCTCAATTATGTTTAAAATGTTTTAACGAATACCATAAGTAATAAAATATTATAATATTTTAGAACCAAATAGTATATTATATAAAACCAAATATAAGTATATTTTTAATGTTTCTTTTTGTTTATTTTATAGTTCATTGTTACTTTCAGTTGTTTATACTCATCATAATTATGTTACAAATAAAACTATCATATATTACCTCAAAAATCCTGTTTTAATTGGACGAAGAATAGCGTCACCCGTTTACGGGTGACGTGGCCCCTGGGGAAACATAGCCGTAACCCCGATCTGGGTTACGTGGCGTTCAACGTGTTAATGTGCACGCTGACGTGCAATAGTTTGGTTGAATGTTCTGCATTTAACACGTTGACTGTCGTGGTAGTCATTGGTAACCGGCGCAAAAGGTCTCACGAAAAATTCAAAAAATACTCAATCGGTAGATCGGTAGATAGAAGTACCCAATAGGCATTTATAATTTTGCAAACGAAATTAACGTTAAATAGTGATTCAATTCTTTGGTCTCCGATACCTTCGCATTATTTTACTTTTGCACAACTCAATCATGTAGTACTTTACCGCGTAGTACTATATGTAGTATGTAGTACTACTTAGTAGTACTACTACTTTACAATCTGTAGCACTTTATCACGTTGCGGTTTTAATATAGTCAAATATGCACAGCAGTCAACGTGTTAAGGTGTATCCTGGTCAGGCTGGAGATTCGGTCTGTGTTCGATTGTGGTAGAAGCAACGCAAGAGCACTGACAAATACGGATGATTTATTTTATGTACCGGTGCGGCTGGATTTTCTACCTGACATATAGGTAGTAATGCAGTCATTGTTCATTATATGTGAGAATAATTGTTGGGGTGTGTAAAGTAGGCAGAAAATTCAGGTAAAACAGGAAAGAAGGGAAATCAGAGGTTGAGTATCCTTCGGAGAAGCTTATGGGAAAGCCATATTAAGCGATGCTAAGCATCATTTTAAATATGGTTTAATATAAAAGTTCACGAACAATAGAATGAAGGCATACTTATTTGTACAATAGGCTGCTCTACCATAAGCATATATGACCATAAAGAAACATGTAGAACTTCTATGGCATAAAATAAAACCGATACAAGCACCAAAAATGTTGACACTGTGATTCTTTTACGTGTTTAGAACTGTGCGTTTGTCATCGAAATAAAATGAAGAACGCATCAGTAACTGACATTAGTGCTTTGATTTTTATGAAATTACTAGCAGCTGTGGAACTAGTAACCTTTGATGCCCCTACTGCGGAAAAAACAGTGCCCGGACTTAACTTTTAACCCTTTGCACTCCTATGTCGAGTGTGACTCGACATTTTTTCATGTCCAAATAAGTAGATGTCGCGCATATTTTATCGATGCTCTCGCAATGTCACTAAATGGGCTAGACATTCAGGTAATCGAAGAGAAATAAAAGAACCGGATGTGATCACAGATTGTAATAAAAATATAGCTGGTGTCGATGTGGCGAACCAATACGTAACTAACTAACTAACTAACCAATACGTTTTTTATGTCGAGCACTCAAGTGGTGGAGGAAATATTTCTTTTGGGGATTAGAAATCTCCGTAGTAAATGCGTATATTTTATACAAAGAAAAAAAACAAAAAACCAAGGAACAAAACCTATAGCCCACAAAAAATTTCGCGAAAAGATTTTGTCGATGCTTACTCGTGATTGTCGTGCTCGAAATATGAAATTGGGGAGGCTTGAAACACATGATAAACACGATCGCTTAGATGGAAAGCCGCATTTCATCTTCGTACATCCTGAAGAAAAACACAAAGACTGTGCAGATTGCCCAAATATAAATATACCTGGAGGAAGAAGAGAAACCACCTATTTTTGTGAAACGTGCGAAAGAAAACCAGGGTTGTATCTAGGAAGTTGTTTCAAAACATGAAAATTTCGCTTGAAAATGTCAAAATACGACAATAGTGTAAGGAAAACTGGTATTTAAGTGAATTTATTTCTTCCTTTATTTATTTAAATTGCCTTATTTTTTAGTTAAAGTAAATTTAAAATACAACACTTAAAAGCGTTGGGAGCTGTTGGTAACGAAATTGAAATAGAATTCGGAGTGCAAAGGGTTAAATAATGTGACCAAGTGGTTCAAGTCAGTGTGTCTTTTCATCAATCAACATAGTACCTAGAAGTACCTTACAACACAAAATATCTAATACAATATTTTGGAATGATCAGTACAAGTTAACATTTTATCACAGTTCATAAAAGGCCGTTAAAGTGTCCGCACTTATACTCCAATTTTTGTGCATCGTATACGGTGCATTTTAACACACATCGTTTTGAACACATATATGACATAAGAGAATGCATGGTTTCCTGATATTGCATAAAAGTAAATTCGCCGATACCTTGATCCAGAGATTTACAAGAAAGGTACCTATCGAACTCGCCACCACGTTTTATTACCCTGCGCGTTTCTTGTAATTGTATTACGTGAGCGATGTGTTTTCCTAATTAACATCCGCGAACGTGCCTCCGATGTGCGATCATTTCGGGCGGACGGGAATTGTTACGCAAGAGGCGGGATTTTTCTGTAACGCCTGTCGAAAAAACGCAACGAACTTTCTAGCGTCACTCGTACGCGATTGCCGAATGATTTCGTGATTGTTGTCTAGAGGTTTCACGGCGAGGCGAAACGTGCATTCCAGCGGAGACACTTCTCAGATCTCGGCGCAAAGCGTTTTTTACCCAACATTTTAAAACGGCCGGAGACGCTGTATCGTTTGTCCACGATTTGGTATTCACTTCTTGTCTTCCAAGATATGCGTCCTGATATGAACAGCCGTTCGTTTGCCGGATGTAACGTTTGAAAAGCGAAAACCGTATCTACAGTGCGCCGACCATGAACTTGTGATATTTTACTGTGAACAGAAAAATTCGCGTTATCATCATTCGTCATCTATTTTTCTTCTGCTCGCTTGATGACTGTAGGACTGTACATTGTACCGATCGATCGTACCCGGCAATTTTTTAAATTTGCTAGGGACTAAAAAAACAATTCTTTCTTTCGCAGGATACATTTAAGATTACATTTACATTAAGTGTATTAAGTGTATTAAGCGATTTTTATATTAAATTCTATATTAAGTAATTATATATTTGTAAAGAGTGTTCAAACATTATCGTCAAACGTTATCATCATTCATCATCTATTTTTCTTCTGCTCGCTTGATGACTGTAGGGCTGTACATTGTACCGATCGATCGTATCCGGCAATTTTTTAAATTTGCTAGGGACTAAAAAAACAATTCTTTCTTTCGCAGAATACATTTAAGATTACATTTACATTAAGTGTATTAAGTGTATTAAGCGATTTTTATATTAAATTCTATATTAAGTAATTATATATTTGTAAAGAGTGTTCAAACATTATCGTCAAACGTTATCATCATTCATCATCTATTTTTCTTCTGCTCGCTTGATGACTGTAGGGCTGTACATTGTACCGATCGATCGTACCCGGCAATTTTTTAAATTTGCTAGGGACTAAAAAAACAATTCTTTCTTTCGCAGAATACATTTAAGATTACATTTACATTAAGTGTATTAAGTGTATTAAGCGATTTTTATATTAAATTCTATATTAAGTAATTATATATTTGTAAAGAGTGTTCAAACATTAACGTCAAACGTTATCATCATTCATCATCTATTTTTCTTCTGCTCGCTTGATGACTGCAGGACTGTACATTGTACCGATCGATCGTACCCGGCAATTTTTTAAATTTGCTAGGGACTAAAAAAACAATTCTTTCTTTCGCAGGATACATTTAAGATTACATTTACATTAAGTGTATTAAGTGTATTAAGCGATTTTTATATTAAATTCTATATTAAGTAATTATATATTTGTAAAGAGTGTTCAAACATTGCTATTTAACATTTGGATGTTATTTGTTCGTATGTCACATTCTCTATATACTACTACCACTATTGAAATTAACTGTTCAGGCAATTGGCAACGCCATAATACAAAAAATCGCACTCACATTCATCATTTGTCAGCTGATACCATCGACATTTTCTATAGTGTTCTTATATGGAAGAACAAGGTTTCCATTTGCAAAAAAAATGCTGACTAAGCTGAGTGATTGAGCCTAACTTTAATTTTTCATCATAAAAACAAAATTATTGCATAAATATTATGGTTAGAGCATAAGTTGCAAATTAGGTACAATGTGAAATCGTACTACTATTGCCGTATTTTATTTTCTAAATATTTCTTTCATATTGCGCATCGTGAAGAGTACCTTTTTAATTTTTTTCGTTTAAAAATAAAAAGTCCCAGAATGAAGGGTTAAATCGTTCTGTTCCCTTTCGATAATCATTCGCCCTCGGTCACAGATCAATGGAGAACAGGGCACGGTAGCCGACGTGGCTTTCACAGTGTCAAGAGCCATTTGTCGGCTGGCAGGTAGCGCAGTGTCTTGCTAAAGCAATTATCGTTCGTAGATCCATCCGATCGATCGTGCGATCGATCCGACGGGCGCACCGATCTGCGCCTGTCGCGACAATAAATTAATGGCCTTTGTTAACAAACACGCGCGACGACGAAAGGCGCGATCAGGCGCGAACGGAAAATTCGACGACAGTGTCCTGGGTCGACAATAATCGGCAACATATTTGAAAACGAGCGAATGCATGCAAAATGTTACCATTCGGCACGCGTGAATTACGTTACTGATGTATTCGGACAAATAATTGATACAAATGATATGTCTGCATATATATACAGAAACTTTCACATTGCATGTATTCAAAGTGAACACGTTTATGCCTATATGCTTTCATATGCGCGCAAAAGTAATCTACAATTTGTTGAATAGGAATAAATAAACTTGCTTCGAAGGTTTCATCGCTAAGTGATGTTATATATGTACTCCGATATATTATATATAACGGTACGTAACAAGTTTAACTTTGCTCTAAATATTTCTCATATGTCATGCTAATGAACGTCAGATAAGGTGGCGTTCAAATCTGAGGGGCAATCTCGTTGTAGATCGACTAGTCGTGACACGTTTGGACCCTATGCGCTAAAAGTGAATTACGAGCAATGCGAACGCATTATGGGAATGCATTCCTGATACGGTGCACTGTCCTTCAGTCTCGAGTCCTTCGGTCGTTCAGGGCTGGTGACTACGTTACCGTTCGTACACTCCTTTGTTTCTCAGCGCAGGACTCTCGTGTCTTTTTAACCAGGAAGGGTTCTACCACGGAATTTAATGTGTTATCAATAAAGGTGCACTTTTGATGGAACACAAGGCAAAGTGGAATATGGAAAGCAGAGTTCCAAGTAGAATGTTTTAGTGCGACTGTTATATATATGGTTTTGATGTCAATGGAAATGTGAACAATACACTTAGTGCAACCATTACATTAACGGTTTTGACCGTTAACCCTTTGACTGCCATGATGGTCACCGGTGACCAAAGGGTAGCAATTATTATTTTATAAATGCAATTGTTATTAGAATAGTGATGCGATCCTTTGGTCTCCAATACCTGCACATTATTTACATTTTGCATAATTCAGTCGAACGCTGTAGTATTTCATAGCATCGCCGTTCTAATACAGCAAAATACGCACATACAATTATTATTTTATAAATGCAGTTGTTATTACAATAGTGATGCGATCCTTTGGTCTCCAATACCTGCACATTATTTATATTTTGCATAATTCAGTCGAACGCTGCAGTATTTCATAGCATCGCCATTCTAATACAGCAAAATACGCACATACAATTATTATTTTATAAATGCAGTTGCTATTAAAATAGTGATGCGATCCTTTGGTCTCCAATACCTGCACATTATTTACATTTTGCATAATTCAGTCGAACGCTGTAGTATTCCATAGCATCGCCGTTCTAATACAGCAAAATACGCACATACAATTATTATTTTATAAATGCAGTTGCTATTAAAATATTGATGCGATCCTTTGGTCTCCAATACCTGCACATTATTTACATTTTGCATAATTCAGTCGAACGCTGTAGTATTTCATAGCATCGACGTTCTAATACAGCAAAATACGCACATACAATTATTATTTTATAAATGCAGTTGTTATTACAATAGTGATGCGATCCTTTGGTCTCCAATACCTGCACATTATCTACATTTTGCATAATTCAGTCGAACGCTGTAGTATTTCATAGCATCGCCGTTCTAATACAGCAAAATACGCACATACAATTATTATTTTATAAATGCAATTGCTATTAAAATATTGATGCGATCCTTTGGTCTCCAATACCTGCACATTATTTACATTTTCCATAATTCAGTCGAACGCTGTAGTATTTCATAGCATCGCCATTCTAATACAGCAAAATACGCACATACAATTATTATTTTATAAATGCAGTTGCTATTAAAATAGTGATGCGATCCTTTGGTCTCCAATACCTGCACATTATTTATATTTTGCATAATTCAATCGAACGCTGTAGTATTTCATAGCATCGCCATTCTAATACAGCAAAATACGCACATACAATTATTATTTTATAAATGCAGTTGCTATTAAAATAGTGATGCGATCCTTTGGTCTCCAATACCTGCACATTATTTATATTTTGCATAATCCAGTCGAACGCTGTAGTATTTCATAGCATCGCCGTTCTAATACAGCAAAATACGCACATACAATTATTATTTTATAAATGCAGTTGCTATTAAAATAGTGATGCGATTATTTGGTCTCCAATACCTGCACATTATTTACATTTTGCATAATTCAGTCGAACGCTGCAGTATTTCATAGCATCGCCGTTCTAATACAGCAAAATACGCACATACAATTATTATTTTATAAATGCAGTTGTTATTAAAATATTGATGCGATCCTTTGGTCTCCAATACCTGCACATTATTTATATTTTGCATAATCCAGTCGAAAGCTGTAGTATTTCATAGCATCGCCGTTCTAATACAGCAAAATACGCACATACAATTATTATTTTATAAATGCAGTTTCTATTAAAATAGTGATGCGATCCTTTGGTCTCCAATACCTGCACATTATTTACATTTTGCATAATTCAGTCGAACGCTGTAGTATTTCATAGCATCCCCGTTCTAATACAGCAAAATATGCACATACAATTATTATTTTATAAATGCAGTTGCTATTAAAATAGTGGTGCGATCCTTTGGTCTCCAATACCTGCACATTAATTATATTTTGCATTATCCAGTCGAAAGCTGTAGTATTTCATAGCATCGCCATTCTAATACAGCAAAATACGCACATACAACTATTCTTTTATAAATGCAGTTGCTATTAAAATAGTGGTGCGATCCTTTGATCTCTAATACCTGCACATTATTTATATTTTGCATAATTCAGTCGAACGCTGTAGTATTTCATAGCATCGCCATTCTAATACAGCAAAATACGCACATACAATTATTATTTTATAAATGCAGTTGCTATTAAAATAGTGGTGCGATCCTTTGGTCTCCAATACCTGCACATTATTTATATTTTGCATAATTCAATCGAACGCTGTAGTATTTCATAGCATCGCCATTCTAATACAGCAAAATACACACATACAATTATTATTTTATAAATGCAGTTGCTATTAAAATATTGACGCGATCCTTTAGTCTCCAATACCTGCACATTATTTACATTTTGCATAATTCAGTCGAACGCTGTAGTATTTCATAGCATCACCGTTCTAATATAATAAAATACGCTTGGCAGTCAATGTATTAACATCACCAGCACTGCGAATAAACTACCGCACTTCAAATAGCAGCCCAATTCAAATCACCCGCAAGAAATCATCTCACATCGCAATCCTATCACCGGAAGCTACCTTTCGGCCCCCGCAACCTGCATACCGTCCACCTCGGTTTCCTATCGAGAATCCAAACTCGCAAACGTCACTTCCAGTGTTATCAGCAGTCGAAATGTCAAGGTCGCGGCGCGTTATCGTCCGCGTCATTGGACAGGGGTCAGAAGCGAACGAACGGAAAGAGGATATGGTCCGGCGCGAAGGACCGAACGAGAGGGAATGTTGTGGCGCGCGCGGGAGAGGTCGGAAGTTCCCTCCCTTTTCGTATCTCCGTGCATTCGTACTTCGTCACGAGCCTCCCAGGTTAGCCGATCACCTCAAGCTCCCTCCAGGCACGTTTACGTGGGAGGGGGCGGATGATCTACCACTATAAATGGTACCGCCCGCCCGTTCTCGAGGAACACAAAACGGTGAACCGCACGGCACGGGTGAAGGTGGCGAGCGAGTACTGGTCGACCAGCAGCGCTTACGAACCGGGGGCGAGAACCTACGAGCCGACGTTCTCAGAGAGCGAGACCGAAAGAAGGAGGGAAGGAACGAGAAACGCGATCAAACGAGCCGAAAGAGGAAACGCAGACTGTCCACGCCCTAGCTTCGTCATGAGAGGCCTGGTGAGTCCTGCCGTTGAACGCATTTTCAGATGCCGCCTGCTCACGGTCGCACCGAGCCGAACAAAGGAAAGTGAAAGGTTAGGGTAGGTTGGGTCAGCCGAGTCGAGCCAGAGAAACGTCCCACGCAACTGTTCCCGGGATCTGCTTATGTCACGGCGACTCGACGTTACCGCGCGGCGACTTCATCTAGAACTGATCGGACCAGTTTGATAGTAGCTTCAGCGGGTGGCGGGGAATGTTTTAGGCCGTTCGCCAGATATGAATGAGGATGATGGCGAAAATAGACGCCACGCGCACAGAATTCGCGTGTGTAGATATTTCGACAGTTTCTGTTCTAGGGGGGAATCAAAGAATACGTAAGGGGTAAGGTGTTTTTGGTTTTCATGTATACATACATATTTCGGCATTGATTGGATATGGGGTGGTGACGACTAATGATGATGCGAAAACAAGGTGATGATTTTGAAAAATTGGAGACGATGTCAGAGACGTAAACTTGAGTGGGGTTGGAGCGGATTAGGGTATAGTAGGGGTTGTCGAGGGTTGCAATGGTTGAGGGAGGAGTAATTTGAGGAAGTTTTGGGGTTCCGAGGATAATGAAATTCTAGTAGTGAAAATTATTGAAATGGATTTAGGATTTTTTTTTCTGAATCAATTGTTCACCTGTTCAAATTAATTGGGGTTGCTTCTGCTTCTATTATGATAGGCGTACCAATTCGCCATCTTAAATATTTCATTTAAATTAGTAATTCAATGCATTTGTCCAAAAGTTCGTAATTTTGCGCAAAACATATATAATATATAAATAGCATAATTAATAACCGAATTAAAAAATTAAAAACAATCTACACATCGAAGTCGTGCCCCTACATTCAATTAGCACTTAAAAATACCTGCAGCAGTTACCCTAACAAAACGTTTGATCATCGGGATCACTCATCTCAGCATTCCATCTATTCTTGCATAATCTCCAACGTTTGCACCGCTTCAATTAATCTACTTGCCTATCAACTCCCACGGCACGAGAATCCCAGCACTTACCCTTCCCACCGAAGCTAAGGATTCTAATCCTCAGCGTCAATACTGAAGCTCCTAATAGCCCGCAACGACAAGGAACACAACCCATACCCATGTCTTACTCTCTCCGCATTCCCCGAAACACAATACCGCAATCCGGATCCCGATGTGCAATCATCCCGCTGACCTGCCATTATCTCACATTCTTCTCTCCTCCAAATCCTTCTACCCATATGCGTTCCATCTAATAATATTCTACAAACTCCAACGTTTGGACTGTCCTGATCAATCTACTCTCCTATCAACCGAAATTAAGCATTCTGCGAAGTTCCTGAAGATAAGCATTCCAGACCTCAGCATCAATACTGCAGCTTCCAAGCCCCGAGACGTCAAACAACCCTTATCCACGTCTCGCACTCTCCCCAATCGCAACCCCCGAACGATTTACCATTACCACGCACTGTTCTTCCAGATTCTGCTACCCATATGCACCGCCTCCTGCTATCTCATTTCTCTCAGCGTTCCATCTAATAATATTCCACAAACTCCAACGTTTCGACTATCCCGATCGATCTACTTTCCTATCAACCGCCGCATCCGAGAATCTGCAGCACTTACGCCTCCCGAAGTTAAGCATTCCAAACCTCAGCATCAATACCGCAGCTCCCAAGACTAGAGATGTCAAACAACCCATATCCACGTCTCGCACTCTCCCCAATCGCAACCACCGAACGACTTACCGTTACTACGCACTCTTCTTCCAGATTCTCCTACCTGTATGCACGGCATCCTGCAATCTCATTCCTCTAATAATATTCTACAAACTCCAACATTTGGACTGTCTCGATCGATCTACTCTCCTATCAACCGCTGTATCCGAAAATCTGCAATACTCCCCTTTCCGAAGTTAAGCAATCCAACCTCAGCATCAATACTGCATCTCCCAAGATCCGATACGTCAAACAACCCGTACCCCTGTCTCGCAACCTCCGAACAACTCACCATTCCCACGCAGTCTTCTTCCACATTCTTTTACCCGTATGCACCGCATCCTGCTATCTTATTCCTCTCAGCGTTCCATCTAATAATATTCCACAAACTCTAACGTTAGGATTGTCCCGATCAATCTACTCTCCTATCAACCGAAGTTAAGCATTCTGCCAACTTCCGGAAGGTAAGCGTTCCAGACCTCAGCATCAATACTGCATCTCCCAAACCCCGAGACGTCAAAAAACCCTTATCCACGTCTCGCACTCTCCCCAATCGCAACCACCGAACGACTTACCATTACCGCACTCTTCTTCCAGATTCTTCTACTCGCGTGTGCCGCATCCTGCCAGGCCGGGTTCCTCAACTCGCAGCCGTACACCGGCGTGCAGGGTCACGCACCCACCCAGCACGTAGCCCAAACCTACGCACCCCCAGCCCCCGTCGGCCAAGACGGCAACGTCATCGACACTCCTGAAGTCGCCCAGGCCAAAGCCCAACATTTCGCCGAGTTCGCCCGCGCAGCAGCCAGGGCAGTGGAAGAAAGCAAGAACCAGCCCGCCGAGCGATACGAAGCGCCTCATCACCGTCCGCTCCACCAGGCGCCAACCCCAGCCTACAACTTCCCCGCACAACCCACCCCCTCGCCGTTTCTTCGCCAGGCCAGCTACCAGTCGCCAGCCCCCGTCTACCAACCCGCCAACCACGGACCTGCGCCCGTCTACAATCATCTGAACCAAGCAGCCTCCTATCAGTCGCCGCAACAATACGATCCGCGGCCGAACTTCGTGGCGCCGAAGAACTACGGTGGACCGACGAACAAGCCGACGACCACCTTCGTCCCGGCCCCCCTGGCCGACGATGGGACCGTCGTCGACACGCCGGAAGTGGCGGCGTTGAAGGCCGCCAGGTTGGCAGAACTTGCCGAGGCAGAGGCAAGGGCGTACAAGTACGCCGCGTCGACGGAGGGCTACGCTCAGCAGGATCGAGGTCAAGGTAGGTTGTTGAACGAGGATGTTGGCGAGGGTCTCGAGTTTGGGCGGGTCACTTGACGTGGCCGTGACGGGTTCCGCGGATCGCGGTGATGGTCCAATGCGTCGAGAAGCGGGAGAAGGGGAGAGGATAAGATGATGTTTTTGACCCTTTGGGTGTTGTGGAAGCGTATATGCGGCTGTTGGAAGATTTCGGGGGGCAGACTTGATCTTTCACGGAATGCAGTTGGTATTGTCAAGGAATTAGTTGAATGCGCGGGATTTTTGGCGTATCACTTTCTTGCGTTATTTCATTTGGCGCAAGTAATGAATTATAATTACAACTTAGTTGGGAGATTTTGGGGGGCAAACTTGATCTTTCACTTAATGCAGTTGGTATTGTCAAGGAATTAGTTGAATGCGCGGGATTTTTGGCGTATCACTTTCTTGCGTTATTTCGTTTGGCGCAAGTAAAGGGTTAGAATTACAACCCTTCAAGATCTCGGTTTAAATTATGGGCGTGTGTATGTTGAACATATAACTTTCTTGCGTCATTTCATTTATTTCATTTGGCGTAAGTAATGAATTATAATTACAACTTAGTTGGAAGATTACGGGGGGACAAACTTGTCGATCTTTCACGAAATCCTGTCGGTATTGTCAAGGAATTAGTTGAATACGCGTGATTTTTTGGCGTATCACTTTCTTGCGTCATTTCATTTGGAGTAAGTAATGAATTATAATAACAACTTAGTTATGTGTTGTATGATGAATCAATAGAGGACTAGTAAAAAGGATTACGTCCTTCGATTGGGAGTATTCAGCTGTCAAAGGGATAAAGTCAAGCTTATGATAATTTGTTTGAGTAATGTGGAGAAATATGAAGCTGTTTTTGGGGTAAAAATACTTGACTACGGAACTTCAACCTTAAGATTTTGTAATTGATTTAAATAATTAAGGGGTGCAAATCCATTTTTTTTGGTGGGAAATACTCGACTGTGAAATTTCAACTTTAGCCGTATTGTAGTTTACTTAAATGATTAAGAATATAAAGCCCTTTATTACGGAGAATCCTTGACTATCAAACTTTAGTACTTTAGTGTAGATATGTTATTTAATAGAGATTGTTTCAAATCAAGCAGAGAATTAAAAATAGTGATAGATATTTTTCGCAAATTATGCTCCTGTTTTTATGAAGGGCATAGTATTTGCGATATCGTGTGTATATAGATTCTAAAGCGATAGATTGCAGATTTAAAAGTTTCGAATGAATAACAACGTTAAGATGGATAAATGTAAAGTACGAATGCATAAAAACGTCAGCGGAGAAATGTTAATGTCTTTCAACGAGTCAGTTTTACACTGCAAACGATCGGATCGGAGGTTACGAATAAATTTCGCTTGCGATTTCTATCCGATCTGAGTACGGACAGTAGTTCCTGTAAATGCACGTGTCTGTTATCAGTAGTAGTGAGAGTCAGCACGCGAGGAGAACCAGTTTCTTTCTGTTCACGTGCAGTCGATTGACATTTTCCTTTCTTCATTAGTAATCGTTGGTATCTTACAATTTCTCGATACATGGCAACCGAATATGAATTTCAATGTAGGAAACAATAAGAACAAAATTTTAGGAAGACATCAAACATAAGAGTTTTTATAAAAAAAACTCTGAGTCAGAAGGTGTGCAAGAAATGCATCTGTTTCAACATCATTCATCTTTGTAATTGTTTTTAGAGAAACGCGTACGCAAGCTGACGTTATGTAATTAGAATGTGAAAATTAGCAGGTTGATGTAATACTATTGTTACAATTGAAAGAAGGATTAAGCAAGATGCATGTGGTCCTGCGACGTTTACGTAATCGTTTCATAATGAATCATATAAATTGTGGTATAAAATGGTATTGTGGTATAAAATAGTCAAGCATAAAAATCTCTAACAACCTGATTGCATCAAACTTTCAGTATGAAAACAAAAGCCGATGCCTTATCAGTATACATTTAATATAATCAAATCAACATATCAAAATACTTTGCATTAAAAAGAGAACAATATTTCCTAATTTATTCTGCTCCATCAATTCCAAAAGAAAGTGATGCATATGTTGAAGTAAACGGTGACATATGTTCTTGATATCATCAACATGAAAAGATGAACTTGCAATGTTTCACAGGTTTACTCACATATACACAAAGTAAAATGTTGATTGAATATTAAAGTTGGAGATTAGATACCACTTTTTATTTGTAAAATAGCAAACTATTCTACATACACATTTTTACAAGCCAGGATCCATATATGCTATTATGCCTAAATGTCAGATTATTAGTATTTACTGCAAGAAACGTTATACGTAATTCAATCATCTGTTTTTAGCATATCGTGCCCCACTTATATGTTACTATACCTAAATATCAGTTTATTAGTATTTATTGGAAGAAACGTTATGCGTATTTCAATGATCTGTTTTCAGCATATCGTGCTGAGAATTGTTGAACTTATATGTTACTATACCTAAATATCAGTTTATTAGTATTTATTGGAAGAAACGTTACACGTATTTCAATGATCTGTTTTCAGCATATCGTGCTGAGAATTGTTGAACTTATATGTTACTATACCTAAATATCAGTTTATTAGTATTTATTGGAAGAAACGTTACACGTATTTCAATGATCTGTTTTCAGCATATCGTGCCCCGCAAGCCGCACCAGTGCATTACAATCAGGCTCCAGGATCATTTCCTGGCCCTTCCCCAGTTTCGCGTTATCAAGCACCAGCACCATCCTTTCATGGGCAGCAAGCCTTTCCAGCTCAACAACCATTTGGGAAACCATTCCCAGCTCAAGCCTTCCAGCCCCACAACTATCATCAGTCCCCGCAGTCCTTAGGCAACTACTGAATGCTTCCAGACATCTGTATATAATCTAGGCGAATAAATTCTTTTTTACGAAACTTGTTATTATTCCTTCTCAATGGAGACTGACAAAAGCTGTGATGATTAAAGTGATGTATGCATACTGAAATAAAATTGTTCGCTCAGCCTTTCCATTTATCTGTATGATTCACAACTGTTAATCAATGAATGAATGAATTTGATATGCAAGAGAACATTATGTGGAAATTATTCGCAAATATTTTGGTCAGGTTTGTGTAACGATAAATCGTTACAGTTGTGGTATTACGAGTTTTTGTTTTATGGATGCATCTACTTTTTCTATGGGGTTACTGTCATGCTTTAAATTCTGTCATTGTTAAATGCATATTATGCTACATCCATGTTTTATCGCGTTCTTGCACATGCGGTAGATGTTTCGTGTTGTGAAAGCATTGAACTCTCTTAAAGGTATAAAATCCTCCAACGTAGAAGCCTATTGCCGGAGTAATTATACGTAATCCACTTTACGCGGTGCAATAACTGTATCTTCAGCCGTTAGACGCAAAAATTCAATGACAATGTATGTGAAAATAAGACGTCACGCTTACATTGAAATTCACCGTCTACTAATTGTCAAGTGATTAGCCTTAAGCTGACATGCGCGCGGATGACGTGAGAAGTAGAATAGGACAAATAAACGGCAATCTAGTACTGGCGCGAAACCGCAGGTCAACCTACATTCAATTTCATCGTGGATTGTGGCGTGTGTAATCCAAGAATTGGAAAGACGTTTTCACGACGGTCTCTAGTTAATGAGAACATTGTTTCATGGCCGTGTCTGTCGATCGCTCATATGTAATGATGTATCGCCGTCAGTACGATACATTTCAAAGGTAATATTACCGTGTCCACGATTTTTCAAATTATTACGAAAAATGATCGACGGGGGATAAAGCGATCGGGAGGTTGCAAGAGGTTCACTTTACTGCCACTCTGTTCTGTTGCAATTTTAAGTAACATCAACTCTTTGCAGAACTGCAAAAAGATTTTGAAATGTTACTGGTATATTTTTTATATGTTTGAGAGAATGAAGAAACAACTCGAATAGGCAACAGTAATGACGTAATATGCACAAGTTCGTCGAGATGAGTATCGCGGCAGATAGCTGGGTTAAGTTAATGCAGATGAATGGATATGATATATGAATAATATGAATGAATATAATGATCGATAACGCTACTGGAGTGACTCGTTTGTGAAACTCTAATCCATGCGATAAATCATGATAAAGTTCAGGCGAAATAAAGTACAGGAGAAACAAAAGAAGAATGAATTTAAAACATTAGTAAGAAATAGATGGTGAGACAATGCACAATCTACACGTATACGTGTACGTGGAAAACATCCATTTTAATTGGACGAAAATTTCGTTTGGTCACAGAAGTTTCAATTTCAGGGAAGTTTCAGAGAAGTTCACACAGTTTCAGGGAATAAGTAAATCCAAAAACGCACAGTAGCGTGGGTCTTAACTCCAATTCTTCATAATTCGAGAAACACAACCGTAAATTCAACGAATCGTGAGCATTAACTCAAGCATTGACTGCCGTGGTTGATATCGGTGACCGGCTCAAAAGGTTTCACGAAAAATTCAAAAAATACCCAATCGGTAGCATTTATAATTTTGAAAATGCAAGTAATATTAAATAGTGATTAAATTCTTTGGAACCCGATACCTTCGCATTATTTTCATTATGCACATTTCAAACAAATTCTGAAGTACTTCATCACGTTGCGGGTTCAATATAGTAAAATCCGCACGGCAGTCAACGTGTTAACACTTTGATTGACAAACGTATTTTGCCATGTTAGAACCATGATGCGATAAAACAACTTCAGAGCTAAATTCTGTATAAAATCCTCCAACGTAGAAGCCTCTTGCCGGAGTAATTATACGTAATCCACTTTACGTAATTAAAACGTGCAAAATAAAGGCAACGCAGAGTTGTTAGAAGCCAAAGTATTGAAGCACCGCCCCGATATCAATTGTTTTTACAAGATTGCAAATGGACTTCATTGCGAACTTTTTGCATTTTTAATAAAATCTTTTGCACCAGTCACCGGTGGCCACCGTGGCAGTCAACGTGTTAAAACCCGTAATCATTTGAGTAAATTTCAATAAGCTTGAAAATGACCACATCGCCTAAGAATCGAAAACAGAAAAAAATTGAATAACACAACGTTTGTAACGCAACCATATTCAGGCCAATTCTTAATTAGCAGCGCACCCGCCCACGGAAGGGTTTCAATACAGTAAAACCTGTTTTTGTGCGGTTTTGTTTTTGTGCGATTTTATTTTTGTGCGGTCCTTTTTTGTGCGATTTTCTTTTATGCGGTATATGCATCTAAGCGGCGTTAGCACCAGTTTAATGTTTCCTATCAATGTACATATACATGTTGTGGAAAAAGATTTTGAAAATGTTACATATTTTTTTGTATGTTTGAGAGAATGAAGAAACAACTAATGAAATATATAAATGTGTAATTAATCGAAACGTTACCGAAAACGCGTCAACGTTATTATCTGAAATTAGTGCTCTCGCACATAACATCGGCAGAGAAGGCTTTGATTCTTTCGGCGATAATGACCTGGACGAGATGATTGAGGACCAAACTGTCGATGATAGTGACATTATCAATAGTTTGATAGATTATGAAAATGGACAAGAAGAACCGGAATCTATTACCGCAGATAAAATATATGCAGGGATCCAAATTCGAAAAAATTGGAAACGCATTTTCTTAAAATAGATACCAATGCGGAAAAACGTTAAAATTCAAAAAGTACTGAGATCATGCATGTCTCACTATCGTGGCGTTTACAAGCAACTGACCAGTCGACCGTCGTCACAAAAACTCATTACTGAGTTTATGGTACCAAAAAACAAATCAATTGAAATCCTATCTTCAAGCGACGGAAGCGATTTTCAACCAATCCATCACAAGAAGATGCGCGTTTTGGATTACGACGAGTGGCAGCGAACTATT
Organism: Cryptocheilus praepositus; assembly: GCA_033815515.1. NCBI lineage: Eukaryota > Metazoa > Arthropoda > Insecta > Hymenoptera > Pompilidae > Cryptocheilus > Cryptocheilus praepositus. Next base: position 6,125,697 of record JAWWQZ010000303.1, on the reverse strand, counting down.
TAATGTATAATGTGAAAACTTCTCCATGTATACGTACAATGAAGAATTAAATATTTTTACAATTTCTTTAGGTCTAATTTAATTATTTAATTTAATTGAAAGCATTCTCTCATCTATTTCATAAATCATTGATGTTTTCGATTTTCTAATCCGACTTTTTTTATATATTTTATGCACCGCATAAAAAATCATTTCTTATATCGCACAAAATTGTTTATTATATGTAAGAATTTATAAAATTTTCGAATATTTTTTTGTACGATTTCTTTTATGCGGTCCCTATCCACCGCACAAAAACAGGCTTTACTGTAGTAAAATCCGCACTGCAGTCAACTTGTTAAAATCCGTAATCACTTGAGTAAATTTCAATAAGCTTGAAACTGACCACATCGCCTAAGAATCGAAGACAAAAAAAAAATTGAATAACACAACGTTTGTAACGAAACCATATTCAGGCCAATTCTTAATTAGCAACGCACCCGCCCACGGAAGTTCGAAACTGGCCATTCGCGCAAATGTCAACCCCCGCAATTTTGCTTAATTACTGAAACACGCAAGAAGCGGTGTCGCAACGTTGACGTCTCGACGCAGATACGAATCGGGGAGAAGACAGAAAGGTGCGTTAGGTGCATTCGTCGGGGGAAGCGGGGCTGGAAGTTAAAGAAGGAAAAGAGAGACCGCTGCGACGTCGATTAAGAAAGTTTGGCGTTCCGCGGTACCGTGAGAGGACACCGTAACGATTGTCTTCGTGGGACTTGCACCGCCGACATCGCTCGCCTGCGGTTTTGCATGCGCAATTGCACCTACACAAAATGAAGTCAGTGTATCAGAAACGATCGTTTACAATGGGGCAATGAAATTCCGTTTTGACGTTTATTGTCCATATTTTAGTGGAAATTCCTCAACGCCTCAGTTTCGTCATCGTCTGTCACGCGCCGGCTCAATCGTAAATCGACGGTTGCGTTAATGGCGTGATGCGGAATCAGAAATCAGCGAGACGCGTTTCGATGCTGTTTCATGAAATATCAATTCTCAACACGGCTACGTCTTCAATGTATATTAGAATTAAGAAGGAAAGGGTATTCAATTATTGGGTTGGAGGGAAAGTTCTGTCGTATTTTAAAGAAAACATTTGAATTAATTTATAAAAATATGTGTTTAATATTAATCATAATACATTTAATGTGTTGTATGATGAATGCCAAACTCTTCTGCAATTTCTCCACTTGTTAAATGTGGATTATTTTCCAACATGGATCGTAAAACATCGTCGGGGGATCGATCTTGGATGGTCGTCCAAGATCGATCACTTTCTTGAGAGACCGCTGCGACGTCGAAAGAAATTTGCTAAACCATCTTTGACAAGTACGAACATTTACAATATCTTTTCAAACTTGCACCGCCGACATCGCTCGCAACCGATGCGGTTTTTTTGCATGCAGCAATTGCACTTTATCTACACAATCAAAATATCACAAGAAATGATGAATGTATCAAAACGATCGTTTATATTATGGGGCAATAAAAAAAAAATTCCGACTCACTAGACGTTTATTTCCATATTTTAAAAATACGAAGAACTTTCCTCAACGCCATCAGTTTCGTCAATGCTGTTTCATGAAATATCAATCGAACATCGGCTACGTCTTTAATGTATATTAGAATGCGGAAAGGGTCAATTACATCAGTGGGTGCAGACGCGTTTCATGCTGTTTCATGAAATATCAATTCTGAACACGGCTACGTCTTCAATGTATATTAGAATTAAGAAGGAAAGGGAATTCAATTACATCACGTGGGTGCAAAGAAGTTTTCAATGCTGTTTCATGAAATATCAATTCTGAACACGGCTACGTCTTCAATGTATATTAGAATTACGAAGGAAAGGGTATTCAATTACATCACGTGGGTGCAAAGAAGTTTTCAATGGTGTTTCATGAAATATCAATTCTGAACACAGCGCTGCCTTCAATATAAATTAGAAGTGTCACAAAAAAATTAAATTGCATCGTATGCGAACAAAAAAATTTAACACGTTGACTGCCATGGTGGTCACCGGTGACCGGTACTAAAAATGCAGAAAATTTGCAATGAAGCCTATTTGCAATCTTGCAAATGCAATTGATATTGAAACAGTGCTTCAATACTTTGGCTTTTAGTAACTTTGCGTTACCTTTATTTTACACAATTTAATTATACTTTGCAGTATTTCATCGCATTGCAGTTCTAACATCACAAAATACGCTTGGCAATCAACGTGTTAAAATGTATTTTCATGTAATATGAACTCTGAACTCGGCGTTGTCTTCAATATATATCGGAATTACCATGAAAAATTAAATTACGACACATGCGCGCAAAGAAATTTTTAATACAATTCCGTATAAAATGCAATTACACTTACGTTCAGAAGATTCACGTGATGCTACGCTGCTTTACATCAAGCGTTCACAAAATTAACTAAATCAATCAATTAAAATTACCGCATACTCATTTGTACGTAATACAATGAATATGGCTACAAAGTTTGATGCAACTTTCGCAGGTGCGACTAATAACTGGAATCACGAATCGTTACACAAACGATAGCTCTCATTAGGGCGTGGTGGATGTAGCTCGCCAGTACGGATCTTAATTTTTCCATAGCCGATTGCATTCTCGCAGCAAACGTACTAATGTACGTAAACTATATCGAAGCACATTTGTCCGAGATTCATGTTTATTGCAACATAGGTCACAGTCTAGTACCAAAGACGTGAGAAGGAACGAGGTGAGAGAGCGGAATATGGAGCTTCGTTCTTGGAGAATGAACGAGCCCGGGCATCGTGATTCGTCGAGTCTCCTTTAGGAAAGGTCAGTAATTGTTTCACGGTTGTGAGAAATTCAGCGAAATTTCGAGCCGAAGTGTGCGTGCAAGTCCGAAGACGTTTTACGCCCCCAATCCTTATGAATCGTCAGTGTTCTTACATGTTTCGATGTAAATGATATAAAAAAGCGTCATTAGCTGTGCTTTATACCCAGAACTTAAACGAAACACTATTTATATTATTATTTATGAACACTACTTATATTATTACTTACGAACACTACTTATATTATTACTTACGAAACACTACTTATATTATTACTTACGAAGCACCACTTATATTATTACTTACGAAACACTACTTACATTATTACTTACGAAACACTATTTATATTATTTTCACTTCGTGAAATACGTTATACTATACCATTATACTATACTTATACTATTATTCAACTTTGTGAAATACTTTATTCATATCATACATTCATATCATACATATTATTTATATTCGATACTTTCGTGAAATAATTTATGCATATCACATATATTATTCATACTTGATACTTTGTAAAATAAGTTATTCTCGTCACACGTATTATTTGTACATGATACTTTCGTGGGATAATTTATTCATACGGCACATATTATTTTCACGCGTCGTGTAACAATTTATCCATGTCGCACATATTATTTTTACGTGACACTTTCATTAACTAATTTATTCATAACTTGTGTATAACAACAGAATTAACATTTCGCAAATTATTATAGATACATGTTATGTTATGCATGTTATAAATAGGAGGAACTATATTTATTTGTGATATATATGTGAAGCAACTTAACCAGCTTAAATCAACTTTTTATTCGTCGCCAAATCGATGACGTCTTACCCCAATCGAAGTTATGCAGAATATCGGACTCGTGTCGAAGCCGTGGTTAAACTTATTGCGTGGCCCGGTGGGAACGTATTACAAGATCTCGTTTGCGTGAGACTTTGCGCAATAACCACCGGCACACAAGCAAATTGATCGAGCTCTATCGCATTACAATATGAACAGGTGACATTAATGTGCCATTGCGTCGAAAATAAACATAAGCGTGACACGAATATTTTGCGCATTGCTCCAGGAAGGGCAGAACTTTATTTACTACACACCCAAAACAACGTAAATAACACCGTATCTTTTAATTCCGCTGAATAAATGACAATACGAGTAATAAAAATGTACAAGTTACTTGAACCGCTTAATCGGAAGGTATAAAGAGCAGAAGCACTAAAAGTTTCCATTGCGTTGAAAATAAACAAAAGCGTGACACGAATATTTTGTGCATTGCTCCAGGAAGGGGTGTAAGAAAATATCGTGATCGTTGGCAGAACTTTATTTACTGCATACCCAAAACAACGTATCTTTTAATTCCGCTGAATAAATGACAAGATGCGTAATAAAAATGTACAAGTTACTTGAACCGCTTAATCGGAAGGTATAAAGAGCAGAAGCACTAAAAGTTGCCATTGCGTTGAAAATAAACATAAGCGTGACACGAATATTTTGCGCATTGCTCCAGGAAGGGGTGTAACAAAACATCGTAATCTTTGGCAGAACTTTATTTACTGCATACCCAAAACAACGTAAATAACAACGTATCTTTTAATTCCGCTGAATAAATGACAAGATGCGTAATAAAAATGTACAAGTTACTTGAACCGCTTAATCGGAAGGTATAAAGAGCAGAAGCACTAAAAGTTGCCATTGTGTTGAAAATAAACATAAGCGCAACACGAATATTTTGTGCAACAAAACGAATATTTTGCAGAACTGCATTACTCAACGTATCTTTTAATTCCGCTGAATAAATGACAAGATGCGTAAAAAAATGTATCGAACCGCTTAATCTTTAAAGAGCAGAAACGCTTAAAGTTGTCATTGCACACCCAAATTTTGTGCACAACGTGATCGTTGGCAATAACAACGTATCTTTTAATTCCGCTGAATAAATGACAAGATGCGTAATAAAAATGTACAAGTTAGTCGAACCGTTTAATCGGAAAGTATAAAGAGCAGAAGCGCTAAAAGTTGCTAATGATGAAGATGTCATAACGTTGGACGTTGGGATCAGTTTGTCAAAGCGGCATCGGCGATGGAGGATTTATAAGGGAGGAATGATCGTAATAGAAAGAGGAACACCTTGAAAGGATCAACAGGCTGTCTATGATATCCAGGCTAGTCGTCCGTGAATCGGGCATGTCTCGAAACCGCAGAAAAGTTCGGTTCGAACGGCGCACGTTGCACCGCTTCTCTGTGGTGACCGGCGAAAGGGTGGGAGATAGGAGGAGAGCGAATAAAAATCTCCTCGAAGGATCAAATCTTCGATTACGAGACGATAATAGATTCACATTCGATCGAGGACGCGCAGATCTGACGGGGGAGGCTCCCGCCTTCAAGGTTGAACATAAGACACCCTATGTATGTATCGTTAACCTTCCTTATTTACGTCTTTGCAGATTCTTCAAAGAAATGCAAAGTACCGTTACAAACGTAAAGATTCCCATCGGTTTTCAATTCTGCACTTTACATTTACTAATTAAAATAGCTCGTAGCCACTGCTAATTATGAGAATCGTGCGGAATGCAAATAGTTTGGCCATAGGTTCATCTCCTCAATGCTACGACGTGAAATAATTATGCTACGACTAATCGACCATTGTATCACTTGCAAGGATCGGCTTCCCGCTTTTGTTCCGCTTTTGTGTCCAATACCAATTTTTCGCAGGTCAACTTTAAATGACCGTGCCTGTAATACATTTTAACGTGACCTTAACACTTTAACGACCGCTGAGATTAATCGAATTTTCTGAATGCTTGAGAATTAATTGACTTTCGTTCAACGGTTATATTAGATAAAATAAATATCATATTATGACATTTAAAATTGTCAATAAAATTACATCTGATATTTATTTTATCCAATATAACCGTATAAACACATTCAATTTTTCGGCTATCAGTTTAAAATAGTTGCAACCGACAAATTCGATATAATCGGCTTTTCAGTGGTCAACGGTTATATTAGATAAAATAAATATCAGACGATATTATGACAATTCTAAATGACAATAAAATTACACTGCTTTGAAACCAAAGGATTCTCAACAACACATTCAGTATTTTTCAGTTATAAAGCTTTACAAATATGCATACACGTAATTCCTGCTCGATATCCAAAACAGCATCGGTCATTAGTGAATGGCCAACGATTATATTAGATAAAATAAATATTAGATGATATTATGACAATTCTAAATGACAATAAAATTACACTGCTTTGAAACCAAAGGATTCTCAACAACACATTCTGTATTTTTCAGTTATAAAGCTTTACAAATAAGCACATACAGAATTCCTGCGCGATATCCAAAACAGCGTCGGTCGTTAGTGAATGGTCAACGGTTATATTAAATAAAATAAGTATCAGATGATATTATGACAATTCTAAATGACAATAAAATTACTCTGCTTTGAAACCAAAGGATTCTCAACAACGTATTCAGTATTTTTCAGTTGTAAAGCTTTACAAATAGGCACATACACAATTCCTGCGCGATATCCAAAACAGCGTCGGTCGTTAGTGAATGGTCAACGGTTATATTAAATAAAATAAGTATCAGATGATATTATGACAATTCTAAATGACAATAAAATTACACTGCTTTGAAACCAAAGAATTCTCAACAACACATTCAGTATTTTTCAGTTATAAAGCTTTGCAAATAAGCACATACACAATTCCTGCGCGATATCCAAAACAGCGTCGGTCGTTAGTGAATGGTCAACGGTTATATTAGATAAAATAAATATCAGACGATATTATGATAATTCTAAATGACAATAAAATTACACTGCTTTGAAACCAAAGGATTCTCAACAACACATTCAGTATTTTTCAGTTATAAAGCTTTACAAATAAGCACATACAGAATTCCTGCGCGATATCCAAAACAGCGTCGGTCGTTAGTGAGTGGCATCTTCAGTCAATAGCGGTCGGTAAAGTGTTAAGTGCAGCTTCCGTCGGTTGGATCGAAGATACGGCATATTGATTACGTCGAAGTAGACAATATTTCGCACGAACAATCACGTGACCGGTAACTTCAGAGGCTCTATCGAAAAATCGTCATCAGCCAACAAAGAGGAGCCAGACACGGTCACGGTCGAATACCGCCTCAGTTGGCGGCTAATTGCGGCATTTTTTTTCCAAGTCAATCGTGTGCGACCGCTGTGACACACATATACAGGATGGTCGCAGGGTGGTGCAAGATCCTATAAAAGCGAGATCGGTCGATCGCTGGCGCGCACTCCCAACAAACAAGACGTTCGTTTCGTAGCCGGTGGTGTCTCAACAACACGACCATGAGATTACTCGTAAGTGCGATTATACGAGACGAGGGGAAGGAAGACGCGCTCACCGAATTCTGCTTGTAGACACCGCGAATTAGAATTGGCGATCGTCGTAGCAAGCGGGCAATTCGTCGGTTCAGTCGATCGCTGCCATCACTTGAATTACTTGCAAGCTTGCAAACGGTCGTTGTCGAGTTATCAGTACGAACGAGTGCAGTTTTTTGCGAATTGGCTAATGCTAGTGATTCCAGCAAAGTGTGTTGTCGGGCATATCAGAATTTTCTTACAAAATTGACGAAGACTAGTGATTTCAATACAATTTATTAAAATAGATATTAAAATATTAATATAATATTCAAATAGATAAAATATTAATAATATATTAAAATAGATTAGATAATACAGAAACATTTGTATAGAAAGTATTTGTAGTACAATTTGTCGGAAGTCACTGGTCTCTGTAACGTTTGGATATCGTTTTCGTGTATTTATGTACAAGTCGTTACGTTTCTGGCGCTCGTTTCTCGTAAATATGAGTGTAAAGTAAAAGTTAAAATTGATATGTGAAAAAGTGCTCCGCGACCACATTGCGAAATCACAACCGTGCCATTAGAGCTCCTATTTCAACATTAATTAGCCGCTTCTTGCTGACATCGCTAATTCTCACGCCATAACGAGTATATGATCAGCTTCATGTACACTGTAACGTGCATAAATTTGTGTGACAGTTCTCTCATGTCCCGCCGTAATACATGTGCAATTACACACGCTCTCGTCAGCCATCAGCTCGTATCATTCTGAAGTGCATGAAACAAAATCTTGCTTTCTATCGTAAACGTAATGATGCCTGAGAATGGCATGTTCCGTATTATTCATTAAAAATAACGCACTAACACCTAAAAAGCACACATTTTTTAGTTTCAACATTTCCGTGCCACAATTATATTGTGTATCAGACAAATGGAACATTTTCAATATTAACAATAGTATCCTCGAAATATTCTTCGACTTGCAGAACCCATCACGGATTCTTCGTCGTAAAATGAATCATGGATACATCGGAATGTATTTTAATTTTCAAATATTTTGTCGCACATCATTTATATCACAGCTTTGTATAGCAATTATACAATTTATAAACTGTCATTTCGTCTCGAATCACAATCTGGAAAACGCCCGTAATGAATAAGAGTCGTACATTCTCTAAACTATGATCAGCTTCTCATTTATGACGATTGTATCCATGATCATTTCTTTACGGGTCGCAATCTCCAAAACGTAAAATCCGTAAAATAGAGCAGTTATACATTTTGTAAACTATAATTCGCTGCTTACGCAGTACCTACCCCCATTTCTTCGCGGATCACAATCTGGAAAATGCCCGTAAAGTACAGTAGTTATATTTTGTAAGCTGTAACTCACTTCTTACGTAATACCCACCCTCATTTTTCGCGGATGACAATCTACAAAAGACCTATAATGTACAGTAGTTATATTTTGTAAATTGTAACTCGTTTCTTACGTAATACCAACCCCCATTTTCCGCGGATCACAATCTATAAAACACGTATAATGGACAGCAGTTACATTTTGTAAGCTGTAACTCGCTTCTTACGTAATCCCGACCCACAGTTTGCGCGGATCACAATATGTAAAACACCCGTATCGAACAGCAGCTAAATTTTGTATACTGTAACTCGCTTCTTATGTAATACCCACCCTCATTTTTCGCCGATCACAATCTATAAAACACCTATAATGTACAGTAGCTAAATTCTATAAACTGTAACTCGCTTCTTACGCAATACCCACCCCCATTCTTCGCGGATCACAAACTGTAAAACACCCCTAACATACAATAGTTATATTTTGCACGCTGCCACTCGGTTCTTACCTACTATCCAGGATGATTTCTTCGCGGATCACAATCTAGAAATTTGCAGATAGTCCCAGTACTGTCAGTCATCTTCACTGCAGTAAAGGCACACAACTACCTGATAGCGCCGATCTACCGTGGACCGCCTGCACCCCTTTCGAGTGACGGCAGAGTGATCGATACAGCGGAAGTAGCGCAGGCCAGAGCCGCCCACCTTGCAGTCCATGCGGAGGCGATGGCGAGAATGAGGAAGGAGCAGCCGGAAGACAGTGGTATGATGAGAATGAGGATGCCGCCGATGATGATGAGGCAACAACGCGAACGAGTATTTGCACCTCTCGGTCAAGATGGCCGCGTCGTTGACACACCCGAGGTAATGCCCCTGTTAATGGAGAAATCATATATTTTGATAAGGTGTTTCCTTGCGGATGGACGCCTTACAAATGTATATTGCCGGCGAAAGCCTTAACCCCTTGCAATGGCATTTAACTCGGAAGAATCTGGGCCAAGCGATACACAGAAATATTCGCAAAAGAAGCCGAACTGACGGAGACGTATTGTAGGAACTTGGAACAAATTATATATTGCGACTGCTTGTGTAGTAGCCGTGCGCTTATTAACTTTATGCGACGGTTCTCTTATGGAATTCAAATGAACTTGGACCAAAAACGACTAGAAGCCTGATTCGTGATATTGACGTTTGGCCCGAAAACGGAAATCGTATCCTCCAACTCCGCGTTCTGCGCATATTTAAGCCAGGCATTTCAGACATTTTAGATAGGCGCGTGCAATTATTAAAAAATCAAAGCCACAGGGGTGCTGTGCGCTGCTTCACGTTAACATAAAACGTGCGCGTGCAATTACCAACGAAACAGTATCCTGCAAATTCAATGCTTTCATTTCCGATCACCTGACCCATCGCATTTAATATTCAAACTAAATCCCTGATATGACCTAAAGCAGACATTCGCGTGCAGTTACCAGCGCACCTATGCCATGGGGTCGAATTCCCCTAAGCTTTGCTTGCATCACCATACATATGTACATATACATACATGTTACATACGTAGTTATACATATATACATACGTAAATATGCATTTATACACACGTATATATGTATATATGTATGCTATTGCTTCCCATCACCATACGTATGTATGTATACATACGAATCTATATATACGTACGTATGGTGAACATATGGTGATGGAAAGCGATACGTACACACATATATATGTTATCGCCACGTCATGTGCAGCAGCACGTATATAACCCGCAGCAATAATTAAGCCCAATGAACTTCTGAAGGTCGCGCAGGCAAAAGCAGCTCATATGGCGGCGCACGCTCGTGTGGCCGCAAAGTCGGCTGCGCAACGTGATCTCAATGGCTATATCCCCCGGCAGAGTCTGATTTACGTGGCGCCGGTCCGTGTCGCGTACACTCGCGTTCTGCCGATCGTCCGTTATCAGGGACCACCCGCGCCATTGGGACCGGATGGACGAGTCGTCGACACACCGGAAGTCGCTCGCGCAAGGGAGGCCCATATGAAAGCGCACGCACGGGCAGTGGCGCTGATGACACAGATGCATGGCGATTACGATTAAACAAATACGGTCGGATGTCGGGCACGGTCAGGGTTGAAGACGAAAAAGATAACAATGTTCGCAGAATGTTTTAACCCTTTGACTGCTGTGGACGCATATGTGCGTCCACCGAAATCTATCGGCGTCGACTATGGGTGCATATATGCTTTCCAATCGTTTCGATTTCTTACTGCAGCGAGAATTATCAACGTATGAGATAAACACGAATGTTTCAACTCTTTCACTGCTGTGGACGCATATGTGCGTCCATTGAAATCTATCGGCGTCGTTGGGTGCATATATGCTTTCCAGTCGTTTCGATTTCTTACGTATTGTAGCCACAATTATCAACGTATGAGATAAATACGAATGTTGCAACTTTTTCACTGCTGTGGACGCACATATGCATCCACCGAAATCTATCGGCGTCGATGGATGCATATATGGTTTCCAATCGTTTCGATTTCTTACGTATTGCAGCCGCAATTATCAACGTATGAGATAAATACGAATGTTTCAACTCTTTCACTGCTGTGGACGCACATATGCGTCCACCGAAATCTATCGGTGTCAATTATGGGCGCATATATGCGCTTCCAAATCGTTTCGATTTCTTACGTATTGCAGCCGCAATTATCAACGTATGAGATAAATACGAATGTTTGAACTCTTTGACTGCTGTGGACGCACATATGCGTCCATCGAAATCTATCGGCTCGACTATGGGCGCATATATGCGCTTCCCAATCGTTTCGATTTCTTACATATTGCAGCCAGAATTATCAACGTATGAGATAAATACAGATGCATTCTATATATATATATATATATATATATATATATACATCTGTATATACGATATCAAACCATTTTCTTGCATTGTTTAATGTGGTGTAAATGAAGAATTACCATTGGAATTTCGTGGCACCTCACGTAATCAATCAGTAGAGTTCAAACTATCGGAAAGCATCTCGTTCTCAGCAAGCAATTCGGCCGCGAATATTCAGCAGGTAAAGGGTTAAGAAACAGTTGCGACGATATATACGTCTCTGAGAGTTCTTGTTGCAACCGTTTCGAACACTGGGCGTACTCGACGTATCGTATTTCGGTCCGGTTAGTTCCATGATACGAACTGTGTGAAGGTCTAGATATTTGTAACGTTGCGGCTAAATTTTGTTTAACACGTTGACTGCCACGGTACTTTTCAGGATTCCAGTGTAAGAGGCCATTTTCATTTAATCATGTTACATTATTAATATGAAATGAATTATATATAAATATTATGTATTATTAATATAATATGAATATTTATAAAACATTAATTATATAATAGTATATGGTAATCATCAAAAAGCATATAGAATGTGTTTCTCAAAAAAACGAGATCCTACGAATTATCTCGTAGTTGGCTTAATTAAGAATAACACGTTTTGTCATCGTGGGGATTAAAGGCTTTAGATGGAAACATGGAAGTTGCGGAAGATTCCAATTCCAGTAATGACCGCGAAAATTTTGAAATGACAAGCAAATTGTTCTTATACTCCAACTTTCAGGACAGGTATAATATTAGGTGGGTGTCAATGAATAAACCTGAACCGGTTGGACCCAAACCACGAATGTAATTCGAAGCATAAAGGGTTAATGTCATCACTGCCAAAGTCTAAATATTAAATTCTAAATATAAAAGTCGGAAGACATAGTAGTCAATGTATTAAATGATGTAATGCCCTTGTTTAGATGAAAGAAACGTTTTTGGAATTTGATGTCTTTATCGAGGCTGACGTCTTCCAATCATTGAACTAAGATGAGAGTGTTTATTAAAATGTAGGATCGTCCGAACAGTTGCAGATAAACATGCTTGTTAGTGTATTAAACTTATATAGATTATAGCTGACAGAAATCTACATGTAAATATGATGAGAATGCAGTTGACAAATCATTCGTATGTACCTGATACATCATAAATGGTATAACATGCCATGTGTAATGTCTAAATTCGTAAACTTCGATTAAAATATGAAGCGAAATAGCATAGTTGGACGAGAATATGATTAAAGTCAGTTTAATTAGTATGACCAAATGATAAGATAAATTTCGGACGATCAAACGGAAAAAAAGATTCGCAACTCAATTGGTAGTGTGATCCAATTGTAAATAGTCGTAAGTATTTTATAATAAGCATAATTTAATTTCACAAAAGTAATACTAATGTTCACAGTTAATGTACAATTATGCACAGCGTACTTTAGTTTATAATAATTAAAATGTCTTGTAGATATTAAATTTTGTACATAACAAACATAAACCCCTGTCATTGCTGTTCTTATGGTATTCCAGGTTAGACAATTATGAAGTATTATATTTCATATGGAAAATTAAATGGAAAATTTATTGAACCTTATGCCCGATGCGTCAAACACATTTAACGCACTTACACGATTATATGCATTCCCCAACGAGCGGAACAAATAAAACGTACAATTCCCTCGTTAATTGTTCCTACGCGCGTTACCTTCCTAGACCATTAATTCTCGTTTATCGACAATCACGCTCCTGCAAACGCGAATTCATGTTGTTGCACTCCTTATGTCATTCTACACAAACCCGCAACTCTACCGACTCAATTAGACCTGTAGTCAAGTCGGCACTCAGCTAGGTGGGTAGACGGCGGATGAAAAGTGAAAGAGAAACATACTCTCAGGTCTCATGGCTTTCACTACGGGGTGTCGTTTGATAAAAATTCATCAGCCATTGCCAGAATTCACACTTGAACCCTTCTTTGCATGACTTTTTCTTTATTGGTGAAATAAATCAAGGTGATATAATTCATGTTCAAAATTAAAGGAAAAATGGTTAACACGTAGGATGTTAGGTTACTTAACCCTTCTTTGCATGATTTTTTCTTTTTTGGTGAAATAAATCAAGGTGATATATTGGGTTGGAGGGAAAGTTCTGTCGTATTTTAAAGAAAATATTCGAATTAATTTATAAAAATATGTGTTTAATATTAATCATAATACATTTAATGCGTTGTATGATGAATGCCAAACTCTTCTGCAATTTCTCGACTTATTAAATGTGGATTAGTTTCTAACATGGATCGTAAAACAACATTATCGATCTTGGATGGTCGTCCAGATCGATCACTTTCTTGGAGGCTCAGATCCCCGGAACGAAATTTGCTAAATCATCTTTGACAAGTACGAACATTTACAATATCTTTTCCAAATACCGCACATAAATTTTTACATGCAACCGATGCGTTGCTTCCTTTTTGGAATTCATACAAAAGGCAGTGTCGTAAATGCACTTTATTTACTGACATGTTTTTCACTTTAAATATCACAAGTAAATGATGAACGGTAAAAAAGGACTCCTTTTATATTATACAGCAGCTATAAAAAACAAAAAAAAATCCGAACGACTCACTAGCCAGATGTTTTTTTTTTTATTTACAAGAAAAATTACCTGCCTATTAAAAATACGACAGAACTTTCCCTCCAACCCAATAATTCATGTTCAAAATTAAAGGAAAAATGGTTAAAAAAATCTTAGTATATATTTATAGTATAAATTTAGCAAAAAACAATATGATGGAAATTTCCATCATCATGCGAAGTTAGATTAAAGTGAACTTGTTCTTTTATATAATTTTTGGGCATTCAATGTTATGATGGAAATTTCCACCATCATGCAAAGAAGGGTTAAGATCATGTATCAAGTTGTGAAGGGAGAAGGAGGAAGAGGACCACACAAATCGTGCGTATACTTTAACTCGTTAAACGGCTGCCTCCGTTGAAATAATGTTACAATATTTGCTCTCGTGCGTTTAATGATCAACCGTCTTAATGACCGAAGGTAGAAATGTGTAAGACTCTCGTTCCATAACGTGACAATAGCTTTGAACAATTCACGTCTCGGAGGAGCAATGGTGCTTGTTCTGAGACGATTCACACGCAATACAATTATGGTGTACGCGGTAGTAAATAAAATATGAACGTTATGCGTCGCTACTGACAATCAAAACGATCCGGTCTTTTCTTTGCACATCGCTTTGCGGATCGTGCAATTTTTCTCACTGTCAAGAATTTTCCGGTATTGTATTGGTCTGAATTATTTTTTATTTCATATGCGGTGGGGTAACTAAGGGTGCTCTGTGATTGACCGTCTTAATAATGGTAAAAGTTGGTCGTACAAAATATCCCTGCGTAAACGACTACCACCATATCTTCGATCGGAGAGCATTGAGGTGTAGATGTACTATTTCATGAATCCTGATAAATTTTTACCTTCGTATCTTATCTAACACTGAATACAAGAACCCTATTAATAAGCGTTTCGTCGTGTACACTTCCCGATTGACAGCTCAACAATAAATACAATAATGTTATGATGTTATTAATTCTAAATTATAGTAAAATGACACAGCTTCGAAGCCAAATACATTAGAACATCATAATGAATACTTACTAACACTTACAAATAAACACATATTACCACGAGCTCCTCAAAACTGCACCGGTCCTGCTGAAAAATTTTCGCCCAACTATTTCGATCGTTAGTGGATGATCCCGCAACCATGAGCGGTAAATTAAGTATCAACGGCAACGCAAGTCTAAGATTTTCATGTGGTTGCAGTATCGAAATAGGAAAAACCCCATAAAAAATGTTTACTTTCGTATCTTAACTAACTAACTAGTACAGGAACCCTATTAATAAGCTTTTCGTCGTAAACACTTCCCGATTGACAGCTCAACAATAAATACAATAATCTTATGATGTTAATTCTAAATTATAATAAAATGACACAGCTTCGAAGCAAAATACATTAAACCGACATAACAAATACTTACACTTACAAATAAACATACATTACCACGAGCTCCTTAAAACTGCACCAGTCCTGCCGAAAAATATTCCCCCAACTATTTCGATCGTCAGTACATGACCCCTCAATTACGAGCGGTAAATAAAGTATCAACAGCAACGCAAGTCTGAGATTTTCATGTGATTGCAGTATTGAAATAGGAAAAACCCCATAAAGAATTTTTACCTTCGTATCTTATCTAACACTAAGTACAGGAACCCTATTAATAAGCTTTTCGTCGTGAACACTTCCCGATTACAGCTCAACAATAAATACAATAATGTTATGATGTTAATTCTAACTTATAATAAAATTGAACAGCTTCGAAACAAAATACATTAAACCGACATAACAAATACTTACACTTACAAATAAACATACATTACCACGAGCTCCTTAAAACTGCACCAGTCCTGCCGAAAAATATTCCCCCAACTATTTCGATCGTCAGTACATGACCCCTCAATTACGAGCGGTAAATAAAGTATCAACAGCAACGCAAGTCTAAGATTTTCGTGTGGTTGCAGTATCGAAATAGGAAAAACCCCATAAAGAATGTTTACCTTCGTATCGTATCTAACACTGAGTACAGGAACCCTATTAATAAGCTTTTCGTCGTGAACACTTCCCGATTGACAGCTCAACAATAAATACAATAATGTTATGATGTTAATTCTAACTTATAATAAAATGGAACAGCTTCGAAGCAAAATACATTAAACCGACATAACAAATACTTACACTTACAAATAAACATACATTACCACGGGCTCCTTAAAACTGCACCAGTCCTGCCGAAAAATATTCCCCCAACTATTTCGATCGTCAGTACATGACCCCTCAATTACAAGCGGTAAATAAAGTATCAACAGCAACGCAAGTCTAAGATTTTCATGTGGTTGCAGTATCGAAATAGGAAAAACCCCATAAAAATGTTTACTTTCGTATCTTAACTAACACTGAGTACAGGAACCCTATTAATAAGCTTTTCGTCGTGAACACTTCCCGATTGCAGCTCAACAATAAATACAATAATGTTATGATGTTAATTCTAACTTATAATAAAATGGAACAGCTTCGAAGCAAAATACATTAGAACGTCATAACAAACACATCCTCACATTTACAAATAAACATACACTACCACGAGCTCCTCAAAACTGCACCAGTCCTGCCGAAGAATATTCGCCCATTTCGATCGTCAGTGCATGACCCCTCACTTACGAGCGGTAAATAAAGTATCAACAGCAACGCAAGTCTAAGATTTTTATGTGGTTGCAGTATCAAAATAGGAAAAACCCCATAAAGAATTTTTACCTTCGTATCTTATCTAACACTAAGTACAGGAACCCTATTAATAAGCTTTTCGTCGTGAACACTTCCCGATTGCAGCTCAACAATAAATACAATAATGTAATGATGTTAATTCTAAATTATAATAAAATGACACAGCTTCAAAGCAAAATATATTAAAACAACATAACAAATACTTACTTACATTTACAAATAAACAGACATTCCCATCAGCTCCTCAAAACTGCACCAATCCTGGTGAAAAATTTTCGCCCATTTCGATCGTCAGTGCATGACCCCTTAATCACGACCTGTAAAAGCAGTATGAACAGCAAGTCTAAGATTTTCATGTGGTTGCAGTATCGAAATAGGAAAAACCCCATAAAAAATGTTTACTTTCGTATCTTAACTAACACTGAGTACAGGAAGCCTATTAATAAGCTTTTCGTCGTGAACACTTCCCGATTGCAGCTCAACAATAAATACAATAATGTAATAATGTTAATTCTGAATTATAATAAAAAGACACAGCTTCGAAGCAAAATATATTAAAACAACATAACAAATACTTACTTACATTTACAAATAAACAGACATTACCACGAGCTCCTCAAAACTGCACCAGTCCTGCCGAAGAATATTCGCCCATTTCGATCGTCAGTGCATGACCCCTTAATCACGACCTGTAAAAGCAGTATCAACAGCAAGTCTAAGATTTTCATGTGGTTGCAGTATCGAAATAGGAAAACCCCCATAAAAAATGTTTACTTTCGTATCTTAACTAACACTGAGTACAGGAACCCTATTAATAAGCTTTTCGTCTTGAACACTTCCCGATTGCAGCTCAACAATAAATACAATAATCTAATGATGTTAATTCTAAATTATACTAAAATGACACAGCTTCGAAGCAAAATATATTAAAACAACATAACAAATACTTACTTACATTTACAAATAAACAGACATTCCCATCAGCTCCTCAAAACTGCACCAGTCCTGCCGAAGAATATTCGCCCATTTCGATCGTCAGTGCATGACCCCTCAATTACGAGCCGTAAATAAAGTATCAACAGCAACGCAAGTCTAAGATTTTCATGTGATTGCAGTATCGAAATAGGAAAAACCCCATAAAGAATTTTTACCTTCGTATCTTATCTAACACTAAGTACAGGAAGCCTATTAATAAGCATTTCGTCGTGAACACTTCCCGATTGCAGCCCAACAATAAATATAATAATGTTATGATGTTAATTCTAAATTATAGTAAAATGACACAGCTTCGAAGCAAAATACATTAGAACATCATAATGAATACTTACTCACACTTACAAATAAACATACATTACCACGAGCTCCTCAAAACTGCATCAATCCTGCCGAAAAATTTTCGCCCATTTCAATCGTCAGTGCATGACCCTTCAATCACCAGCGGTAAAAGAAGTATCAACAGCAATGCAACTCTAAGATTTTTACGTGGTTGCAGTATCGAAATAGGAAAAACCCCATAAAGAATTTTTACCTTCGTATCTTATCTAACACTAAGTACAGGAAGCCTATTAATAAGCTTTTCGTCGTGAACACTTCCCGATTGACAACTCAACAATAAATACAATAATGTTATGATGCTAATTCTAAATTATAATAAAATGACAGCTCCGAAGCAAAATACATTAAAACGACATAACAAATACTTACTCGCATTTACAAATAAACGTACATTACCACGAACTCCTCAAAACTGCATCGGTCCTGCCGAAAAATATTCCTCCAACTATTTCGATCGTCAGTACATGACCCCTCAATTACGAGCGGTAAATAAAGTATCAACAGCAACGCAAGTCTAAGATTTTCATGTGGTTGCAGTATCGAAATAGGAAAAACCCCATAAAGAATTTTTACCTTCGTATCTTATCTAACACTAAGTACAGGAAGCCTATTAATAAGCTTTTCGTCGTGAACACTTCCCGATTGACAGCTCAACAATAAATACAATAATGTAATGATGTTAATTCTAAATTATAATAAAATGACACAGCTTCGAAGCAAAATATATTAAAACAACATAACAAATACTTACTTACATTTACAAATAAACAGGCATTCCCATCAGCTCCTCAAAACTGCACCAATCCTGGCGAAAAATTTTCGCCCATTTCGATCGTCAGTGCATGACTCCTCAATTACAAACGGTTGAAAAAGTATCAACAGCAACGCAACTCTAAGATTTTTACGTGATTACAGTATCGAAATAGGAAAAACCCCATAAAAAATGTTTACTTTCGTATCTTAACTAACACTGAGTACAGGAACCCTATTAATAAGCTTTTCGTCGTGAACACTTCCCGATTGCAGCTCAACAATAAATACAATAATGTTATGATGTTAATTCTAACTTATAATAAAATGGAACAGCTTCGAAGCAAAATACATTAGAACGTCATAACAAACACATCCTCACATTTACAAATAAACATTACTACGAGCTCCTCAAAACTGCACCAGTCCTGCCGAAGAATATTCGCCCAACTATTTCGATCATCAGTGCATGACCCCTTAATCACCAGCGGTAAATGAAGTATCAACAGCAGCGCAACTCTAAAATTTCCATGTGGTTGCAGTATCGAAATAGAAGAAACCCCATAAAAAAGCGCTAAAGCATACTACGACGGTTCGGACCCACAACTGCTTGCCTTCAATTTTCACGTATGATCCTGACACCACCTCTTTACGCTCGCGCGAATGAATATATGGTCACGTAGT
Organism: Cryptocheilus praepositus; assembly: GCA_033815515.1. NCBI lineage: Eukaryota > Metazoa > Arthropoda > Insecta > Hymenoptera > Pompilidae > Cryptocheilus > Cryptocheilus praepositus. The sequence continues at coordinate 6,106,107 of JAWWQZ010000303.1, read as the reverse complement.
GTACGTTCGCAAGGACGTGTTTGGTCATGCCCAACGAGGAATGCGACAACGGTACATACCCCATGAGGGTTGTTGGAGTAACGCGATCTTCGTGCAAATCGGCATGCGTACGGCGGCGAGAACTTACCTGACAGCCGTTTTCACTACCGTGTTACGGCATCGGTCACGCACGAACGAGCAGAATCGTGTCGTAGGCATGTGCCGATCGAGATTCGTTTTAATCTCGTGCACGCATGTTCGCTTATCTTGACGTACACAGAGTGCGTCACAAGTCGTATCTCGTCGCTGCCTTCCCACGTGATGCGGATACCGATCGCACGTACCGAACCTGGAGAAAACGAGCTGACAGAGTACAGTAATGGGGAGTGACTTATTAACCGTCCGATTGAGGCGCGGTTGAAGATAAATGCTTCAGACGGAAGTTTATTGTTACTCTGATCTGTGGCTTGTTAAAATACTTCGGCGGAATGGTACTTGTAGGGGAATATAGAATAGCAATTGTAAGATGAGGCCATAATGTTTGTAAGTGGTATTTATTTTAAGTATCGGCCGCCATTTGTCTTAACACGTTGACTGCCAAGCGTATTTTACTATATTAGAACGACGATGTTATAAAATATTACAGCGTTCGACTGAATTATGCAAAATGTAAATAATGTGCAGGTATTGGACACCAAAGGATCGCATCACTATTTTAATACCAACTGCATTTACAAAATAATAATTGCTACCCATTGGGAATACTTTGGATCTTGAGTAAAATCTCTTGCGTCGGTCACCGGTGACCATCATAGCAGTCAAAGTGTTAAATTTAGTTTTATATCGCTTTTAATAGTGTATGTATATATGTATATATATATACAATGTATTATCATATACTCATTAACACGTAGACTGCGTATCAGACAAGGTATCGGATACCAAAAAATTTAATCACTGTTCAATATTAACACGTTGACTGCCAAGCGTATTTTGCTATGTTAGAACCGCGATGCAATGAAATACTGCAGAATGTGATTAAATCGTGCAAAATGAAGCTATGGCAGAGTTGTTGGAAGCCAAAGTATCAAAGCACTGTTCCAATAGCAATTGCTTCTACAAGATTGCAAATAGGTTTCATTGCAAATTTTTTGCATTTATATTAAAATCTTTTGCGCCGGTCACCGGTGACCACCATTGCAGTCAAAGTGTTAACCCTTTGCACTCGGACATGTTCCTTCACGAAGTAGCGAATAGCGCAACATTACGTTTAAAATGGTATAGTTTTGAAAAAAAAAAATACTTGCAAATTTTTTGCAGTTTGCTGATACATTTATGTTGAAAGAAAATTGAAATTTTATAGCCTATTCTTTTCGAATGCGTCATAGTTCATTCACCAATGTGCATTGCAGGTTTATTCAAACACATATCGCAGTAATAACTTGTTTATGATCTTTCACGTGTCATTTTTTCTTCCGAATATATGTTTATACAATAACGTATATATAGCACTATTATATCCTCCCAGTTTATTAAATTATATTTACAAATATTAAATAGGACACAGATTATTAATTCTATCTCATTGCCTTAACAACTCCCCGGAAAAATCTTATTTATTTGAACAAACGTTTTCTGTATATATATTTTCGCTGCATTTTAGTGTCCCCTCAACAGTCCATATATATGTACGTATATATATATATATATATATATATATATATATATACCAATACGCACAAAATTAAATGTCCTACCACTTTTATTGCAAAACACCATGTATGCTACAATAAAAATAAATTAATCTCATATAACCGAACGCACAAAATTAAATGCCCTACCTTTGCAAGAGCATGGAATACACTGTGCAAAGGCTAAAAACTCTAAAAACTCTAGTTTTGCCCCCAAAAACATTAATCTCGTACACTGTCAGGATATATAATCTATTCACTCTGTTACATCTGCACAAAATTATTTGAGTCTCCTGCTATTCGCAGTATATCTCCAGTTTGACTCGGAACGATGCTTTACACGACGACCAACTACCGCGTGTGCTACTGTGAAATTTGTCTCTCACTCGTCGAGTGCACTTGCTACATGAAAGAAGTGAGTTACCTTGTAAAAGGTTCCGGCGAAGGTAAATGCTTTCATAAATCTCGCCGCGATAATATCTCTAACGGTACTGCGCGCAATTGTTCCGCCTGCGGATCGACGACAACGGCGAGAACGAGCTATTCGCTCGACCGGTCTCGGCCAATTAATATTTATATCCCTGACATTCATTGTAAATTCTGCAATTACGACTATTCTCTGTGATATCGCGACACCCGATTGTCCCGCAATCGGCCTTGGTATAGATCTAATGGCGGTTAATATAAAATATTTTATGACACAAAAACTCAAGGCATAAGTAACAGCGGATTGAAGAATTGTGAGAAGATTTTTAAAAGACTAGAAGCAAGGACAGAGGAAGGGAAAAGTTGAGTGAAGGAAACGCTCGAAAAGAGAACGATTTCCTCATGTTTAATATTTATATCCCTGACATTCATTGTAAATTCTCCAATTACGACTATTCTCTGTGATATCGCGACACCCGATTGTCCCGCAATCGGCCTTGGTATAGATCTAATGGCGGTTAATATAAAATATTTTATGACACAAAAACTCAAGGCATAAGTAACAGCGGACTGAAGAATTGTATGTGGGATGTGTGATTTTGTATGAACGAGCAATAAGAAAGTGTGTGTATGAGAGAGAGAAAGCGAGAGTGACAGAGTGAGAGAGAATGGATGAGTCTATATTTGTTATTAGGAATGTTCTCGAAAGAATTTACTATCATGGAAACCAAAGAGTATAAAAGTGTTGAGCGCGATATTAAAATAAGTGAGTCATTGCGAATCTTTCAAGAGTAACAGTGTGTGCGTCTTAGGGAATCTTTAGAGAATATCAGCGAATGTGTTTAGCGAATTTCGGCGAATCTTTGTCAGCGTTTAATACAGAGTGCAGTGCGAGTAACATTATAGCCTTTACTTTTGTGATTAACCCATTGACTGCCACGCAAATTTAGCGCATCTTGCCCTGGGTGCGACAGTTTTATTTTAAAGAAGACATTTTAAAGTAAAACTGTTGTTATTTGTTTGTTTTACAAAATATAATATTATTAAGTTACTGATATAATATTGTAATTCTAAAATTGTATGGCATTTACAGTATTTTTATTGAAAGAAAAACACTTTTGGTACAGACGCTTACTACGAGATATCTCGTAGTTGGCAGTCAATGGGTTAAACCCGTTTAATATATCATTCCAATCTAAATCCTACATGTAAGAAGACTTTTAAAAGACTAGAAGCAAGGACGGAGGAAGGGAAAAGTTGAGTGAAGGAAACGCTCGAAAAGAGAACGATTTCCTCATGTTTCCACAAATGTATATTTCCATCAGCACCGTATGCCAGATACAAGTACTCATACGCGACGATACGACCATACATAGCGTTACGTTATTACACGGCGGGAGGGAAGTAAAGTGTAGAAGTGTACGGAATACGGGGGAGGTAAGAGGGATCGCGCGGCTCATTAAGGAGATCCATGTGAAAAGAAGCACGCCGCCCACTCGTCGTGTTTGTCGGAGGTAGTTTGAGCGCAATTCCGCCTGCTTCCATTAAGAACCGTCGCAATCGCACGGACCGCTGCGGTGAAGACGGTAGTCACCGGTGAACTAAATCTATAACCCAATCATTTCGACATCGTACTCTTATATGCGTTCAACCCCGAGTTACAATCGTATACACTGACGATTCCTGAATTGGCACTCTTCTTTCCAATGCTCGTTCGTTCAGAAACGACACCAACGAAGCCTCGGATAATTATTATCGATACGCTTTCGACGAAAATACTGAGAGTCATACAAAAAAAGAAAATAACGAATGCGCACAGCAATGCAATTATACAGCGCGTAAGAGAACGCTTGAACGTTCGTCCGGACTCCGCTCGACTACGTAATGAGGAAAATAGTGGAAAAGATTAAAGAGAGGTAGAGTAAGCGACTTCTGGGTTTTGGTTAGTCTCAAGTGTTCGAGGTAGATACGTGATAGTTTGGCGAATCAGTTGGGGGGTCGATAGTGTGGACAGAAGGGGTGGTCGAGTCGGACGCCGGTGAGTGTTGTCCGACCAGATCAACGAATCTGCCGATGGCGGGACATCGAATGAGCGAAAATCGGCCGTTGGCTCTTAGTAATGATTGTAGCCTGGGTTCCAGCCGCCGTTCCAGGCGGGATTGTAAGCTCCGGATGATGCTGGATCGGCCGGACCTGCCGGTACACGTTGCGCTTGTGCACTGTACAGAGAGAAGTGCAGTGCTTTGGCTTGTTGCACTTCCGGCGTGTCAACCACGCGACCATCGGATCCTAGCGGGGCAGGTGGTCCGCTGATAAAAATGAAAATAGTGTGACGTCATGATAAAGTGGAATTAAGACGCTACGTATTCAGTTGATATGGGATTAAAACGCTACGTATTCAGTTTATACGGGATTAAAACGTTACGTATTCAGTTGATATGGGATTAAAACGCTACGTATTCAGTTGATATGGGATTAAAACGCCACGTATTCAGTTTATACGGGATTAAAACGTTACGTATTCAGTTGATACGGGATTAAAACGCTACGAAATTTGATACGGGGGTGAAAGAAAAATTGCTGAGTCGTTTAGAATGGATGGATATCGTATGCGAAGCTACTTTGCAGTTGAGCAAGGATCGCACTGTGAAATTAACGTGTTCCACCTAAGGTCAAGGCTGAACACAATAATTAAAGTGTTCCCAGGTATTTTCGACAATTCTAGTTGCTTCATACTTATTTCCGAAAGAAGTAATGATTGCAATTTACACCGCAATGCATCTTTATGTTTCCGTTCAATCTCACTCAATTACCTCCGCATTTTGCATCCAGGGAATGCAACGCGTTCGCAGTTAAACAACAATACCCCTGTCAAATTAACTCGTCCCTCATAGTAAAAACTGTATGTAATACCGCAAAAAAAAAATAGTTACATTCTGAAACCGCTACAACTCTACGCAATAGTTAGATAGCCCGCAGTTATTTTCGCGGTTTCAATTGCTTCATGCTACCATTCGAACAAATGAATAACTGGAATTTCCATCGCAACGCGCCTTTTCTGCTTTCATCTCAACGACTCGCCGTCGATCCACGCATTTTGCATCGACGGAATAATTAAATAATACTAAAATGAACTCTACGCAATAATTAATAGTCATAATCTCACCCAAATGACCCCCGCATTTTGCATCAAACAAATGCAACGCGTTCGTAGTTAAACAAAAATCCTTCTGTCAAATTAATTCGCCCCCCATGCTAAAAACTGTATGTAACGCAGCCAAAAAAAGAAGTAGTTACATTCTGAAACCGCTACAACTCTACGCAATAATTAAATAGTCGCAATCTCACCCAATTGACCCCCGCATTTCGCATCGAAAAAATGCAACGCGTTCGCAGTTAAACAACAATATCCCTGTCAAATTAACTCGACCCCCATACTAAAAACTATATGTAACGCGGCCAAAAAAGAAGTAGTACATTCTGAAACCGCTACAACTCTACGCAATAATTAAATTAACCCCAGTTATTTTCGCGGTTCCAATTGCTTTACGCTGACATTCGAACAAATGAATAACTGGAATTCCCATCGCGCCTTTTCTGCTTTCATCTCAACGACTCGCCGTCGATCCACACATTTTACATAAAAAAAATGAAACGCGTTCGCAGTTAACACGTTGGCGCCGTTCCGGCGCAAGAGATTTTAAAAATCCAAAATATTCGCAATGGGTAGTAATAATTATTTTATAAATGCAGTTATTGTTAGAATAGTGATGCGATTCTTTAGTCTTCAATATTTATTTACATTTTGCATAATTCAGTCAAACGCTGTAGTATTTCATAGCATCGCCGTTCTAATACGGCAAAATACGCACGGCAGTCAACGTGTTAAACAACAATCCCTCTGCCAAATTAACTCGACCCCCATACTAAAAACTGTGTGTAACGTGGCCAAAAAAGAAGTAGTTACATTCTGAAACCGTTACAACTCTACGCAATAATTAAATTAACCCCAGTTATTTTCGCGGTTCCAAATGCTTCACGCTACCATTCGAACAAATGAATAACTGGAATTCCCATCGCAACGCGCCTTTTCTGCTTTCATCTCAACGACTCGCCGTCGATCCACGCATTTTGCATCGACGGAATTCAGCGCGTGCTTCGCGATTGCAACATAGGAAGAATGAGTCTGAAACCTGTAATGTGGGGCGTAGCCGCCGGGAGCGTAGGCACCATCAGGACCGCCATATTGTGCAGGGCCCGCGGGTCCTTTTGGTGCTCGTGCGTTCGCTTCCGCTAGAGCTGCGAGATGAGACGCCTTCAGTTGAGCCACTTCCGGGGTGTCGACTACACGGCCATCCGGTCCCAAGGGTGCAGGTGCTGCGTGCCCATAGCCATGGCCACCATACCACTGGGGTGCCGCGAGGACCGCGTTTAGGACGGCGGAAAAGGCAATCTGAAACAGAAGTATCAAATGAGCACGAATCCGATTCCTCGGGGACCTAATTTCTTAATTTACATTAATAATTAATAAACGCGAAACATTTATGGTGCGTCAAAATGCGTGTATACTATTACGGTGTGAGCAGAAATGAGGGAATGTACTTGTATCGTCGGTTCGTTCTTAGGCAACGTTTCATCTACGCCATTGACAAAAATGTAGTAAAATAGCACACGGATCGGGGATCATGTGGCTCGTAAATTTCGAGGCAACACCCGGCACTGCGAGAGAGCGTTCTTTCTCCGTCAACCCCCGTCAACCCCACATTGAAAACACGTGTCCCGAAGCAGTAGGGCTGGCCGCGTACTCACGAGGTACTGAATCATCTTGTCTGAGCGAGATTCTTTCTGTCCTGCGTGCAAGTCGTTAGATCCTCGTCTAGTCGAGCGAAGCCTAGATCCGCATTATGCTTTCCACTAGCGTGGATCGATCAATTTATAGGGGTACTGGGCAGGATCGGCTTGCATGCCCCTCTCCGTGTCGGCGTTGAACGACACACACGACGACGGGGTCTAACCACACCCAAGAAGAAAATGCTCTCCTTAAAGGCAGCGTGTGCCCTGCCCCGTAACATTTACCAGGCATCCAACAATGACACCGTGTCCCGTAACCTCGTCGGGAATAAAACTTGCGGAGCTGGGCGCGCGACACGTTGCTGCCCCGGTGTGTTCGTTATTGTCGGTGTATATGCTACCGATAAATCGTATAATTCAGGTGTTTCATAAAATATGTAATAGATTCATAATTTTACACCTTACCTGGCTATTCTATAAATTAACTAATGTTACAACGTGCATGCGATTGTTAGTGTCGGTGTATGTGCTACCGATAAATCGTATAATTCAGTTGTTTCATAAAATATGTAATAGATTCATCATTTTACACCTTACCTGGTTATTCTATAAATGAACTAATGAAAGAGCGTTAAAGTGTCAAATAAATGAACGCATGCACTGTGTCACGCATCGTCGATGCCGATGTTACAATGTGCATGCGATCGTAAAGTCGGTGTATATGCTACCGATAAATCGTATAATTCAGTTGTTTCATAAAATATGTAATCGATTCATAATTTTACACCTTACCTGGTTATTCTATGAATTAACTAATGAAAGAGCGTTAAAGTGTCAAATAAATGAATGCATGTACCGTGTCACGCGTCATCGATGCCGACGTTACAATGTGCATGCGATCGTTAGTGTCGGTGTATATACTACCGGTAAAGCGTATAATTCAGTTGTTTCATAAAATATGTAATAGATTTATCATGTTACACTTTACCTGGTTATTCTATAAATTAACTAATGAAACAGCGTTAACACGTTGAATGCCGTGTGTCACGCGTCATTGATGCGACGTTACAACATGCATGCGTCGTTACTATCGAAAATTGCAAAAAATACGTAATCGGTAGGATTTATAAAATTGTTATGAATACAATTAATAAATCAACCAATGAAAAAGTGATTCAATTGAACGCATGGTCTCCATGTTACAACTTGCATGCGATCGTTATTTTCATTATTGTCACAATAATCATATTCAGGTGTTTCATGAAATAAATAGATATTTGATGAATTACCTAATTGAAGCAATGAAATTTGAAAGCTATCATATTCAAGGGTCCTGCAAATCTAGTATTAACACTTTGATCAGTGTTGATGTTACAACGAAGAGATTCGATCGTTAGTGCAATGGGTGTAACTATTTTATAAATAATTATTGTTAGAATAGCAGGTGTTTCATAAAATAAATAGATATTTGATAAATGACCTAATTGAAGCAGTGAAATTTGAAAGCTGTCATATTAAGGGATCCAACAGATCTAGTATTAAGGATTTCAATTTGAACATTTTTGAAATAAGCAAAATGTGAAAATTTGAAGTGAATGAAAAAGTTCATACTATCATTGACTTGTTCCGTCGAACGCTGTTTGAGATTTGGATACCGTTTCAAATGAACAGTTAGAGTTTACATGTATTTAAAGCATGGCAGTCGAGATAGTTGATGAGTGCATTTAATGCATTTAATTATGCTTTTATTTCGATAAATATTTGGACGTATTCGCAACATGCTATGCAAGACGACTGCAGCGAAATCTTGATTACATACTGACACTGACATATTTTTTGCGACATTATCGGATTTACCGCTTCACTTTCGATTGCTACAATACTGTATTCGATTCACAACCTGCAACATTCTTGCTTTATCATCTGCATCAAACGTGCGTCAACTGGAGAACGTCGATGGAGGAAACCGTTAGATCGTCGTTGTTCATGACATCGACCTTGATGCAACTATCGTGATGACATAAGGAAGACGTTGGCCTCTAACGTCTGATCCATATTGCCCTTGCACCACTAGTTCACTAATCTCCAAGTTAATCAACTGCTACAACCTTTTCTACTGCAGCACCTATTAGCTAAACTTTCAAGCCTGCATATACAAATATGCATATTTTCAGTCACAGTTTCATCTCTCTTGATCTTCCGGCATCATAAAAATGCAGCCCGTTTATATTCGCATATACAATCATATTTGATAACATTCTTTAACATGCTCGCACAAAAAACTTTTACCCCTAACATATTAACTGCAATAACTAACATATTAACCGCATCAGTCACAGTTTCATCTCTCCTGATCCTCCGGCATCATAAAAATAACTCTGAGCCCGTTTATATTCCAGACCCTGCACCTAAATGCCATGCTTAATCCAAGTCCATAAATTCCCGGCGCCAAGGAGCAAAGGTGCCAAGACAATTAAATTGAACTGACGCAACGGCGCAAATTATCCGATCCTTCCGGCTGATTTTCAATTCAAAATCGGCAGACTTTTAAACTAACGCGCCCGACGCTCTCGTCAAACGGGCGCACAACAATGATCGATGATAATGGTAGCGTTTCATTGTGCTTTCGTAAGACATGGGAGTAAGATGAATGTCGCAACGTGCGTCCCGGTTCAAAGACCAATCCCTGCACGTCCTGTTCACGTGGATTCGAACAGAATCGCTGCACACTTGTCGCCAACGCGCTGATAACATGATACAATCGGCGAACTTTAGGCGTTTAGTCGTGCATGACGACATCTCATTGTCAGGACACACGTGTCAATCGGGAACTAACGATCCTGCGGATCGATTGGACTTGTAAATCGATTGCGATCGACGCCAATAACGACGCTGCCATTGTTCGAGGAAAAAACGGGCGCCGTCCTTCTGGAATGTTAATATCGGTAGGTTCGCATCCGTGAAATCGACTGATTGGGCGGTAGGCGTGCGGCGTAATAAAAATTATGCTACTTTTGCTCTTCCATAGCGGTGCATTTAACCCTTTGCACTCCGAATTTTATTTCAATTTCGTTACCAGCAGCTCCCAACGCTTTTAAGTGTTTTGTTTGAAATTTACTTTAACTAAAAAAATAAGGCAATTTAAATAAATAAAAGAAGAAACTAATTCACTTAAATACCAGTTTTATTTACACTATTGTCGTATTTTGAAATTTTCAAGTGATAATTTTTGAAACAACTTCCAAGATGCAACCCTGCTTTTCTTTCGTATGTTTCGCAAAAATAGGTAGTTTCTCTTCTTCCTCCAGGTATTTTTCTATTTGGGCAAACTGCACAATCTTTGTGTTTTCCTTCGGAATGTACCAAGATGAAATGAGGCTTTCCATCTAAGCGATCGTGTTTATCAAGTGTTCCAGGCCTCCCCAATTTCATATTTCGTGCACGACAATCACGAGTAAGCATTGACAAAAGCTTTTTGCGAAATTTTTTCTGGGCTATAGGTTTTGTTCCTTGGTCTTTTGTTTTTTTCTTTGTATAAAATATACGCATTTACTATGGAGATTTCTAATCCCGAAAATAAATATTTCCTCCACCACTTGAGTGCTCGACGGAAAAAACAATAAGATGTCGCGTATTGGTGCGCCATATCGACACCACCCATATTTTTATTATAATCTATGATCACATTCGGTTTTTTTATTTCTCTTCGATTACCTGAATGTCTAACACTTCTAGTGACATTGCGAGAGCGTTGATAACGTATAATATGTGCGCGACATCTATTTATTTGAACATGAAAAAATGTCGAGTGGGACTCGACAAAGGAGCTCCTGCGATAAAAAGTGATGTCGAGTGACACTCGACATAGGAGTGCAAAGGGTTAATACTTTGACTGCCATAATGGTCACCACTGATCGGCGCCAGAGATTTTACTGAAGATCCAAATATTCGCAATGGGTAGCAATAATTATGTTATAAATGCAGTTATTGTTAAAATAGTGCTGCGAACCTTCGGTCTCCAATCCTTGCATATTATTTAAATTTTGTATACGTTAGTCAAACGCTATAGTATTTCATAGCATCGCCGTTCTAATATAGCAAAATACGCATGACAGTTAACGTGTTAATATTGTGGTTTTCGAGGCATACAAAGTGTCAATGATTATGCTGGTCATAGAATATCCGGGATCAATAATCGTGTATTTATTGCTTGTAAAATGGTGCGTTATCGTCAACACGTAGGCGATTTAGTTGTAGACGTTTTGAAAGTGGCGCAGGTTACTGGTTACGAACAGTCTGACATACTGTTATCGATGTCGATCGTTGTGTATATTACGGTGATAGCGATACTGGGATAATGGTGTGGCGACATAGGTATAACTAACAAGCTTATTAAGCGTCAGCAAGTGTACGGAATATAAAATTAAATTTAAATTATAGTCAAAATACGTTTTGGCGGTTCAAGTGCAGATTGGTAGTAGTAAGGGCGCAATTAATTTATGAAGCAACTGGCTTTCGTTGTAGACGTAACCACCTGTTATGTATAACCGGATCATCGATGTTTCACGCATGTCAATGATGCTACATGCAGGCAATGTAATTATGCAAAACCAGTTGACTTACATCGGAGGAGATTATATCATGACATGCAACAACGCACTCTCAATAATGTGGTACGTGTACTCACCAATGTACTTCCCTCAATACCTACATGTTCACAAATTAACAAACCAGTTACTTTGCAAACAAATTCTTTAATTCTTCTGTTATTATCATACATGCATTCCCATATTGCAGCAGAACGTAGTCACGATTCTATACAGATTACATAAACTTTACCCCACAGATGCAAAAACCTGGACATTAACCCATTGACTGCCAACTACGAGATATCTCGTAGTAAGCGTCTGTACCAAAATTTCCAGCTACGAGTTATCTCGTAGTGTTTTTTTTTCAATAAAAATACTGTAAATGCCATTACACTAGTGTATCAGTAACTTAATATTATTATATTTTGTAAAACTTTATGTCTTCTTTAAAATAAAACGTGGCACCCAGGGCAAGACGCGCTAAATCCGCGTGGCATTCAATGGGTTAAACAGCGAATATCACGAAAAAAATATCACTTATCGAGCCAACCACGTTCTCATCCTAAGGTACCACCAACGATCTTACATTGTGTCGCAAAAGAATAAATTCAACATCAATCATTCAGAAAGTAGTCGCATGTTTATTATCGTCAACATATATATCATAGATTAGCATGCACATATAAGCGTGAGCGCATTGTTGAAACGACAAATCGCGTGTCGTTTCCAGAGCAAATAGTTCGAAGGAAGAGGGCAACGTCCTATCATACGTAAATGGTAACTATGAATCCTCTCGGTATCGGCATCGTTTATCATCATCGTCATCTTTATCATGATCAGTGACATTCGCAGACGGGCGATGAACTTGTGCGAGAACCAGTCAATCCGCATTACGAGAGAACTGCGTGTCGAGACACAGCCGAGACGGTCGTTATTGTGTCATCGCGATCTTCTTCATTCAGCATCTTCGTTGCTCGCAACTCTACCGTAAACATCAGCGTACCTCAAACACGTTCTCACAATATATACGGTGCAACTATTTAAATCGGCGATGTCCATGCAATTATGGATAGCTAACGTTTTAAATCGAAATAAGAAAATGACAGATCTTCTTCATTCAGCATCTTCGTTGCTCGCAACTCTACCGTAAACATCATCCCAAACACGTTCTCACAATATATACGGTGCAACTATTTAGATCGGCGACATTCATGCAATTATGGATAGCTATCGTGTTAAATCGAAGTAAGAAAATGACAGATCTTCTTCATTCGGCATCTTCGTTGGTCGCAATTCTGCCGTAAACATCATCCCAAACACGTTCTCACAGTATATACGGTGCAACTATTTAAATCGGCGATGTCCATGCAATTATGGATAGCTAATGTGTTAAAACGAAATAAGAAAATGACAGATCTTCATTCGGCATCTTCGTTGGTCGCAATTCTGCCGTAAACATCATCCCAAACACGTTCTCACAATATATACGGTGCAACTATTTAAACGGCGATGTTCATGCAATTATGGATAGCTAACGTTTTAAATCGAAATAAGAAAATGACAGATCTTCTTCATTCGGCATCTTCGTTGCTTGCAACTCTACCGTAAACATCATCCCAAACACGTTCTCACAGTATATACGGTGCAACTATTTAAATCGGCGATGTTCATGCAATTACGAATGGCTAACGTTTTAAATCGAAGTAAGAAAATGACAGATCTTCTTCATTCGGCATCTTCGTTGCTCGCAACTCTACCGTAAACATCATCCCAAACACGTTCTCACAATATATACGGTGCAACTATTTAGATCGGCGATGTTCATGCAATTACGGACAGCTAACGTTTTAAATCGAAATAAGAAAATGACAGATCTTCTTCATCCGGCATCTTCGTTGCTCGCAACTCTACCGTAAACATCATCCCAAACACGTTCTCACAATATATACGGTGCAACTATTTAAATCGGCGATGTCCATGCAATTATGGATAGCTAACGTGTTAAATCGAGGTAAGAAAATGACAGATAGTTGTCGCGGAACTATGCGAATAATCTTGCATCCACGTGCTGACGCGTTCTTGCCATTTTTAGAAACGTTTAGACTTGCCACGCGTCAAATTTAAGACTTCTAACATAAGTACGAATACACACTTACTTAGATACATAACTTTACCAGTAACCGCAATATCGCCACATCTTCCAGTACAATAAAATTCAACATCCCATTCTTTTAACACTTTGCTGCGAAAAATGCAAAAAATTTGCAATCTTGTAAAAGCAATTGGTATTGGAACGGTGCTTCGATACTTTGGCTTCTAACAACTCTGCCGTAGCTTCATTTTGCACGATTTAATCATATTCTGTAGTATTTCATTGCGTCGCGGTTCTAACATAGCAAAATACGCTTGGCAAAGTGTTAACACTTTGTTTAACACCTCGACTTAATGCGACCAAAACTCTCAAACTTCTCAACAAACAATGTTCTCGCACACCTCTTCACTCCGTCTGCAAACATCTTCTTCGATCACCAAATAGCATGCGGGTATTGTTTATGGTACGAAAGCTGCGCAAGTTTGGAGATTTCCTGAGCATGCGCTGCGAGGTGTGCGGCTTTTGCGTGGGCGACTTCCGGCGTGTCGATCACTTGTCCATCGCGAGAAAGTGGCGCGGGTGGACCTCGATAGGCGCCGATCGATGATGGGGCGATGTAGTTTTCATGGACGTAGGGATCCGTGTAGTCCGGCGAATATTCGAGACGATTTGCTTCCGCTGCTGCGGCCGCGTGTGCTGCCAAATGTGCGGCTTTTGCTTGTGCCACTTCCGGGGTGTCCACCACTCGACCATCGTGTGCCAGGGGTGCTGGGGGTCCATGATATGCCGGAAGAGGCTGGTGGTACATCGGATACGCGATGTACGTCGGCCCGCAGAAGACAGTAGCGAGCACGCACGCGAAAATGATCTGCAACGTACAAGAGTAGCAAGTTTAACCTCTGTGTGGCCGGAGATTTCCTGAGGAGGGTGCAATTCCGAAAGTTGGAGGGCGTGGATATGGAAAAGAGAAATATCGGTGTTGCTGAAGGGCACATGAAACTTGGCGATAGAGTTAGAAGTGTATAGGATCAAGAGAAGGTGGCGGAAGATGCTGGGGAGTCGTTAGAGGCAATCGCAAAGCGCAAAATGTAGGAATATTTAACACTTTGACTGCCATGGTGGTCATCGGTGACCGGCGCAAACATCTCCTGAAAAATTAAAAAAATATCCAATCGGTAGCATTTATGATTTTGTAAATGCAATGAATATTAAATAGTGTTTAAATTCTTTGTTCTTTGATGTCTTTGCATTATTTTCATTTTGCACAATTCAATCATATTCTGTAGTACTTCATCACGTTGCTGTATTAGAACGACGATGCTATGAAATACTACAGCATTTGACTAAATTACGCAAAATGTAAATAATGCGCAGGTATTGGAGACCAAGGATTGCATCACTATTCTAACAGCAACTGCATTTATAAAATAATAATTGCTACCCATTGCAAATGTTTTGGATCTTCAGTAAAATCTCTTACGCCGGTCACCGGTGACCATCACGTCAAAATGTTAAATGGTGGCAATGCAAAGCTCCGGAAGAAACCCGAGAAACTGGAGCAGTGAAATAACCGAAAATATCTCAGAGAACTCGTTATATCAAACCCAGCACTTTTCCTAGTAATGTTTAAATGGTAATAATGCAAAGCTCGTGAAGAAACGCGAGAAACTGGAACAGTGAAATAACCGAAAATATCTCATAGAACTCATTATATCGAACCCAGCACCTTTCCTCTCTCCCCATCATTCTTTGATTACGCGACCAAAACCCGATAGTAACGAATCGACGCCACCCAATACTCCAGGCACCGTCCTACTCGCCGTGAAAGAAAAAACCGTCGTGGTGACAATTCGGCGCGTACTCATGATAGAATTAGAAGTGTATAGGATTTACAGAAGGTGGAGGAAGATGCTGAGGATTCGTTAGAAGCAATCGCGAAGCGTGAACGTAGTAATGTTTAACACGTTGACTGCCGAGCTTATTTTACTGTATTAGAACGGCGATGCTATGAAATACTATAGCGTTTGACTAAATTATGCAAAATGTAAATAATGTGCAGGTATTGGAGACCAAGGATTGCATCACTATTCTAACAGCAACTGCATTTATAAAATAATAATTGCTACACATTGCAAATGTTTTGGATCTTCAGTAAAATCTCTTACGCCGGTCACCGGTGACCATCACGTCAAAGTGTTAAATGGTGGCAATGCAAAGCTCCGGAAGAAACCCGAGAAACTGGAGTAGTGAAATAACCGAAAATATGTCAGACAACTCGTTAAATCAAACCCAGCACTCTTCCTTTCTGCCCATCATTCTTTGACTACGCGATCAATACCCGATAGTAACAAATCGACGCCACCCAATACTCCAGGTACCGTCCTACTCGCCGTGAAAGAAAAAATCGCCGTGGTGACAATTCGGCGCGTACTCATGATAGAATTAGAAGTGTATAGGATTTACAGAAGGTGGAGGAAGATGCTGAGGATTCGTTAATGTTTAAATGGTAGCAATGCAAAGCGAAGCGTGAACGTAGGAGTAATGTATTAACACGTTATATCCGAGCTTATTTTACTGTATTAGAACGGCGATGCTATGAAATACTACAGCGTTTGACTAAATTATGATTACTCAAATGTAAATAATGTGCAGGTATTGGAGACCAAAGCATCGCATCCCTATTCTAACAGCAACTGCATTTATAAAATAATAATTGCTACCCATTGCAAATATTTTGGATCTTCATCACGGGTCACCGGTGACCATCACGTCAAAGTGTTAAATGGTAGCAATGCAAAGCTCCGGAAGAAACCCGAGAAACTGGAGGAGTGAAATAACCGAAAATATCTCATAGAACTCATTATATCAAACCCAGCACCCTTTCTCTCTCCCTATCTTTCTTTGACTACGCGACCAAAACCCGATAGTAACGAATCGACGCCACCCAATACTCCACGCACCGTCCTACTCGCCGTGAAAGAAAAAACCGTCGTGGTGACGATTCTGCGCGTACTTACGAGGAATCTCATGTTCGCCTCTAGAAGGGATCGGATGATTCTCTGTTCGTTGCAATGCTCCGTCTTCGGCTTATATAGCTTGCCGAACAATGCGGACAAGCACCACGCCGTGCAGCTACGAGTACGTGAAATTTCTGCACGTACACGTTCTGCGGTGCTCTCCGACACGAACACAGAGACAGCGACCCCCAACAGATTTTCGCGTAATAAGATCGGCGCGATTCCTTGTCTTCCCATTTGGCCGATCGCGACGGGGTGGGGAAGATACACAGAGAAACGGAATAATCGGAAGAAAAGCGGAGAGAGAAGGGCGCGGCGTAGTCGGCGAAAGAATCGAAAAGGGAGCGAGAAGGTTGGGTAGGGAAAAAGGAGAGGCGAGCGTATCTTGTATATCAGGAGGTGGACGAAAAAATCCAGTGCCGAGGAAAAGATAGACACGCGAGAACGCGAAACTTCGGATCGGCCGTAATAAGGGAAGAGTGGGGCAGCTGACACTGGTGAGAGAAATGATTATTGCGTCAACGACGAAAACGTGAACGCTCGCGGCGCAGTCGAGGGCGTTATACAATAAAGCCAGCGTCGCGGGCAAAAACAAATAGTGGATTAACTTGACGGCGAATTGAACTTTTTCGGGAGTGTTAATCATTTTTATGCGTGGCTTGGTTGAGTGGGTTTAACTTAACATGTGGGACCTCTGCATGCTTCGAGGACCTTGCTGAAGGTACGCAGAGTAGTACTGTTCAGGAGTACTACCGATTTTTCAGAAGTTTCCTCTGGCAGATACTCATCCTTTGAGTTACTTTCGATAATCGTAGTAAAGTAGACAAAGTAAATCAGGGGATGAATGATGTCTACTTTACTGCGTATAGTACCTTAATACAGGTACACGAAATAAATCAGAGGATGAGTTCATAGTGTCTACTCTACTGGATATATTCCTCTGCTACAAGTAGACAAAGTAAATCACGGGATGAGTAGATAATGTCTACTCTACTCTACTGCAAGTAGTACTGTGCTACAAGTAGACAAAGTAAATCCGGGAATGAGTACACGATGTCTACTTTACTGCGTATAGTACCTTAATACAGGTACACAAAATAAATCAGAGGATGAGTTCATAGTGTCTACTCTACTGGATATATTTCTCTGCTACAAGTAGACAAAGTAAATCAGGGGATGAGTAGATGATGTCTACTCTACTCTACTGCAAGTAGTACTGTGCTACAAGTAGACAAAGTAAATCAGGGAATGAGTACACGATGTCTACTTTACTGCGTATAGTACCCTGCTGCAGGTACACAAAATAAATCAGAGGATGAGTACATGGTGTCTATTTTAAGAATATGTTAGTCTACTACAAGTAGACAAAGTAAATCAAGGGTTGAGTAGATAATGTCTACTCTACTCTACTGCAAGTAGTACTGTGCTACAAGTAGACAAAGTCAATCAGAGAATGCGTACACGATGTCTACTTTACTGCGTGTAGTACCCTACTACAGGTACACGAAATAATTCACAGGATGATCAGTACACGGTGTCTATTATACTGAATATATTACTCTACTACAAGTAGACAAAATAAATAAAGAGATGAGTAGATAATGTCTACTCTACTCGACTGCAAGTAGTACCGTGCTACAAGTAGACAAAGTCAATCAGAGAATGAGTAGACGATGTCTACTTTACTGCGTGTAGTACCCTACTACAGGTACACGAAATAAATCAGTGGATCAGTACACGGTGTCTATTTTACTGAATACATTACTCTACTACAAGTAGACAAAGTAAATCAAGGGATGAGTAGATGATTGTCTATTCTACTCTACTGCAAGTAGTGCTGTGCTACAAGTAGACAAAGTAAATCAGGGGATGACTAGACGATGTCTACTTTACTGCGTGTAGTACCCTACTACAGGTACACGAAATAAATCAGAGGATGATCAGTACTTGGTGTCTATTTTACTGAATATATTACTCTACTACAAGTAGACAAAGTAAATCAAGAGATGAGTAGGTGATGTCTATTCTACTCTACTGCAAGTAGTACTGTGCTACAAGTAGACAAAATAAATCAGAAGATGAGTACATTACGTCTACTGCGCGTAGTACTCTGCTACGAGTATACAAAGCAAATCAAAGAATGAATATCGTCCGGCGGAACCTTGTCAAATTCACAGCACCCCCAAGTACTACTTAAAACACCCGTACCATGCACCTCGACGCATATAGCACTCCCACATGATAAAACAAAACCACTCAACCGAAACAAGCACAAAAATGTTTGCCAAAAGCAAATAGTGACCGTTCTCCTGGACAAATCAGATAAATCTGCTCTCGCATCGATCGCTATCGATCGTGACACTGAGCATTCGTATTTCACTCGACTCGGTCACTTTCAATCGGCGCACGTATCATTCGCGGCAGGTCGAAGAAACGTCTCCGTCAAGGTCGTTCCTTGGCCGATCTCCGAAGGAAAGGGACAAAAATCGTTCATGGGATAATTGTACCGACGTGACTCGCGAGGTTCACCCGCTTTTTGCCACGTCTCCCCGCCGTTGGTAAACGCAAAAAAGCTTCACTAATTCCCGCGAGTACTCGAATCGCTGCCGCTCGATGAGATGAGACTTTTTGCCGATGCCTTGCAACCGCTGACGCGGAAAGCAATTTTTGATCGCAGCCGTACATTAACCTGATACGCGCCCGCGATAAGCGCGATGCTAAAAGAATGCGTTGTGCAACTTTGACGAAAAGAAGTCGGCAAAAAAGCGCGATACGCTTTTAGCCGGAGGTGCTACCTTGCCAGGTTCTCGGTGTCCTTCCCGTGCACTTAGCGCGTCATTATCCTGGCATTCACGATTGCATTCCTCAGATTCCCAGCGCACACGTCGAACGTTGCGTGATCTTGATATTCGCGATCTAACCGCGTTACGTAGCCGTAATTTACATAAGAGCTCTCGGTTTTAGTCAACGGCTGAGAGCCGCGCACCTTGCGATTTTTAATCCAACTTTCTTGCATGTTCTGTGGCATAACTGCCCGTGCTTTCTCGTTTTGCGAATGCCGAGTCATTTGCGCGGACACCGGCAGAGTTACTTTAACGCTAAAAGTACCGATACTTTACACCTACCTATTCTTACTACGAGGAGTCATTTGACCACTTATGAAATAAACGTTCGTTTTCAGAAAGAAATTCCTAATCGATTAAAGCGGGAAATTTAATAATTAGATGGTATAAGAATTTACAAAAAGTCAAATGAGCGATAGAAATAAGAATGAATGTACGATTTTAAAGTAAATTTTGAAACAGGTCATTTGGCCCCGCTTGGTACGTATAGTGTTAAAATTGCGGCTTGATAATCGACAATGCATAAAGGTATGAAAATACATTTACAAAAATACAAAACTCTCGTTAAAAATTGACAATATTTAAATGAACATCATTTAATACTAAACGTACCGATACTTTACACCTAGGTATTCTTACTACGAGGATTCATTTGACCCCTTATGAAATAAACGTTCGTTTTCAGAAAGAAATTCCTAATCGATTAAAGCGGGAAATTGAATAATTAGATGGTATAAGAATTTACAGAAAGTCAAATGAGCGATAGAAATAAAAATGAATGTACGATTTTAAAGTAAATTCTGAAAGGGATCATTTGGCCCCGCTTGGTACGTATAGTGTTAAAATTGCGGCTTGATAATCGACAATGCATAAAGGTATGAACATACAGTTACAAAAATACAAAACTCTCGTTAAAAATTGACAATATTTAAATTTATTGGATTTAATCGGACTGCTTGAAAATTAACAATATTTAAGTGAAGATCATTTAATACTAAACGTACCGATACTTTACACCTACATTCTTACTACGAGGAGTCATTTGACCCATTATGAAATAAACGTTCGTTTTCAGAAAGAAATTCCTAATCTATTAAAGCGGGAAAATGAATAATTAGATGGTATAAGAATTTACAGAAAGTCAAATGACCGAAAGAAATAACAATAAATGTACGACTTTAAAGTAAATTTTGAAAAGGGTCATTTGACCCCGCTTGGTACGTATAGTGTTAAAATTGCGGCTGGATAATCGACAATGCATAAAGGTATGAAAATACAGTTACAAAAATACAAAACTGTCGTTAAAAATTGACAATATTTAAATTTATCGGATTTAATCGGACTGCTTGAAAATTAACAATATTTAAATGAAGATCATTTAATACTAAACGTACCGATACTTTACACTACCTATTCTTACTACGAGGGGTCATTTGACCCCTTATGAAATAAACGTTGATATTCATAAAGAAATTCCTCATTTATTAAAAAGAGAAATTGAATAATCAGATGATATAAGAATTTACAGAAAGTCAAATGACCGAAAGAAATGACAATAAATATACGACTTTAAAGTAAATTTTGAAAGGGGTCATTTGACCCCGCTTGGTATGTTTAGTGTTAACGAACGAAACAATGTTTGCGCGGGTTCAAACTTTTGTCACGTCTTAACGTCGTACGGTAAAAGATGTTACTGTACTTTAACGACAAAAGTAACCGATTAAACCATAAACCAACACCTGAGATCCTTCTTTATGCAATTTCAGCGTTATGACATTTTGGAACACAATCTAACCGTTATCGTTTGGAAATCAGCTCAATCAGTATGTCAATTTCGTGGATATCAATTCGTCGGAAATCCGGCGATGCCACGTTGTAACACGTGTGGCGTGGAAAGTGTAGTAGAGTCGCAGTAATTACAACAATTGTAATAATGGGTTTACATCGTACGGTAGAAGATGTTGCTGTACTTTAACGACAAAAGTAACCGATTAAACCATAAACCAACACCTGAGATCCTTCTTTATGCAATTTCAGCGTTATGACATTTTGGAACACGATCTAACCGTTATCGTTTGGAAATCAGCTCAATCAGTATGTCAATTTCGTGGATATCACTTTGTCGGAAATCCGGCGATGCCACGTTGTAACACGTGTGGCATGGAAAGTGTAGTAGAGTCGCAGTAATTACAACAATTGTAATAATGGGTTTACATCGTACGGTAGAAGATGTTGCTGTACTTTAACGACAAAAGTAACCGATTAAACCGTAAACCAGCTCCTGAGATCCTTCTTTATGCAATTTCAGCGTTATGACATTTTGGAACACAATCTAACCGTTATCGTTTGGAAATCAGCTCAATCAGTATGCCAATTTCGTGGATATCAATTTGTCGGAAATCCGGCGATGCCACGTTGTAACACGTGTGGCGTAGAAAGTGTAGTAGAGTCGCAGTAATTACAACAATTGTAATAATGGGTTTACATCGTACGGTAGAAGATGTTGCTGTACTTTAACGACAAAAGTAACCGATTAAACCATAAACCAACACCTGAGATCCTTCTTTATGCAATTTCAGCGTTATGACATTTTGGAACACAATCTAACCGTTATCGTTTGGAAATCAGCTCAATCAGTATGTCAATTTCGTGGATATCAATTCGTCGGAAATCCGGCGATGCCACATTGTAACACGTGTGGCGTAGAAAGTGTAGTAGAGTCGCAGTAATTACAACAATTGTAATAATGGGTTTACATCGTACGGTAGAAGATGTTGCTGTACTTTAACGACAAAAGTAACCGATTAAACCATAAACCAACACCTGAGATCCTTCTTTATGCAATTTCAGCGTTATGACATTTTGGAACACAATCTAACCGTTATCGTTTGGAAATCAGCTCAATCAGTATGTCAATTTCGTGGATATCAATTCGTCGGAAATCCGGCGATGCCACATTGTAACTCGTGTGGCGTGGAAAGTGTAGTAGAGTCGCAGTAATTACAACAATTGTAATAATGGGTTTACATCGTACGGTAGAAGATGTTGCTGTACTTTAACGACAAAAGTAACCGATTAAACCATCAACCAACACCTGAGATCCTTCTTTATGCAATTTCAGCGTTATGACATTTTGGAACGCAATCTAACCGTTATCGTTTGGAAATCAGCTCAATCAGTATGTCAATTTCGTGGATATCAATTTGTCGGATATCCGGCGATGCCACATTGTAACACGTGTGGCGTGGAAAGTGTAGTAGAGTCGCAGTAATTGCAACAATTGTAATAATGGGTTTACATCGTACGGTAGAAGATGTTGCTGTACTTTAACGACAAAAGTAACCGATTAAACCATAAACCAACATCTGGGATCCTTCTTTATGCAATTTCAGCGTTATGACATTTTGGAACACAATCTAACCGTTATCGTTTGGAAATCAGCTCAATCAGTATGTCAATTTCGTAGATATCAATTTGTCGGAAATCCGGCGATGCCACGTTGTAACACGTGTGGCGTGGAAAGTGTAGTAGATTCGCAGTAATTACAACAATTATAATAATGGGTTTACATCGTACGGTAGAAGATGTTGCTGTACTTTAACGACAAAAGTAACCGATTAAACCATAAACCAACACCTGAGATCCTTCTTTATGCAATTTCAGCGTTATGACATTTTGGAACACAATCTAACCGTTATCGTTTGGAAATCAGCTCAATCAGTATGTCAATTTCGTGGATATCAATTTGTCGGAAATCCGGCGATGCCACGTTGTAACACGTGTGGCGTGGAAAGTGTAGTAGAGTCGCAGTAATTACAACAATTGTAATAATGGGTTTACATCGTACGGTAGAAGATGTTGCTGTACTTTAACGACAAAAATAAACCGATTAAACCATAAACCAACACCTGAGATCCTTCTTTATGCAATTTCAACGTTATGACATTTTGGAACACAATCTAACCGTTATCGTTTGGAAATCAGCTCAATCAGTATGTCAATTTCGTGGATATCAATTTGTCGGAAATCCGGCGATGCCACGTTGTAACACGTGTGGCGTGGAAAGTGTAGTAGAGTAGCGGTAATTATGTGTACAACGATGACCACGATGAACTCTAATTACACTCTCATCGGGAAAAAGTGTATGGAATTCCATCACGTTCCCGGCGCGCCGGATTTCTTAATAAAGCCTTCGAACAATCACGATTTACGAAACCGCCTTCGCGTAGCGACACAAAGACTAAATATGACGTCTAATAGTGCGCGGAGGTTTTAAATGGGTTGGGGCAATTAGAATCAACTTGCAATTAGGATCATGATAACCATGCGTCCATCCATCGCCTTCTCTCCGATCTCTCGCAGCGCATTTTCATCGCGAGGCTCCACTTCGAACTCTTGCATCTGATACTGCGAAGATTAATAATTCCGCAAATTATATTGGAATCTCAATGCATTGTCTCGATGACACCAATGATTTACTCAACGACGCGTCCCTTTGTTCCGTCCAGCGCATTCTTAACCCAGTTACTCTATTCATTCGGTGATAAATCGTAAATACGTAATTCACGTACAAGTGCCAGATTAAATCGGAATGCATCTGGATGATTCGCATTGCGAAACGTTGACGTAAAAGTATGGAAATGAAAAACGGCGCCGAAGTACTCGAGTGAGACACGACGCCGGCTTTTCAGAGTTCTTTCGCCATCATCGGCTACTCGCTAAACTTTCAGCTGCATCATAAAATAGTATCACGCATTTTTTGCTTCGAATCTTTCACAGATCCTGCATCGGCAGGACGCGGACAGCCGATTGGCTCTGCAAATCGGTGGGGCACCGCTATTGGGCAAGAATAAAATTCTACACTCTATATAAACGCGACAACGCTCGGTATTGATAAATCCTACCGCACAATACTCCCGTTGAGAGCGACGATGAAGCTTCTAGTGAGTGAAATGTTTCGAGACTTTTTGAAAAGAGCAGCGGTTCGGTAATGCTACCGAACATAAGCACCGTTGATATTTCCAACAAAACAACATTAACTGCAAACACGCTTTGTGCATTTATACAATAAATGAGCCGTTTATTTTGAAAGTGGCCTAACTCCGTTTTTCAATATTTTCCGGTTACCATAGTTACATGTACAAATTGATGTTATTTATCTCGATTTGAAGATAAATGGAGTTAGGTCACTTTCAAAATAAACGGCTCAAATCTTCAACACCGGTAACAGATTTGTCAGTAAATAGAAATAAATTGTAAAAGATTTGCACGAACAACGCCTCTTTATTGTTTATTAACAGCAACACATCGAATATAAAAATCAATAGTGGATCCCACACATCATGTACCATGTTACTCACCCATGTTCGGTTTAGGAATTATTTAATCGTGACCATGAAAGCACGTTGATTGATTTTTGCCTTCACAGATTATTCTCGCATCCGCGATGTCGCTCGTTTCGGCGAGGCCCGGATTTGAATCGGCACATTACGGTTACCATGGACCACCTGCGCCTCTTGGTCTCGATGGACAAGTGATTGACACGCCGGAGGTGACCCATGCCAAAGCCGCTCACCTTGCAGCGGTAGCGGAAGCAGCGTCAAAAGTCAGCTACAGTGTGCCGTCTTATGCCGAAGAAGAATCCTTCGAAGGATATGAACACAATGACGGCTACTCTGCATCACTCACGCACTCTGCAGATCACTTCTCAGAACCCACTGAATACAATAATGCACTCCACCGCGCTGGATATGGATATCACGGACCTCCGGCACCACTAGATCACGAGGTATGCGATAAAATATCCAGTATGGTCGAATCTATTTCGTTCGAAACGTAAGGAACCTCTGGTACGAAAGATAAGATACAAGCAATCGGTTAAAACGGATTGATAGTTTGAATAGATTAAAGTAAGAATATAAAGAATCTGCATATAGAGGCACTGTAGTTTTAACACGTTGATGGTCAAGCGTATTTTGCTATGTTAGAACTGCGATACGATGAAATACTGCAGAGTATGATTAAATCGGGCAAAATGAAGGTAACGCAGAGTTGTTAGAAGCCAAAGTATTGAAGCACCGTTCCCAATATCAATTGGTTTTACAATGTGGATTAATACTTTTAATATATTAAAGCAAGAATATAAAGTATCTGCATATAGTAAAATCTTTTCCGTGTTTTGCTCAATCGTATTTTGCTATGTTAGAACTGCGATACGATGAAATACTGCAGAGTATGATTAAATCGTGAAAAATTAAAGTAACGCAGAGTTGTTAGAAGCCAAAATATTGAAGCACCGTATCCAGTATCAATTGCTTCTACAATATGGATTAATACTTTTAATAGATTAAAGCAAGAATATAAAGAATCTGCATATAGAGGTACTGCAATTTTAACACGTTGACTGCCAAGCGTGATTTGCTATGTTAGAACCGCGATGCAATGAAATACTGCAGAGTATGACTAAATCGTATAAAATAAAGGTAACGCAGAGTTGTTAGAAGCCAAAGTATTGAAGCACCGTTCCCAATATCAATTGCTTTTACAATATGGATTAATACTTTTAATAGATTAAAGCAAGAATATAAAATATCTGCATATAGAGGTACTGCAATTTTAACACGTTGACTGCCAAGCGTATTTTGCTATGTTAGAACTGCGATACGATGAAATACTGCAGAGTATAATTAAATCGGGCAAAATGAAGGTAACGGAGAGTTGTTAGAAGCCAAAATATTGAAGCACCGTTCCCAATATCAATTGCTTTTGCAATGTGGGTTAATACTTTTAATAGATTAAAGCAAGAATATAAAATATCTGCATATAGAGGTATTGCAATTTTAACACGTTGACTGCCAACCGTATTTTGCTATGTTAGAACCGCGATGCGATGAAATACTGCAGAGTATGACTAAATCGTATAAAATAAAGGTAACGCAGAGTTGTTAGAAGCCAAAGTATTGAAGCACCGTTCCCAATATGAATTGCTTTTCCAATATGGATTAATACTTTTAATAGATTAAAGCAAGAATATAAAGTATCTCCATATAGAGGCACTGTAGTTTTAACACGTTGACTGCCAAGCGTATTTTGCTATAAGATTTGAAATACTGCAGAGTATGATTAAATCGGGCAAAATGGAGGTAACGCAGAGTTGTTAGAAGCCAAAATATTGAAACACCGTTCCCAATATCAATTGCTTTTACAATATGGATTAATACTTTTAATAGATTAAAGCAAGAATATAAAGTATCTGCATATAGAGGCACTGCAATTTTTACGATGAAATTTTGCTATGTTAGAACCGCGATGCGATGAAATTAAATGACTAAATCGTATAAAATAAAGGTAACGCAGAGTTGTTAGAAGCCAAAGTATTGAAGCACCGTTCCCAATATTAATTGCTTTTACAATATGGATTAATACTTTTAATAGATTAAAGCAAGAATATAAAATATCTGCATATAGAGGCACTGCAATCTTAACACGTTGACTGTCAAACGTATTTTTTTAGAACCGTGCGATGAATACTGCAGAGTATGACTAAATCTATAAAATAAAGGTAACGCAGAGTTGTTAGAAGCCAAAGTATTGAAGCACGTTCCCATATCAATTGCTTTTACAATATGGATTAATACTTTTAATAGATTAAAGCAAGAATATAAAGTATCTGCATATAAAGGCGCAATGAAATACTATGCGATGAAATACTGCAGAGTATGATTAAATCGTGCAAAATGAAAGCAACACAGAGTTGATGGAAGCCAAAGTATTGAAGCACCGTTCCCAATATGAATTGCTTTTACAAGATTGCAAATACGCATCATTGCGAGTTTTTTGCATTTTTGTAAAATCTTTTGCACCGGTCGCATTTGTTAAATCGAGCATAAAACAATAAATTCACGAAATGTTTCTAGAATTTACGACTTTACGTATTTATTTCATAGGTTATTCACCGACTCAGACACTTACCTGAAAAACAGTATTCGACAATGTCCCAATACCGATTATTCTTCATTTATTTCCCAGTTTGTTCACCGACTCAGACACTTGTGAAACAGTGTTCGATAACGTCCCAACACCGATTATTCTTTATTTACGTCATAGTTCATTCACCGACTCCTATACTCACCAAAAAAACACAGCCTTCGACGATATTCCAAATACCCATAATTTTTCTGTACACCCCACATTAACGGCCACTACCATCACTGGATAAATTTATAATATTTTTTTCATATTATAAAACCGCATGACCAATGAAACATTCACCGGTCTTCTTCTTCAGGGTCGCGTCGTCGACACTCCGGAAATCGCTCACGCCAAAGCCATACACTTCGCCGCACACGAGAAAGCAGCGTCAAGTTTCGGACGTGCATATCCGCAAGCCGAAATCAGCGAATACAGTGCTCCGTATACCTCAGTCAAGAGTAGTTACGGCTACCATGGACCGAGTGCACCATTGGGTCACGATGGAAGAGTGATAGACACCCCCGAAGTAGCGCACGCCAAAATTGCCCATCTCACAGCTTATGGCAATGTAGCGCATGGCTATCCTCGCTACAGTCATTACGACACATACAGCAGATACTATTAATATTATTGAACGAATAAGGGCTGCCGACATTGCAGGCTGTGGGGAAAATTCAGAAGGCTCGTCCAGCTGCACAATGACTTTATGGTACAATTTACGTGTATATATGTATCTGCAATTTATGCAATTTGTTTATATAGAAATATAGAATATACGAGGATTGATGGCAATATGGAAGCATGTTTACCTTTGTTCGCGGAATAAATATTCGCCTGGCTTTGATGAATACGATCCCACACACAAGTGCGTCAAACGTATAAATGATTACTAAGATAATTTATGTTATTGGAGAAGATAATTGCCGCTACGTTTGCGCGATTTTTAGAAACCTATTAAGTAATATCTTGCACTTAGTTGTATTCTGTATTCGGTATCCGGCTGTAACTCGGAATGCCTATGGTGTCAGGATGTGCAAATTTTGATCTCAATGTATGTGCCCGAAGGATTGCATCAAAATGAACGAAGTAACGGATGTCGAGAATGAGAGGAGAATTAACTAACCGGGTGCAAATTCCTATAATTCCTCGTCGATATATATTAACTATATTTAATTTGACACAAACGATAATGTACCGCAACGCCAAAGTATAACTAAAAATCTAAGCGCCTAATATCAAACTGCCAAATACCTAATTTACAAAGCCGATGCGGCGTTCCTTAAAAAAAAATCATAATCCAAAATCCTATAAATCCACCTACCTCTCCTGTAAAACGTTACCCCGTCGCATATGCATTTCACATGCCCAAAAAAAATAGAAAAAACAGGTCGGCAGAGTGACAATGAGCAGGCCATCAACTTATCTTCCTTTGCAAATACCCAAGTAGTCTCAAAGTAATACATTACAAGAGGCCCGGGACAAATGTATAATATCTTACGTAATGATGCACGCAACGACGTGACAACAATGAGATACAAGTATCGTTGCGTAGTTCGCGGTTGACCACGGATAATGCGCAAAACGGCGATTAAAAAAGAAAGAACCGATGGGCACGGAGCGTGATCGGTATTCCGCGGATGTCGGGTGTATCGGTAAATCGGTAAAAAACGGTAATCGGTCGATTGGAAAGAGACTTGGCGCGATGCCGAAGAAGCGGATAAACCGCAAACGGAAGCTTGAACTCCATCGAGTGAAACGCGTGAATACGACAAAATCCGCAGCAACTCGGCACGAACGGCTTTGCGGTCGAACTTGTTGCAACCGATTTGTTTGTTCTGCAGAATATGTTTCATCAGATACGGTCCCGGCGAAAAATGTGCGTTATCCATGCTTTGTACTATAGGAATTACGCGTATGTACAGATATCAGCAAGGTATTTACGCATCAATCATCATATCGTCCAATCATCGAATCGTCAAAATGTCAAATTGTCAAATCGTCATATCGTCAAATCATCGAATCGTCACATCGTTGAATCGTTGAATCATGGGAATTATCGAATCGTCGAATCGTTAAATCGTCAACGCGTTAGATAACAAGAGATCGACTTATCTCTTTTGCCTATACAATTCGAGCTGTTGGGAAACATATTAAAATTGCAAAGTTAAGGAAACTTTTAATTACAGAATTCTCATGTTCCCGATGCAGTAGCACGAATTGATGATAATATGTAATATGATTGGACGAATGCATATTTTTTTCTTCCTACACAACTAGGCAAACGATAAATCGGCAAACAACCAGAAGAAATACAGAAAACCTGTAATATCATATACTTTTTATGCATAAACATCGTATAACCACTTGTATACACCTGTATGCGTCGTGCATATATGCGTCCAAAGGAGTCAAAGGGTTAATGCATTTTTCGCGGTAATAACATGCAACATTTTCGCGTCCCTGCAGAGGGTCCATGAGAGTGCGAAGGGTTTTCAACCCTTCCTACCATGTGGCAACCCGTACGTCGTCCACATTTAACCCTTCTTTGCATGATGGTGGAAATTTCCATCATAACATTGAATGCCCAAAAATTATATAAAAGAACAAGTTCACTTTAATCTAACTTTGCATGATGATGGAAATTTCCATCATATTGTTTTTTCCTAAATTTATACTATAAATATATACTAAGATTTTTTTAACCATTTTTCCTTTAATTTTGAACATGAATTATTGGGTTGGAGGGAAAGTTCTGTCGTATTTTTAATAGGCAGGTAATTTTTCTTGTAAATAAAAAAATACATCTGGCTAGTGAGTCATTCGGATTTTTTTTTGTTTTTTATAGCTGCTGTATAATATAAAAGGAGTCCTTTTTTACCGTTCATCGTTTACTTGTGATATTTAAAGTGAACAACATGTCAGTAAATAAAGTGCATTTACGACACTGCCTTTTGTATGAATTCCAAAAAGGAAGCAACGCATCGGTTGCATGTAAAAATTTATGTGCGGTATTTGGGAAAGATGTTGTAAATGTTCGTACTTGTCAAAGATGGTTTAGCAAATTTCGTTCCGGGGATCTGAGCCTCCAAGAAAGTGATCGATCTGGACGACCATCCAAGATCGATAATGTTGTTTTACGATCCATGTTAGAAAATAATCCACATTTAATAAGTCGAGAAATTGCAGAAGAGTTTGGCATTCATCATACAACACATTAAATGTATTATGATTAATATTAACCCTTTTCGGACGTATTGAAGTTGGTCATGGGTGCCGTACTGGTCGGAATTAATTTCCGTTGAAAAAGCAGTGATACACAACATGCAAGATTATGAAAAATAAACAAGATTTATGCATTTTTTTGTCAACTTTAGTTATATGTTTGCACAATAATGTTTTAATGTCATGTTTTCGTGTAAAAATAATATTTTATAGCTCTCCATTGTGTGGTATTTTTCAAAACAGTAAACTTCTGTCGTTAACTTTCTTTTGGCCATATTAGAATATTATTTTGAAATATTGTAAGAAGCGGGAATGACTAATTACAGTTAAATACAATTTGGGAAATATTATTTGGAATTTTACGAAGTACCTTTGAACTGTGTCCATATCTTTACGCACAAGAGGCGTCTTGCACGACGAGCGAGAGGTAACAGCTATTGTTCGCACTGGATTTCGTTATCTCCAATTGATAAGAGCACCGCATAAGTTCGTCAATGGGTCCATTAGATATTTATGATTGTGGAGATAAATTGTAAACTGATAGATGGATGAATACAGTATAAGATTAGTACAGTTTCTGTTGTGGTGGCTGAGAGCAGACATACGACCGGAACGGTAAAAAGGCTTTGGTGTCTGAGGGTAGACATACGACCGCAAAGGGTTAAACACATATTTTTATAAATTAATTCGAATATTTTATTTAAAATACGACAGAACTTTTCCTCCAACCCAATATATCACCTTGATTTATTTCACCAATAAAGAAAAAATCATGCAAAGAAGGGTTAAGTAACCTGACATCCTACGTGTTAACTCTTTGCGTTCGACGCGTTTTTCTCTCGGGCTGACCAGCAACTCGACAGTAATCCGTCGCGCTCGCGCCTATTTCATGAGTTTGTTTCTGTTAACTTAAAATAATTTTAGGCACAATGGGACACTTTAAACTCGTATATTTTAACATTACATACATTTATTTAACTTAATGAAGGATATTTATTAAGGATTACGTTCTATAATTTTTCTTCTTGTGGTATTTTGTAAAACAATCTCCAATGTGCATTTTTGGCTTGTCGGGGTATGTGTCACAATAGTACACAGTTTGTCGTCTTTGGCCGGACTTTCGTTGGGAACAAACTTTGCAATTGGATTGCATTTTGTGATTGGTTCTTTTTGTACCCTTTTTTTAAAGAAGCGAATTGAAAGAAGCGTTGCGACGTCTATCAGCGTTCTATTATTCTCAAGGCATAATGCACGCATTGAAATTCGTTTGTGTTTTTGAGATAAGACATCTTTATAGGTATGTAGACACTTCATAAAATGATCTACAAAAGGCCAGGTAGACTTGTCAAGCGATATTCGTTAGGCCAAACTCAAATAAACACCGTTACCACTCAATTTACCGCATCGATGCGAGTGGTGCCTGAGAGGCACCGGTCGAGTTGGCGCAGCACATTCCGTGGTGCCTGAGAGGCACCGCTAAAGCGCAAAGGGTTAACCATTTTTCCTTTAATTTTGAACATGAATTATATCACCTTGATTTATTTCACCAATAAAGAAAAAATCATGCAAAGAACGGTTAAGTAACCTGACATCCTACGTGTTAAAACCTGCACCGCCACACTCTTCGTAGCACCGAGAATCGAGCCTCGCATACAAATGGCACGCAGCACAACAAACGTCCGCCGTCGTTCTAGTTCTAATTCACCCTCACACGTAATCTCTTACGTATTCGTGCTCCTGTTACTCAAGCGCGCAGATCAACATCCGCCCGGAGAAAGTATTTACACTAGCAGCGACGCGTTCGACGACAATGGAGGAGGAACAATGCCATGCAAACAATGTCGCTCGCTGATGTTTATGGATCTTTGCAGGAATGGCGTTTTCGACCCACACGTCCTGCGCGAGCCCGACGACGGCGACAAAGATGAGAAAAATGGCGTGCTACTCGCGTCGCGAAAGAATGCAACGACGCTAGTTAGCGGGGTGCCACTTAATGCTCATCTAAGGCAACGGCTAACTATCGATCGTTCGTCGATACGGCAAATAGTAAAAAGACAATGGCGAGCCGGGCGGGGTCGAGCTTATCTGGAATCCTGCGGAGAACCTTCGATTTCGACATTATACCGACCGATCTAGCCATTATTGAGGCACCCACGCGCACACGCCCACCATTGCGGATGGACATTCAGGAATTAGTTGGAGTTGCTGCGCGCTTCGTTGTCGGCACGGGTAATTTGTGATTATTAAAATCCGGCCGAGGAAAGTGCTCGTTGTAAGTCGAATCCGGGAATCGTGTTGTACGCTTTTACATTAGATTCATCGGTATCGATGGTTTCGGGCATAACTTTTACATTTTGATGTTTTTTGGAAATTCGGCTATTTGCAAGCAACGAAGCGTTTGAATTCGTAATAAACGAGTTTCTGAAAAGTTTAATTTAAGGCCGACTTAATTTTGTAACTGGTTCAATTTCACTTTGCCACCGACCAACATTGGACTAGGAAGATTTACGGATTTTATGTAACATACACGTGTCAGGAGGCTCATTCGTGCATGACGATGAGACACA